>CM061914.1:6666126-6751196 GCA_031002005.1 Vandiemenella viatica
AATCTCACAACATTTCTCCAAAAATTTCTTAATTTTATGTATCGTTGGTTGATTTTCAGTTAATGCAAATATTTTTTGACATTAACATCTAATATATGAATCTCTTTCACTATTTCTGATTGATATACACACCGGTGGACTTTGTTGTTAATGAGGTTTTTCTTACTTTGAGTTGCAGTATGCATTCCAGCATCTTCGGCTTTGCTTAAAATCACATACGGATTCATGAAATTTACAAATAAATTTTTCTTCACATTGTATAATCCTTTCCAGTTGTTCCATACGGAGAGTTTCCTTCAAATAACTTTTAAGATAAAACAAAATCACGAACCATTTGTTCCCGACGCCGACAACAGCGACTAGTCTTAGAGTTTCGACATGTTATCATCTGACAGAAACCTTTTGCTGCTACACTCGCCTTGAGGCTTTCCGTTTCTCCCGTTGTCTTCCGGTTAAATACTCATTTAGCTTTACTGATAGTTGCATTAGTTTCAACCAGCGATCGCGTATTATGTTCTATTTCTTCATTGGTTGCTTTCTATTATTCAATTAGTTCGGTCCAGTTAAGTGCTTCACTGAACGATGGTGGTTCTTGATAAGGTATGAGTGAAATTATAGGTGTACATCACTACTCTTTGACTTAATAGAATACCTTTTTTGATGGCAAATACTTTGTTGCTTTTTACGGTTTGTTTAAGACTTCTGTTTGGTAATCCTCACCAAGCGTGGAAGGTGAGTGGTAACGTACTGGCCTCGCATTTGCGAGGACATGGGATCGAATCTCCCTTCTGGCATCTAGATTTGGATTTTCCATGGTTTCCCCAAATCATTTCAGCCAAATGAAGGGATGGTTCATTTAAAAGGCCATGGCCTAATTTCTCCCCGTTCCTTGCCCTCAGTTATTTCTCGCCTGTAATGACTTCGATTTCGACGAAGCGAAAACCCATATGAAAAAAAAATTAATGATTATATGGTACTCTTCATTTCTTTGTTTGAGCGATCGATTGTTCTTCGTTGTGACTTGAATCCCCTTTATCAAAAGTTACTTCCTTTTTACTCTCCATGTCTGGAATTTCTTTTATAAAGTTACCATCTTCACTTCGATTTGACAGTTTTTCCTCATCATTGATGATAGTATTATTATCATGGTTGAAATCTTACTAAGTCTCGTCAATTTAGTCAAAACTGATAACATGTCTACTACTGTATTGTTTGCTTGTGGCTTCTACCTTTCCTCTTTTTGAATCCACAGTCACGTGACTCTACGGCATATCAAGGTTCTAGCATTAATTTTTTTTATCCATGTCCATATAATGCCTGTTCAACCAATAATCATCCTAGTCCTGACACAGTTTTCAGTTGCGTTTTTCGTTGGGAACATGCACTAAAACTTTACCTCCTGTTTCCTGAAGATGATCGACGTTGGGTTTCCTGCCATCCCATAATACATATGGAGTCTTAACCTCGTTGTGGATGTTAGCGTTTCAGTCCCTGATGTGTGCAGCAGTACACATCAGTTCATCCCAAGCTTCTTAGGTAACTTGCTACGGCTTCATTTCACTTCGCACCAGACCTAACCGGCTTCTATTCAGTCTTTCCAATTTTACTGTGTTTTGCAAGTCATTGTCTGTTCGTTATACTACTGTTACTTTCACAGAAGATACACAAATTTTTCGAACAAAATTTAAGTCCACAATCTGTTCGAATTGTCTTAAAAATCTGAACCATTTTTTTTTTTGTTGATCTGAGTCATTCTGCTTTAAATTCTGCTAGGACCCTTCCTTTGTTTTAAGAAGTTTAATGGAGACGTATCTGCCAGCATCACCCACGATGCTACGAATGTATTTGTTGTCATCAAAGTATTTCACATAGAATGGTACCAACAGGTATACATATGCAAGTTTCAGAATTGATCCATCTTTCTTAGTGTTGTTTGACGGACGTGTCGGGGATGGTTTGTCCACAGTTTTTCCTGCCAGGTAGTCATTACAGTGTGTCGAGCGGTCTGGTGGCTCAGTGGTTCAGTCGCTCGCGACCTGCCGTAGCGAGCGATCGCATCACACTTTTCCTGCTGTGTCGTGTGATAAGTGTCTGCAGAGTAAATAAAAGCAAAGTATAGTGAAAACCAACAAATATGGAAGTGAATCAATTCATACGAAAATCAACGCTAAAATTCTCCTTTGCGTATGGATATATGCGTCCGAAAGCAGTTGAAATCGATGAGTGGTTATATAGTGAAATAGGATTACGAGAAGAAAGTGTACACGGTATCCAGGTGGATTTCCTGGCCAATGTGATATACGTCAAGCTACAAAATGAAGAAGAGTGTCTGCGAATACTGAAGGAAACCAACGGAGAAAGAAAATTTGTACACACCAATGGCGAGGTAAGCACCGTTTCCATATCACATGCAGGCCTTGGAAATAAGACATGTAAAAATCCATAATGTGCCCTTTGAAATTAATACAGACATAATACGAAAAGCTTTGGATAAATTTGGCACAATTTTGAGTGTAACCTCCGATAAAAGATACGGTAGCAAAAGATTTGTCGTAGATAGTGGTATTAGAACTGTGAAAATAGATCTGAAGTGCCACGTACCATCGTATGTAGATATTGCCGGATTTAAAGCACTCGTTATTTACGACGGACAACCACGTACGTGTGTCATATGCAACTCAAACGAACACCTCAAGGCTGAATGCACCAGGAAGAAACCCCTGCAGCTACCATCTGAGCGCTTGGCCCCTGATACAGCTTTCAGAGGCGAACTTTTAAAAGCATCATACGCTAGCGTGGCAAACAGTAATCAATCAACCAGTGTACATAGAAATGATGAACCTACTCTCAGCATGGAAACAGATGACCCCACCAACATCATGATGGAAATAGAGAATCCTTATAATGACGTAGTACCTCATGAACCCCCGAAGGAAAAACAAGCAAACTATCCAACTGGACAAGATAATAACCAAACTTCTAATCTACATTTACTGGAAATATCACCAACTGAGAAAAAAGAAATTATAAAAAATGCTAAACAACATCCTGTGACAGTGCCATCATCTGACAAAAAAGAAATTATGCCCATGGAAGAACGCAAGCATGAAAATACACCCAATACCAAAAGACTGAGACTTGATAAGAGGGGAGTAGATTTGATAGCGAAAGAATTAGCTGAAAAATCCAGGAAAGTAACCACCTTACAAATGGAGACAATTGATGAAGAAATGCCCCAAAGCGCCAACTCCAATAAGGAAGACAACAACTATGAAATCAAGACCAGCGAGATAGTTGAAATGGGAAATGACCGCGGGAACAATAAAAGTCTTTGGTCGGACGACTTAAATGACACTGAGGAAGAAGATAAGTCAAGCAAATAAGAGGCAAAAGCAAGATTATAAATGTTATTAAATAAACGTGAAAGGGGGGGGGGGGAAGAACTGTCTCGTTTTCAACCTTGTGTGACAACATTTGATCTAAATGGCAGACCGTAGTGGAACAACGCCTGCTCAGACATACTGTGTGTCTACCCTAAATCTAAATGGAATAAAGAACCAAACTAAAATACAATGCCTCAAAGAATATCTATGGGCGGCATCTGTTGATATAGCTCTCTTACAGGAAGTTGCCTGGGAAGGTGCACTGAATGTCACCGGGTACAATGAACTGAAGAATCCTGGTTACGACCATGGTCTAGGGACTGCAATTCTAACGAAAGAGGGCATTCAAATCAAAGATGTTGAGATTTTAGAAAATGGAAGAGGATTAGCCTGCAAAATAGCAGGAACACGTGTAATAAACATCTATGCTCCCTCCGGAAATCAGAATAGAGAAAGTAGGAAACAGTTTTATAAAACAGAGATAACCCAGCTTCCGACAAACACCTGTGAAAGTCTCTTACTTGCAGGAGATTTTAATTGCGTTTTATCTCAAAAAGATCAGTACCCTAATTTTAACAAATGCCAGGAACTCGAGTACCTAATAAATAAACTAAGTTTGTTAGACACTTGGGAAATAAAAAACGGGCAAATTCCCGGGTTTACATTTATAACTGAGAGCACAGCAAGTAGATTAGATAGAATTTATATTTCACCGGACATATCGAGCGAAGTAACATCAGTCGAGATCTGGCCAGTAGCCTTTTCGGACCACAGTGCATATCATTGCAAAATAAAATTGCGGCGCCAAGAAATCTTTAGAAATAGAGGATACTGGAATTTAAACACCTCCATCCTAAATGAGAAAGAATTGGAACAGATAGTCAATAATACTTGGAATCAATGCAAGAAACAAAAAAACAAGTACAATACAACTGTCCAATGGTGGTTACAGTGTGCAAAGCCACGCCTCAGAAATACATTGATAAACTTCAGCAAATGCTTGAAGAAATGGGAAAACAAAACAAAAGAATTCCTTTTCATGATCCTAAGAGAACTATGCACCAACGACGTAGATAGCATCCAAAATATGAGAAAAATAAAACATACCAAGGCCAGAATAACAAATATAACTAGAAAAAAACTAATAGGTTACCAGATACGAGCTAAAACTGGATCCTTTCAACAAGAAGAAATAACTTCAACATTTCATCTCATAAAAGAAAGACATCAAGCAAACAGGAAACTCGTGACGGAGTTAAAATCAGAAGAGGGATGTATCATTACCAACCAAAAAGAAATAGAGATAGAAATAAAAAAAGTATCTCTCTGAATTATACACTGAAGAGGCAATTGACAATGAAGAAGTCAGCAGTCTGTTGCGTCACATAAACCCAGTAATAACAGAACAGGAGAACGAAGTGCTGAATGAAGAAATCTCGGAAGAAGAAATAAAAAACGCAGTTCAACGGAGTCCGAGAATGAAATCACCTGGTCTTGATGGCCTCCCAATAGAATTTTACGTATCATATTGGGATATTCTAAAATACGAATTTATAAAAATGTATAATGAGATTCTAGCTATGCAGTCAGCTCCAACCGAAATGCTAGAAGGATTAGTTGTATTAATCCCGAAAAAAACAGATAAAAAAAATGTTGAAAATTTCAGACCTCTAACTCTTCTCAATTCAGATTATAAAATATTCGGTAGAATTATCGCGACTAGACTTGGGGCTGTAGCTAAAAAGATGATTGGAGAATACCAGACCTGCATTGGTGGAGGCAGAAATATAATGCAAACCCTAACAAATATTCGTGATGTAACTGCAGTCTCGAAGGCAGCAAACGTGAAAATGGCTATTTTATCACAAGATTTCCATAAAGCATTTGATCGTATTAATCATACTTATTTAAAACTTACTATGGAAAGAATGGGTATCAGCCAGCCAATATGCAATTTGATTTACATGCTATTACATCAAGCCACATCGCGAATATCTATAAACGGATCTATAACCAATTCAATAAAAATAACCAGATCCTTCAGACAAGGATGCCCTTTATCCATGTTCCTTTATGCGTTTGCAGCTGAACCATATTTAGCGGCAGTGCATAATATACTTCCTGGCTTAAAGTATCAATATCATCATAACCAACTTGGAAGACCTAGAAAACACACGACAGTTGGTAAATTCGTATTCAAAAGCTTCAAACGCAAAATTGAATTTAGATAAATCTGCAATACTAAACATAGGCGCTGGTATAGAACTAAACAACACAACATGGATAAAGCCATGTGACGAAATAAAGATTCTTGGTGTAGAATTTAATAAAGTTCTGCAAAAAGCTTCCGCAGTAAACTGGAGACGTCTATTGGCAGTTATTCGAAGCAAACTGCATGATTTCACCCATAGAGAACTAAACCCAATACAGAAAATATGGTTGATAAATACAACAGTGCTCTCCAAAATATGGTACATAGCTCACATATTTCAGATACCTGTGGAAATAGCAAAAAAAATGGATACGGCAATCAGCTGGTATGTACAGAGGGGACAGATACTGAAGATTCAACATAAAGTTTTGCAGATGCCGTATGGGAAAGGAGGACTAAATCTGGTTGATATACGTACGAAATGCACTGCAATCTTCATGAGGAATATGTACAGTCAATGTAGAACAACACAAACAAACCTTACAAGACACATAATAAATGCAATGGAACCGCACATCAATAAAGCGCCAGTTGACGTAAGTCACATAAACGCTACCTTAAGCCACTTCCGCTCCTTCTACATTGAAAACAGCTACATAAGAATAAACAACACAGACCCGGTGCCATCAACAAGGACACTATACGGCTTGATGAAAAGAGAGATTAAAAGTAAACTAGAACTCACCTATAAAAGAAATGATTGGAAACAAATATGGGAGAATATTCACAGTCAATATATCAGCAGTAATGCCCGTTCCACGTGGCACAGAGTAGTCGTTGAAAGATACATACCAACGAAAAACTTTTCGCACTGCGCCTCTGTCCTACACCAATGTGCTTACGCTGCAACTTGCAAGACACAATACAACACCGACTGTTAGGATGCGAAGCTCCTGATATATGGAGATGGACAAAAAGCAAACTGGCCATAATAAATAGAACCACCCCACACAATTTCACGCCAGAGGATATACTAATCCCTGACACGACAATATATCCTACTACTAAGAGAAATGCCCACTTCTGGTTGCTGGCCAACTACACACATTATGTTGTACATAAAAGAGAAGTGATGGCCATCGTAGACTACTGGAGCTATTTAACAAATGAACACAGCAAAATAATCAAATCGAGAAAATATAAGGAAAACTTGCACGCTTCCTGCTTGTCATAATGCCCTACTAAGTACCAGCTGTACTTCAAGACAACGACTGGCCGAAGAGCAAGATCGACACTTCCACATCATGAAGATCAGAAAAAAAATATTATTTTATTATTATTATTATTTTCGCCTATATCACTATTCGAAGAAGATGAATAGAAGAAATATTTATTTTAATCCAGTTCTTAGTACATTGGTGCCCACAGCACTATGACAAAAAAAAAAAGAAGAACATATTATTTATTTTAAAACAAAGAATAATACACCTAATTTCTTAACCTACATTTTAATTTGCTTGTCGATTTGAGAAGAAATTAAAGCCGAAGAAGGCAAAGAAGGTGAGAGAAATGGACGGCTATAAGGGGAGGAGGAGGCCGAAAAAAAAAAAAAAAAAGTGGTTAAGGCGTTTGACTGGAGATCGAAAGGTGTCCGGTTCGAATCCCTGTCTCAGCGGGGATTTTAATAGGCTTGCTGTGTAATGTGAAGCACGCCAGAACGCTTCCGTGGTTCGGATTCCGCGTTAAACTGTAGGTCCCCTGTACCCTGCAGGATTGCCGGGCTAGGTTAAGGTGCCCATGACAAGCGCGGAATGCGCTGCCAATAGAAACCCTGTCACCAGGTCATTACGACCACAAGAAATTTTTATTATTATTACAGTGTGTCGTAATTGTCAACTTACAATTCAAACCAGTTGTGGACTGAGTTTCAACCATTTATAGAATCAGACTTTTGTTGACATGCCACAAATCTCATGATTCTAATTTTCCATTTCACATCATAAATACTTGACTATACTTTTATTCAAATCATGTTACGTTCTCACTACGGCTTTCATTCTCCGTTCTCGGTAGGAAATTTCCGTTATGCACGTAAAATGCAATATACTTCTTTTTTTTCTAATTAAAAACCAGAATTTTCAGTTAATCGTTTAACTTATAAAATTTTATGACCAGTATTTGCTTCTAAAAGAGTGTTTCTAGCTTTCTTCTGAATAAATGTGGAATCCTTACGGATGACATTGTATTTATCTTTCTCCACTGAAATTGTTCCGTGTTTGGTAGAGATTTCCTGTTAATAGCAGAAAAGTACTTTTCTTCTGGAAACATATGATGATTTGCATCTGTTACATACGTTGCGGTTTGATACTGTTGATCCACAAAAGCACTCGTGGTCGATGCACTAATGTTGTTCGACTTCTTGTAACATTCATTTTCAAAATGACCAATTTTGGTTACGCTTCAAACATTTGCCTATGCTACTTATGTGAGTTCGTGTCTTCAAATGTGCTTCAGTTTTCCTACTACCACTCGCGTCCATAGTTTTACATTACCTGATGTATTTTTCCTTCTTCACGAACAATATCGAGTGTATTGTGCCGTACTTATCTTATCGTGTTGCATCCTCGTCAAGAATCCTCCTTCCCTTCCTATCTTGTGCTACCCTCTTCATCCCTACATACCCCTTTCAACCCACGTCCTCAATTATCTGTTTCATATATTCTAATCTCTGTCCTCCTCTACAGTTCTTGCCTTCTACTGTTCCAAAATCAGCCAATCCAGCACATCTCAAAATATGGCCTACCAGCCTGTCTTTCCTTTCTGTAAGCTTCTTCCACAAACTTCTTCTCTCAGCCATCATTTCCAAAACTTTTTCATTTCGTGGTCTGTCTACTTAATATTCAGCATTCTTCTTTAGCACCGCATTTCAAATGTTTCAATTTTGTTTATTTCTGGTGTTCCTAAAGTCCGTGCTTTGCTACCATAAAGTGCTGTGCTCCACCCATAAGGTTTTAATAATTCAAAACTTCTTTAAAATTTCAAACATCTTGTCCCAGTGAGAAATATAGTTCTAATCTATCATAGTTGCTGCTGATTGTATTGAGGTGCCACACATTGGATTTTGGAGATACAACGTGACCGGAAATGATCCCGGGCCTCCGCATGTCGGCAGTCGTGATTGCAGTTTTTAGGGAGTTCCCCGGAATAATCTAGGCGAATGCTGAGGCGGTTCCCAATCTCCACCTCTGCAAACTTCACAAACAAAAAATATTTTTATCTCACAGCACACCCAAAAAACACGTTTTTCAAGGTGTGGCAACGCAGACGTTTCTCCAATAGAACAAGTAGATACGCCGGGCCTAACAAACCTGGTTTGAATTCAGGCAGGAAATCAGTTCTTTCCCCGCTCTCATGATTCAGTAGGGCAACATGCATAGACAGGTGAGCAATGCGCATCGGTGTCCTTGGTAGACGAAGCGGAAAAAAATCAGTTAATTTTTGCGAATAAAGTTATCGATGATACGGTCCGATACGAAACTTGGTGTCACCTGTTGATCGCCCGCTTCATTTGCTTTTGTCAGGTGTCCATTATGCATCTGTTATTCTTTGTGATCTTTGCATAAGATTTACGTCGTCGCATGCCTCTATGTCGGTGGTCGTTTTTTTTTTTTTTTTTCTCTCTCTCTCTCTCCTCTTTTTCACCAGTTTTCACGACAGTCCATAACACACTTTCCATATTCCCATTATTATTTAGTAACTTCATGATGTATCAAACAATTTACTAATTATAGTGGACCGATGATCAAACATCTGGAATCGCATTTAACAATTTGTCTGCCGCAATCTTCAGGTTAGGAAGTCGTCATATATTTGTTTTACGGGAACGCCACCGAGCTTTTTCGAACCAACACTAACAGCTTCCACAATTTATTAGATCTGAATGATAAACTTCAGAACTACAGCACGGTGGTAAAAGACTATCATCGTGCAAAGAATATACAAAGTACGATAGATACATGGAAGTGTACAGAGCTGCCAATTTTTAAATTAATAACTTCTACAAATGTTTTATTTATAAACGCTCTTTTTTGGTAGTTCATTGTATATTAACATACCTCTAATTAGTTGTATTTGAATCGTAGATTGCACTAACGGTTACAGCGTGGCGTTCGGAGCCATAGGGTTGAGTGTATTTCCTAATTTAAAAACGTGTCAGCCATTAAATTTTGCACGAAGCGACTATCTTCTGATCTATCACACTGTACAAGATATCCATCAATGCAATTGAATTACTGAACACTAATGCCTTGATTCTCGAATCACTGTTAAATAAGAGCGTTATTTAAACGTTGAGTACTAGTTTAGAGGTGGGCAAAGTGACTCACTAAAAAGAGCGGTGTTCATTTGATCACTCCACGAAAAGAACTAGTTCTTTTGAACGGTTCACTAGCTCAGTTTTATTTGAGACCTTTTTTTTTTTTAGGTAAGCCCCTTAAATCGACTTTGATGCAATTAGTAGACCCTTTTTTTTATTTTATTTTTAGTTCTACAGTCCACAAAACCCACGCGAAAAAGCTCTTCTTGATCTTTGGAAGTAGCCGACTTATGACCGACTCACCTAGAAGAACTACCGTTCACTTTTAGTGAGCGACTGCACAATCGCTCTTTTAAAAGAATTGCTCTAAAGAACTGATTCACTCGCGAACGACCCATCACAATACTAGTTTATACGCACTAACTTTTTAATATAGCAGCAATTTGTCTAGCCACTAGATGTAGCTGCATGATTTACGGAGATAATTGTGCTTCCATGTTTTTCTTTGTTTCTATTTAAATCATAAATACCGGCTACATTTTCCGTTGTTTCTGCTTAATAACTCTATTTGTAACTTTAATTCATAGACACGATTTCTCTTTGATATGTTACAGATAAGCGCTAAATGCATATATAACTTTTAAGACAGTAGGCAATATTTTTTTTATTTTTTTTTTAGCTTGAGCATATGAAAACAAGGGTCTTAAGTTTGATGGGAGGGTACCCTTCACAAACATTTTTCATTCGAATACGCATATTACATTAGAGAGTGAAAAATAGTTCTAAACAATGCGAGATAAATTGTTGGATCATAAAGATGTACAGAACCATAGAGGGTTATTAAGGGAGAAAAAGTTTGCCCTGTTGGAGAAATCAGCGTGGATAAAACATCTCAAGTTTTAGATCTAGAATGATTTTGACAGTTGCACTGTTATGGTGTTATGGAAGAATATATAACATCGCGAGGTCACACGTACTGCGGGCTGGCGAGCTATTTTTGCTGTACCACTGCAAGTCAAAGTTACGAGGTGTACTCGCCTCAATTGTTAACCTCGAAATACCTGCAGCGTTTCCTGTATAGCGTTACCTAAGCTGTAAGGAATATTAGTTCGAGAGATACAGTGCGAGTCAGATATATTTAAACAGAAAACGGGACTCTTGGTGATTTCCCTGGCGCGGCTCACGTTTGCAATATACATAGATTGTCATAAAATTGCTCTGCGTGTCGTGAGGAGGGTAGTTCCCCTGGGGAGCACAGAGGGCGGTCCTTAACTGCACGGAAGATACCTGGGGGGGGAGGGGGAGGTCGTAAAGAGGCAGGAACGAAGCGAGCGGTGCGCCCCAAATCGTTTGTGGTCTCCCGGGACACGTCGGAGTGCAGTCCTGTGCCTCGTGCCACGCCACGGTTGTTCTGAAATCGAACTTCAGGTATGACGTCGAAACGTCTCCGGTTGTAGCGAATCTTACACACTGATGACTTTTGAGAAAGCATGCAGAACAACTTTTAATGACTAGTGTCTTTTAACAACGCAAAAATTAGATGGTACGTTTTTGACTCGTAGTGGTTATAGATAGTAACCGGCTGAATGAACTCTATGCTCCATGTTCAAAGCACTTGAGCCACAGTTATACGGGCTTAGCTGGTACGAACTAAGATGGCTGTGAGATTTCCACCATCCTATAGGATATGAGAAATAGCTGAACATAATTCGCAATAACCAGATTGCATACCAAACGCTTGTCGTAGTGACAAAGAATGACGGAACACGGCATCGTTCATGGTGGTTCGTCTGTCACATGGTAACTTTAAATTAGAACCCTTTAGTAGATTGGGGAAGTTTGTCTCTCGCATCAACAATGATAATATCACTACAATAATGACACTCGATACAATCATCTACGTTAAAACGTTTACCTTCATATTAAAGGAAACAGAAACCATTCAAGGAACAGCACTATGCATGGAATTGCTAAGGAGGAATAATACCCCCCACGATAACTGTGTGTTTGCCGAAACTTCGCGCAACGTGATGTGCTGCATTCTGTACTTTGTTCAAAGGGTGTTATTGTTAGCACTTAGACGTTTAAGCACAGTCAAAGGATGTTTTACAAGTTCCCAAATCAAACCTTTTTCAAGTAAAATTCTCATATAGTCATAAAAAAAAAACTGTTTCACCGATATAACGAAACAAAATTTGACAATTCTATCATCTTTCGTAATAATAATTAAATTTAAGCATTATGATTATAAACAGCAGCTTTGTGTTGGGTGGTTTAGTGGTAGTCAGTAGCTGTGTCATTATATCAAGCAATGTCTGTCATACACTGTGAGTAAGATGTGACACTGGTGCTGGTGGCTGTGGCTATGGTGTTCCATTGTTATATGTGTCTGATTACAAAATTCTGCCAATGAATTGCAGAAACTCATCTATCCAGTGTTATGATGATGCTTGAAAATTAACTCACCGAACAATACAGTTGTATTTCTGGTATTATGAGACTGTACTTTTCTACGGTCTGCAAAGTGTGTTTCTATAGGATTCAAATATAAAAAATTCGCCATAAGTGTCATTAACTCATATCCGTTTGGCGCTCAATTGAACACGTTCCTTTGAAATTTCAGTGGAACCGATACAATTTCAAAAGGACTAAGAAAACCATGAGAAACGGACAAAGCAACATGATGAAATTGAAAGTGATCCGTTATTATTATTTCTTGGTGTGGACAAAATCGTAAGTTTAACCTCAAGTGGCAGCAAATGTGATATGGGTGTCCCTGCTGTAATCATGCTGCTCACAGATTCTCCCAAGTGAATTACTGGACCAGCAACCCAGGTTGACAGGATGAATGCTGTGCCACAGTCGTCTGTCGGTGACAGGATGTGGTTTCTAGCTGTCGAAGCTGCATGCGGGAACAGTCAAACAGGCTTAATTGCCAGGAAGCTGAAATTATATTACTGTCCAACCGATTTGATGTACTGTCGGAAGCAGACTCAGTCCCACAATCGTCATTTTAGGAGTTGGTGGGCCCCAGTTTGCTGGTTCTAAACAATCGCAGTGGGGGTTCTGGTAGTCGGGTCTCTAACTTTTGGCCCTAAGGGAAATAGCATAGTATTCGGGTATGAAATCCGTTGTCCATTCAGTGTGTAATGCGGGTGGTATTATCTGTGATGCCGATGAATGCACGGGGTCTAGCCCTCTGCGGAATGATGTCAACAATGATGTTTGCAGCCTTCGTTGGAGATTATCCTCTGTTCCTTCCGGCGGCTGGCTGAAAGGTAGAACTCTGTGGGCAGCGGGTTCAATTTCTTAGAAGAACTAACTATTTGCTGCCCAGAAACGTATTTCATAATTGGAATAGAATGTTGGTTATTATTATTATCGCATACCAATATGTACAATAAAAGACTATACAACAAAAGACATGTACGATCAAATAACTATATTTATAGATTCAAGCCATCTTCTGGCAGCTAGTCCAGTTTGATGCATTGTGAAAAGGCCTCCAGTCCATCACAATGTGGTCAGTGGTTTGTATGCCACCACAGTCGCACAACGCATTTTCACGCAAACGCCATTTATGCAATGTTGAGAATATTGGTTGAAACCGAATAAAAGTTCTGCAGAAACTTCTAATAATAGTGTGAGCGTTTACCGTAAGGATATATTACATTCGCATAGAAGCGGTGTATTTATAGCTGTGAGTAAATATCTCCCACATAATGAAATAGTATGCGAAATCATACACATTAAACCCATCGTAGCCAGGACAAAATTTATCATAGGCACCTTCTACTGCCCATCCGTTTTACACATAACTTTTATTGAGGTGTTAAGGAATAATGTAAATAGTATCTATCGTCGTTTTCAGGATAAGGCTACAACACGAGAAGGTGACTTCAACCTGCCTTATGTCGTCTGGAGTAATTACTTTCACGCTACTGGTTGCAGGGATAAAGCAGTATCTGAAGTTATTCCTCAATCTGTTCTGAGATCATCATCTTGAGCAGATGGTTACTGAACTAACACGATGTCATAACGGTAACGAAAACATTTTAGATCTTTGGTTATAATAGGCCAGAATAATTCACTAAATTTCAGTGTATGACAAAAGCGGTAATTGCAACCGTCAAATCAATACCTGGAGGCAAAAAGGTAAAAATAACAGACTGGATAGATATTTGATTAGGCCTCAAGGGAGTGTTCTAGAAGATACCTGAGGGATAGTCACAATATCTTCTAGAGTCGTGCAAACGCTGTCTTGTCTCACTCGGTTTGCTGAAAATACAGTGCCGAGGTCCGAGCCTGGACGTAAGCTCGAGCCTGACAGTAGGCTGGGTCTGTTACTCACGTGCTGAGTGGGGTCGTAGCCACGCTGGTACTCGACCAGTACAATACAGTGCAGAGGACCGAGCCTGGACGTAAGCTCGAGCCTGGCAGTACGCTCGGTCTGTTATTCGCGTGCTGCGTGGGGACGAAGCTTCGCTGGTACTCGACCAGTACAATACAGTGCAGAGGACCGAGCCTGGACGTAAGCTCGAGCCTGGCAGTAGGCTCGGTCTGTTATTCGCGTGCTGCGTGGGGACGAAGCCTCGCTGGTACTCGACCAGTACAATACAGTGCAGAGGACCGAGCCTGGACGTAAGCTCGAGCCTGGCAGTAGGCTCGGTCTGTTATTCGCGTGCTGCGTGGGGACGAAGCCTCGCTGGTACTCGACCAGTACAATACAGTGCTGAGGACCGAGCCTGGACGTAAGCTCGAGCCTGGCAGTAGGCTAGGTCTGTTATTCGCGTGCTGCGTGGGGACGAAGCCTCGCTGGTACTCGACCAGTACAATACAGTGCAGAGGACCGAGCCTGGACGTAAGCTCGAGCCTGGCAGTAGGCTCGGTCTGTTATTCGCGTGCTGCGTGGGGACGAAGCCTCGCTGGTACTCGACCAGTACAATACAGTGCTGAGGACCGAGCCTGGACGTAAGCTCGAGCCTGGCAGTAGGCTAGGTCTGTTATTCGCGTGCTGCGTGGGGACGAAGCCACGCTGGTACTCGACCAGTACAATACAGTGCAGAGGACCGAGCCTGGACGTAAGCTCGAGCCTGGCAGTAGGCTCGGTCTGTTATTCGCGTGCTGCGTGGGGACGAAGCCTCGCTGGTACTCGACCAGTACAATACAGTGCAGAGGACCGAGCCTGGACGTAAGCTCGAGCCTGGCAGTAGGCTCGGTCTGTTATTCGCGTGCTGCGTGGGGACGAAGCCACGCTGGTACTCGACCAGTACAATACAGTGCAGAGGACCGAGCCTGGACGTAAGCTCGAGCCTGGCAGTAGGCTAGGTCTGTTATTCGCGTGCTGCGTGGGGACGAAGCCTCGCTGGTACTCGACCAGTACAATACAGTGCTGAGGACCGAGCCTGGACGTAAGCTCGAGCCTGGCAGTAGGCTCGGTCTGTTATTCGCGTGCTGCGTGGGGACGAAGCCTCGCTGGTACTCGACCAGTACAATACAGTGCTGAGGACCGAGCCTGGACGTAAGCTCGAGCCTGGCAGTAGGCTAGGTCTGTTATTCGCGTGCTGCGTGGGGACGAAGCCTCGCTGGTACTCGACCAGTACAATACAGTGCAGAGGACCGAGCCTGGACGTAAGCTCGAGCCTGGCAGTAGGCTCGGTCTGTTATTCGCGTGCTGCGTGGGGACGAAGCCTCGCTGGTACTCGACCAGTACAATACAGTGCTGAGGACCGAGCCTGGACGTAAGCTCGAGCCTGGCAGTAGGCTCGGTCTGTTATTCGCGTGCTGCGTGGGGACGAAGCCTCGCTGGTACTCGACCAGTACAATACAGTGCTGAGGACCGAGCCTGGACGTAAGCTCGAGCCTGGCAGTAGGCTAGGTCTGTTATTCGCGTGCTGCGTGGGGACGAAGCCTCGCTGGTACTCGACCAGTACAATACAGTGCTGAGGACCGAGCCTGGACGTAAGCTCGAGCCTGGCAGTAGGCTCGGTCTGTTATTCGCGTGCTGCGTGGGGACGAAGCCTCGCTGGTACTCGACCAGTACAATACAGTGCTGAGGACCGAGCCTGGACGTAAGCTCGAGCCTGGCAGTAGGCTCGGTCTGTTATTCGCGTGCTGCGTGGGGACGAAGCCACGCTGGTACTCGACCAGTACAATACAGTGCAGAGGACCGAACCTGGACGTAAGCTCGAGCCTGGCAGTAGGCTAGGTCTGTTATTCGCGTGCTGCGTGGGGACGAAGCCTCGCTGGTACTCGACCAGTACAATACAGTGCTGAGGACCGAGCCTGGACGTAAGCTCGAGCCTGGCAGTAGGCTCGGTCTGTTATTCGCGTGCTGCGTGGGGACGAAGCCTCGCTGGTACTCGACCAGTACAATACAGTGCTGAGGACCGAGCCTGGACGTAAGCTCGAGCCTGGCAGTAGGCTAGGTCTGTTATTCGCGTGCTGCGTGGGGACGAAGCCTCGCTGGTACTCGACCAGTACAATACAGTGCAGAGGACCGAGCCTGGACGTAAGCTCGAGCCTGGCAGTAGGCTCGGTCTGTTATTCGCGTGCTGCGTGGGGACGAAGCCTCGCTGGTACTCGACCAGTACAATACAGTGCTGAGGACCGAGCCTGGACGTAAGCTCGAGCCTGGCAGTAGGCTAGGTCTGTTATTCGCGTGCTGCGTGGGGACGAAGCCACGCTGGTACTCGACCAGTACAATACAGTGCAGAGGACCGAGCCTGGACGTAAGCTCGAGCCTGGCAGTAGGCTCGGTCTGTTATTCGCGTGCTGCGTGGGGACGAAGCCTCGCTGGTACTCGACCAGTACAATACAGTGCAGAGGACCGAGCCTGGACGTAAGCTCGAGCCTGGCAGTAGGCTCGGTCTGTTATTCGCGTGCTGCGTGGGGACGAAGCCTCGCTGGTACTCGACCAGTACAATACAGTGCAGAGGACCGAGCCTGGACGTAAGCTCTAGCCTGACAGTAGGCTCGGTCTGTTATTCGCGTGCTGCGTGGGGACGAAGCCACGCTGGTACTCAACCAGTACAATACAGTGCAGAGGACCGAGCCTGGACGTAAGCTCGAACCTGGCAGTAGGCTCGGTCTGTTATTCGCGTGCTGCGTGGGGACGAAGCCTCGCTGGTACTCGACCAGTACAATACAGTGCAGAGGACCGAGCCTGGACGTAAGCTCGAACCTGGCAGTAGGCTCGGTCTGTTATTCGCGTGCTGCGTGGGGACGAAGCCTCGCTGGTACTCGACCAGTACAATACAGTGCAGAGGACCGAGCCTGGACGTAAGCTCGAACCTGGCAGTAGGCTCGGTCTGTTATTCGCGTGCTGCGTGGGGACGAAGCCTCGCTGGTACTCGACCAGTACAATACAGTGCAGAGGACCGAGCCTGGACGTAAGCTCTAGCCTGACAGTAGGCTCGGTCTGTTATTCGCGTGCTGCGTGGGGACGAAGCCACGCTGGTACTCAACCAGTACAATACAGTGCAGAGGACCGAGCCTGGACGTAAGCTCGAACCTGGCAGTAGGCTCGGTCTGTTATTCGCGTGCTGCGTGGGGACGAAGCCTCGCTGGTACTCGACCAGTACAATACAGTGCAGAGGACCGAGCCTGGACGTAAGCTCGAACCTGGCAGTAGGCTCGGTCTGTTATTCGCGTGCTGCGTGGGGACGAAGCCTCGCTGGTACTCGACCAGTACAATACAGTGCAGAGGACCGAGCCTGGACGTAAGCTCTAGCCTGACAGTAGGCTCGGTCTGTTATTCGCGTGCTGCGTGGGGACGAAGCCTCGCTGGTACTCGACCAGTACAATACAGTGCAGAGGACCGAGCCTGGACGTAAGCTCTAGCCTGACAGTAGGCTCGGTCTGTTATTCACGTGCTGCGTGGGGACGAAGCCACACTGGTACTCGCTCCGATCGAAACAGCCACGAAATGAATCTTAGTGTTAAAATTGCTAAATCGAAGGATGAAGTAACTGAAAAATTAAAGAGTAAACGTGCTGTGTATCGTTCTATAAGATTGTATATTTTACATTCGAAAAATTGTGATACTTATAAACCGGGCACAACTCTATGTTAATGAGAAAGTAGAAATCGGCAGACTCCACCACATTTCAATTCTTGGGCGATATTACGGCATTTCATAAAAAAAAGTGGAGCAATATTTCCCTTGAGCATATGAATGATCTTTTGGCTATTCATAATCACGTATGAGAGTGGTATCAATTTTGTGCATTAATAGGTACAAATTCTTACAAGACATCACATATATTTGAACCTTCTGTATAAATCATAACGCAAGAAATGTGGATTCAGGGTATACTTTATATATGTCAGTAACTATAGATAACTTATTTATTTTATGGTTTTAGTTGCACTGATCTCATGGTTCGTAACACTTCCGTTCCATATGTTTATCAAACGCATACTCACACGACGATTCAATTGATAGAACTTACACCAAATGTTCGTAGTAGTCACTGATATACTGTAGATTCGAGAATCCCTTGCTGTACAATCATGTACAGTTTTCTATGATGTATCATCCTTGTTACGAGTGAGGAAGACACTGCGCACTATTGCTGCATTGCCGAGCCTTTGTTTGTCCGCCGAGCATTCGTTTGACCACCACCGAGTGTGGGTAGACGGCAGTTTGCGCGACATTATTACCTTCAACGTAACAAGAGGCACAATTGTATCTTGCATCGATTTTCTTGTAGATGCAGGGAAGGTATGGACACATATTACCGAAACAGACAATAAAGAAAGGGAATAATCCACCCTGCTATACGCGTGAATCCAAAAGATTACTCAAAAAGTGAAGGATAATACACGCACGTTCACGAAGGACGGGGTGTCGTAGTGACTTAGAAATCTTGAGTTAAGAGGAAGTGTGAAAAATGCGATGCGTGAGGCTTTTGGTGTTTTCCGTTTCAACTCTCTTATCTCTCTTTCGTGCGTACGAATAATTTTATTATCAACAGTAATAATTCACGGCGGATATGAGGTTAACGAAAGCTGCGATAAAGCTAAGGTACTTGACACAGAATTTAAAAATGCATTCACTGGTGAAAATGAGAATTGTACACCCATTTTCCAACGTCGTGTGGATTTAGAGATGGATTCATTACCAGTAAATGGTGGAGATATCGTAGAGCAATTAGAGCTCCTGAAGTGGGGTAAATCAGGGTCCAGATGGATTCCAGTTAATTTGAGAGTACTAGGCAGAAATCGGACCATTTCTGTCTGTAAATATTTATAAGACAATAAAGTACCTTCCCACTGGAAAACTGTTCAGGTAACTCCGAGTTTCAAGAAATGAGACCAAAGAGATCATAGGAACTACTGAACCATATCTATAACATCTTTTTGCCAGTAGAAATGCCGTAATGAAAATGGTTGATGCAGGTTCACAAGTTAAAGCAATTTTTATTGGATTTTGAGAAAACCCTAGACTCTGTGCCACACAAATGCCTTTTATCGTAGATTGGGTTCAGATTTGTGAATAGATAAGAGATTTTCTAACTAGTCGTATGTCGTTGACGATGATGGAGAATCCTCTTCTAATCTAGATGTTGCATCGGGCGTTTCTCAAGAAAGTTTAATAGGACTTAATGTCTTAATTTTTATAAACGATCTCGGAGAACACGAGAATTGCAGTTTGAGATTGTTCACTGATGATGCGGTAGTCTATAGGTATGAAGAAACTTGGCTGGTTGCTTAGAAATACAACTCGATCAGGATGTTATTTTGGCATGGTGCGACGACTGGGAATTTGAAATAAAAAAGTACAAGGAAATGTGCATAACTAGCAATAAGAATCAGTTTGTGCAGTTGTTCATAGTAAACTGTTCAGTTATTGATATGGTGAATTCACTGAAGTATATGGCCTTAACAGTATAAAGCAACACAGATTAATTCGGTCATAGGTGAAGTTAACTCAACGCTGCGAATCACAGGTCTAATATTGAAAAATTGTAATGTACAAACAAAGGTGATAGCGTGTCAAACTTTCGCTTGTCCGCATTTGGACCACTGTTCTGCCTTTTGGGAACTATTTCGTAGGGGGTTGATTGACAGTATAGAGAAAGTATAAAGAAGAGTCGCTCGATTCGTGACAGCTTGCCATAGTACTTACGAAAGTGTCACAGAACTGATTTGTAGATTGGACTGGGATTTTTTGGTTGACAAATGACGAAGGTTTCGTTTGAACTTGTAGGCAAACATGCGTACACCCACTTTCATTTACGAGTGCGATGAAATACTGTGTCCACCAACGTGTTTGGGTCACAGTGACAAGAGAGATAAGATTAGAGAAATAAGGTTACGCACTGCTGCTTATACGAATTCTTTCGTCATGCATCCAGCTTCAAACCCAACATTAAAGGTTCGAAATAAGATTTTAAAATTATGTCAAAAAGTTTCCTTGTTATACCTTGACATCCAGCAAGACGAAAAATGTAAGATAGAAATCTCAGTTATTTAGCAATCAGTTATCAGGTTCTAGAATAACTAAAGCTTTATAGCAATAAACTAATTGTGAACTGGAATAATATGATTATTAAAAAATAGTATTTGCCCGTTCCTTCGGGAGCGAGAACCCTGCTGTGTGTATGAAACGTTAACGCTTTTTATTCTAGTACCAAATATTAACGCGGAGAAGCAAAACATTTCATCTAAAAACTTTCCCTTCTTTTAGTTATTACCTTAGGTTGGGTTCATAGCATTATCCGAAAGTTTTTGTTTATATTTAACTTACATCTTAATATAGGAATAATATAGGAAATTAAAGCTACATTCAAAATTATCGCCACATTGAGGGCGTTACGAATAGCAATTGTTCCTTTGGTCAGGAATTTTCCAATTCTATGAGGACACACCTTTTGAGACTATCGAATCAAACAGAAACGTTCCTTTCACATAATACAGACGAAGTTTAACTTATGAAATAACGACGGCAGACAGTCGGCGGCTATTTATAAACACATCTTTGACTCAAACCATATCATCCACAGCAATGAAAGTAAAGTCACTGGCAACTTTTAGTGGTACCATATGAAGATATTCCTATGCCGTTACAATAAATTTGATGCAGCGACCAAGGTTTCATGAATCGACAGCAATATGCATAGTTCCAAATCAATGATTGCTATGAGCATTTCTCATTCTTTATTCCAACCTAACCACCAGTACATTGGGCCCTAGGACCAAGCATGTTTAAGCTGTCGATGGAAACTACAATTCCTCGTTCCTTATGTTAAAAGAAAGTGCGTGCTTTTTCTTTCTCGTTCTGGCTGAAAATCAATCTAACCGAATGTGTCGACCCGACGTTGGCATTTGAAAACAATGTCATAAACAAAAAAACAAAACAAAATTACGTGATTAGTATGTATTACGTTCATTTATTATGCACATTTTCTAAAATATAATTGCCTTAGGAATGTGTGTGAAAAACTTCACATAAAATGGACAGTTAATTCTTGGTACACTGCTAAACTATCCATATCAATAAGCGTCTTAGTATTCCTCCCCTGTAATGCGAATGAACTACCTTGAAACAAAATCTTATTTTTGTACGAAAATTTGGACGATATTATTTAAGAACTAGCTTCGAGCCCGACAAAAATGACGGTTTGAATTCAATATTCTGGCAGTTCGTTTTTTTGCAGTTGGTTAATTATACGGAATTGTTATTACATAATGGTAATGGCCTTGATTTTGTTCTACATATTTTATTTGCAGTTCACATAACAATACAGTAGTAACTTCTACTGAATTAATGACGATGGAAGTACAGAACCAGTGAAAAAAAAAATGGAATCCCTAAAACGTTTGCTATCCATGTAATATCAGTTTTATTCCTAGTCCAGGCACAATTCTGCACGTTGAATATGGAACTACTCCACCTGCATTAATTAATACCTTTAGTAAAATGGCTCTTATGAAAGCAGTTTAAATGGTTTTTAAAACTAATTTCATAGTTAATTATTCTGCTACAAAATGTGTCAGTTGCGATTCTGGTCAACTTAACCAATAACTCCACTAATATTGCATTTGGAAATCATAGCTTCTATTACCCTGATATGAATAACGTCGGGGATCACCTATGAAGGTAGTAGGAATTTATTATGGAAAAGCTTGTAAGGAAAAACTAATAACGATCGGGTCTACTGAAGATCGCGATTCCGCAAATGTAACATTCTGTAATGACGTGTAATACAGCTGTAGTCAATCGCAAGACTTTATTTTCAAGCAGTAATTCCGTTGTAATACAGGATGTACCATTATTTTCAAACAGAAATTAGGTTGTAATACAGCCTGGACCAGCATAACACGGTTAAATGTACTTCGGAAAGTATTTCTAGAGGAGTCTTGTGTTTGACCAGAGCAGTGTCATGACGCCAATTCCTGGCGGAATCGCGGTCTCCGGTAATCCTGATTTATTTAAATAAATGCATTTTACCTTAACCGACGGAAGTATAATATCAATAACGGACAACTGTTATTTATTTGAGTTAATTATATGAAATTGTTAATACATATTGCTCATAACCTTAATTTTATGACGGTCCACATATTTCGTTAGCAGTTCACGTAGTAATACAGTACTAACTTTAACTGAATTACTGGCGACGGAAGTAAAGAAACAAATTAAAGTAAATTCGGAATCCCAAAAACGTTTGGTGTACCATATAATATCAGTTTTATTCCTGGTTCAGGTACAATTTAGCACAATAAATATGGAACTACTTCCATCCGCATAAATTAATACCTTCAGTAACATCGATAGCGCTTATGAAAGCAGTTTGAATTGTTTAAAAACTGATTTCAGAGTGAATTACGCTGTAAAAAAATGTGTCAGTTGCGATTCTGGTCAACTTAACCACAACCTCCACTAATATCGGCGTTCTAAAATCATAGTTTCTATTACCCTTATATGAATAACGACGCGTATCGTCTATGGTGGTAGAAGGAGTTTACTCTCGAAAAACTTGTAAGGAAAAACGAATAATGATCATTTTTAATAATATTTTTCGTGTTATGTGTACCATGCTGTGGTTAGATTATCGGAGTATTTAGCTATGATTTATTCAAATAAATGCATTTTACTTTAAATGACGGAAAGTATAATATCAAAAACCGATAACTGTCATTTTGACTGATACATTTCGCGATTACATACCTTTCGTGTAAACTTTATCTGAAATTTTAATAAATTTCATTGTTTTTTATGTTCTGCCAAAAAAATTCTTAGGTTATGTTTTAACCTTATTCTTATAACTAATACAGATAATATAACATAAACATCGAACACCATTCTCCTTACATGAGTTTCTGCATCTATATGTCGTAAATAAACAAAAAGCAACATGAAGTAACGAATGTAATATGGTGGCGTTTGATTGGCGAGTGAAGGCTGGCACGTGACCGTTCTCTAGCCAATAGCAATAGGAGACGTACCCAGACTCCAGATTAGTATTTTATATAAGAAGATATTTGCTCATAATGGACACCAAGGGTGCGTCACCAAAATCCGGACAATTTTAAATTTAAATTTCCCGCCACATTTTTCTTCCGCCAGAGGTCGTGTTTGGCGCTCTGCAGTGTCTAACGTTTCTAGTAAACAGTGGTAACCTCAAAATGGCCATGATGTTGAAGCGAAGTGCGGAGTATGATAAAAGAGCCGCGATTGTCGAAGGTCTTCGCGCTGGGCGCTCAGCAGTTGAAATAATTCGGTTTTTCAAGTACCCAAAATCGACAGTTTATGATTTTGCAGCAAAATATTCGTCGTTAGCAAGACGGTGCACCAGCCCACACGAGCCATTTGGTTCAAAAGTGGATGTCCGAAAATTTGGCCATGTTTTGGTCAAAGGAATTTTGGCCTCCAAACAGTTCCAATTTAAATCCTCTGGATTACTACGTTTGGAGCGTAGTTGAAAGGATGTCCAACAAGTCTCGGCATCCAAACGTCGCATCATTGAGATCCGCCATTGAAGCAGCATTCGCCGCCATGGACTCGGCTGCATTACGTCGAGCATGCGACCGCTTCAGGCCGAGACTGGAGGCAGTTATTGAAGCTAAAGGGGGATATATTGAATAATTATTTTCTATAGAGGTCCCTGATAAACCATGCAAAAGTATTTTTTGTTATATTTAATATTTTGTGAAAAAAAAAATTGTTTCAAAAAACTCTTCGATTTGTCCGGATTTTGCTGACGCACCCTTTATATACTAAATGAGTAAAGTAATTCTAAATATGGGCAGTTCCGCACGAGTTATTATGCAAGAAATACATATTTTTACACGTTGATATTTATTGTTGCTGTGTCTCAAGTATCTTTCTTCGATAAAAAACTGAATTTCATATCTATATGACGTGTACGTGAGAAGTATCGGCGTATTAACGTTTTTAATGTACAGCGTTTAGCGACCACTGCCGACAGGTTGTACCAGATACAAACTGTTTAACTGTCTACCAGAGACAATATATGTGTAGCAAATTAATAATCTAACCCATTGCACATGGTAGCTAACCCTTTACAATGGCAAGTGAATGCTTATTACGTTTGATTTACGTATTCCATTTATTTTAAAGTATTGCAGTGCAGAATACTAAATAACCAAAGTAACAAAATAAAACAAAATCCTAAGTAGTGTGATCTTTCGTCAGTTTTCCGTGATGGGAGTGCTCATCTCAGATAGAGAGTGATCCGTGGCCCATATTTATTCTGTCCAGAAACGATTTCAGTTACTTGCGCTATCCTCCTTGTATGTAAGTATTAGTTATTTCCGTAAATTTTAATCACAACTATTAACTCTAAAAACTACTACACTGAGATACTCCAAAATATCTAGGAGTAAAGCTTGATCGATCTCTCACATTCAAAACCTATTGTGAGGATCTGAAACTTAAAGTATCTGCCCGGAACAACATCATCCGGAAACTTACAAGTAGGCCTACCTCCTGGGGAGCACATCCAAATGTGCTTCGTACATCTGCCCTGGTACTTAGTTTCTCTGCAGCAGAATACTCAGCACCAGTTGGCAAAACTCTGCACATGCTAAGCAGGTTGATATAGTATTGAATGATACTGGTCGCATTGTAACAGGTTGCCTAAAACCAACTCCAATTAGTAAAATATACCAAATCATGGGTATAGCACCACCTGACATTCGTAGGAAAACAGCTGCAGAGAGGGAGAAGAGGAAACAAGAAACAGACCCCAGACACCCTTCGTTTGGACACGAACCTCAATCCACAAGGCTGAAGTCAAGGAAGAGCTTCGTACAATCAACTACAGCCATAACATCTTCTACTGGAGCACGCCGTCTAGGACTATGGCGAAATTCGTTGCCTGAAGAACAGTGGAGGAACATCAAAGAGGCACCGGCTGCGGGGTGTAATCAGCCATATGGAAGGCTCTAAACAGATTAAGAACTGAAGTGTCCCGATGCAGATATAACATTAAAAAATGGGGGTACACTACTGACAACGATCTATGGGAATGTGGTGAGCTTCAGAACCCACAACATCTTCTGATATGCAGGAATCTCCCTGAAACCTGCAATATCGACGACCTTTATAGGGCAAACGAGAAGGCCAACAAGATTGCGGAATTCTGGTCACATTCCATTTAATTGTGTTTACAGTTTAATATTAATTAATTAATGTTATTTTTTTCAACTTGTAATGTTATGTGCTGGACACGAGAAATAAATAAATGAATAAACTCTAAAAAATAGCAAACACCCTCGAATTTGCTCTGGTAGTTTTTGGGTGAAACTGTTTTAAACCATTAGACACAAGCAGCTTGCTTACGTATTTATAATACTATAGATACCACTGTACAAACTAACATGTGAGAAATCCACACCGGGCATGGTGGGTGAACGGTTAACGCTCTGTTCTCCTATTTGTGAGGACGGCGGTTCGAATCCCCGTTCGGGCATCCAGATTTGGGTTTCCCATGGTTTCCCCAAATGACTCCAGGAAAATGGCGGGATGCTTCCTTCAAAAGGCCGTGGCTGAATTCCTTCCCGTTCCTTATCCCCCCAAAAAAATCCTATTTTAACTTTACGATAGCTGATGTCATCATTGGTGAAATACTAATACTTTCACAACTGGCAGCCAACACAACAGTTTAGGCAATCCAATATCTGCCGATGAAACAAGATGTTATGGCTTGACCAGTTCTAGTGAGTACTCTAGCCTATCTGTGGGTGAAATTGTGGCGATGTATTGATACGTCATTCAATCACTGCTAGTTTTAATGATTTC
Organism: Vandiemenella viatica; assembly: GCA_031002005.1. Classification (NCBI taxonomy): domain Eukaryota; kingdom Metazoa; phylum Arthropoda; class Insecta; order Orthoptera; family Morabidae; genus Vandiemenella; species Vandiemenella viatica. Next base: position 6,692,250 of record CM061914.1, read on the forward strand.
ACTTACAAGTTAAAACGACTCTCCAAGGCCTGTTACTAAGATTCAGACCACGAATAATTGGAGGTGGAGTCATCTGGCCTATTGATTTCACTCCTGTTCAGCAACACGGGACAATTGCCATTGCATCATATGGTCACATGCTTTTAATTTGTATAGGCAAAGGAGAGCTAATATTGCCGGGTCCACGAATGTTCACTGCCACGACTGTCAACCTGCTTATGCAAGCTATAACAGCTGGCACGAAAATAGACCTGCGAAGGTCAGTGCGTCTCCATACAATGTTGCAAATCCTCAGAAAAATAAAGTTTCAGTAATATGTGCTGAAAAATTAAAAAAAAAAATAATACTGAATTTGTCGAATAAGGTGATATGTTTTTTAACTCGAAATACTTACACGACTATTTTTTTTCCTATGAACTTTACAAAATATGTAATTACTTTCTTCACTTCAACCAAATGAAAAAGCTAAACCAATGATAAAAAATAGCTGAAAAAAATTATGCGGCTTCCCGAAAGTTAACAGATTAGCACATAATATTTTTTATTCTTTATATAGCGAATAATGTTATTAAAAAAATTTAAAAGTTATACGAATCTCTTGTTTGTCCCTTTTGTGTAATGTAAAAAGTTGTCGTTGACTAACTTCCGTTCTGTTTATTCACGTAATAACTTCCAGCGAGAAAGTTCGTGAGAAAAAATTGAAATTAGTTTTAGAAAACACAACAGCATCTTTAAACGAATCCTTTTGGTTTGTTTAATCATTCATCTGCACGAATGTTATCGAGCTGCACTCGTGTCCAACACTGGCCGACGGCTTCCGTCAATTACGACGAGCGAGATACTCGTAGTTACCAAAATATTAAAATTCAGGCTCATGTAAGAATTATTGTCGTAACAGAGAATTACGTGAAAAAATACACATAAAATTGTTTTCCTTTAAAATCTTGTCACCTTAATAAAAATAAGGGTAACGCAATGTCTGCTTTCGATAAAATTGGTGAAGTATGACTTTCATAGCAGTTGGGTATTCTCCTCTGTCGTAGTACTCTAAACCAGTCCTGCGCACTACTTTTTTTTATTAAAATCATCCAGTTCAGTGCATTTGTGTTCCCGCCTATACTTCTTTGTTGGTGATTCAAAAACAGGGCTCATATGTTGGGTTTCTGCCGAAAGTAAAATACCGACGATACATTGTACCGACTTCTTCGAAATACCGCAAGTCTCTGCTGTCAGTGCTTGCACTTGAGCAAAGTTAATGTTTCTCCTGGCTTCTTCGTTGTGGGAAAGGTTGCTAAAATACTTGAAAATATTTGCCTTGACAACTTTGCTTTCTAATATGTGGACGACCTGCACGAACACCGATTTTACTTCTTTTCGGTAACGCATTGCATGTAGAATTCTGTTCTACAACGTCACTCATCATAAAGACAAAATAATAACCTTTAGAGTAGCGAAACAAACCGACCGCAGCGGAAACTACGAACCGGCTGCAAGTGGAAGAACATTTGACAACACCGCCGGCTCAACTAAGGGTAAAGAGGGGTAGTGTGGGCAGGGGGTGGAGGCAAGACTGTGTGACCTTGGATGGACTAATTCGGTGAAGCAGACTATAGTGTTGACCGAGCACGAACCATTCTGTGTTAGTTCGCACTGCGACCACTTGATGCTGTTCGGTGATAAAACACCTTCCTCTATATTTGTCCACAAATAACACACAATACTGTGTAAAGGTATTTTACTAGTTCCATTGCTGTGTTACAACTGCTTACTATACGGATACATGATTAAGTAAGCAGGACTTCAAGTCGTTAAGTACTCGTGGCATATGAAGCAGCTGCGCATATTTCAGTACAAGTCGTATAATATGTTCTTTGTGGGAATAGAACTGTCGATAGTTGATAGAGTCTTAAACGTCAAGGGTAATAATTTATTTGCGGCAATTATAAATGTACCGCTGTAAAATGAATAAAACCAATATCATAAAACTCTCTTTAACTAACTGCATTTTTACTCGTGTATTTGCGACTAAGTAATTAAATCAGTCCTTGTTGTACATAGAGGTCTAAAATTAATTATAGCGTTAACTTAGTTCTTAATAACCATCTATTTTAGTGATTAATTTGGCCTATATTTAAGCATTATGTGTATGTTAATGCTGTCATAAGTATTAAGTAATGTGGTGGGATCATTAATTCTTGTTTACCAGCAAACATTTACTTATATGTAATTAATTTAGAAATGCCTAAAATCTCACTTTCATATAGTTTAGAACCGTTGTTTATGTGCTATAGATATCCGTCAGATACAGCTCTATGTTTTATTTTTATGAGGGCGATAATACCCGCAAGTCACGCCTTGCATTCAAGAATTGTAAACCGGTTGTAACTTTTTTTAGTAATTAATTTAACTGTGATGGAGCTCACGCAATACCCTTAGTCACATAATTAGCGTTTTTTATTTTATTTTTAATTATCTTGTTTAATTTGAGTGTGAAATTAAGTTCCCTTAATCATCTAATTACTGCTTTTTATCTTATTTTTAATTATGTAATATGAGTGTTAAAGCCCTCCCTCATCTACGTTTGCGATTTGTAACATTCATGAAGTATATAAGTAATTATTGCCGAATAAACCATTTTGCTATATACAGCAAAATGGTTTATTCGGCAATAATTACTTGTTATATATTGTTCAAGTAGCATTTGGAAGATCGGAATTTACCTTTCGCTGCTATAACGTGAATCTTCTTGTTTGTGGTGTCACATAAAAGATATATTAAAAAATAAAATTAAGAATAAACAATAAAAAATAGCTATGTTTACGTCCTTAGATATGTAAAAGAGACTTTTGTGTCTGATAAAGTTTTTTGGTTCCACACGATTTTTATTATTCCACATTCTGCGTCTCCTTCGCCACCTCATACAACTGAAAACTTCCGCTTACCTTTATTACAACAACACATGCTTAGGAATTTCCCATAATATTAACACAAGGTCCCTGTACTTCAACATTCTAACCATCTCCTCCCATAGCTTGCAAATTCTTGCGAATTCATTCTCCATTTCATCGCGTATGTATTGCGGAATGATATTCCCATGAAAATTAAAACAACAGCTACTGGGTGGATTGAGTACCTTAGTAGTTGCTGTTGCCGGTCCCAATCCCGAATAAAGGAGGAGGGTTGGCTGAGAACCGTAAAAGATTAAGCCAGAAAACAACTTGAGGCAACCTCTATGGCTCATTACCATAGTTGTAACACTGAGATCAACACAGTGTGATCTCCCCACACTTTCAACTTAAAGCATGATGGTAACGTCTGCTAACACAGCAACTACCCCAGGCCCTGGTAATCATACTAGGTTTTCTCGGTCATCGGATTCTGGGGGACCGAGAACATCATGCGCGAATGTATCGGAGCTTCCCAAATCTCTTCGTCCGAAATACAAATATTTTCTTGGCACTTTGAGCATCAATACACTTCTCAAAGTTGGCAAACTTAAGGAGTTAACAGAAACATCATCCAAATTCTAGCCCTTCAAGAAACAAGATACACAGATGAAAATCATTTTGAATCAGGAAATTACAGAATCTACAAAGGCAAACCAGCAATCTCAATCCCTAACAAACCAACACAATTTGGCACTGGATTTGTAGTCAGAATAAATATTACAAACTCAATATTAAACTTCACATCTCCTTCTGAATGAATCTCAGTACTGTCAATCGAATCAGGAAATAAGGCGTATTCAATAATAAATGCACATGCACCTACAAACAACTATAATCAAAAAGATCCGCAAAAAGTGGAGGACTTCTGGGAACTATTAGAAGAAACGGCAAACGAAATTCCGCTGCATCATATTAAAATTCTGATGGGAGACTTCTATGCGCAGATTGGCAGAGAAAAGAAATTCAGAGCCACTGTAGGACTCTATCCTGCACATAAAAGAACCAATAAAAATGGTGAGCGACTAATTGCCTTCTGTGACAATTTTGATTTACAATTAATGTCAACTCATTTTCTGGCACTTCCACAAAAGAAAAAAAACCTGGAGATCACCAAATTATCATTTAGGAGAATTTCAACTAGACCATGTTGCCATCTCCAAGAAAAATCCGAAGGAAATTATGAACGTTAAGGTCATAAAAGGATTAATTGACTTTGATCACCATTTGCCTCTAATTAAAGTAAAATTTCAACCAAATAGAGTCAAACCCAGAATACGACAAAATGTGTGAATTAACCCTGAATTCTTGGAACAAGAATCTGAAAATTTTCTTGCCAGTATATCCAGCCAACATCCTACCAATCGGCCAGAACTTAAAAACGCACTCCTCAAAGCTGCTCAAAGCATCGGCTCACCTTCCAGAAAACGCAAACATAGGTGGTGGACTGAAACCTGTGACAAGGCTATTGATCTTAGAATTAAAGCCTGGCGAAATTGGAATTCCCACAAAACCATTCAAAATTGGCAGGAATTCATTAATTCGCAGAAACAAACTTCAAAAACCATTAGATTAGAGAAACGTGTGTATGATAGACAGTAACTATCAGAAACTGATCAAGAGTTTAAGAAAAACAACACAAGGAACTTTCACAAGAACATTCAAGGAAGAATTTTCAAAATACCAGGCACCTAGCCTCTGTTTCAAACGTCCAGATGGGACTCTAGTAACAAATAATATGGGAAATTGTAAGCTCCTAGCAAATTACTTCAAAGACCTTCTAAATTGTGAAAACCCTAAAGGACAGCTTACCTTTGAAAAATCCATTCCAAATCCAGATTCAGAACCTCCAACTTTAGAAGAAATCCAACAAATAACCCGAGGACTTAAAAATAACAAAACCCCAGAGGAAGAGGCATTATTTGCTGAAATGTGGAAAATAGGTGGTACAAGTTTTGCTCAAAAAATTCATATGATTATTGAAGACATCGGGTCAAAGAAAAAATCCCTGAAGACGAAATGTGCACTAATTCACCCACTTCACAAAAAAGGGGATAAAACTGACATTAATATCTACAGAGGAATTTCCTTGTTACCAATTACTTACAAAATTCTATCCAAGGCACTTCTCATGAGACTTGAAACACAAATTTATCATCTTATTGGTGAGTATCTGGCAGGATTTAGAAAAGGCAGGTCATGTGAAGAACAAATTTTAAATCTCAAAACCATCTTACAAATCCGTAAAAACCGACAAACAGTAATTACCTTTGTAGACTTTAAAAAAGCTTATGACTTTGTTGACAGACAAACACTTTTTAAGACGCTAGAAGAATACAAAGTAGACAGAAAAACCAGAGAATTAATCAAACAGACCTTAACGGATACCATTTCAAAAGTAAGGTTCTTAGGTGAGGTGTCTGAACCTTTTAAAATCCGGACAGGAGCTCGACAAAGAGATGGACTATCACCTCTTTTATTCAATCTTGTTCTGGACAAAGTAATAAAAACCTGGGAGAATGAAGTAAAAGGAATAATCATTGGCAGGCTACTCAGAAATAAACTTCACTTGCGGTGTTTGGCCTTTGCAGATGATCTGGCAATTCTCTCCAACAACAGGCAAGAGGCAGTCTACTACACACTTGAAAAACTGCATGAAATTTCAGCTAAATGTGGTCTCCAAATCTCATATGCTAAAACCCAATATATGGAAGGATCTTCACGGTACCAAGATAGACAACCCTTAAAAACGCGATTTGGCAATATCTCTCAAGTAGCTAAATTAAGATATCTAGGAGAAATTATTCAACTAGCAGGATTAAATCGTGAAGCAAACAAGGAGAGAATAACTAAATTACAAAAAGCCTACAGAATCACCTGGAACAGATACAACAAAATGTCAACATCCCGAAATGCCAAGTTAAGACACTATAACACTGTAATCAAACCGGAGGCATTATACGCGTCGGAAACTTTGATTATTGGAGGCAGATCATTGATTAAAGATATTGAAAAGCAAGAAAGGAAAATTTTAAGAAAAATCTTTGGCCCTGTTTGTGCCGGGGGAATTTGGATGAAAGGAAATCAAACGAACGATATCAGCATTCAGAAAAAAATTTCAGACACATTCAGGAAAAGGCGAATTAAATTCTAGGGCCATATTATCAGAATGAGTAATAACAGACTAACAAAAACAATTCTAAACCTAGCCATTTCAATGAAAATTAAAAACAACTGGCTAATTGAAATTGAAAAGGATCTCCAGGAAATAGGAATAACAGAAGACATCATACAGGACAGATGCCGATTTAGTAGCATGGTCAACAATCACCAGTTTGTCGACAGCCAGTATATCAGAAGAAGGAACACTTGAACGAAGGAAAGAGCACAGCGAAAGGATAGAGAGGTTTTGGGAACAGAGGAAAAACACATCTGCTAAATAAGTTCACTCGCGCTCCTGAGTTGGCCACAACAATGGAAGAAGAAGGAAGAAATCGGTACACTTAAATACGCTTTGAGAAAGCATTATCTGCCACAGCACTAGCTGAACAATCTCTTCTTCTACCTGTAACTTATTCCTAGAATTCAATTGTATTAATTTACATTGTTTTAATATATTTACTGTGCCTTTATTTATATTAGTTTTTGCCTTTTTCACATGTTTCCGCAGCCATCATTAGTATTAGGTTTGTACCTTCTTTTTCTTCAGCCTCCTTTAGTTTATATGTCTTGCTTTCTCATTTACCAGTTAAATCATTTTATTAAGATGTTAGTCAGAATTTTAGTTATTAATTGAAGCAAAATGTGAAATGGTATTGTATGCTATTAAAAAAATTGTGTAAGGCGTAAATAACATGAGCGAGGGCTTGACAGCTCTAATCTTGTCCTCGGGGGCGCATTTAATCGGCTGGCCTACATTCAGGAGAATATCTTGTTTGGAGGTACGAATTTGAATTATACTTTTTGGCTTCATGGATTACGAATGTAATGTTAATGTTCATTGTTATAGTCGATTCCACATCACACTGAACTAAGGAATGTAGAAGATCGATCGACCATCAGTTCAGCGCGATGATCTGTATTCAGCTGGGCACGCGAAACCAATTCACATCTGTCTTTGTCCCTCTGGGAAGCGGGGAGCAGAGGCGAGAGAAGTTTGTCAATAGTTGAGGATACGCGGTCCTGTAAGCCATACTGCAGCTTTGTCGATACCACTAACATCTGTAAAGAGTTTTCAAGCTCTTCCCATGTTTACAGCAGCATGCAGCCCAATACATAAGTGAGAAGTTCATACATGTAAAAAAAATGTATGTTTACATTGTGATCGTGTGGACGATTGCTCCGTGGTGGGGCAACAATGATTTTTTTTTTTTATCTGCTTAACGTCTCTCTAACAGCGAGGTCTTTAGAGACGGGAAAGAATGGGGGGCAAGGAATGGGAAGGAATTTTGCCATGGCCTTTTGAAGGAAGCATTCCGGAATTTGTCTGGAGTGATTTGGGAAACCATGTAAAACCCAAATCTGGATGCCCGGACGGGGATTCGAACCGCCGTCCTAACGAATGCGAGGCCAGAACGTTAGCCGTTACACCACCACGCTCGGTGGCAACATTGAAAGGCCGAAATCCAAGTTAAAAGTCAGCGATTGAGAAATAAATAAGTATCACGCCATTCTTAGATACTTTTTATCGGTGAGAGCTAGATTTACACTATGAGAGTTGAGAATTTCCCAGCGTATTGCTGCATTTCAATATTCACTGTTGTTCAGCCGGGTGGTGTCCTGAAAACATAACGTTTCGACAGTTGGCACTGTAATCTTCATCAAGAATACAACACAACCAGTTGTTAAACGTTATGTTTACATGACATCACCTGGCTGAACACCAGTGAATATTACAGTGTATAGTTTACACTCTCATAGAGCTGGAAAAAATTACATTCGTACAACTCTGAAAATAATAATTCCACATCCCATAGTGATACGAAGACTGTTCAATATCTTGACATGTATTTCACTCGGTTTTCTCCACAAAAGTAACTGAAATATTGTTAATTAACAGAGGCACACATTATGAATAGTGATTCATGTGATATAATCAAAGTAAGTGACATTTATGACTTTTTCACTGATAATCACTCATGATAATGCAAAAATGTTCGCGTGGATGTAAATTTCTAGCCTATTTTATATAACAACCGTCAAAAATTACGGGATGAGCGGAGTGTTCTGGCAAGCTATTTCTTCTCTTTTCTGTAACTAAAACAAGAAGTGTTATAAAATGAAGCCAAATGCAATTCGTCGTGCCTAACGCTATAACTAACGTTTCAGTTGTCAACCTAGTACAGATTTCATTTCAACCCAACCACAAAGTACGCTAATATAGTCGCTAGAAAAAGGAAGTTTTGATTTCACGCTAATTGATTCAATCACTGTTTCGTATGTTAGTAACCTCATTCATCATATCGATACAAACGTAACCCAAAATCTACACGAATTCTTACATCTTCAGATACATGTTCCAACGTCTGAACTGCCGGCCTCGGTAGCGTAGGGGCTAGAGAGCTAGCTCCACGTGCCGAAGGCCGCCGGTTCGAATCCGGCCGCGGGCATGGATGTTAAGTGTTGTGTGTCTGTGTGAATGTCCTGTCCGTCCTGTGGCGTCCATACATTGGAAAAAAAAATACACATTGAGCTGGCTGTATGGCCTCCGTTGCCGAATGCCATTAAAAAAAAAAAAAAAAAAAAAAAAAAGTCTGAACTGTTGATATAATTGGAATTATTTACTTGAGGCCGAAATGATGACCTTAGTAATATGGCGTCACGGAAAGGAAAGAAATTAAAAATAAATCTTAACAACTGACGTTATGCCTCGAAATATTAGTTTTCATCGTGGGCTAGGTCGCATAGACTGCCATAAATATGGAATTTCTGTTAGTCAAACGACATGATGTTCATGAAAAAAATAATAATCAAATTATATTAAAAATAATTAAATTAATCATATTCTCTGCAGTTATGTCCCTCTGAACCCTCAGGCTGAATTTAAATATAACCAAAACATCAGCTTCATTTATCTTACGTATTTGCGGGTAAATAATTTAACGAAAACATCAACAGTGAACGAAAATAAATAAATAAAAAGCAACTAATAATTATTATGTTTATTGAAACACAAATGTATATTTTTTCTTCAGTGTTCTGAAATTTTATTTCTTCACGGATACTTAGTTGAATAAAACTGTTATTAACTACCGCTCATAATTTCAACTATACAGCAGCAACGCTGGCCGTTGTTAGTTCACGGTTGAGTCTTAACAGCTTTACGGACACGATGATTAAGTTTGACTTGTATTAGTAGTGATGGTCTGAAGCTCACCGCATTGAAAACGAGAAGTTCACGTAAAATATTCTTAACCGAACCTCGAAAATTCGCAAAACTGTTAAGTGTAACTGAATATATATTTTTGTGCTACGGGCGTTTATAATAATATTTTTAGTCATTTCTGACATACTTATGGTTCTGTCACTTGATAACACTTCACTATTGCAGTTTGATGCTGTTAATGTAAGGGAATTTACATAAATATTTAACTTGTATGTGGAAGAAGCAATAAAGGAACTGAAAGAAAGATTTGAATGTGGCAAAAGTGTTCAACGAGAAAAAAATTAGTATGCTACGATTTGCTGATGACAGTGTCTTGTGTGCAGAACAAATTGAGGATATTGAGAAGTTACTGAATATCGTGAACAAAACACTATAGGAAGATTTTGGGCTAAATATAAACCAAAGCATGACAAGAGTGATGAAATGTAGCAGAAATGATACCAATACTAGTAGATGAAATATAAAAATATGGTCGGATGCGATAGAAGAATTTCGTGAATTTGGCCACTTAGTATGTAAAATTACAACCGATGGCCGAAGCAGGAACGATGTTAAAATCAGAATAGCACTAGCAAAAAGAACTTTCGTGAAAAAGAGAAACCTTTTAGTTTAAAATATTGATCTAGGACTCAGAAAGAACGTTTTAAAAGTCTATGTGTGGAGCACAGCACTTTATGGCAGTGAAGCATGGGCTTTAGGAATACCAGAAGTAAGGAAAATTGAAGAATTTGGAATGTGGTGCTATAGAAGGATACTTAAAATTAAGTGGACGGATAAAGTACGAAACTAACGAATTTTTGAAATTATGGGTGAGGAAAGAAGTTTGTGGAAGAGTCTTACAGAATGAGGAGACAGGCTGGTAGGTCATATTTCAAGACATGCAGGGTTGGTTAACTTGTTAGTGGAGGGAACAGTCGAAGGTAAGAACTGCAGAGGAAGACAGAGATTAGAATAAATGAAGCCGATAATTGAGGACATGGGTTTACGATGGGTATGTTGAGATGAAAAGGTTAGCGGAAGATAGGAAGGGACGGAGGATTGCATCCAACCGGTTGAGAGACTGATGACAGCATAACAAATAAAAAATGTAAGGAATCGTTCCCACAATGCAGTAGCAGAACACAACATAGATATGTGGTAGTGAAACACTGTGGTAATCTAACCCTATGTTTAGAATAGCCAAACTTGCAAGTCATGCAAAACAGGGTGCCTCGCAGACACAAGGTGTAATAGGGCTACACGGAACAAAATGCAAACAGCGAAGCTAAAACGGCGAAACTAAGCCTGGAGGAAGAGCACGTGTCGCTTGGATCTGGATCCTATCAGCAGCTTTGTTCAGTCGAATGCAGGGATGGCATTTTCAAACGGCCATGGCCGGATTCTTTCCAGTTCCTTCGCCGCACTGCATGGCCGGTTTTAACGACGTCCACGGTAAGCAGTCGCTGCCACAAGAAATTTGTTCCATTTTATCTATATAAAAATAATTTCCTGAATTCTTTGGCGTTTAGATGAATTGCTTTTTACATGGTTTATTGGCCGTCTTTCCGCAGTTGCTTAGCAATAAATTTTAAATGAAAAATCCGTCTTTTAGCAACTGGTTTTTTTATTATCTCTCAGACGCGTTTCGCCTCCTCTGAATGGGGCATCATCAGTGACTGTGAATGTATAAATGTGTTGTTAATACAAAGTTTACAAACATTACTATATACAATGCAATATTTAACAAGGTACATTCTACTTACGAATTTTTGGTTATGACAGTTACATGTTGATCAGGAGCAGCTCTCCTTGCATGTTTTGTGTAGCCCGATTTGGTGTCGGTTTTCTCATCACTCCTATTTCACTTTTGAGGTCAACACATGTATACATTCACAGTCACTGATGATGCCCATTCAGAGGATGCGAAACGCGTCTGAGAGATAATAATAATTAAAAAAATAGTTTCTAAAAGACGGATTTTTCATTTAAAATTTATTGATTTGCGTTTTTGTTATTTATGCCTCAACAGTTTTAATTTAGTGTTGGCATGGGAATGTAGTAAACATGCCGTAAGTAGCTTTTTGGCAATGCGTCCATTTCGAGAGAGTCGAGATGACTGGAGGTAGCTAACTAGATAATTAAGTGAAATTTTCGATTGTCTGAATAGCTATTGTGGTAACATAATTTATCAGCTCAAATGTTTTTTCAACACTTATTGAAAAAGCTCCCTAATCCATAATTAGTAACATGTTTTTCTGTAGCATTAAATTATGGGTAACTGCAGTAATACTTTGTTTATTTTTGCGGGTTCACTGCTGTTGTTAGTGGTTTATAGTTTAGTTGGTTGAGCCATTTCCTATTATCTGAAGGGCCGTCGGTCAGTATCCAACGAGGCAAAGGATACTTGTTCGAAACAGAAAGTTGTGAAATATATGACACATGTAACCAGGCCACACCAATCCACAATATTTCAAATTGATTAAGTTTATTCTAAAGTTAATTATAAATTTTCTGTTTCTTGCATTACTAATGAAGTCTTGTTTTGGAACTTGGGAACATATTGTTGTTGCGGCGCAAAGGCTCATTGGCTATCTTATTCGTATAATAATAATACCTCTCATTGAAATAATTAAGAAAAAGATTTGAATTAAGAAAAGAGAGAAGAAGTATTTGAGTTTGTTTTGGTGGAGAGAAGAGAAGAGTCGAGGAAACAACTTTCTTGCACGCTCGAAACAGACAGAGGGACGCGAGAATAAGGGGATGTTTCACAACGTTCTGAAAGACGAACTAGATTGGCTCAGCTTGCTGGCGAATATCTATCGAAGACGAAAGTTCTTCGGTTTTAGGTTACTAGTGATGGGCAGTTGTGGTATTAGCGTCAACCCTCCGACCATCCAAATGTCTGTTTTCCATGTTTCCCCGAAATCACTCCATGCATCTGCCTGTATTGTTCCAGAGAAAGGCCTTCTATTGCGTTGCCCGCAATCTTTTCTCACTTCTAATGATTGAGACGTCAACGAGGCGTAAGGCCGAAAAGAAAAGAAAACAGAGATGCCTCTCTTGATATTCGTATCAAACTTTTCTCGTTACTTTGTAACTGGAATTTAATCTGTTATACCGTGCATGTTTGTGCAGAATTAGCATCCACTGGAAGCATGTAGAAACAACCGTATATTTGAAATATTGAGATATTTGATTTATTTTTATGAATTTGACTGACTCATTTTAACGTATGGTAACAGCAAAAACCAGTTTAAACAAAAAGATCAAACAACGGCCACATTTTAACTGTAAGAAGTTTTTCTCGCTGTTTTACTTTTATACATTGCTCCCGGAAAACTATCCCAGTTAAACTATGGTTTAAACACAATATTTCTAAGACTGTACTTTCCGGCGTCACCTTCAGGTGAAAAGTGAAGAATCCGTTAAACGTGAAGTTTAAAGCTTGTCGAGAACACGCTGTCGGAAAGCATTAGAGATCATGTTTTACGGCTTTGTCACTCTTCATCTGATGATGACGGCGGAGAATACAGACGTCGAGATCCTTTTAAAACAACATTTTAACTGAGATAGTTTCTCGCGTAGAATATAACAACGGTCATATTATTTGTGAATAATTTTTGATTTAATAAATTATTTGCATGCTGTTTTTTATACAATCAGACCATACGAAACAGTGGTGGAAAGTAAACATAATGTGCACTCCTGTTATAAGACTTAGTTCCTGTTACTATTACTGCGTTAATAAACTTAAATATATTAACAACGAATAGAAGCAACAGTATAAGCAACTGTTAAATGTTAAGAGTTCGAAAAGCCATTTACTGAAAACAATCTTACACAAAATTACTTTGTGAATTGAGGATATGAATGCTATCTTCTTATCATGTAAGCAAGCTAATTGCACTTTAACATCATATAGCATACTTTTTTATATAAATATTTTGTCTATAGAGTCGGATGAACAGCTGTATGCCCAGAGTGGAGAGATACCGGAGAGACGAGCTGAAGGAACTACAACTTGTTAACCAAACACCAATAATACAGTTCCTCTGTGTTGTAAACACGTACTTAGACAGCGCACTGTGGTTTTAGACTATATTCTAAGTCGTGCCAGCAGCTGTGCTGCTGTGCCGGGAGGTTGGCAACCCTGTACGACCTCCCCGGGCGGTCCGAGCGCAGTTTCGTGTTCCACGGTACAGTATACCCGCTAGGAGCCCTGGGCTGTCGGAGGTCCCTCAGGCTTCTACCCGTCCTCAATACGACAGATACACACTACGAGCATCTGTCAATCGAATATCTACTCTCTTTGCACTTTTCAATTAACATGCAAAGGTGTGTTAAAATACGACATATGCTTCCTAATTGTAAACGTCGTACAAACAGATCACGACAAAAACATATTTGTAAAAATGTACATGTTTTTCAGACAGAAGCACACTGGGTAAAATAAGTTATACCACGATTAACATTGATAAATTTAGTTCTACGCAACATTTTCGCCCCTGAAAGTTGTTAGGAGTTATTGAACTATTTTGCCACAATCCGACAGTTAGTTTACAGAATAATGAGTGACAAGAATACTGAAGACGAATCTTATTAATTTCGCCGGTTCTTAAGTTATCAGTATTTAAAGTAAATACTGAAAGTTTGTTTCGGATCAACTTTAAATAATAACTCGATGGTAAAAATTAATCTTTATTTAGTTAAACTCAACGAAAACTTGAAAATGTATTACATTTCCGTTTAAAAAATAAAAAAACCACAGTAAATGTAATTCTTCACACTTTAGTGCACAGAAAACTTTAAATTAACCTGTTGCCTATTATGCTGTTAACCAAGTGACTGATGCTATTGAAAAGTATCGCATTCGATTGTAAACTGCAATAGACAGGTTGTCTTATTAATCCCAAGACAATCGAAAAGCAACTACGCAGAATACTGTTTGCTGCTGAAATCTTGAGAAACTGAAGAGTTTACGAAGCGTGCACGAAACGACTCCGGTTTTTAGTGAAGTACAATAATAAGTATCAACATTGATTAAATCGGTATCCTATGATATCAAAAACATGACAGTAAATTATACGGAAGGTTTTAGTGATAAGTTGAAATAAAAACCATTTTTTATTATGAAACATACACTGAAAACGTTGGAAAATATAATTAAACTTCAACTGAAATGTCACTGTTCTGTTACAGAACACCACATTTTCTACACTGGTAGCGATAAATCACTTGTACAGAAAAACAGCTCGATAGTTATAAATGTATGATGAGCATTTAATTAGAACTAACTTCATCTTAATATTTTTGCCATGTGACACCTATGATTTAATTCAACTATTTTTGTTTTATTTTATTGAAATTCTTTAATCTGTCGAGAGGGCAAAATATGTCAACAACTAGCGTCAACGTCATATTATAGAGTAATAAAATGTTTTTCGTTACATTTCATGTCTTTCAGTTTCTGCATAAACAATAGCGTAGGATCTAGAAAAGTCGTGCTAAATTAATGTCTAAACATTCCGACGAATTAAGTTTAAGTTTCGCTGAAATAATTTACAATATTTACGTGTGGGATTTCTAAAAACTTTTCCCACCACATTAAGATATTTCGGACGAAAGTGCTTCTGAAGTTACATGTCCGTGTGGATGGAGTGAGAAAACCAGACAGTTAGGTTGTCCGTGTTACGTCTCTTTCATGACGTGTGACAAATGACACTAACACAGCCATAAAGTAACAAATTAAATGCAAACAATTTACAGTTGGAGAGACAATGATATTGGTTTTTGTAGGATGCTTAATGGGTCTGTTTAGCAAACGATAAACGATATAAGATCGCCGGGTTTAATAGAGATTCGTTATTAGCACATTGTTCAGAGTATCATACTCTTTCTTAATTTTAGTTTCCAGAAGATTATTTAAATGCCCCAGCTTTCTGCTTTTAACATTAATGTATCCAGCCAGTAGCTCCATAAAGAAGCCAAACATACACGCTCTAAGTCCTAATAAAGTAAAGAAGATGACTGCTTTTCAAGCTATAAACTTCTCTGACAGTTGTAACTGAACTTCACGTACAAGATGCAGTATACGATTTATTATGTAGATTTCTTTTAATGTAATTGGTCATACATAAGTCAATATAGCTCCACTATTTTAACCCTAATACAAACAGATAAATATTTCTTATTTGTTACGACATTGGCACATAGTTGTGTGTTTTCTTAACCACAAACACTTAAACAAATGCAAGAGTATCCGAAAAGAATATCACTGCTAATTCTTAGGGTATGCAGTAAAATGCTTCAAAAAAATGTATACACACTTTGAACTTCCATAGAAAATTTATTTACCGTTCTACAAAGTTAAATTTCAGGAAAATAGAAAGCTAAAAGTCCAATGTAAATCAAACATAAACAACAAATGTTAATACTGTTCAAATTGGTGACCTGCAGCATCAATACAATTCTGAGTACGAGTCACCACAGATTCTGTACATCGTATCAAAACGTCCAATGAGATTTCTCTACACACTGCTTGAATCTCATTCCAAAGAATGTCTAGGTTACGTGGTTTACGTTTGTACACCTCATGTTTTACTGTGCCCCACAAGAAGAAATCCAGTGGTGTAAGGTCTGGAGAGCGTGCTGGAAACTCGATTGGCCCCCTGCGTCCTATCCACCGGCCCGACAAATTTTGATCCAGGTAAGCTCGTACGCCCCTGTGATAGTGCGGCGGAGCACCATCTTGTTGAAAATAAAAATCATCATTACCGTATAATGCACGAATGGCAGGAAATATGGAATCAGCAAGCATTGTTAGGTAATTAATACCAGTTACAGTGCCTTCAAATCGAAAAGGTCCAATGAGTCCCCTTGAAGACAAACCGCACCAAACATTTACACCTGGCAAATTTACAGCTTTTTCAATTGTAATGTGAGGATTTTCTTCACCCCAGTAAACACAATTGTGCCTATTGACAGTTCCATTAAGTTTGAATTGGGCTTCATCCGACCAAATGATGCTACCCATAAATCCCGGTTCACGTATCACCATCTCCTGAATCCATTCACAAAATTGCAACCTTCTGTCTGGATCGTCGTCACTTAGCTGTTGCACCAGCCTTGGAATGTAAACACGATACTTGCCTCTCTTCAGAATGCGTAGCACGCTGCTAGCACTTACATCACTTTCACGTGCCCCTTGCCTTGAAGATTTGTTAGGAGAGCGTTGAAACAGTTCCAAGACTGCCATTGATGACTCATCACTTGTAGCTGTTCGAGGCCGACCTGAATGACCTTTATGCACATCACACACTGTTCCATGAACTTCGAACTTGTCTCGTATGCGTGTAATTGTTAATCTTGAAGGTGGTTCTGTATCATACTCCTTCTCCACTGTCTTTGAACTTCATTTACATTCTCAAACTTCCAGTACCACTTAATAACCTGCTTACGTTCTTCAAAACTCAAACGTACGTCCCCCATGTTGATATTACAAATTCCAACTGATAATATAACATAGAGGGACGATTATGCTGGCACCTGGCGAAGAAATATAACACTAGCCTTGTAGAGCGGGAAAACAACAATAGTTTAAAGTGTGTATACATATTTTTGAAGCACTCGGTATCTGTATATCTCATGGATGGCGTAACACCTCTCCATATTCAGTGAACACTTCTGACATTCTACAGAATAAAGGAAACTAGACTTGGAGCCGAATGCATATTTGTAAAACATTGCTTTAAATTTCATATTCCAAATACTCTTAAAGATTGAGAAAACAGTGATCTGTTAGAGATCTCAGGAATACATGTAGATTTTCAGAATCACTGTTTTCTAAAATAATTGTAATTAAGCTCTATATAAAACATATCTTCTGCAAACTAATTTAACGCTATCGTTTACTTATGCAACACTTTATTATTATGAGGGGAGCTTTTTTTTTCCAACCTCCCATTGCACAGCATAGAGACCAGGTGAGAGATGTGCGCAGTAGACGATTGCGCATCTCCCCTACCACAAACTCTGTTATTGCCGCGTTCGCGACTTCATTATGTGCCAAGCTGCAGTCACAGAAACATGACCGCGTCGATCAGTTCTCCCGGCAAGTACGAGTTACGAAGCGTTATTCATTTTATGCAAGCAGAAGGAGACAGTGCAGCAGAAATACATCAAATAATGAGACAAGTGCATGGAAAAAAGCTTTATGAGTGAAGGAGTCGTGCGTGAATGGTACAGAAAATTTAAAGAAGGCCGAACTGATGTGCACGATGAAGGAGGTCAATAACGCAAATCTGTCGCTACAGATGAACTTGTTCAACGAGTTGAGAAAGTGGACCGAGCGTGGTGGGTGAACGGCTAACGTTTTGGCCTCGTATTCGGGTGGACGCGGGGTCGAATCCCCGTCCGGGCATTCAGATTTCGATTTTCCACGGTTTTCCCAAAACACTAAAGGCGAATGCCGGGCTGCTTCCTTCAAAAAGGTCCCCAATCCCATCCCGCCTCTAATGACCTTAGCCGTCAACGAGGCGTAAAGCAATAAATAAAAAAAGTGAAAGTGGTAAGAGAAAACCACAGGTTCACGAGAAGAGATTTATCAAAGGAATTTCCAGAGGTGCCAAGGTCTTCTCTGTACTCTATCGTAACAGACAATTTACGCTACAAAAAAATCTGTGCTCGCTGGGTCCCTAAAATGTTGACCGACAGCCAAAAACCTCACCAAATGGCGTCAGCTTTGAAGTTCCATGACCGTTATCATGCAGATGGAGAAGATTTTTTGAAACAATTGTGACTGGAGATGAGACGTGGATTCGGTATGACATCCCGAAACGAAACAACAATCTCAACAATGGATGCACACAAAGTCACTGAACAAACCAATTTTTTTTTTTTTTAAAGAGACCTTCAACAACCGAAAGGTTATTGCTATTATGTTTTTGGACCAAAAGGTGTATTGCTTGTGGAGTTTATGCTGCCAGGGGCCACGATTAATGCAGCTGTTTGCTCTGAAACTTTAAATCGTTTACGGAGGTCCATTCAGAACAAAAGAAGGGGCATGCTGACTCCTGGCATTGTTCTGCTCCACGACAACGCTCGCCCCCACAGTGCTGGTGTCACCCAGCGACTTCTTGAACAAGTTCAATGGGATATTTTTGATCACCCGCCATACAGTCCCGACCTAGCACCAAGTGACTTTCATCTTTTTGCTGAATTGAAGAAGTGGCTAGAAGGGCAGCGGTTCCGAACCAACGAGGCGCTTCAAGACAGTGTGATGACTCATTTAAAGTCATTGGCAGCAACATTTTATGAAGAGGGGATTGGACAGCTTGTCCACAGGTATGACAAATGCCTTAATCTTCAAGGTGATTATGTTTAAAAGTAACCATAAACGTACATAACAGTTGGAAATAAAATATTTTTTGCATCTCCATTTGTTTTTTATTTATTGCCTATCGGAGATTGAGAAAAAGAAAAGAAAAAAGATGACCCTCGTATTATGTGCGTATGGACTCAGTTGGATCAGGCAGTGCTTTTATGATTCACCTTTCTGATCTTACAATTAGCTCTCATTTTCTCTGCGTGAGCTCTCTTTCTTTCTTCAGTCTACTTGGTTCCTGGTCTCTTAGTGTCTTCATTCTCTGGCTGCACTACCCGTCTGCTGGCCTATGGAGTGAATAGGTTTCTGTCTAGAGCTTCCGATGAGTTTATTTTGGCCCTATTTAGGTCCTTTTTGACTTGTTGGATCCTCGATATACTCTTCAGTAACACTTTCATATTTCCAAATGTCATTTTAAATAAATCAGGTGCGACTTACTGAAGAAAATTATGCAAATAAAAGTTTTTAACCAAATGATGTTTAGATGGATGCGTAAGTAGCAAAATTTAACGATTGGAAGAAATCCTAAAATGACTAGACCAGAAAGCAGTTTTCCATAATTGGGATTAATTGCAGTCGGGAAGGAATAAACCTTTGACGCAGCTGAAGAAAAATCACCATACTGATGGCATTTAGCAAATAACCAAAATAGGATCCAGCTCAAAACGGTGAATTATGATATACAGAATTCTAGAGTAATTATGGTAAATTCTTTAAGCCTTCGTATTCACACGGTGAAAACATGACGTAGATGCCAAAAAAAGCTGATCTTCAAGAAACAACGTGTCACTGAACGTACCTGCTAATCGCATCTGAACTGGTATTAAGGAAGACGCTGGTTTAAATCCTCGTCCGGCCATCTTGATATTGATTTTTCCACGATTTGCTGAAATCGTTCCTTGCGAATGTCGGGATGGTACTTTCAAAATGACATTGCCGGATTCCATCCCGTTTGGTGTCCCCAATGCATTCCTGCTTCTAATCTCCTCGACTTCGACGAGGTGTAAATCCCAAAAATAAATTCGCTTAGTATCTGATATGCAACATGGAAATAGTGGTGTTATTTATGATATGCCGCTGCTTTATCTTTCTCAAGAAATTATACCTAACAACGGTTAGGGATAATAGGAGCATCAGCTATGGCCTTAAACTTATTATTAATTATTATTTTTACAGCTATATCACTCCATGTTTTAGGATGCAGCCTCTTTAAGCCAGATGAGCTTTATTTTACAGTTTAATATTACATAATTTGGTCCTAGTTCCTTCCAGGTTGATCGATCTTGAGCAACTCTCTTTCAGTTGGCGCCTGGTACTCGTCGTATGACTGATCCGGGGTCTCCCTCTTGCTCTCTTCAGGTTCCTTCGGACGGTTAGCGCTCACGCTCGCTTCCCGGTACTATACAAGGCGGTCCTCCGATTAAAGCTACAGAATTATGGCAGAAACGTCAGATTTTAAAAAATCGACGCGGCTTCACCCGTAGAACCAGATAATACTTAACTTTCTTAACCGACGGACAGATCACCTGCGGCAATGTAGTATGCGTGAACGCTCGGCAGAGTTGCGTTGTTTCTGTTGATCCGAAGCTGTTAATTAAGTACCGCGGTGTATTTTAATCGCGTCATCTTGACACGAATCAACACATCCTGCCTACCGCAAGTCTCAGTAGACTCAGTTAACACCGAGCTATGTTGGCTGAAGCGTTTAAGTATTTGTAACACAATTCCAGTTTTATCGATACCTCTTGAACACATAGCGCACGCGTTTATCGCGACGCAGCCTCTCCGACAGGTGATCGGCAACGCTCGCCACCTGGCCGGGCCGCACGCCGCGTCGGCCTCATCACAGGAGAATCCCATCACAGCTATTTCCTATGTGCGTCGCGTCGGAAATGAGTTTTTCCGATGCTGATAGCCGCTTTTTTCAACCCTCCTGATCGTTTAACCTTCTGAATGGTCAGCTCACATTTTGCGGCTGTGAAAGCTATTTACCAAAGACTCAAAGAATGTTACTTATAACGTTGTTTACGTTTGCCATAGATACATAAATTGTAGAGCAGTAAAAGTAACGAGAAATTCTGTACTCGTATGTATTCGTTACTAAACCAATCAATACCCGTTACTTTCGAAACGTTACTTTCGGTACAATCGAACAATAGCATGAAGCATTGTACCTAGTCGCACCGCATACGGAATAACTTCGTTACTATCGTTTCATTTCGTTACTCGTTACTTTCGGTACAATCGAACACTATCATGAAGCATCGCATCGCATACGGGACGACTTCGTACTTGTAATAGTTTAGGTGAATTGTTTATTTAGTAAAATAAGTTCAGGTAAGTTGTTCATTTGGATAAAACTTAAAGTAATTAGCTCATGGATTTTACGGAAAACCTGTGAATGTACACTTGATTTACTGTATTGAATATTATATACGAAAGAATAATCTGATTTCAAAACAAATCCCTGTTTGCATACAAAAAAAAAGACCTCGCCTTTAACCTGACTGTGACATATCAAGTGACAATAACTGGTGAAGGTTATGTTTTAAAGTAGCCTACTCAAAACCCTGCATAGAAGCCTGACGTGATAATGGGACATGTATTTAAGAAATATTATAATCTCATCAAAGTATTTCGTTTTTAAATAGGAGGTTTCACCACTGTCTTCCTTTACGGTTTCCCTTTATTTTTGTAAATTCTTCATCTTTTTGTGATAGCTTTGTTAAAATAAATGTGGACATACCATCAGATCTGGCCTGCAGATCTGCCTATTGACTCGCACGTTAATTGTTGTATTTTAAAAATATCAATATTCTAAACTTTTAAATCAATAACAAAGGTTTAGGACAAACATGTAATTAGATTAATTGTTGTTGCGTCGCGGTTACAACAAACATTCAACATCAAAGCCAGAACCGCATTGATGATTGATCACATGAATCCTTTGGTAATAATACAATAACTAACACCAGACAAAAGGAATAAAGTCATTGTACCTGGTTCTTTGTTTATGGAATAGTGTATCTGCAAAAAGTCCTGCTAGATTTGTTTCAGGAAATTATCGAAGAGCGCAATCAGTAGGCTAACAGATATGGTAAAAGAGCTGGAATGGGAATCATTGGAAGACAGGAGGATGGTGAAGAAGGTCATGGGAGTGTTAAGGAGTATATTGATGATGAGGCATGAAAAGATATTGGTGTAAAAATTAAAAGTAATGCTTGGAAGGGAAAAGATGACCATGAACACAATCTTTCACTCGATTTCAGGCACACGTGTGTAGGAAGATTCTCTTTTTTTAAGTAAGGGTGTCAGGGATTGGAATATGTTGCCAAGAGAAATTATAAGTAATTTACCAAAAACGTTGAAAGAACTTAAAGTTAAAATTTTCAGAGGGCAAATGGAGGTGGATGCAGGAAAGGGAGGAAGATGAGTGTGTAGGGAAATTGCCACCGGAGCGTACGCTTCATTGCAATTTTATTAAATATTATTAGAACATAACAAGTGCAGAGATGTACATCAAAAACTATTACACAACTCTTTTATATTGTAAATTACACTATAAAATAAAATAGAAGTTATCAATTCTTAAAGTAAACAAATTTCACAAATGTTTGAAATCAAATAAAACTCACTAATGAAACAATAGTAACTATCTCAAATTATCCATACACATTTTCTATTTACAAATTATGCACTGTAAATTTTAACATTAAACAAAATAAAAAGTACAAAATTAGTCTTTTCGTTGGCAAAATTAGTTACCTGCGGAAACTGGAATGTGTTCGTATCCATACGACAAATGCGAGTAACGAAACATGCGAGTAACGAAACATGCGAGTAACGAAATGAATTTGTGAGTAACGATTCGGTACTTCGAGTCAGGCAACGAACCACTTACTCAGTAACGAATACATCGTTACTTTTACAGCTCTAATAGATTGATTAATCTTATAACACTGATAAAAATATAATTTTGTGATGTAGGATACGAAGTGATGTAAACATATTTTCCAGTACATCGTTTAGATGAAAATTGCTCGAAGAACCAGGAGTATTTTTTTTTAACTGCTTTACGTCTCTTAACATCTAGGTCTTTAGAGACGGGAAAGGATGGGGGGCAAGGATGGGGGGCAAGGAATGGGAAGGAATTCGGCCATGGCCTTTTGAAGGAAGCATCCTGGCATTTGCCTGGAGTGATCTGGGAAACCATGGAAAACCCAAATCTGGATGCCCGGACGGGGATTCGAACCGCCGTCCTCCCGAATGCGAGGCGAGCACGCTAACCGTTACACCGCCCCGCTCGGTGAACCAGGAGTAGACAGTGAAATATGATCATGATCGCAGAATGTATCCTGATTTTGATCATAAGGAATAGGAAAAGGTTTCACTTTTAGGCATGGGAATGAAGGAGTGAGAAACACTAGGACTTGGAGTAGTTAATGATGAGTGGATTCTGTAAAACAGATTGTGTCTGGGAGTCGGAGGAAAGTACGGCAACTCTTGAAGTTCTTGAGCGTTCCAGATAATTCCAGTGAAGCCGCTAATTCTGAAACGCAACGTTCAATGGCACCTGACGCTTCGCTTCAACATGAGAGTAGTATTTTGGGGCAACATATCTCGTTTTACAAACTAGAACTCATGTAACAGAATACACCTTATACCAGTAAGGTTCACACATAAGTTTTGAAGCTACATTAGGTTGACTACCACGACAGACGAGGTCTGGACAGATCTAAGACTAGGTGGCCGGACATCTCAAAAGAAATCCCGGCGAAGAATTTCTCAAAAAAAAAAAAAAAAAAAAAAAAAAAAAAAAAAAAAAAAAAAAAAAAAAAAAACACTTGCTTTGCTTCAGGATTAAGCACGTAATGCCCTTGGATCGATTCATTACCACATAGATTTGAAATTTACTTCTTGTTCAGGGGCGTTTGATATTATCAAAGGGAAGGTAGATCACCTGTGGCTTTATCTTACAGAAACTAATTTTATTTTGCAGTTGTAACATAGCCTCCCGTTCACAGATTATTTATGATATGGGCTTGGACTTGATTGAACAAATTACAAATGACTTCTTCCGTTAACACTTTCTGTAACTCTCCTTCCCATTACAGTTAAGAAATCGCCCTGATTGTGGTGTAGTGCGAATAGAAATATTTACAACCAAGCCAACTTGAAATCAAAATACGAGGTGTTTTCAAAAAAACAACGGGAATTTTCATTTTTTGGAAATAATTTTATTTATTTGTCTACATCAATGTTGTACTCTTCAAAATAGCTTTGAGCTCTGTCAGCGATGTATTTTAAATCTCATCTACGCTTACAAAACGACAGGCATTCAAGGTTCTCTTTTATTTTTTGGGAACAGCAAAAGTAAGAGGGAGCCATGACTGATGCGTGATTACACTGCTGTTTTTGCCAAAAATTCATGAACAAGCCACGATGTGTGAGCAGGTCGATTATCGTGATGCAAAAGCTATGAATTGTTTTGTCACAAATACGGGCGTTTTCTTCAGGCTGCTTCATGCAAACGGCGTTGAAGTTGAAGCTAGTATTCCTTACTGTTCATTCGACCTTGTGGCGTGGTGCACTGTGGCAATAAAATCGAAGAACACAGTGAGCATAATCTTCACATTTGACTGAACTTTTTTCTGTCTCGCCCTAATTTCGACATCGCACCGAGCGTGCTGGGAGAACGGTTAACGCTCTGGCTTCGCATTCGGTAGGATGCGGGTTCGAATCCCGGTCCGGGCATCCAGACTTGGGTTTTGCATGGTTTCCCCAAATCACTCCAGGCGAATGCTGGGATGCTTCCTTCAAAAGGCTATGGTCGAATTCCTTCCCATTCCTTATCCCCAGTCCTATCCCAACTCTAATGACCTCGACGTCGACGAGGCGTAAAGCCATCAGCATAAAAAAGATGACATCATACCATAAATCCATGTTACATCACCTGTTATAACTCGTTTCGGTAATTCTGCATCGTTGTTGACCTTGTTTAGCGGTTCTTGAGCAACTACCATTCGGCGATGTTTCTGTTCGAAATTTTGGTGCAACACGTTTCATGCTCAAAACAGATGAAAAAATTTCAGGGCAAAAGCCATCTGATATGCCAACATCATCAGCAACTTCTGTATTTGTGATTCGGTGATCGTTCATGATCATTTCTTTCACTTTTTCCACGTTTTCATCGGTTATTCAAGTGTTAGGACCACGCGTATGCTTGTCATTTTCAACGTTTTCACGGCCATCTTGAAATTGAATATACCAATCGTAAACCCTTGTTTTATTAATAGTAGATTCACCAAAAGGAATATTTAACATTTCTAAAACTTTGTTGCCGTTAATTCCATTTATATTCTGTATAATGCAAAGTCTCTGATCCTTGTTTTCTAGAAATGATAAATCGCCAACTGTATCAAAACAAGTGTTATCCTTTTAACAGCTGACAATAGACTAAACTTCCAATACAGCTCAAAATGTATAGATACTTTTAAGATAGTTTTGCCTACACAACAATGGAAAAATCGTGCCAATCGGAATAATATAACCCGTGAAGTTTCAAATTTACTGTTATTTCATTAACACATCTCGTACACCAATCAGATCTTCTAAGCCATCGCATTGCAGGAAATATTGCTTAGTAATTAGAGCTGTTATCGACACGAGAAGAATAAGAAGAAGAACTATCTCAACTCTACTTAGCAGATATTACGAATCACATTACGTCTATCGCAACTTTTAGTGGTTGTCTGATACAAGACGACGACTAAATTCACTCTTCAATATTTTATGTATTTAAAAAAAAAAAATCGCAACTTGATGGGAAGATTAATTTTTTGATTATAGAAATTTCACACATGGAATCAATTCCCGGCTAATTATGAATACGTATAAGAATTACGAAAGCACGACTGTTACTCATAAACTAAAGAAGTTTCTGAAGTACTGACTCCTCGTTAACAGAGTGGATTGTCAGGACATTGCTTCTGACTGTGAAGCCGCATCTGGCATATTCCCAGTAGCGACTCAGTGACGTTTGTCAAGCCGCGACCAGCACATGCTACGTGTGACGCCTACCTAACAGGGAACTGGCACAAGTAAACGTAACTCACCAGAGTAACGAACTTCTCCACTCCAGGTGAAGAGTTCACTGTCAAATATCACGAATGACTTATATTTTCCTTATCAAGGGGATGTTCATATTGGAAGGTTTGGACAGATCAGAGCTGCTTTGGCACTCGTTTTTAGTTTTTTCCTTACAATTCTCTGTTCGAATTTGTCTGAAAAAGCTGTACAGATTGTAAGCCATTAATAGTGAAACAATAAGTACAGTTTGGCAATTCAACCTTCACGATCAGCCGTATTAATTAAAGAAACTCTTCATAACGTTCGTGTGTAAAAAACGTAAGGTTCTTAAATGTACTTAATGTAATGTTTCAGTACTAACTAACACTCACTGTGACATGATATAAAAAATGGAGATTCTTCTACTGAAATTGCAATGGAAGCCAATCAATGAACACTATGATAATGCAGCTTGTTTTGGAGTCATGGGAAGACAGGAGGCGTTAGAATGAAATGGCGTGTATGTGTGGGGAATACGTTGGGAGCAATGGTGGGTGAGCGGTTAACGCTCAGGCCTCGCATTCAGGAGGACGGTGGTTCGAATCCCCGTCCGGTCATCCATATTTGGGTTTTCTATGGTTTCCCCAAATCACTCCAGGCATGTTCCGGGATGTTTCCTTCAAAAGGGCGTGGCAGAATTCCTTCAAGTTCTTTGTCCTCAGTCATTTTTGTCCTCTAAAGACGGCGACGTTGCAACGGTCTGACTGCCTGTATGCTCGTGATAGCAAAAAATTGTAAAATTTATTATTTAAAATTTTATTATTACTACGACTTTTGTCTTGATGTCATAAGCACAGTAATCTCTTCGGAAATGGGTCAGATTTGCACTGAACAATATATTTGTTATATAATTTAAACATTTATTTAACTAATCCAAATTAACAATTCTTTCCTTTTGTTCAATGATTGACTATGCTAAAGCATAAAATATTGTGGGCGCTACCATACATGTGATTACAAATGTGGTTAAATACTGATTTTAAAAACATTTATATGCAGTGAGCTCTTACTAAAAATGATTTTTCTGGACTAGCTCTCTATAACAGAAGTCGTATTCCACATGAGTAGATCTTAAATGGCGAATTTCTTCACCCAGGTGCGTTTACGGGTGTACTGCTCCAGAAATCAGTGATAACAAGCTGTCACCTTGCCATATCGTTATCTTAGTATTTCAGTACGACGCATGGCATGGTCTCTCCAAACAACCAAAGAACTGACTAAACCAGCAGCTTTATCCACCTGACATTTCACCTCTGATACAAACACTTTCCTTAAGAACAAACTTTTCACTTCTAGAGGATACTTGAGGTATCTCTTCCGCACCCTCAGTACTTCTGGCTCACGAACCCCGAACCACCAAACGGGTCACTTCAGTCACTCGGCAACCCCCGCCATTTGTGTCATCATGGAAGACAAGCAACACACTTAGTACTATTTCCGTCTATAGATGGCACCACCTGTCTCTCTCTCTCCAGCCACAACGTCGACGAGGCGTAAAGCCATAAGCAAAAAAAAAAAAAAAAAAAAAAAAGGGGGGGGGGAACGATGGCTACGTGCAAACTGAAGGAAAATTAAGAACGGTATGTGTGGCGGAAGAGTTAATCATGGAATTATCACTTAATTTCGGAAACAAAGAAGTAGAAAAGTTTCAATTTGTAAGCATTCAGGAATTGGAATAAGTTAGCATTGGAGTTGTTGAACGATATACCTGTACGTCAACCATCATGTACCCTCTACTTTGCACTCTGATCCTTGGTGTATGTAGAAAGGCTTTCCCTTTTTTTGGTAGTGTCAAATATTGTTAAGTAGAAGCCAAAGAATTTCAAAATTCCGAAAAGTTGAAGGCTATTGATAAGATCTATTTAAAGACGGCAAACAAACAACACGATTTCATACTAAAAAACTCAGTTGTTAAGTTGTAATGCACCCTGGACTATTTACGTATATAATTTCTTACTAAAGGGCTGTGTGGATAGGTTGTTCTGTGAACCGTGTAGTTAGTTCTGTGCATTTAGTCCAAGGCTGACGCCGCTCCCCACAAAAAGGTTTGGTCAATCTTGAACTAATGGTCCCGTGCTGATTCACTCCTCACCGGACTGTATCCTAAAGGTAATTTGTTTGAGTTTAGTTGGTACCCCAGTTATACTAAAACATAGAAAACGAAAGTAAGGGATCCAAAATTTATGGCCTATGCTCATGATTTACTTTTTCCAGGCTGCATTTCAACTTACACGAAAACAAATTCAAAGATATCGGCACCAACATACGATATTTGTGGGAAGCGGAGCCCGCTAAATAGTATGAACGAAAATTGTTACTGTTAACCACGGCTATGGACAGTTCATATGTTTCTCGACATAATATCTGCTTTCCAGTGCTTCCAACACGTAATACGTGAATATTTATTGTGTTTACGCGTATTGATATCAAGCACAGTTAATGTTTAAATTAAATTAAATAAAAAATTAGATACGCTTTAAATGCTTCTGTGAAGGAGTGGTTTGGTGAACGTTTTCATTTTATTTTAACTCACTGAATTTCAGAAAACTGGAGAAATAATCATCCAATGAAAATTAAACTGAATCCAAAGAGCAGTATAGTAGCACTTAGAGCACAAAGGTGTATACGTAATTTAAATATTATTTGCGCTTTCAAAGTTTACTTAACGTATTCTGTTTATTTTAATGTTCTAAATTTCAGATAACTAAAAAGTAAATAAAAATGAAGCAGAGTCCAAAGAGTAGTAGTGTAATCTTTTGTTAGTATTTCTTGAAAAGAATGCTCATCTCAAATACTTATTGATAGGGGGCTCATATTTCTCCGTTTTCGAAATGAACATAATTTTTACCTTCAGTCCTCGGTACATATAAGTCGTAAATTAATTTCGCAGATTTTAATCTGGAACACAATCTCTCAAAATTTGAAAACACCATCTAAATAGTTAATATATTCATGCAGCTCGCATACAGACTCATAATAGTATATCGAAGAGTGAAAATGTTTAAAATTTGGTACACCTCTACTGGCGTTTAACCTGCTTCAGAACTAATAATAATTGTATTTTATGACAAACAATTGAAAAAATCGTAGTTTGGTGCAAGAAGAAATATAGTGATTACCATATAACTTTAATAACATGCTACGAAATTTTCTACACGTTTCTTCTTATCATGGAAACTGTGTTATGTGTTTCGATGTTTGCTCTACATCACAGGTGCCTCGTAATGTCGTTGAATTATGTTTTGTTTTCACATGAGATTTAAAGTGTGTATTTTCATTCAGTCATTAATAGAATAAAGGCGCATTGGATTATCAGTGACCTCATGCACATTGCTTTTAAAATTTGTTGCGGTTGACTGATGAAAATAAAAATAAAAATGTTGACAGGGAATACCGTATCTATTGGCGAAATGCGTTGGTGTCGGGCCAATACAAACTTCTCGGCAAAAGTATTCCTTTGTACGTATTGAAAAAAAAGAGAAACAAAAGAAAAAGCAGAAGTTAGAAGACAAAGAAATATTATTTTTCATTATGCATTATTGGATTATTTTACAGCGGATTTTCGTATTTTTGTGTTGTTATTTTCAGTAACTCAAATAATAAAAAACAGAAATGATATGAAATCTCCTATAAATTTTTAATTTTGTGTACATCTCAGATGTTGCTAGTCTACGTATATATTTGGAAGGAACTACTGTGACGTATATTCGAGTGAACTTTACGTTGTTGTGAATATTGTCGCGTAGTAAACCACAATCAGAGTCCTTGGACGTAGCGGAGTCGTTGATGAACACACACACTTTAACGCAACGAAGCTTTATTAAATAGTTCGTACAGTACAGGAGCACGGATCGAACTGACTCCGGCTAGAAGGGAGTATCGCTTATACAGTAATGAAGAACAGTCTAGAACATTAACACTAGTTACAACAAGAACATTCCAGAACAGTTTACGCAATGTTAAGAAATTTAAATTTTATAGGACTTGTTGGAATCGAACCCACGACCTTTAGTCCCACAGTCTCTTACACTACAACAGTATTTCCTTCTTCATGGCCTGATCCTCTTGATGTGCGACAATATCATTTATCTCAGTACACAACTGATCACGCATGTGATACTACGCACAGAATACTATGTCGTAGTTTATATTCGGATGTTTAAGGTAGAGACTTTCGTCGGCATTCTTCATACATATTAGTCTATAAGGAACAGCTTTCGCATTAATCCCAGTTTGCACTGATGACCTGAGGATGGTTTTTAGCTGAGCCCTTGCTACTCCATTACCACACTCGACTGTTCGTACGAGATTTTAACTTACACATAGCGATCACTCATCACGTGTCCTCCACCTAGGAGTGGCAGGGACTGTACACAGCGGCGTGGTGTGCGCTAGACACCTCGCTGATGTACGGCGCCATAACGCACCCGACATACCAGCGTGTCAACCTCTTCAGCCACCTTCTAAAAATATTCCCCGTCTCACTCATTATTTAACTCAGTCGGCTCCAACAGGTCTGAAAGCACAACTTAACCGACTGAGGATTGAGGTACAACGCTTTACACACAGCCGATTTGTGTGTGGTTTTAGATATGAAACATTTGTTTTATTGGCTGTGATTCAACCACATTGTAAAATTATTAGGAGCAATAATGTTAGTAATTTTATTTCAATTAATAGAGTGTTTCCTCACTACAGAGGTTTTACTCCAACATAACAATAAAAATTCTGATCACAGAACTTGACTTCATCTTCTCAAAATATTGCTTCAGCTATTTCTATCTTGTACATCTTCCGCTTCTGCACCATATCTTCTCATTGCTGTTTGTACCTACTTTGTTTTAAATTTGTGTGATAATCCATAACCAGGTTTTATTTGGCATTTGTTATTTTTGTAATGTTAATAATGTTCTATTATAAAATAGTATCCCTGGATCCCAAGAGCTGAGGCACTAAAATGAAAGGCTAATAAAATAATTGTTAAAAAAAAACAACAACATAAAAACCACCTTAAAAAAAGCACTAAAAATATTAAAATAACTTTATACCTTGTTTAGGAAAAAGTAAATCTAAATGGACAGTATTTTACATTACTGCCATTGAAATTTTTACATTAATTAATTATTTTTGGAGTCGGTACCAAAGGCTAAAAAAAGAAAACCGGTGTAATTACCGATGAACCGAGTAACATATTAATCACTGATTGTACCGTAACTGATTTTTTTTCATTTATCTGATACCAAATATGCCGTATATCATCAGTATACTTGTATTTCTAAAATTTTAAGGTAAACATTTATTTTAAAAAAAAAACAAAAAACAATGATGTAAGACTGAAGGATTTTCGGTTTAAACGGAAGCTTGTATTCATTTTATAATGCAATTCGTTCTTTGTTATGCTCATTCATAGAGAGCGCTGGAATTTGTTAGTTGGCTTAACTAATTTTTGCCTTCCTATTCCTCCATAATCTTTTCTTCCGTTCTTTTGACCAGTTTGTATCAGTTCTGCTTCTAGAATGCACCACAAGTGTGTGCTTATTTACGGAGGGTCTGGATACGTTCAGGTTTTTCATGATGTCCACCCCGATGTGCAACTGACTCAGATCTACCCTTCCTTCCTTCAGCCACACTATCAATTCCTCCCAGCTGACCACTATACTTATCTCTTGTCTCTTGACTGACAACTCACAATTTTACTGACATTTTTTTATTATTACTACTTTCACACACATATATCTATTTATTTTAATTTCTAGTATATTCACCCTGCATTTGGGAGATTGGGGGGGGAAGAGGGGGAGAGGGGGGGGGGGAAGAACATTGGATACAGATGCTGCAGAAAAACTTTATCCGTGTCAACTTTCATTCATCGTGACTGTTTATTTGTACTGTTAAGACAATTCTTTTTGGTACTAACATTTAATGTTTACTACGATACGTGTTTCTATTTTTAGAACTGAATGTATACAAGTAACAATTAACAAGTAACAAGTTTGAATAAGAAAAATTAAAACAAAAAATGGAGAGAATTTATCTAAATGAACTGGGTAACATACTGATATACAGCGCATAAACAACGCTTGGAGCAAGAAGTGTATCAGAAAGGTAAAAAGTCGACATTCTAAACTTGTAAGCAAAAGAATTAGCATTAGAGCCATATTTTGGAAGTAAATGGTTAACAGATATAATAAGATGATGTTAATTTAACACTTAATTTATATAAAAAATCAAATATTGAATTATTTTTAAGTGTACCAAAAATAAGTTTATTTTATTTTTTCCTTCAAGAGTTATAACCGATAAACAGAAGCAATGAAATAAATGTTAAAGTTCACTTCACAAGAAAAATTTGTACTATGTTTCTATACAGTTTTAGCACCGTCCATTAATTTTTGTTTTTACTGTACTATAAATATTATGTTTGTTATTACACGTCATCGCATTTATCCTCCTCTGATTCCTACTTAGTACAGACTCTTCACCAAATATTTTGTTGAGTCCATTCAGTAATTTCTTGACACCCTTACTCTTTTCTGATAACTGTAAATCAAAACACATTGATTGTTTTTCCTGGAACACTGAAGAAATGTTCTAATTTTTGGGGGAAGAATTATTAATTTTCATTGCGATGGAATTAATAATTCATCTAATTCTTCACCAAATATTTTGTTGAGTCCAGTCAGTAATTTCTTGACACCCTTACTCTTTTCTGATAACTGTAAATCAAAACACATTGATTGTTTTTCCTGGAACACTGAAGAAATGTTCTAATTTTTGGGGGAAGAATTATTAATTTTCATTTTGATGGAATTAATAATTCATCTAATTACCCCATTTTATATTATTTTAAAAAATTTATTTTATAATTGGAGTTTTAAATTCCTTCCCTATTTAATTATCCAATTTGCCAATTATAATTTTTAATTCCTTAAGCGTTTTTGGTAAATTATTCATCTCTTCACTTTGTAATTTGTTCCAATTCCTGAAACACTTACCAACAAAATAAAATTTTCCCACTCTCTTATGCATTAAATCGAGAGCCAGCTTTTGGTCGTGGTCGCCTTTTCCCTTCCACGAACTATTCCTAATTCTTTGACCAATATCCTTCCAAGCCCCATCACCAACTTAGGTCCTGTACATTCCCAGCACTCTCTTCACCCTCTTAATTTCATCCAATAACTCCCAATCCAGCTCCTTTATCATATCACTTACCGACTGTGTCCTGCGATAATTTGCACAAACAAATCCAGCTGATCTTCTTTGCACACCCTTAAACTCCTGTATTTGATAACCAAAATGTGGGTCCCAAACTACACCACCACATTCAACAAATGGTCTGGCCAAAGTTTTGTAACCCGATTCCCTAACTTCCCTCATCACCCTCTCCAGCAAATGAAGGATTTTGTAACCTTTCCTACCACCTGTACGAGACGATGACTTGTGGTAAACTTTGCGGTCCGGATCATCGTTCTTACTAGTGACGAGGCGTGGGTTTCAGAAACAGACGTCAGAAATGAACCTTTGACAATAAGCACGGGGGGTGCACAAGCTGAGCCTTGCGGAGGGAGAGCACGCGATCCAGGTCACATTTCCCGCGCACCTGCCCCAAGCCGGGCCTGCCCACGGCCTGCCCACCTCGCGGGGGTGGGGGGTGCGTGCGCGTCGCCGCCATCGATCGGGGGCGGCGGAGGCGGCGGCGGCGGCGGAGGCTGGGCGGACGGGCAGTCTGCAGCCGGCGCCCGCCGACACGACATGTCCTGGGAGTCCATCGCCTCCAGGGAGTACCTCAGGTAGGACCGCGCGTTTCGGCCGCTGCCTCGCCGCCCTCCTCGGGCACAATCCAAAGCACTCCGGGGTCAAGAACAAAAACTCGCAGAGCTCCTCTTCGAACAGTCATTCCCTCAGACAGAACCGAACTGATAACAAACGACTGTTCTTTCGAGTACCTGTTGCGCGGTAGGATTGGAATGACACCGATATTACCAACTTATGAAACATCAACGGACTGAACATTTCACTCGCTAATGATAACGTTTCATAGAGCTTTAAATAATTTTCTATAATTGTCTGTTCGAAAAAAATTAAACCAGGAAACAAATTTTTCTCCATATTTTTTCTTCTAAAAATAGATATACTGTATTCAATTCTATATTACCACGGAAAGCAACAAAGGCTAGTCCTAGCTTCTCTTGATGAATTAAAATTTCAATTAGTCAACATCTATGTTAGTACAATATCTATTTACACAGGTGTACTAACTAATATTGCTCTGCAATCTCTTAGCTTGCGACGTATTATAGTATTTTTTAATCTCCTCACAATAGTTTAGGCCTCCTTGGTATCATTAAACATATTTCTTAAAATATTTCGGACATCAATAAATTTTATCTCCATTTAAAGCCAGAAATGTCATTTTTCATCTCGTTTGTAAATAATATGAATGTCGAGGCTTGTTGTGTGTATGACAATTAAGATACCGAAGCTTGCACGTAATTTTTTTTTTTTTAAATCTCACTGGAAAATCGAATACAAGAAATGAAATTCGGATGCGAAGCTCCTAACCGAAGTGGAAGCTAAATTGGATTGAAGAACATTCCTGTTGCGGAACTGATAGCGTTCGCCTGGGCTTGTCGTGTGTGCTCCTTTAAAGCCGCAGTGCAGTGTGCCTGCCTTGCATATTGTTATTTTTTTTATTATCGTGGTGTATTCTTTATGATAACGCCACCTTGACCCTGCAGGTCGCCTAAATGACTGCTGATGAAGCATTTCGTGGTGATGCATTCTGTCTAGTTAGACGCGTAAGGTGGGCGCATTGTTCTCTCGATGTTAGTTTAATGAAACTCGTTGGAAGGAGTAATGGCAGGAGGTAAATCTGGTCTCTCATTTGAGGTAAAGCGCCTCTAATGGTAATACGGCTCCCGCAGGATTAATTCCGCGGAAGACCTTACACGAGGGAGAAGTGCATACATCAGCTGTCACAGCCGTCTCAACATACTCCCATCACCGTGTGTAATAAGCTAATAATTTCGTCGGAATATGTTTAATGTTTTTGTACTGAAAGATTAATTTTCTTCGAAGTACTTAAACACTACAGGCATTGCTTTTCTCACTAATAAACTTTTCGAGAAACCAGTATTTGACAGTGAAAGACGACGTGAGAAAATTTTTCTAATATTTTGGCAACCATATTTGTTGCTTTGTTTACAGCATCGCCAATTATAAGCACTTTTAATTAACATTCTTTCATTTACTCAATTATTTGTTTTATTAGAAACGTCTATACAAGATTTTATACATTGAAACGGAGGCCTCTTACCCTCACGCTCCAGAATTCGATGTTCGGGTGGCCAGAGGTCTTGTTTGTATCTGTCAGTTTTTTTTTTTTGTATTTGTATTGTGTTCAATGGTTTTCACAGCTTACATCAACAGGACGTGAGTACTGTCAATGCGCTAAATACTCTAGCAACATATATCTGCAATAATTGTCCGATAATTTCTGTTTTACATTACCGATTATGGATAACCTTCTAAAGGAATGAAAGACGCAGTGTGCTTATTTCAAAATTTTCTAGCAATGCAGTGTTAGTCTAGAGCTCTAAGCTTCTGATTTAATCGAAGAATCTTTAGGAGCTCAGTTTAATTCTCTTCAGACTTTTTTTTTTTTTTTTTTTTTTTTTTTTTTTTTTTTTTTTTTTTTTTTGTACTGTAATCAGTCTTTCGACTGGTTTGATGCAACTCTCCATCCGTTCCTGTGGTGTGCCAACCTCTTCATCTCTATATATCCCATACAACCCACGTCCTCAATTATCTACTTCATATATTCTAATCTCTGTCTTCCTCTACAGTTCTTACCTTCAACTGTTTCATCCACTAACAAATTAACCAATTCAGCCCGTAACAAAATATGACCTACCAGCCTGTCTTGTCTTTCTGTAAGCTTCTCCCATAAACTTCTTTTCTCGCCCAACCATTTCCAAAGTTCATTTAGTACTTTGTCTGTCCACTTAATCAGAATTGTTCTGTAGCACCACATTTCAAATGCGTTAATTTTCTTTCTCTCTAGGATACCTCAAGTTCTTTCGTCACTTCAGTGTGTGGTAAATAATACCTATCTTTTAAGATTCGCTTGCAATTGGGAAAATGATATTCCGTCTAGGATGTGAAAAAACATTTTTTTCGAAGAAACGGAAGAAAAGAGAAAGGAATAATTGTAGTAGGGAAATTTACTGCATTTTTAGGGCAGTCACGTGAGCATTATTATTTTTGTTTATTTATTCTCATGGTATTTTAATAACAATATAGTAATAAAGCAACTTTAATACAAGTAATCATTAATTTAAAAATATAAAAAAATCAGCACGCAGATGTCAGTTATAAATAAAGGTAAAAATCCTAATATCAAATGTAATACGTTTAACAAGTTGTTCCGGCCGTCTAGATTTTGGTTTAAGGTTTCACTATATCAATCCCAATGAACCTTTGGATGGTTCCTCTAAAAGGCTATTACCGAATTCCTTACTTTTCCTTGAAGTATTCCAAAAATACTCTACCTGTGCTAATGATAGCGACGTTGACAAACCCTAAACCCCGAAGGAAGAAAAAAATTCACTAGTAGCACACAAACTTAATTTTCAGTTCTTACAATGTTTATAACTTTTCCCAGTGTTAATTTGTAGTGTCAGCATTAATGCATCTTTCAAGACGTTGAAACTAACCCTTAATAAAGTCCCAGGGTGGTATTAACAGACAGAAAACGAGGAACTCTTTTAATAATGTATTAACTAGGAGCTGAGAGTTTTTAAGCGGTCTTGTCATCTTCACCTTGTTTTTATCGAATGAATTCGGGTAAAGTTTTGCGTTTAGAGAAACAATTCTAAAAACTAGTAGCCGTCAAATTCATCAAAGGATTCCTTGTATGAAGTTTTGTTCTCGTTTTATGAAATGCGCCAACTCTTCCTTCCCTCATCTATCTCTTACGTCTACACACTAATTGCTACATAAAACTGAAGTATCGGTTTGTATATTCTGATAATAATTTACTTCTATTAATCTCGCCATCAAAAGTTCCTGGCAGCAAAAAAATAACCAAACCCGGATCTTATATCTTTAAACGAGTATTTCTTGTATATATGTATGTATAATTAATTGGGCTCTCGGATGCGGCTCTAACGATTTGGGTGAGATTTCATATTTAGATAACGTTTTGTTTTTTAAGTACGTATCTTCGCTACAAAACGCGATTTTACAAAAAAAAAAAAAAAAAAAAAAAAAAAAAAAAAAAAAAAAAAAAAAAAAACATTAATTATTGTATTTGGCATCTCAGAAATGGCTCAAACGCCATCTCGTAGCTGTTTCAGGTATCAGAAAGCCTGCTGATGTTAGTTCTATTTGATTCGATCAAGGAACTCTTATATATTTAAACGAACAATTCATGTATACTAGCTGACCCATGCCAATATTTCACATAGTGTCGTGAACAGTCACCAAATGGTAATAAACTAATCAGGAAATAAGGAAATGCAAGTATTTATTAATGAAAGGTATTTTACTTTGAAGAGTAGTAATAAATATCACTTTTTCTATAAAATTAGTTATGGTTAAATACTACATGTTTAATTGTAAAAAAAATTAAAAGTAGATATATAAAAAATATTGGCTTTGTCAGATGTCTTTTTTTTATCTTCTTTACAGAACTTCTTTGAGAACAATACTAGCAGTTATAATTTGATCATCGTTGAATTTTGACCACATGTATCTTTAACACAAAGTAAATATTAATGAATCTACAAACTCGTGAAAAATCCACGTACAGTTGTCCATATGGTTCTGATAAATACAATCCTGCCTTTTGAACTGTCTGACCTTGTGCTTTATTACTGTTTATAGCGAATATTACTTTAGTTGAGAATTGTTTTCTCATCATTTTGAAGGCACGCAAGATCAGAAGATGTGAGGTTAATGCGAGGTATGAGCATAGTTTTATCGGAGTGAATGAATTTAGCACTGATTATGTACTTTTATAAGCTATCTTCCACAATTAATTAATCCCTGATTATAATTAAGATTTGTATTAAACATAATAATAGCATTTCTCTTTAATAGGAATTTATGAGGTGGTAAACCGGACGATTTCGGAAATGGCTCTAGCTATTTCGATGAAATTTCAGGTGTAGATTACGTTTTGTAACACGATTTTAAAGAAAGAAGTTTGTGGTATCAGTTAGTCTACTGATGTTAGTTAAGCTTCTCTTTGGTTAGAGCAATAAACTGTAAACATAAAAGTGCCAAGGACGCCTTTAAGAGAAACGTTTACTTTAATGAAATTTTAGTCATAATCTTGCATACTGAATATGAAATTGAAAGATACCTAGCGAAGATCGGTGATCCATGTACTGATATAAAAATAACTAACCATCCTTTCTCTTAGGGAGTGTGCACAAACCACGTAGCTCCATTTTTACCCCCCCCCCCCCCCCCACGTAGCACGTAGCTTTTTTCCCTTTTGATTCCAGAAGACATTTTCTACTTTTTTCTCTTGTCAGACTATTGTAAATTACATACGGGATAATTAATTGAGGGAAATAAATATTCACATGCTGTTGTGAGTTCTGTTCCTCATTTTAACTGTGAAAAATGTTATGGAAAGAAAGCTACGTGGCCTGTCTCAGAACCCCCCTCCCCCCACGTAGCCCAGCGTAGCCTTCCAGCAAACCCCTCCCCCCCTGGACCGAGCCACGTAGTTTGTGCACGGTCCCTTACTTCTGTAAGATTTCCTATGTCATCCATTATTTTGTAAACATGTTGATTTCTTACTATTTTCAGTTTTCTCCGTGATGCCACATTTTTAATCCTTATATTCTGGAAGTCTCATTCCATTGTCAAGCTGTCCTGCACTCGTACAGATGCTTCTGGTGTTAGTTAGCACCGAAATTTCTCCCCTCGTGACGAGTGTTGGTTTCGCTGCTGTTACACCACCAGTGACAGCGTTTCTGCCTCTGTTCACAGCTGTTATTACACATCCTACGCGACACAATCCACTTCCATATCTGATCATGTGGTCATAGTTACCCCAATTTCATTTCTTATAAGCGACATTGCATTTAACTCGTTTTTATATTATTATAGTCTGTCAAAATTACTCTTTCAATGTCATTTTATGACAGTCATTAATACTAACTTATCTGCTGCCGAGACTTCATCATCGATAGTTTGACTGATTTTTCCTTGAGCGCTTGTCGCACACTCAAATTTTTCTCACACCAAAGATTACATAGATCAAGGAGATCCCATCAACATAATCCTCCTACTGAATTGACACAATGATTAAAATTATTTCTTTGGTGTAAATTTGTCACAGAAGCTCGGTTTTACGTGTTGGCCACCCAGTAAAGAGGGCAGTGTTTGAAACAACACGCTGGATAGTGTAAGATATTCCCATTTATATTAGTACTGCACTGGCTTGAGAATGTGGTGACCTCTTTCCTTCCTCGCCCCGTCTTTCTGCGATATTGTCGCCATCTGTTCTAGAAATACTTGCTCTATCCGAACCCCCTTCGTCTCCACTCTCACACAGCAAAATCAGGTTTCCTACAATGTCTTTTAAGCGTCAGATCCATCCCGAATGTGTGCATTTCTTGACTTGAGAAGAAAGTTTAAAACCTGCGTCCGACACATTTATTTGAATTTTAACCTCAGTTTTGCCAAGCATGCTAGAGCGTTGTACTCTAGAAACTAGGCAGTTAAAGGCCACTGGAATAATTGTTTGCTAGGGACACTTCCATCTTGTGTGCGGCATTCGGGAGGTCTCTTAGTGATACTCAGACGGTTTCCACTTCCTGCTTCAAAGTCAGCTGATGTCAGAAAACAACTAACACAAAACGCTACCCATGTGCCGAAGGTCGCCGGTTCGAATCCGACCGCGGGCATGGATGTTAAGTGTTGTGTGTCTATGTGTGTGTGTGTCCTGTGGCGTCCACACTTTGAAGACTATATAAACACTGGATTTAAATGATTCATTGCAAGCTGGCTGTATGGCCTCAGCTGCCAAAAGCCATTAAAAAAAAAAAAACCGCTACCTTCCTTTTTGTTATGTCCTGAATGATAATGGCGTAGATACATATTTACAAGATTTATCGTAAAATAATTCATTTATACTTACAGTCGTGTTTCACAAAGTGACGTATTGTATGACCGTTGCAATAGCTTATCACACAACAAGCCGTTTAAAGTTTACTTCGACTAAGCAAATGTTTTTCAACCGTTTAATGATGAGAGATTCTTTAAGAAGTAAGTAATTTAGTCAGCCAGTATTATTGAGAGTATATTTATGGTAATGAAGCTTTATAATAAGCATAGAATACAAGTATTCCTTACGTGAATACTATCTTGCTCTCTTACTTGTGATAGTTTGTTCCTTTAGATGTCAGTGTCTTTATGAACGATAAAAAAAAGTAGTCATAGTGGTTTATTTTATCTGCTTGCTAGTCTGCAAAGCTTTTTACTTTTTGTAGCAATAGTTTGTGAGGGATAAACCAGTAAGAACGGAGACATTCCCCGCGTATGATTACAATGGAATCGGATTGTGTTGTAAAAACACGATATTTCGACTGCCTGCTCCAGGTGTGAAACCATCTGCAGAGGTCTGCTGGCCGACAGATGTATTGCTGAAGACTTCATTGCAAAGGGTAAACAGTTCCAGATTTCATTTACGTCATTACGGAAACCGCTGAAAACCTCTATACCTACCCGATGGCTTCGAGTTGCATGGGCAACCGATACGCGTTGAAAATACTGTACTTTATTTTAAAAAAACCGCTGAGAGATACTATAAACATTCTTAATGAAATAATATACGCCATCAAAATGGAGCTGGAAGCGTTAGCATGCATATGATTACAATATAAAACATTCGAGGTTCCTATATGCTTTTCATCACGCATGACATTAAAAATAAAAATCGATTTAGTGCTATTCATAGACATTGCTTACAAACTGGCCTTTTGTTAATACGGATAACATGGCGACATATTTACATTTAATACCACCCACTAGAGAATCCTCTTTAATAACAATATTATTCAAAACAATTGTTATCTATCTTACAGAGAGTTTGATTACAGCTCCAGTTATCCAGATTTCTGTTTTCTATTATTTCCTTCAGAATTCCAGGCTGAACCATCAAAAGGCTACTGAAAAATTCCTTTCTGTTCCTAGCCCATTCTATTCCGTTTGTAATGCCGTTGACGTCGACTATCCTTGAAGACGTGATGGTGAAAATTTTCAATTTACTTGGTACATAATAACAGTATATTCAAAGACAACTCCACCGAAAGTTACTAAACTGAATTATTTTAATACAGATTGCACAGAAATAATTTTTTTATATTATGATGTTTCCAGTACTGTATTGCGTAGAGAAATTTATACCGCAATTGGGTAAGGTCTTTCACTCACCTCGGTAGCTACTGGCTGGAGAACGGCGGACCGAGCGTGGTGGGTGAGCGGTAGCTCTCTGGCTTCGCCTCGGAAGGACGTGGGCTCGAATCCCCGTCCGGGCATTCAAATTTAGGTTTTCCACGGTTTCCCGAAATCACTCCAGGCGAATGCAGGGATGCTTCCTTCAAAAGGCCAGGGCTGAATTCCTTTCCGGTCCTTGTCCCCAGTCCTATTCAGCCTCTAATGACCTCGACATCGACGCGGCAAAAAGCCATAAAAAAGAGAACGGCGACGTGACGCGCCGGCCTTCGCTCTCAATTTAACAGCCGCCACAGAAGTCCTTTCCATAGTTGTCATTTTTCAATCGCTACTGTCACGCTCCAACAGTAGCTATGTACGTATTTACATCGGACATGAGATATGAATTACATGAAATTAAATGTTAAGGCTATTAAAAGTAAAAACTTAGGTTTATAACCGTTTTTAACAGTGGTTGCGTGTTACTTTTGCTGTATCGTTAAGTTATTTGATCTGCTTTCATTAGGTATGCACCGAGTTTGTCTCTGTTCGTGATTAATACTTCTATTATTATTTATAAGTTCCTTAAAACTCAGGAGATTTCAAATTTTGTTGAGGGAACCCATTAGGGTGATACAAATGTCAACTTCGTATTTTATCCAGATCAAGTAAACCTATCATTACCTCTGACCCTAACAGAAGGAACTATTCTAAACCCATGAACGTACCCGAAAAACCTTCGCAGGCTTGTTCTAGTTAACTGCTAAAGCACAAATAACTTCTGTACTTCCGTTCGAGTGCTGTTAAGTTTTGGAATGTAGCTTCGACTGGAGGTTACCGGAGTTCCGCGTTCGGTCACATTGTAACGTCTGGTTCCATAGCTCACACGGCTGCCAACTTGCCGCACCCAAAAGTCCCGCTTCCTGGGCGCATTGCGGTGGGCAAACGAGGATTTATGCGACCGGTCGTACGTCAAGAGTGGGGGGAGGGCTGAGTGCGCTTCTTGCTGTTTGCGATTTATGAATATATTTGGACGGCGCGGCGGTACTGACGGAGCTAATATGTACACCGCGCGCCCTTGTACAGGCGCGGCGACACAAAAAACGGTGAATTATTCACTGGACAGCGGTACAAATTACCG
Organism: Vandiemenella viatica; assembly: GCA_031002005.1. Taxonomy (NCBI): domain Eukaryota; kingdom Metazoa; phylum Arthropoda; class Insecta; order Orthoptera; family Morabidae; genus Vandiemenella; species Vandiemenella viatica. The sequence continues at coordinate 6,734,663 of CM061914.1, forward strand.
CAGACAACACATTAAACCTTTTAATGCAAAAATAACGAGCTGTTTGCTCACTGGGAGCGGTGAAATATATAAAAATTGTAAAGCTATAATGAAAACCACACAAGGCGATCGTGTTTATTATTTTGCGTTTTAGCCGAACAATGATTTATGCATTATTTGGAGCTTTAAATTAAGTCTTGTGTAATTCCATATTCATCAAAGGAATTTAAGTGTTTAAGTCAGGCATTTATAACTTTCAGTGTCAATCGATTTATTCTTTTATTTATAATGGCGTTAAAATATCGAATCTAATTTAAACTGTTACAATCAAAATTGGCTAGTTGACAAAATTTGAAAAATAGGTTTATACTTTACCTTTTGTCTATTTTACTAAAAAAAAGTATTATTTTTCAAAAAAATCGAATATTTACATTATGTATTTTGCATTTTCAAAAACGAATTTAAATTTACCTCGAAAACGCTCAAGATTGTCATGACGTCATGAATGACGTCACACCACCCGAAACAAAACAAAACAGTCGTTTATGTATATGGCAGGTGTCAGTTTCTTTTAATTAAAAATGAATTCCACGTTTTATACAGTAAGTACTGTGTAGCGCCACAGTGTGAAAACACAACAATAAAAACCCCAAACAAGTTATTTATATATGTTCCAAACAATGAACAAATATGGAAAAAGTGGTTAAAACTTGCAAGGAGGGAAGATGCTCATAGTTAATCTGCAGATTCAAGAATCTATTTTTGTGAAGATCATTTTGATGTAAATGTTTTTGCATAATATATTTCTAAATCTAAAGCAAAACTGACGAATTTTGCAGAATCACTACTTTTCAAGTATTGATAACATAATTAGGTATGAGTTGAGGTTGTTTTGGTTTTATGATTTATAATCTTTCTTTAGTGTTTCGTCTAATATAATAAACTCACTCTGGCAGCAGTATTATTACCGTTGTGCCACAATCTGATGATAAATTCTTATGCAGCTCGATGTAACAAATTGAAAATATTTTTTTTATTTTTTTTTAAATATCTCTCTTGGTTCTCAAGATATCTTAACTGAAAGGTGATGTTGTTAGGCTGATATGAAGCTTTGAGTAGACTGGAAATTGGCAGTGACATAGCTTTAAAACTAGGCAAACCTGTTTTTGAGTATACACTTTTCTAGAAAAGGTATATTAAGTTTAGCTATTTAGCACTTTCTTATACTTCGCAAATGTAACCTCAAAACCAGTGCCAATTAATTTACAAAACGTATTAGACATACGTTAGACAAAAGATTATTGTTTACGAAACTGAAATAATGCTATTTAACATGATAATGTATATTTGGCAGGTGAATACTTACATCGAACTTTTAACATTGCGGAATTCCAATGAGCAAAAGTCCATGTTTGACTCGAAAAATCTTCCAAGTGTTACGGCGTCAATTTTGGGCAATTTGTTACTGTTTGCTTTTCTAAACCCTGGTTCCATAGCGAGTTACATCTGCCTTTCAGCATATTTGAGAACAACTGTGGCAAAACTTGCTACAAAGGAATAATTTATCAAGTAACCTGTTCTGTTCCACGAAAATGTCAACAACTTTGGCGTTTCGGGTGGCGTGACGTTTTTTTTTTTTTTTTTTTTTTTTTTTTTTTTTTTTGTAACAGTTTAACGTCCCTTTTTAACAACGTGGTCTTTAGAGACGGGAAAGGATGGGGGCAAGGAATTGGAAGGAATTCGGCCATGGCCTTTTTGAAGGAAGCATCCCGGCATTCGACTGGAGTGATTTGGGGAAACCATGGAAAACCCAAATCTGGATGCCCGGACGGGGATTCGAACCGCTGTCCTCCCGAATGCGAGGCCAGAACGCTATCCGTTACACCACGACGCTCGGTGTGGCGTGACGTAATGCTTTCTCAATGGTGAGTGAATGCCTGATTTTGCCGAATTTATTATCTAAAAATAATAATAACCTTTATGTTTTATAATAAATAATTTTTGTTTTTGTTATCTCCTTAGCATGATTAATCATTAAATACTGCTACGTGTCCGATTTATTCTTAGTGTTCACAAGCCTATTGTATTCATCAACTTTGAATAAACCATCCAGTGTGGCTGTGCCTGTATCACGTAGGTAGAGAGGGTCTAGGTTTGAGTCCTGATTGTGGTTTATAGGCGGTTTTACGCAGTCATCTAGGCCAGGCTGGATCAGTCCTCAATTTCCGCCTCATAATCTACACATTTCGCTAACAACACCATAAAAAAAACAAAAAACCACACGAATCGAATACAAATGTCGACATTCATTTAAGCTCGCTCCATTGCTCAAGGAACTAACAGTCCTTGGTGCTAACTACCCAGTGGAAACATTGGACAAATTGTTAATTACATGCCATGACTGGGATCAAGAATTTGGGAGATCCGATAGGATCCATTCGTAAATAGTAATAATAATCCTTGAAAAAGAGGAATTTCAACCATTTAAAACACACCAGTTAAATTAGTTTCAATATTTAACGCTGGTCGCTAGTAGTTAAATGTATTAGATAAACCGCCTGCAAGCGATTGCTTAGTGGTTGTGGTATGTTTTATGGTAAGAGGGCGAAACAGAAAGTAAGTTACGCTTCCAAGTTATGCCATTTACTAAACCACTTACAGAATGGCAACACGGTTGTGACAACACACAATGTAAATTTACTTCACCACACAGTTCCCCAAAAGACTGTAAACATTTCTCGGAACGATCAACCAACTTTTCGGTTCCGGATGCATAGAAATCACCTCCAGCGCTATGTAACCAACTGGAGACAACTGCTTTCACCTCCTCATAGTTGCGGAATCGTTGTCCATTGAGATCCTTTATCAGCATACCTAACACGTGATAATCGCATGGCGCTAAGTCTGGACTGTATGCAGGATGTTGTCATACCTCCCACTGGAATCGATGCAGCAGTTCCGATATTTGGCGGGCCGTGTGAGGTGTTGCGTTATCGTGCAAAAAAATCACACCAGCGCTCAATTTTCCTCGCCGTTTTTCTTTAATTGCCTTACGCAACCGGTTCAACGTGCAACAGTCTTTGTTTCCACACCAGTGCAGCCGCTGGAACGGTTCCGCCTTGAGGGCTTTCTGTGTTGAAACGCTGCATGTTGTAGTTTTAGTCTGAGCCATACACAGATACGTTCTGCTTCACCAAGGCGGTATGGCAGTCTGTCTGTGTTTCAACATTTACGATATCTTTCTGTCACCAAGGCGGTATGGCAGTCTGTCTGTGTTTCAACATTTACGATATCTTTCTGTCACCGAAAGATGTATTCTGAACAGTTTCTCCAACCCCAATACTGTACAAACCAGCTGGATTTGCTGAACCGTAACTCACATGGGTACACAAAGCGATTCGAACAAAGGTTCGATAATAGGCACGTAATCTTTTGGATACCATAACTAGGACTCCCCAAGCCTTACACCTAGTACTCCTTTCAAAATCGCACGAATGTCGATCCTCCAAACTGGTATCCAATCTCTGACGAAGAACCTTCTGGCATAAAGTTGGGCTGGGTGAAAAGGAGAACCCTCTACCGTATAAGAACAGGATTGGCTCCAGTAAACGCTAACATGTATAAATTGGCTCTGACAACATACGATCGATGTGGATGTGGAGAACAGCAGAAAAAGCAACAACACTTGAAGTCCTATGGACAAGAAGAGATATTGACAACTTTGTCCAACATTGGGCAAAACGATTATGATGTCTGAACACCCAAAAGTAAAGTAAGTGAACAATTTCTCTTTTGAAAGACATAATTCATTAAATATATCATACCAGAAAGACAGCTCTTCAGATGGAAAGACCTTGTTAAAAATTATTCACAAGATATGCGGCCATTTAGCGTTGAGATACTTTCATTTGATATAATTTTTTTTTATATTTATCGAAAGTCATTTATAGATATCCCGTATGGTCATTGGGTGTGATAATTCATAAGACGTTAATAAATAACTTTTTTCCAAATATTAAACACTAAAATGCTATCAGTTCCTCCCTATATTGTCTTAGTAAACTAGAGCTTTCGGGATTTGTAATGCCTTATATCGGTGGATGTGAAAATGGACTCATCGCTGTATTTCAACTTGTCTACTGCATGTATCTTGATACATGAAGGACTTACGAGTATCCTTCACGTCGATAACATCCAAACGATCCTTCGAATTTTACTTTGAAACTATCATGTTTACACACAAATCGATAGAAAGCTTTCTGTAGGTATTTCACAATAGGGTCAAAGGCAGTTTATATCTAAGATTGCAAACTTACATATTTTGCCTAGAACAAAGTAGTTAACATTCCATAAGCTATATATTTGTACAAGTACTCATACCTTATTTAAAATGTACGTCCAGTTGTTTGTCAACTCTTTTATAAGTTCAAGTAGTACGCCTAGGGAAGTGTGTCTGGTTAGTTCAGACATGAAAAGACTTTTTTATATTCCTATCAGCCCTTTCCCAAAGTGAAGAAGTATAAACTTGTTAGCATTAACTTTTTCATTCGTTGAAACCGTTTTATGGTGTGTGTAGTTTTATTTATATCTTTTTATAAAGTGAAATAGAAATAATTGTTTAAAAAAATGAAAACCACCTTCAAAAAAGTACACTAAAAATTTTAAAATAACTTTATACCTTGCTTAGAAGAAGTTAAATCTAAATGGAAAATATTTTACGTTACTGGTATTGAAATTTTTCCATTAATCAGTCATATTTGAGGTCGGTGCCATGAAAATCGAATTACTGAACTTTATTTGCTGTTTGAGGCGACACGGGGAGTACGAACAAAAATTCCGAATATTTTACAGCATGCAATGAGGCAGAAATTCGTCTTGCGGGAGATAGTTTAGGGCAGGGGTGGCCAACACAAATGATCTTGCGGGCCACTTTTGGAGGTGCATCATAACTCCGCGGGCCGCATATAAATTTATATACCCCCACTAGAGAAAGTTTTTTGGAGTGAAAAATTAAAACATGAGTTATTATTGTGTTTACTATTGTTCTTACATGTAAACATAGATAATATAATAATAATGATACCAAACGCACATTCTAAAGAAATATAAAACACTAAAAATGGAATATAAAAAATATTTTGAAAAAGTGTGATGAATCTTGCGGGCCGGAAAAATGTTCAAGGCGGACCGCATGCGGCCCGCGGGTTGGCCACCCCTGGTTTAGGTAAACAAATTACACAGTATTTTAATCAGTTGCTCGACCTCTTTGGTCGTCGAGGCATATCTCTGGCGCTACAGTGTCAGTTGGTAGGATTCATCATTCGGTAAACTACGGTTAGTGTAATATCGGCGTATCATCTGTATGTTTCAGTTTTTTGAAACATGTTTCTACCATTAATCATAGGTAAGTAGTAACATACGTAAAATATACGTGTGCAAATTTCCTTCAGAATTGGGTAGACACTGTAGCTTTGTATAAATTAAGGGAATGGAAATGGGGAGAGAGATTTATTAGCTTCTCTAAACCAAATGTAGAAAGAATTTTTCTGTTTGTTTTGAAGTATACATGTGCATACTTCCTTCAAAATTGGATAGAAACTGTAGCTTTATAAAATCAATATTGACAGTAATTAAAGGGGTAGAAAGGGGGATAGGGCTTGGGTTTTTGTAAAAGTAATATGGACAGTATTTTTCTTTTTATATTTGTTTTAAAGTACACGCATACGAAATTCCACCGAAATCTGATTAAACTGTGGGTTTACACAAAAATTAAGGAGTGTAAAGGGGGATCTAGGATAGTTTTTTGGAATTTTTGGTCAGAAATCTTCTCCATAAAAAATTACATATATGTTCCAACTTTCATAAAGATCTGTAGAATGGTTTCGACTGTAGCTTTCTAAAAAGAAAATTGACATAAATCAAGGGGTGGATATGGGGAGAGGGGATCAGTCTTTGCAAACCAAAAGTTAACATTATTTTTCTCTTAGTTTTGTAGTAAAATTGTGCTAAGTTGTATGGAAATCGGATAATAAGTGTGGGTTTGTATAAAAATTAATGGGGCTAATTGGGGAGAGGGGTTGGTTTTGGGATTTCTTTGTCAGAAACCTTCTTGGCGAAAAAATACATATGAGCGCCAAGTATTATAATGATTGGTCAAACAGTCAAGACTGTAGCTTTTTTTATATAAAAAAAAACATTGGCAAAAATTAAGGGGGTGGGAGGAGGGAGAGGTGTTGGGTTTTGGCAGGTAAAATGTTGACAGGACTTTTCTCTTTATTTTAAAGTAAAAGTGTGAAAAGTTCCATCGGAATCGGATAAAAAATATTGGTTTGTATAAAAATTAAGGGGTGTAAAGGTGGAGAGGGTGTGTTTTTTATTATTAGTTTGGTCCGAAACCTTCACCATGAAAAAATACGTGTATATGCCACCTTTTTGGAGATAGGTAAAATGGTGTCGACTGTAACTTTGTCTAAAGAATACAGACAAAACGTAATGGGGTATAAACGGGGAGAGAGATTGGGTTTTCTTAAACCAAATTTTGACAGTATTTTTCTCTTTATTTTTAATTATGTCCAAAGTTCCATCGAAATCGGGTAAAATTAATGTGCGTAAAGGGGATGAGAGGGGGTGGTAACTTCGTATGGGACCACTTTGGAGATATACCCTATCCACTAAAAAAAAAAAAAAAAAAAAAAAAAAAAAAATTTACAGAGGAATTGATAAGCTCCCCTTTTTTTGAAGGCGGTTAAATATCCAAAACACTTGCATATGATCGACAGCGTAATGAAAACCACTGATAGTCTTAACTGTTCATAGCAGTAGAGGTTCAGTTGAGATGTTAAAAATTATCATTGACAGAGGGCAACCTTATCGTAAGCATAACGTCATCTTGAAAAGCTTTACCGAGTGTTGCCTCGCATTAGGCACGACGAGGACTGGAATACCCGTCCGAGCAATTTCTTACAAAACGCCATGAACGAATTCTTTCTCATTCCTAGCGCCCAATATATTTCTTCCTTAAATGACCTTGACATTGATGAGGAGTATAGACATAAGCAAAAAAAGGAAAGCGTTGTCAATGTACCATTTAACTGAAATTTGGGAGAAACATTGCTCATTATTTCTTTCACCAACAGTAGTGAATTTATTATTACCTGTAGCCGTTACTGATGACCCACGCGATCTGACGCTATATTGAAATTCACTAAAGAGATGGTTGCACAGATTTTTTTTAAAGCATCCGACGAGATAAGATCCCAATACCCATACCTAGCTATACGTTGTCCTAGTGTTGAGCCTAATTGGTAAACCCCTAAAATTCTATATAAATAATGTACTATTTTTATATGCGAGTTAAAACCTTGGTGTAATGCCACTAATGTAATGCGCCACAAATGCTTCACAACTTCATTTTGCCTACTTTGTTGAAGCAGTACTATTATCCTGTTACTAAATTTCTGAGACAATGCGTTGATTTTACATAATTCATTTACAGCTTCAAGTAATTAGATGCTTATTAGTGGCTAAAACTTTGAACAAAAGTCTACTTGTATTCCATCATGTCCATGAGATTTGTTTTTGTCCCCATACAGATTAACGATTTCATATCTTTCAAGTGAAAACTGCGTAGAGACTGTTCCTTTTATTACCAGTGGGAACGTAGTTAACGGGTGTTAATTGCTACTCTTCAGAAGTACAATTTGGTTACCGCCAAGTATAACGCTCTAATCTAATGAACTGTATCGAGCTTTCATATTCCATTTGTACAATAGAGACGTTCTGCATGTAACCAATAGTTTTAGAACACGAGCTGGTGACTAGGAATCGTGCCCCATCACTTCTCCTATTGTGACGTCAAAGTCTTGAATGAAGAAAATGTGTTTCTCTATCGGGACTCAAACCACTGTAGGTTCCGTGTACCTGCAAGGAGTTGCAAAAACCTGAGGAAGCAGCCTGGGCATTTCCTATCTCACCAGACAAAACCTGAAAGTGTTCTTAATAACTGCTGGCACTTTCTAGCTCACATTTCAATTTCTTTACCACAGATTCAATGATTATTGCCGTTAAATGCAGTAGATGACTGAAAAAAGTGTGTGTTTACTTTATGATTCGTAATGTGAATGAAACATCAAAAAAACGCTGAGGGTGACATTTATTTAGTTTTAATGTTCCGAACGACACAAAGGGTGTCTGTCCTCACATTTCATTAAGTTATCAGGGGTAAGAACAATGTCACTTCCGCAGGCGTTCGGTAGAGGACGTGTGAATAGCACTTGCCCAACAACGTCTCTGCTACCCTGTTGGGCGAGTACCAAATCTCTACTCCTGACTGCAGATAAAACTGTCTCGTGCGCCAGACGTGCGTGGTCTGTTCACACAGTACAACAACAGAAAAGGTCTTCTCAATTTGAGAAACCAGCTGACCTAGCTTAGTACGAAGTCGTTCCCAGTCTTCCTTTTAAGGTTGTCGAAGTTTGCTTTTTTTTTTTCAACGAGATTTTTGTTTTTGTAATTTTTGTGAATACTTATCTGGTTGGACAAATCTCGCCTGTCTTTTGTCAGACAGCAGGTGTTTTTTTTTTTTTTTTTTTTTTTTTTTTTTTTAAATTCTAAGTGTATTGGAAGGTTGTTTACATAAATACATTTAAAGGGGTCCTAAATTATAGAAGAGTTATTAACCTACCTATCCAATTAGAGGACAGTAGACGCATTTTTTTTTGGTCACTGCCTCGGCTGCTGTTTGTGAAATCCCACTACTTCGGTAACTTTACTTCTAGGCGTTTTGTTGCACTTTTTACTGATCACATTCAGGGTAATACTAGGGCTATGATCTTAATGGTGAGAAATCCCTTTGGAGTTCATGTGCAGTGCTGCTTTCTCGTTGATTGGTATAGTATCCTAAGGGGTACTTTGTACCAGTTCTATTGCTGTTCCTATTGAATAAGTTCTTTAGTCTCTGGAATCATTTAATTATTTACCGAATTTTTCAGTTGTTTTGAATATTTCTGTATTTATTAATGGGGTGTTGCATTTCGTTGTGTATAACTCCTATGGGTGTTTATTTTGGAGCGTGGTGATTCATTCTTAAAAATCTGTTTTGAAGTAGCTGGATATGCTGTAAGTTGGATTGCCTTCTCATCTCCCACATCTGGCGTCCATATAGTGAAAATGAGAGAATGTTGGATTTGTATAAACGTACTTTGTTTCTGTCCGTATGTTTCTGCGTCTTAGCACTGGTGATAGATTTGAGATTACTGCTAAACCTTTGATCTTCCTGTCTAGAATATGTTGTCGAAATAATACTTTATTGTCTACTATTATTCCCAGTACCGGTCCTCTTAAACCCAGGAGACGTTTGGGCAGTTTTTTATCTTTCATTCTCCTGGCTGAGGGCCAGAGGCAGCATGTTGTAGAGTTTATTGTTCTTTTCAGCAACAGGTTTAGTTTTTGGTTTTATACTTTTATTACAATTTTCTTATTTTACACTTTACATTTCAGTTTGTTTTATATTATCTTATAATTAATTTTACATGTTTCTCAGTATTTTATGTTTTGATATATTAATATATAATTAGTAAAATACAATAATGTGGTACAATTATTCATTTACTTATTTCAACATGTTTTGTTTCAAAATTTTGTTTATATTTTCATAATTAGAGTTTTGTTTTCTTATTTAAGTGCTAGTTGCTGGGTGTTTGTTGTTCGGCACGTGTACTATAGTTTCTAGTCGCGGGTTAGCAACAGAAACTTAACTCTCCGGAGCGGACCGCGTAGTGAGCTGTCCACGCCATCAAGAGCTGACCTCCTGTAATATTAACACTCCAGGCGCGTCCACTCGCAGGAGAGGCCGTCCAGGGTACGACCACCTCAGCAGCTTAGGAACAGTACCTCGAAACACACTGCTTCCGAAACGTCAGAGTCATGTTGCCGATTTGGTATCGTCTCCATCCCATCTTGTAGCTATTGTTGCTAACAATCTGTGATGGAGGCTCGACAAGCGCATATCTTGTTAGCACTCCAGCGGAAGAAGAAGTCCGTTAGATTATAAGTATTCCAACGACTGTAACAGTTCACTCCCCCAAATCTGCAAGACGCATTCTCATGCCTGCACAGAGTGGTATTCGAAGGAGCAGCTAATCTTAAATACGATCGGTGGTGGCGATGTAACGAACTTCAGAGAAATCTTCAGCCTACTGCAATTCTGATTATCAACACAGAAATAGTAAAAGTGTCTATTTCTTAAGAACTGACAAAAAATCCACATAACTTAATTATAGACTAAGACTTTATTTCAAATTATCTTTTCCTTCAAACGAGCCACCGTCTGATACGTAAATTTAAAGAGAAATTGTCAGGAGATTCCCGCTGCCAGAAAGTTTTATATATATATATATATATAAAATTTACACTACATTTGAAATTTTTATCATTTACAGTTTTAACAGTAAGGTAATCATTTTACATTCATTTCCGTTCTCCTACATAAATCGTCGACACAATGTCAGCCTATTGCACAACTTGACATATCAACTTAACTGAAACAAAATTTCTCTATGCAAATCTATTTAGCTGATCGTTAAGCAAACAAAACAATATATATATATATATATATATATAGACGTGTGTTTCACTGTATTTCACTTTTCAGCCACCACTACCTAGCACAGGTCACTGGTGTTTGTGTGTGTAGTAGTTCGTATCGTGCACCACGTTGGCCGAATGCCAATAGTTATGGGGGTGTGGCAGAAATGGTGGTTAAAAGTGGTCCATGCAGGGAATTTTCATATTTCGGCCAAATACTTGTGTGTCCCTATACTTCTCTTTCCTGCCAAAACTTCATATCACCGATCATTTGTGTGTGGTAGTGGCATCGTGTCTCCCATCGTGCACTATGGTGTTTAGATGTCGATAGCTATGGAGGTGTGTTAGATATGGTGGTTGAAAGTGATCGACCTGCGCCACTCTCATATTTCGACCAAAGCTGTACGTGTCCCTATGTATCACTTCTCAGCCAAAACTATCTAGCGCAGGTCACAGGTGTTTGTGTTTGTATGTGTTAGTAGCAGTAGAGTCACCGATCGTGTTCAACGTTGGCCGAATGTCGATAGCTGTCGGAGTGTGGGAGATATGGTGGTTGAAAATGGTAGAACAAGGAAATTTTCTTATTTCGGCTAAAGACATGTGTATCTGTATATGTCACTTTGATGTCTCAACTACATAGCGCAGACCACTGGTGATTGTATGTGGAAGTGGCCTCAAGTCCTCCTTCGTGTACTATGTTTGTTATGGTTATGGTAGCTATGGAGGTGTGGGAGATATGTTAGTTGAAAGTGGTCGACGTAGAGAATTTTCCTATTTCTACCAAAGACGTGTGTGTACCTATGCTTCACATTGCAGCCAGAACTACCAGGTGCACACTACGGGCGTTTGTGTGTGGTAGCCTGCACTATGGTGATTGCATGTCTTTAGCTGTGGGGGTGTGGTAGGTGTGGTGGTTGAAAGTGGTGGATTTGATAAAAAACAGAAATTTGTGTCCTTATATTTCAGTCCACAGCCAGAACTACCCAGCGCAGTCCACTGATGATTGTGTGTGGTATTAATCTCAAGTTTCTCACCGTGCACCATGGTGGTGTCATGTCTGTAATTATGGTGGCGTAGGAGATATGATGGTTGAATTTGGTCGACGGAAGGCAATTTCATAATTCGACCAAAGACATTTGTGTCCATATTTCACTTTGCAGCCATAAATACCCTTCGCAGATCACTGATGTTTGTGTGTGGTATTAGCCTCGAGTCTTCAATCGTGCACTATGGTGGTTACACGTCGGTAGCTGTCAATCGAAATTCTTCACAAACACGAACGAAGTCGTGGGAACCAGCTAGTTTAATATTAAAATCATTTGGCTGAATCGTCCAGACGTCGGGAGTTTTCTGAAAGTCGTATACAACACTTTATACTTTCACCGCTCTTTCAAAACTTAAGCACTAAAGTTAAACTAGGGTCTCCAGACAACTGTTCTGAGCCCTTACTAAACCTTCTTAGAGACTCACGACACATTATATCCCACTCCGCCAAATCACTTTCCAATAAACATTGACTTCAGTTATCAACCAACAAAGCTAACAATGTTTCACACCAGCTGAAAGATTTCTTTCCCAACTTTTCTCCCCCCCCCCTCCCCCCCAGACGCGACGCCTCCATAAGGTGCAGTTATTCCAATAAGCACCGATGGTGCAACTTTTATCCTTCGCGCTTCTCAAACCATTGCACTACTCTTTTAAACATCCTAATATGACCCAAAACGCTCAAATAAAAACCCTAAATAAACCACGGTAATGTTTCAAATCTTTTTTTTAATTCTGAGTAGAGCTAGGAAAACGTAGGATATTAGTAATTCCCAACTAATGCCTGGATTGGATGCTAGAGGTGCCCGCAGTGCTTATTGGGTAGGGGTGCAATACTCTTTTACTTTTTTTTTGTCTGACTGGCACCTGAAACTTGGCGGACCTACAGATTTTCTCCAGAAGAGTATGCGTGCAGAAGGGCGCACCCTCTCCCCTCGTTCATCTTCATAAGCACAAAATGAGATGCTGCGTTTAGTAACACCCATTAAAGACTTTTGTTTGCACACGAGTACACTTGGATTCTCGGAGGGAAGGAACAGTTTTGTATGCGGGTGTGGAAATGACTCCGTCGACAGTGTCTAAGAGCACGAATCTGATGGTCGATTTCAGTTTGTTTCATCCCTGATAGCCGTTACTACGCTTGTCTACTTTCCGTCTTCTAATGCAAACTTGATGTTCTGCTTCATATAACATCTAGTAGTACTTCAAGTAAGATACAATTTATAAATGTCTTCTTATTCTGAAGTAGATTCCTATTAAGGACTCTCGGATTGTGTTAATGAATATTTCGCTTATTGATCAAGCGGTTATTCAGCTTGGGCAGATAAGTAATCGATTATCCAAAATCTTTATTGTATTTCCGAAAATATCGTAGCTGATTGCGAACCCAGTTGTGTTCAAACAGTTGAGTGATGGCTGTTGCACCTAAATTCTCAACATTTTTCCTGTTAAACAGAATTACTCTGGATATGGAAGTAATTAACTGCTGTAACTACATTTTTATCATTACGGTATGTTGTTTCGTTATACTGCATGAACATAATCGATTGTAATTTATATAGTGACGTTAATAATAAATAGGAAATGACCTCAACGCAGTGATAATAAAAACAAGGACAGAGATTGAAGCAAACGTGTCAGTAACAAAAGATGGTGGCTGTCGGACTGTCTTTGCAGCTCTTCGTCCTAAACATTTGATAAATCATTGGTTTATTTTATTTTTTTTAATCTTTTTGTGCAACAGTTACTTGAGAAATGGTCACGAAAATACAGCTTAGCATGTAATGCATATGCTGACCTCACTGATAGATCCAAGAATTTATTCAAGAGTTACAGATACTATGCAGATATTATAAACATTATGTGACTTGTTTACCGTAACCCATATATATATAAAACTGGATGTTAGTTTATATGTTTGACATTAATAGACTTGTATATCGTTTGACCGATCACCATGAAAGTCGACACATTTATGTATTTTTTCATCGAGGATGTTTTTGTATTATCCACTTCATTCTAACTCGCCACAAAAACGAATAATTCCTTTGAGAATTCTCATTATCAATTCGCATTTCACTAACACCAAAGAGTATCCTACTCCGTAGATGGAACTGCCACGTTTACTTTCTGCTTTTCAGAGTTCAAAGCAAGAACATTACGGCGTATTCAATGTTTTGTTCAGATTAGAAGTGTGAAAATGATGCACTTAAACTAATAGTCCCGGTGAAGGAAATATGAATCAGCTCGCAACTTTAAAACTTTTAAAAGTCATATGTACAACCGCATATAACATAATCTGTTGTTATCATATATATTATTTCTATAAGGTATTTTTTTGTCACAAGCCTGTATCTTCCTTCATACTAAACCAAAATCAATGAATGAGGTGTCATTTTAAAGCTTATAGTCTCCCATTTGGTCACATCATGTTTTAAGATATGAAGTTTTCGGAATTCGACCCTTAAAGGGCAAAAATGTCAATATTTCTAAAAAGCTGTTTTCTGTGTTACGAGTCATTTATCTCACTGGATACCTATCTGAAATCGTTTAATGAAGTATCATTTTAAAGGTTAAGATCTCCTCTTTAGTGACGTCATATATTAAGACAGATATTTTTCGGAATTCGACCCTTAAAGGGCAAAAGTATCAATATTTTTGCAATGCGTAATTGTGTCACGAGCGATTTATCTCCTTTAATATCTAACCTATATAGATAAATGAGATATCATATTAAAGACTGAGGTCTCCGCCATGGTAAAATTATATTTCAAGAAAAGAATTTTTCGTTTTTCGACCCTTAAAGGGAAAAAATGTCGATTTTTCTAAAATACGTTTTTTGTATCTCGAGCCATTTATCTCCCTGGATATCTAACAAAAATCGATAAACCAAGTAGGATTATTAGGAGTAATGTCTCAGATTTGTGACATAATATTTTAAGAAAGAATGTTTTTGGAATTCAACCCTTAAAGGGAAAAAGTATAAATTTTTCCGCCGTGGTAACATTATATTTAAAGAATGGAATTTTTCGTAATTGGACCCTTAAAGGGCAAAAATGTCAATTTGTCTAAAATTCGTTTTTTGTATATCGAGCCATTTATCTCCCTGGATATCTATCCAAAATCGATACATCAAGTGAGATAATGTGTAATAATGTCTCAGCTTCGGTGAAATCATATTTTAGGAATGACGTTTTTGGAATTCAACTCTTAAAGGGAAAAAGTATGAATTGTTCTACAACGCATTTTTATGTCACGAGCTATTTATCTCTCTTAATTTCTAACCGATATAGGTAAATGAGGTATCATATTAAAGATTAAGGTCTCCGCCGTGGTAACATTATATTTTAAGAAAGGTTTTTTTCGTAGTTCGAACCTTAAAGGGTAAAAATGTCGATTTTTCTAAAATGCTTTTTTGTATATCGAGCCATTTACCTCCCTGGATATCTAACCAAAATCGATAAGTCAAGTAGGATTATGAGGAATAATATCTCAGCTTTGTGACATGATATTTTAAGATAGAATGTTTTTGAAATTGAACCATTTAAGGGAAAAAGTATAAATTTTTCTATAATGCATTTTTGTGTCACGAGCCATTTATCTCCCTTGATATATAACCGATATAGATAAATGAGGTATCATCTTATTGATTAAGGTCTCCGCCATGGTCACATTATATTTTAGAAAGAATTTTTCGTTATTCGACCCTTAAAGGGCATAAATATCAGTATTTCTAAAATGCGTTTTTTTGTGTCTTCAGTCATTTATCTCCGTTGACAATTAAACAAAATTGATAAACGAGGTATCATTTAAAAAGCTTCAGGTCTTCGTAATGTCTTCGGTTCCGTTACCACATTTTAAGTAGAAATTTTTATAAATTCTAACCTTAGAGGGCAAAAGTATTAATATTTTTACAATGCATTTTTCTGTCAAGAGCTGTTTATTTCCCTTGATACCTAATCGAAATCAATAAATGACGTATCGATTTAAATATTAAATTAGCCGCTATGGTCACATCATATTTTAAGAAAAAACTTTCTCCAAATTACACCCTTAAAGGGTAAAAATATCATCATTTCTCAAAACTTTTTTTTTTACCTTGGTTGATATTTTATAAAAGGAATTTTTTGGAATTCAACCCTTAAAGGGCAAAATTATCAATATTAGTTATAGAACGTGTGTTTTTTTTTTTTAATACAAGCCATTTATCTTGTTCGATACCTATCCGAAATCGTTAAATGACATATCGTTGTAAAATTAAGGTCTCCAGCTAGGTAAAATCATAAATTAAGAAAAATGTTCGGCAATTGGTGCTTAAAGTAGTGGTGCGTATGAGACTGTTCAGAGCCAAGTCCCCTGATTTCAGCAGCGGGTATCACAGAGATGTAAATAAAAAAAAAAATTATTCAATAAGTAGCTTTTCTGAAACACTGTCGTTTTACTATACAATTCCAATGTAAACATTTTATTCGCACAGCAACAAATATTTCAGAGATGTTGATATATTGTGTGCATTTCGTTAAGGTTGGTTTCATTCTACTAAGGTCAGTGACAGTTTGTCATAAATACAGTGTGTTTTAAATTTTCCTAACTGTTTTCGTAATATGTTGTGAGTATTTTGCGGCGTACCTATTACACTAAATGAAATATTGCTACAAAAGTACGGTTCTTACTATTCATTATATTACAAGCATTCAACCTCACTATTCATCGCATTTATTTGCGAAATTTTCGCACGGGTCGTTCTAGTTATTATTATTCTAGATGGCGCTATTGTTTTAGATAGGTATATGAACATGGAGATAATTTTCTATTCTTCTTTTGTTTATACGGGAATGATATACCGTTATTCTTTTGTTTATATGCGATTTATTTTGTTCACACACAGCTAAACTATCTTTTGACGCCTCATCTGACAGGAAACATT
>CM061914.1:6752196-6772197 GCA_031002005.1 Vandiemenella viatica
AATGATCTTTATTTGTATTCTTTCTTCTGCTTTTACTTTTGTTTTCTGTTTTTCAATACGAACAAAGGAATACTTTTGCCGAGAAGTTTGCAATGGCCCGTCACCAACGCATTTCAGCCAATAGAAACGGTATTCCCTGTCAACATTTTTTTTTTTTCATCAGTCAACCACAACAAATTTTAAAAGCAACGAGCATGAGATCACTGAGAATCCAATACGCCTTTATTCTATTAATGACTAAATGAAAATACACACTTTAAATCTCATGTGAAAACAAAACATAATTCAACGCCATTATGAGGCACCTGGGATGTAGAGCAAACATCGAAACATATAAAACAGTTTGCATGATAAGAACAAACGTACAGAAAATTTCGTTATTAAAGTTATATGGTTATCATTATATTTCTTCTTGCACCAAACTACGATTTTTTCAATTGTTTGTTATAAAATACAATTATTATTAGTTCTGAAGCAGGTTAAACGCCAGTAGAGGTGTACCTAATTTTTAACTTGTTCACTCTTCTATATGAATCTGTATGCGAGCTGCATGAATATATTAACTATTTAGATGGTGTTTTCAAATTTTGAGAGCTTATGTTCCAGATTAAAATCTGCGAAATTAGTTTATGACTTCTGTGTACCGAGGATTGGAGGTAAAAATTATGTTCATTTCGAAAAGGGAGAAATATGCGCCCCCTATCACTAAGTATTTGAGATGAGCATTCATTTCAAGAAATACTAACAAAAGATTACACAACTACTTTTTGTACTCTGCTTCATTTTTTTTTACTTTTTAGTTATCTGAAATTTAGAACATTAAAATAAACAGAATACGTTAAGTAAACTTTGTAAGTCCAAATAATATTTAATTTACGAATACACCTTTGTGCTTTAAGTTCTACTATATTGCTCTTTGGATTCAGTTAATGTTAATTTTCATTGGATGCTTATTTCTCCAGTTTTCTGAAATTCAGTGAGTTAAAATAAAAGGAAAACGTTCACCAAACCACTCCTTCACAGAAGCATTTAAAGCGTAGCTAATTGTTTGTTTAATTTAATGTAAACATTACTGTGCTTGCTATCAATACGCGTAAACACAATAAATATTCACGTATTACGTGTTGGAAGCACTGGAAAGCAGATATTATGTCGAGAAACATATGAACTGTCCATAACCGTGGTTAACAGTAACAATTTTCGTTCATACTATTTAGCGGGCTCCGCTTCCCACAAATATCGTATGTTAGTGCCGATATCTTTGAATTTGTTTGCGTGTAAGTTGAAATGCAGCCTGGAAAAAATAAATCTTGAGCATAGGCCATAAATTTTAGATCCCTTCCTTTAGTGACCTATGTTTTAGTATAACTGGGGTACCAACTAAACTCAAACAAATTACCTTTAGGATAAAGTCCGGTGAGGAGTGAATCAGCACGGGACCATTAGTGCAAAATTGACCAAACCTTTTTGTGGGGAGCGGCGTCAGCCTTTGACTAAATGCACAAAACTAACTACACGGTTCACAGAACAACCTATCCACACAGCCCTTTAGTAAGAAATTATATACGTAAATAGTCCAGGGTGCATTACAACTTAACAACTGAGTTTTTTAGTATGAAATCGTGTTGTTTGTTTGCCGTCTTTAAATAGATCTTATCAATAGCCTTCAACTTTTCGGAATTTTGAAAATCTTTGGCATCTACTTGACAATATTTGCTACTAGCAAAAAAAGGGCAAGCCTTTCTACATACACGAAGGATCAGTACGCAGAGTAGAGGGCACATGATGGTTGAGGTATATAGTTTAACAACTCCAATGCTAACTTATTCCAATTCCTGAATGCTTACATATTGAAACTTTTACACTTCTTTGTTCCCGAAATTAAGTGATAATTCCATGATTGTCTCTTCCGCCACACATACCGTTCTTAATTTTCCTTCAGCCTTCAGTTTGCACGTAGCCATCGTCCCCCCCCCCTTTTTTATTTTTGCTTTTGGCTTTACGCCTCGTCGACGTTGTGGCTGGAGAGAGAGGGACAGGTGATGCCATCTATGGACGGAAATAGTAATAAGATGTGTTGTTTGTCTTCCATGATGACACAAATTGCGGGGGTTGCCTAGTGACTGAAGAGACCCGTTTGGTGGTTCGGGGTTTGTGAGCCAGAAGTACTGAGGGTGCGGAAGAGATACCTCAAGTATCCTCTGGAAGTGAAAAGTTTGTTCTTAAGGAAAGTGTTTGTATCAGAGGTGAAATGTCAGGTGGAAAAAGCTGCTGGTTTAGTCAGTTCTTTGGTTGTTTGGAGAGACCTTGCCATGCGCCGTACGGAAATACTATGATAACGATATGGCAAGGTGACAGCTTGTTATCACTGAAATTATTTCTGGAGCAGTACACCCGTAAACGCACCTGGGTGAAGAAATTTGCCATTTAAGAGCTACTCATGTGGAATACGACTTCTGTTATAGAGAGCTAGTCCGGAAAAATTCATTTTTAATAAGAGCCCACTGCATATAAATGTTTGGAAAATCAGTATTTAACCACATTTGTAATCACATGTATGCTAGCGCCCACAATATTTTATGCTTTAGCATAGTCAATCATTGAACAAAAGGAAAGATTTGTTAATTTTGATTAGTTAAATAATGTTTAAATTATATAATGAATATATTGTTCAGTGCAAATCTGACCCATTTCCGAAGAGATTACTGTGCTTATGACATCAAGACAAAAGTCGTAGTAATAATAAAATTTTAAATAATAAATTTTACAATTTTTTGCTATCACGAGCATACAGGCAGTCAGACCGTTGCAACGTCGCCGTCTTTAGAGGCGAAAAATGACTGAGGACAAAGAACTTGAAGGAATTCTGCCACGCCCTTTTGAAGGAAACATCCCGGAACATGCCTGGAGTGATTTGGGGAAACCATAGAAAACCCAAATATGGATGACCGGACGGGGATTCGAACCACCGTCCTCCTGAATGCGAGGCCTGATCGTTAACCGCTCACCCACCATTGCTCCCAACGTATTCCCCACACATACACGCCATTTCATTCTAACGCCTCCTGTCTTCCCATGACTCCAAAACAAGCTGCATTATCATAGTGTTCATTGATTGGCTTCCATTGCAATTTCAGTAGAAGAATCTCCATTTTTTATATCATGTCACAGTGAGTGTTAGTTAGTACTGAAACATTACATTAAGTACATTTCAGAACCTTACGTTTTTTACACACGAACGTTATGAAGAGTTTCTTTAATTAATACGGCTGATCGTGAAGGTTGAATTGCCAAACTGTACTTATTGTTTCACTATTAATGGCTTACAATCTGTACAGCTTTTTCAGACAAATTCGAACAGAGATTTGTAAGGAAAAGACTAAAAACGAGAGCCAAAGCAGCTGAGATCTGTCCAAACCTTCCAATATGAACATCCCCTTGATAAGGAAAATATAAGTCATTCGTGATATGTGACAGTGAACTCTCCACTTGGAGTGGAGAGGTTCGTTTACTCTGGTGAGTTACGTGTACTTGTGCCAGTTCCCTGTCAGGTAGGCATCACACGTAGCATGTGCTGGTCGCGGCTTGACAAACGTCGCTGAGTCACTACTGGGAATATGTCAAATGCGGCCTCACAGTCAGAAGCAATGTTCTGACAATCCACTCTGTTAATGAGGAGTCAGTACTTCAGAAACTTCTTTACTTTATGACTAACAGTCGTGCTTTCGTAATTCTTATACGTATTCATAATTAGCCGGGAATTGATTCCGTGTGTGAAATTTCTACAATCAAAAAATTAATCTTCCCATCAAGTTGGGGCCTTTCTTTAAAAATACATAATATATTGAATAGTGCATTTAGTCTTCCCTGTGTTTCAGACAACTACTAAAAAATGTGATAGAAAGAATGTAATTCGTAATATCTGCTAAATAGAGTTGAGATAGTTCTTCTTTTTTTCTTCTCGTGTCGATAACAGCTTTAATTACTAAGAAATATTTCCTGCAATGCGATGGCTTAGAAGATCTGCTTGGTGAACGACGTGTGTTCAAGAAATAACGAGAATTTTTAAATTTCGCGGGTTATATTAGTCCGATTGGCACGATTTTTTCATTGTTGTGTTGGTAAGCTTATCTTAAAAGTATATATACATTTTGAGCTGTATTGGATGTCTAGTCTCTTGTCAGCTGTTAAAAGGATAACACGTGTTTTCATACAGTCGGCGATTTGTCATTTGTATAAATCAAGGATCAGAGACTTTGCATTAAATTCTACTATAAAAATTGAATTAAGGGCAACAAAGTTTTAAAAATGTTAAATATTCCTTTTTGGTGAATCTACTATTAGTAAAACAAGGGTTTACGATTGATATATGCATTATCAAGATGGCCGTGAAAACGTTGAAGATGAGAAGCGTACGGCTCGTCCTAACATGAATAACCGACGAAAAGATGGAAAAAGTGAAAGAAATGATTATGAAAGATCACAGGATCACAAATACAGAAGCTGCTGATGATGTTGGCATATCAGTTGACTCATGCCATGAAATTTTTTCATCTCTTTTGGGCTGAAATGTTTTGCAGCAAAATTTGTTTCAAAACTGTTGAGTTTCGAACAGAAACAGCGCCGAATGGAAGTTGCTCAGGAACCGCTAAACGAGGTCAACGACGATGCAGAAGTGCCGAAACGTGTTATAAAAGGTGATGTAACATGGATTTATGGTACGATGTCGTCTTTTTTTTACTTATGGCTTTACGCATTGTCGACGTCGAGGTCATTAGAGGTGGGATAGGACTGGGGACAACGAGCGGGAAGGAATTCAGCCATAGCCTTTCGAAGAAATCATCCCGGCATTCGGCTGGAATTATTTGGGGAAACCATGGAAAACCCAAATCTGGATGCACGGACAGGGATTTGAATCCGTGTCCTCCAGAATGCGAGGCCAGAGCGTTAACTCAATCGTCCCAGTGAAGGCATTCTGGAACGGCAAGACAGAAAAAATGTTCGGAATATCTAATGGGGAATATTTTGTAGACGACAACATCGATGTAGACGAATAAATAAAATTGTTTCCAAAAAATGAAAATTTACGTTGTTTTTTGAAAGCACCTCGTATTTTGCATTTCAAGTTGGCTTGGTTGTAAATATTTCTATCGCTCTGCACTACAATCAGGAAGATTTCTTAACTGCAATGAGAAGCCGAACATACAAAGGAGAGTTACAGAAAGTCTTAACGGAAGAAGTTATTTGCAATTTGTCCAATCAAGTCCAAGCCCATATTATAAAAAATCTGTGAACGGGAGACTATGTTACAAGTACAAAATAAAATTAGTTTCTGTAAGGTAAAGCCGCAGGTGATCTACCTTTCCTTTGATAATATCAAACGTCCCTGAACAGAAGTAAATTTCAAATCTGTGTGGTAATGAATCGATCCAAGGGCATTACGTGCTTAAATCCTGTAGCAAAGCAAGTTTTTTTTTTTTTTTTTTGAGAAATTCTTGGACGGGATTTCTTATGAGATGTCCGGCCGCATGGTCTTAGATGTGTCCAGACCTCGTTTGTCGTGGTAGTCAACCTAATGTAGCTTCAAAACTTATGTGTGAACCTTATAAGTTGTATTCTGTTACATGAGTTCTAGTTTGTAAAAGGAGATAAGTTGCCCCAAAATACTACTGTCATGTTGAAGCGAAGCGTCCGATGCCAGTGCATGTTGCGTTTCAGAATTAGCGGCTTCACTGGAATTATCTGGAACGCTCAAGAACTTCCAGAGGTGCCGTACTTTCCTCCGACTCCCAGACACAAACTGTTTTCCAGAATCCACTCATATTTAACTACTCCAAGTCCTAGGGTTTCTCACTCCTTCATTCCCATGCCTAAACTTTCCCTATTCCTTATGATCGAAATCAAGATACATTCTGCGATCATGATCATATTTGCCTTTTCACTGTCTACTCCTGGTTCACCGAGCGGGGCGGTGTAACGGTTAGCGTGCTAGCCTCGCATTCGGGAGGACGGCGGTTCGAATCCCCGTCCGGGCATCCAGATTTGGGTTTTCCATGGTTTCCCAAATCACTCCAGGCAAATGCCGGGATGCTTCCTTCAAAAGGCCATGGCCGAATTCCTTCCCATTCCTTGCCCCCAATCCTTTCCCGTCTCTAAAGACCTAGATGTTAAGAGACGTAAAGCAGTTAAATAAAAAAATACTCCTGGTTCTTCGAGCAATTTTCATCTAAACCAGGGATGGCCAACCCGCGGCCCGCGGGCCGCTTGTGGCCCGCGGTAGGTTATTTTGTGGCCCGCGGAGCTGGGTCATTAATTCATTATATACCTAAGCTATGACTTTCAATGGTGATAAGTTAAGCTGATATTCAACCAAGATCACCGCTCGATTGATCTTGCCTGGATGGACGGTGCGGGTGTACAACCGAGCCTTATCATGACTTATGTTCCTGTAACTTAAGCGCGTTAGGGGTTCGCCTGACTGATTCTTGGAGCGCTTTCGTCGGTTATTGACATCGTAGCAGTTCATGTTTCCACTCATAGATGGAAGTACGCTCTTTGTTTTGATCGTTGTATTTGATTCGAAATGCATTGTGTACATTCCATTTGTCTGGTGTACTGTTGTATTTGTGGCGTGTTGTGATCGACTTTTAAGAACTAGTTTCTGTTTTATACGAGGCGTGTGTATGTAAGTATTAGTATTGTTAAAAATACGTGATATTTGTGTTGTTGCATCTTAACCGAATATGTTCCCGTTATTATTATTTTTAAGCGTTGCGATTTTAGTAGTTTCTGCAAAATACAAGCACATGCCTTTTATTCATTTCTCTTTCTAGTTCAATTAAATAATGGCGCCAACTAGCTAAAATGTTGGATCAAAGAAGCCAAAAGTTGCAGATGAATTAAGAAGTTTTCAGGATAAGTGGACAATTAACTTTTTTTTTTTTTTTTTTTTTTTTGTAGAATTTAAAACAAAGCCCATATGCTTCATATTGTGGTGGGTGCCTTGGTGGGCAAACCACATTACAATTATCTTTCATACATTTATGATTAATAACTGTGGATTTTTAATTTTAATTTTTACGAAGGATTGGAAATTTATTAATTTAGCAAGAATCTCGACGTTGGTTGGAATTTAGGAAAAATTGTCACAATATGACATTTATTTCTTATCACTGGCGATTACAAGTCTGAGCGAATTTACCGTTAACATTAACACAAATTGGCAAAATCATAAAAGCAACGCTCAGAGTTACAATTAGCCGTCATGAGCAAGCAAACAATTGTATATTTACTTTTAAATATCTCAGAATCAAAATGCAAGAAATAATGACAACTGGAAACAATGAAAAATACAAGTTATGACTACCTCAGACAAAGGCATCAGAATACTGTGACTTTACAGTTAAAAAGAAAATCATGGGCGCCAGAATGAACAATATATCATTCGAAAATAACTAGTTCTGGCAAATTATGCCGCTAGCTCAGGGGTTTTTACAATTACAAAGTGAGAACATGGACCTATCCTCTCAAAGTCGCTTACGGGTTCTGTTTCACGGAATGCACAATCACATGGCTTGGTCGTAATAAATTACCATTGTAGTTCTGCGTCTGATGTCTGTGATGAGTGTAGCGGACCCACGATATGTGAGATTATCTCACAAGTCGGCTATAGGCATCTCTGGTCTGGCAATGCGCATCATCGCATTACCGGCTGTGTTGCGGTGATAACCTTGCTCCAGCAAGGCAAGCTGCGGTTAGCGAAAGAAGTCAACTTTCCAAGTCAACCTCAGACTGGTGCGATCGAAGTTAGAATCTAGAATGTCCGCTCCTCGCTCCTCGGTCCACGAGGAAACTTCTTGCTCCGCCCATTTGTAGTCTCGAAGCTCACATACAACAAAAATTCCCAGGATTTTGAGTTATACGCTCATTTTGATTGGACCTTCAGGTCGGCACCTAATGTCACGTGATATCCTCGATATGTGATTTGGCCAAAGAATCCAACAGAGGTCGGACATATTCGGCTAAGTTCGCCGGGGAGAGAGAACATTCGGGTTTCGGACGGCAGGCTTTTCCCGCTCGGTGAGTGACCCATCCCCAGGGAGCAGTGTGTGTGGTCTGGCAAATCCCAAATCCACGACGTCCTGTCGCCATGGCTCGGAAAGACCAAGATTAGCTTCAAGCCTACATAGCTCAATAACTCTTTAATATTCGCTTTGCTACGATACACTGTATAAGTTCACCATTTCATTACAGTCCTCACTTGGAATCTTGCGTACTTTATAAAATTACAACAAAAATCTATTCACGTGGTCGCCAAAGATTTATGTAAATTACTCTTATATTATTACATATATAATAAAAATGCACCTTGTAACGTGGCGACAGCGCGGCTCGTTACAATATGGCCGGCCGTTGGTGAAAAATGAAATTATGGTACAATAATTTTATTTTTAACTACCTAATTCTATCTCCATTGTGACTCAACAAAAACTTAAGCATTTTTATAATTACATTCATTTTAAATGTGATTCCACTAACCATCGCTATTCCTGCCTTGTAAGGTGAATATATAACGGGAGCATATGTCCTTTTTGGCCGTCTTACAATTCTTTACAAACAGAAGCACGTGAATTCAGGTAGCCTTCCCAAATACAAAGTTATATTAAACACAATACTAAAATATACATGAAAAGAAATTATTTACATACATGTTTAAATAATAATAATCTTGAAAATATCTTGTATCAAATCTTATCATTAAATCACTAAAATGAAACACATTAATAAAACAAAACATTTTGAGACCACTTATGCAGAAAGTGGTGGAACTATACATTGTATTTACAATTTAGCGTGATGTTTTACTCATGTGCATAAAAATAATTCTGCCTTCAACAAACATCCATAAAGATGCTAGAGGTGAGCGTAAAATATCTCATTACATTGCGCGGTTTTAATCTCAAAACAACGGAATAGTTTAGTCGGATTCGGTGACGTGATTTGCGTCATGACCGACGGTTAATTGAACAAGCATTTCATAGAGAAGGTGTGTTCGTGTTCATGGTCAAACATCACTAACTGTAATCTTAGATTTTAATGACGTGGCATTTACTTATAATTCTACGCGGTGTGGAATGAACGAATTAAGTACATGTTTTCGTGTGTTACGTAAATTATGAACCTTACTGGTTGAATGTTAGGTGGTCTCCTAATTAGTCTCTCATGTGTCGACATCTCTAACTTTTAACATACCGTCTGTGAAGTGATTGCGAATTTTATGGCGAAAGGTACCTGTATTTGCTCATGGGTATATGTAATGGAATTTCTATAAAATTTACCATTCCCATATGAGACATTATACACATTATGCGGTTTGACGTGAACTTTCATCGTCAACCAAAGTCGTTGTAGCATCTTTGCATACAAGCGAACCCTGCACATAACCACTCCGCACATAAATGAAAGGATAATGAATAGCGTAACTATCATTCCTCAGTAACATTACGATTCCTTCACAACGGGTCTATTGATGACTCGAGATTATCTTGACATTCAAAGAACATAATATTTCTCTTTATTTAGGAGTTGTTATAATCCTCTTAACATGTCCGTCTACTCCGCGTTTTATGCCGAAATCCATCCCAGTTAGCGAATATTTTCTTTTATACACTTATTCTTCTTTAGCTTGTATGAAAAAGGTTATAAGCTTTGTGCATAGAAAGGTCCGATCTCAGGTGTTCCTTTTGCCAATACAAAGCAATTTTGAGATTTCAAGCTAGCAGAACACTACAAATCTATATAAAGCAAAAATATAAACATTGCAATTATTTTCGGTGAGTACACACAATTCTGAGCTAAATGTATACTGTCCAACAATAGTTTTAATCTAATTTACGGAATACTATACAATTTACAGTAAGGGTACGCGAAATACCGCTAGAACGAGGCGTGGAACGACTTGTTTCCCTTCTCATTCATCCTGGGGTATTCGCTACCTGCTAATTCTCGGAAACTGCCGGTTGAGCCACTGCTTACCTGCACTAATGAGCTCAGCTGTTCGAGGGTAACTGTCCCCAGCTCCCTCGATACCGTTACTTAGTATGAAATGATATAGCATGAAAAACTTCGATATCACCAATAATCTTATTGTTCACGTCTTCACCATCTGTGCAATTATCATATACAAAATTCCCTTTTAATTGAAGTTAGCATCAAATATAATTACCTTAACTTTGCAAGTTAGCTGAATTATTGAATATATCCCGTAAATAAAGTTTTTCCCCTTAGCCTTTACAAACGCAGTCGCCTTTAACTTTTTGCTCTTCGACCTCCCTCTATCGTTAGCAAATAACAGCAAGGTATTGTGAAAACTCTCCTTTATATCTGTAATCCAATTTAAGATTCCTAATTTCTGTGATGACCAACTCAATTTAAACAAATCTTTCTGGCAAGGTTTCGTGTTCTATAGGGCATTATCTATGGCACGTTAGCCACCCTTTACAGATACACACAAACAAAGAAGTAAAGTTCGTTGACGAGATAACTTGCGATCTTCGATCAACACAGACAAAGCGATATTACGCTCGCTGTACACTTCTGCTCAGAAAAGATAGAATGCAACTACCTAAGGTAAAACGTTACATCGAACTCATGCATCACAAAATGTTGAAACCCTTTTCGTTTATGTCACAGAATACATCTTAGAAAGCATATCACAATATTTGTATCGCTGTCAGATTCATTGTGATTGCGAAGACAAGAAATTGTGTTTGCTAATGGCGCGTCATCTTCCGCGAGTGCGTATCAATTTATTCGGCTCCGGAAACATTTAATATTTCAAGATTTTTATCAAATCAAGTCCAATTAACAGCGTGAAAGTCAAAAGTGACTATTAATATTTCACGTGGACAAAATATGAAGTTCGGACTAGCGAAATAAGCATTACAAATTCCGACTATGGAAACATCCTAAGTAGCTTTACTGTAAGTGCAAATTTTGGTAACTGGAATTTTAATTTTCCGTTTATCTAATCTTTCCAGCAAAACAGACGGTTTAGACTAGCGAAAACCGGCATCGCGGCGTTTTTCAAGCATGATTAATTTCGGTAAGGCGTCTAACCTAAAAGAATGTGTACTGTACATTTAATTTCCCCCTTTTTTTATGATTCAAATCGGTCAATTCATAGTCAGCCTTTTCGTCAACGTATTTGGCATGCTACACAACTTGTTGAACAATGCCTACAAGGCGAATTTGAGACGTCCATGGATTCTTTTTATCACATAATTCCTTTCGGAATACACGCTCATCGCATATTTATTGAATGCGATAAAACGCTGATGCGAGGCGAGAAACGTTCGGCACTCAGTGATGACCCTAAGTCCAACATCTGCGCTCCCTAACAAAATTCTCGGAAGACGCATTGTGCTAGCGTATCCCTCAGCCTTGCTAATGGGCTCAGCTGACGACCAGGTACCTGGGTTAAACAACATTCTCGTCTGTCTTCCCTTTCCAGCTGATTTCATTGATCTGCCAGAATTTAGTTTCTGCAGCAAAATACTTGTCTTTTGACCTGAACGGGCACAGAAAAATTTCCCGTTGCTTTTCGATCATGGCGGTGTATATGCTATCATGCCTTTCTGTTCCATGGATACTCAAACCGAAACGCTTTACACAAGTTTTCCGGAACTGCGCGTCTGACCAGACGCATTCCGTACTCACAACTGCGATCTGCAGAGACTTTTGCACTGTATCAACGCTTTTGCTGACACTATGCTCAGTAATCTGCCGCCGTCCACTGTCACGTCTTCGAGCAGTGTCCGATTGAAAATTTGTATTTCCGGAACTGCTTCGACCATACAATCGACAGACGTAATGGTGGAATGCTCGCATTCCTCAGAGTTTACCAGCTGTTGGTCTGTATTTTGGTTGGTTCTACTTGTGCAATTTCGATCCATTCATCGGTAATCGCAGTAGTTGATACTTCTGTGTGTTTTTGTGACTCAGAATTTTTCTTTAATCCCTCCTTTTGTGGATCAACTGGCCCGCTTAAGTTATTAAGCATATTGTTCATCAACTTCTCTTGGAATTAAATCGTGCATCAATAATGCTTGATACAGGAATCAAATGGTGAATTAATTCCTCATTAAAGTCTTCCCTTTGTGAATCAAACAGTGCTTCAAAATGCTTGTTTAGTTCCAGAAATTGCCTGCTTGATTCCTGCCTTTGTGAATCAAATTGCTGCCCTAATGCAGTCATCAACATGTTTAGCACTTGCTGTAATGATGGGGGTGGTGACTCTAGCAGGAATTTGGGCCATTTGTTGTGTCTGTTCTGAATGTGTGGGCGTATTCTGCGTCATTTCACCTACAGGTGACGGAAAATTTTCCATATCTTCCTGTGGTGACAAAGTAGACTGCGAACTATATGAGTGGGTCGGAACTTCAGAACTTACGTTCCCCTCCCCTGCAGCCAATATTCCGCATTCTGTTAACTGAACCTCGTTCATGATTTCGGGAGATTTTTGCCTATCAGAGTGATCTTCCATATCGAAATCTTTTATCGTACGAGATCGTAGCTTCATATGAACACACAAACAATGAATTTACACCGCTATTGTGCAATGACGAAATCTAAATTCACTAGCAACACAAAAATACCGCGAATTTCAATACACACAAATACATGTAACCCCTCCAAAATACAGCAAGAGAAAAGCAACGATGAATCATGCAACACAACACAATGAAAGCAGACTTACTTTCAAACACATGGGCAAAACATGCGTGTCTTTAATTTCTTAGCAGCTACCATGCATTAAGAAATCAACACTGAAGTTACTCATTTAAAAATTTTAAACTGATCACAAAATTGTTATAATACAAAGTGTATTGCATCTCAATTGAAATACACAAATGAACTTCTTTTAATGCGTTGAAACAAAATAAATTTTATGCATTGAAACAAAATGAACTTTATGCATTAAAATACAAGTGAAACATCAAAATAAATCTTGTATGAATATCTATTGACTACAAGAATAATAAAACAGCCAAAAACCATGTGCAACATTCCATGAAACTTTCTGAATTTGGGCTCAAACTTATAATTTGAATTAGTGCCACCAATTCGCAGACATTAAGAAGTAATGTCTCATCTGGCACCAGCGTTGGGCGACATTATGTGGTGGGTGCCTTGGTGGGCAAACCACATTACAATTATCTTTCATACCTTTATGATTAATAACTGTGGATTTTTAATTTTAATTTTTACGAAGGATTGGAAATTTATTAATTTAGCAAGAATCTCGACGTTGGTTGGAATTTAGGAAAAATTGTCACAATATGACATTTATTTCTTATCACTGGCGATTACAAGTCTGAGCGAATTTACCGTTAACATTAACACAAATTGGCAAAATCATAAAAGCAACGCTCAGAGTTACAATTAGCCGTCATGAGCAAGCAAACAATTGTATATTTACTTTTAAATATCTCAGAATCAAAATGCAAGAAATAATGACAACTGGAAACAATGAAAAATACAAGTTATGACTACCTCAGACAAAGGCATCAGAATACTGTGACTTTACAGTTAAAAAGAAAATCATGGGCGCCAGAATGAACAATATATCATTCGAAAATAACTAGTTCTGGCAAATTATGCCGCTAGCTCAGGGGTTTTTACAATTACAAAGTGAGACATGGACCTATCCTCTCAAAGTCGCTTACGGGTTCTGTTTCACGGAATGCACAATCACATGGCTTGGTCGTAATAAATTACCATTGTAGTTCTGCGTCTGATGTCTGTGATGAGTGTAGCGGACCCACGATATGTGAGATTATCTCACAAGTCGGCTATAGGCATCTCTGGTCTGGCAATGCGCATCATCGCATTACCGGCTGTGTTGCGGTGATAACCTTGCTCCAGCAAGGCAAGCTGCGGTTAGCGAAAGAAGTCAACTTTCCAAGTCAACCTCAGACTGGTGCGATCGAAGTTAGAATCTAGAATGTCCGCTCCTCGCTCCTCGGTCCACGAGGAAACTTCTTGCTCCGCCCATTTGTAGTCTCGAAGCTCACATACAACAAAAATTCCCAGGATTTTGAGTTATACGCTCATTTTGATTGGACCTTCAGGTCGGCACCTAATGTCACGTGATATCCTCGATATGTGATTTGGCCAAAGAATCCAACAGAGGTCGGACATATTCGGCTAAGTTCGCCGGGGAGAGAGAACATTCGGGTTTCGGACGGCAGGCTTTTCCCGCTCGGTGAGTGACCCATCCCCAGGGAGCAGTGTGTGTGGTCTGGCAAATCCCAAATCCACGACGTCCTGTCGCCATGGCTCGGAAAGACCAAGATTAGCTTCAAGCCTACATAGCTCAATAACTCTTTAATATTCGCTTTGCTACGATACACTGTATAAGTTCACCATTTCATTACAGTCCTCACTTGGAATCTTGCGTACTTTATAAAATTACAACAAAAATCTATTCACGTGGTCGCCAAAGATTTATGTAAATTACTCTTATATTATTACATATATAATAAAAATGCACCTTGTAACGTGGCGACAGCGCGGCTCGTTACAATATGCAAAGAATATGTTTCTGTATTGAAAGATTATAACATGAAAAGACATTATGAAACTAAACATGAAAATAAGTTTGATGAGTACCAAGGACAATTTCGATCAAATCAGGTAAATGACTTAAAAAGAAAACTTTCTGCACAGCAACAGATATTCACTAGCACTGCTGCAGAGTCAACATGTCACGTAAAAGCGAGCTATGCAGTAGCTTTAATATTAGCCAAGAAATCGAAGCCGTATCCAGATGGTGAAATGTTCAAGGAGTGGTGTGGAGAGCATCGTTGAAATTGTGGGTCCAGAAAAGAAAAAGGTATTTTCAAAAATAAGCCCCTCTCTTCAAACTATTACGAGACGTGTGGGAGACATTGGAAAAACATATTGAAGATAATTTTAAAAGCAGAGCGCCTGATTTCGTATATTATTCTCTAGCATTGGATGAAAGCACAGATCTAACAGATACTGCCCAAGTAGCGATTTTCGTAAGAGGTGTTGATATCCATTTAAACAAAACAGAAGAATTATCGCCTCTGTATCCACTTAAGAATATTACAACTGCACGCGATTTGTTAGAGTCAGCTAAAGGACAGCAACATTAAATCGTTTTTCTTTAAAACTTCACAACTTATCTGGCGTGACGACGGTTGGAGCTCCAGCAATGGTTAGAAAACATGAAGGCTTAGTAAAACTGATTGAAAATGAAGCTTGAAAACTTGATAATACCTCATTATTAATCAAGAGAATTTATTTGCCGAGTCTTTAAAAATGGATCATGTCATGACCATGGTTATCAAAATAGTGAACTTCATTAGATCGAAGGGGTTGAACCACCGTCAAATTCAAGAAATCATCAAGCATTTACATTCTGACTATAATGACCTTACATTATACTGAAGTAAGATGGTTGTCCCGTGCAAAAAATGTTAAAAAGAGTGATTTGAAGGAAGAGATACAATCATTCTATGCAAGCAAGTATCCCAGAGTTTGAAGACGTGGCTTGGATTTGTGACTTCGCGTTTCTGATCGACGGAACTAGCCATTTAAATAACCTGAAAATTCGTCTGCAAGGCAAAGACCAATTGGTTAATAATATGTTTGATGATGTTACCGCGTTTCAAATTAAACTTGGGCTTTGGGAACAACAGTTAAAAAATAAAAATTTCACTCATTTTCCTCGCTATCATTGCAAACAGACGTGACACAAGGGTTGGCGATTAAGTACAGTTCATTGATATTAAACTTGAACCTTGAGTTTGAAGACCGAATTCAAGATTTCAAATAACATCATATTCTTTTATCTGTATTTGCAACGCCATTCTCCGTTGATATAAATTCATTGCCAGGAAATTTGCAAATGGAATATTGTGAATTGCAGTGTGACGCACAGCTTAAGGAGAAATTCCAGCAGAATGGGTTGGAAGAATTCTACAGAAAATATCTGGACAAGGAGAAATATACTGCATTTTACAAACATTTTTTCGCTATTTGGAAACATTTATGTGTGTAAACAGCTTTCCAGCCGGATGAACAGTATCAAGTCACAACACAGAACACAAATCACCGATGTTATGTTGGAGAACTTTATGCATGTAGCCACAACTTCTCTCGGCATTAACAATGATGCCCTTAGTTCTGCAAAAGAAAGTCTCATTAAGATAATTGTATATTTAATTCTTCATTAAATATCTGTATTTCATTTTAAGCTTTTTTTTTTAATTCCTAAAAAATATTAAAGTATTTTTTCCAAGAAAGTAATTCACGCTGCCCGGTAGAGAGTGGTAGTTCTAAAATTTGGCCCGGCTGCTGAAAAGGTTGGCCACCCCTGATCTAAACGATGTACTGGAAAATATGTTAACATCACTTCGTATCCTACATCACAAAATTATATTTTTATCAGTGTTATAAGATTAATCAATCTATTAGAGCTGTAAAAGTAGCGATGTATTCGTTACTGAGTAACGGGTTCGTCGCCTGACTCGAAGTACCGAATCGTTACTCACAAATTCATTTCGTCGCTCGCATGTTTCGTTATTCGCATTTGTGGTATAGATACGAACACGTTCCAGATCCCGCAGGTAACTAATTTTGCCAACGGAAAGAAATTTTGTACTTTTTATTTTGTTTAACATTTAAATTTACAGTGTATAATTTGTAAATAGAAAATGTGTATGGATAATTTGAGATATTTACTATTTTTTCATTAGTGAGTTTTATTTGATTTCAAACATTTGTGAAATTTGTTTACTTTAAGAATTGATACTATTTTATTTTATAGTGTAATTTACAATATAAAAGAGTTGTGTAATAGTTTTTGATGTACATCTCTGCACTTGTTATGTTCTAATAATATTTAATTAAATTGCAATGGAGCGTACGCTCCGGTGGCAATTTCCCTACACACTAATCTTCCCCCCTTTCCGGCATCCACCTCCATTTGCCCTCTGAAAATTTTAACGTTTTTGGTAAATTATTCATAATTTCTCTTGGCAACATATTCCAATCCCTGACACCCTTACTTAAAAAAGAGAATCTTCCTACACACTTGTGCCTGAAATCGAGTGCAAGATTATTGTCATGGAGATCTTTTCCCTTCCAAGCATTACTTTTCATTCTTACACCAATATCTTTCCATGCCTCATCATCAATATACGCCTTGTACAATCCCATGACCCTCATCACCCTCCTCCTGTCTTCCAATGATTTCCATTCCAGCTATTTTACCATATCTGTTGGCCTACTGATTGCGTTCTTCGATAATTTCCAGAAACAAATCTAGCAGGACTTTTTGCAGATACACTATTCCATAAACAAAGAACCAGGTACAATGACTTTATTCCTTTTGCCTGGTGTTAGTTATTGTATTATTACCAAAGGATTCATGTGATCAATCATCAATGCGGTTCTGGCTTTGATGTTGAATGTTTGTTGTAACCGCGACGCAACAACAATTAATCTAATTACATGTTTGTCCTAAACCTTTGTTATTGATTTAAAAGTTTAGAATATTGATATTTTTAAAATACAACAATTAACGTGCGAGTCAATAGGCAGATCTGCAGGCCAGATCTGATGGTATGTCCACATTTATTTTAACAAAGCTATCACAAAAAGATGAAGAATTTACAAAAATAATGGAAAACCGTAAAGGAAGACAGTGGTGAAACCTCCTATTTAAAAACGAAATACTTTGATGAGATTATAATATTTCTTAAATATGTGTCCCATTATCGCATCAGGCTTCTATGCAGGGTTGTGAGCAGGCTACCTTAAAAAATAACCTTCACTAGTTATTGTCACTTGATATGTCACAGTCAGGTTAAAGGTGAGGTCTTTTTTTTTATGTATGCAAACAGAGGTTTGTTTTGAAATCAGATTATTCTTTCGCATATAATATAATATTCAATACAGTAAATCAAGTGTACATTCAGAGGTTTTCCGTAACATCCATGTTCTAATTACTTTAAGTTTTATCCAAATGAACAACTTACCTAAACTTATTTTACTAAATAACAATTCACCTAGACTTTTACAAAAACGAAGTCGTCCCGTATGCGATGCGATGCTTCAAGCTAGTGTTCGATTGTACCGAAAGTAACGAGTAACGAAACGACACGATAGTAACGAAATATAATCTTCACGGGTGTTCAGCCGGATGGTGTCAAAGTAACACAACGTTTCGACAGCAAGCTCGGCTGTCTTCATCAGGTTTCTTCTTGCGCAGTTTCTCCAACTGCCTTACTCGGTGGAACATCACCTCCCCGTAAAGGTACTTGATGTGTGAGTGGGGACTTTCGCGGCGTAGCAAGCTCGACTGTCTTCATCTGATGAAGACAGCCGAGCATGCTGTCGAAACGTCGTGTTACTTTGACACCATCCGGCTGAACACCCGTGAAGATTATATTTCATCACTAGCCGGGAAAGTCTACACTCACACATCAGATACTAACGAAGTTAACCCGTGCGCGGTGCGAATCGATACAATGCTTCATGCTAGTGTTCGATTGTACCGAAAGTAACGGGTATTGATTGGTTTAGTAACGAATACATACGGGTACAGAATTTCTCGTTACTTTTACTGCTCTACATTTTATATATCTATGGTAAACGTAAACAACGTTATAAGTAACATTCTTTGAGTATATTTCGTAGTTTGGTAAATAGCTTTCACAGCTGCAAAATGTGAGCTGACCATTCAGAAGGTTAAACGATCAGGAGGGTTGAAAAAAGCGGCTATCAGCATCGGAAAAAACTCATTTCCGACGCGACGCGACGCACATAGGAAATAGCTGTGATGGGATTCTCCTGTGATGAGGCTGACGCGGCGTGCGGCCCGGACCAGGTGGCGAGCGTTGCCGATCACCTGTCAGAGGGGCTGCGTCGCGATACACGTGTGCGCTATGTGTTCAAGAGGTATCGATAAAACTGGAATAGCGTTACAAATACTTAAACGCTTCAGCCAACATAGCTCGGTGTTAACTGAGTCTACTAAGACTCGTGGTAGGCAGGATGTGTCGATTCGTGTCAAGATGACGCGATTAAAATACACCGTGGTACTTAACTAACAGCTCCGGATCAACATAAACACTGCAACTCTGCCGAGCGTTTACGCATACGACATTGTCGTAGGTGATCCGTCCGTCGGTTAAGAAATTAAGTATTATCTGGTTCTACGTGTGAAGCCGCGTCGATTTTTTAAAATCTGACGTTTCTGCCATAATTCTGTAGCTCTCATCAGAGGAGTGCCTTGTATAGTAGCGGGAAGCGAGCGTGAGCACGCGCGCTAACCGTCCGCGGTGACGTCACGGTGGCGTTAGGAAGGGGTCGGTCGTCCAAGACGAAACGTTAGGTTTTAATAAATGGACGCGGCTCCACCCAGAGAACCGAGTGACCGCGGAATTTTTCGGAATCACAAGAAAGTTAAGGTTGGCAAGTCAGTTCGGAACAGAAGGTCAGAATCGTGAGACCGAGCGTGGTGGTGTAACGGTTATCGCTCTGGCCTCCAATTCGGGTGGATGGCGGTTCCAATCCCCGTCCGGGCATCCACATTTGGGTTTTCCATGGTTTCCCAAATAACTCCAGGCAAATGCCGAGATGCTTCCTTCATAAGGCCATGGCCGAATTCCTTCCCATTCCTTGCCCCCCATCCTTTCCCGTCTCTACAGACCTAGCTGTTAGAGAGACGTTAAGCAGAAAAAAAATAAAAATAGAATCGTGAGACACCGAGTTCCAAGGTCTATCGTACTCATGCGGTAAAACCAGCTCTGTGTAGTTACAAACCAACAACAATATTAGACACGGGCACAAAAACAACTGAAAATCACCCCTGCGCCAAAATTTGTCATGTGCGTTTGTGTGGACGCCGAACATAACCCATGGTAGTGCCGGCGTCTGGAAAGACACACATTAGTTGTAACTCTT
>CM061914.1:6773197-6812920 GCA_031002005.1 Vandiemenella viatica
CCACGCCTCCTGTGCACAAACTGAACTAGTGCTGTCACGCCTCCTGGTGTGTAAAAACTTGAACTAGTGCTGCCACGCCACTGGTGTACAATACTGAACTAGTGCTGCCACGCCACCTGGTGTACAATCTTGAACTAGTGCTGCCGCGCCACCAAGTGTACAATCTTGAACTAGTGCTGCCACGCCTCCTGGTGTACAAACTTGAACTAGTGCTGCCACGCCACCTGATGTACAATACTGAACTAGTGCTGACACGCCACCTGGTGTACAATCTTAAACTAGTGCTGCCACGCCACCAAGTTTACAATCTTGAACTAGTGCTGCCACGATTCCTGGTGTAAAAACTTGAATTAGTTTTGCCACGCCACCTGGTGTACAACTTGAACTAGTGCTGCCACGCCACCTGGTGCACAATACTGAACTAGTGCTGCCACGCCTCCTGGTGTAAAAACTTGAACTAGTGCTGCCACGCCACCTGGTGTACAATACTGAACTAGTGCTGCCACGCCACCTGGTGTACAATCTTGAACTAGTGCTGCCACGCCACCAAGTTTACAATCTTGAACTAGTGCTGCCACGCCACCTGGTGTACAAACTTGAACTAGTGCTGCCACGCCACATGGTGTACCATACTGAACTAGTGCTGCCAAGCCAACTGGTGTACAATCTTGAACAAGTGCTGCCACGCCACCAAGTGTACAATCTTGAACTAGTGCTGCCACGCCTCCTGGTGTACATACTTGAACTAGTGCTGCCACGCCACCTGGTGTACAATACTGAACTAGTGTTGCCACGCCACCTGGTGTATAATCTTGAACAAGTGCTGCCACGCCACCAAGTGTACAATCTTGAACTAGTGCTGCCACGCCTCCCGGTGTACAAACTTGAACTAGTGCTGCCACGCCACCTGGTGTACAATACTGAACTAGTGCTGCCATGCCACCAAGTGTACAATCTTGAACTAGTGCTGCCAGGCCTCCTGGTGTAAAAACTTGAACTAGTGCTGCCACGCCACCTGGTGTACAATACTGAACTAGTGTTGCCACGCCACCTGGTGTACAATCTTGAACAAGTGCTGCCACGCCACCAAGTGTACAATCTTGAACTAGTGCTGCCACGCCTCCCAGTGTACAAACTTGAACTAGTGCTGCCCACGCCACCTGGTGTACAATTACTGAACTAGTGCTGCCATGCCACCAAGTGTACAATCTTGAACTAGTGCTGCCATGCCTCCCGGTGTACAAACTTGAACTAGTGCTGCCACGCCACCTGGTGTACAATACTGAACTAGTGCTGCCACGCCACCTGGTGTACAATCGTGAACTAGTGCTGCCATGCCACCAAGTGTACAATCTTGAACTTGTGCTGCCACGCCTCTTGGTGCACAAACTTGAACTAGTGCTGCCACGCCTCCTGGTGTAAAAACTTTAACTAGTGCTGCCACGCCACCTGGTGTACAATACTGAACTAGTGCTGCCACGCCACCTGGTGTACAATCTTGAACTAGTGCTGCTACGCCTCCTGGTGTACAAACTTGAACTAGTGCTGCCACGCCACCTGGTGTACAATACTGAACTAGTGCTGACACGCCACCTGGTGTACGATCTTGAACTAGTGCTGCCACGCCACCAAGTTTACAATCTTGAACTAGTGCTGCCACGATTCCTGGTGTAAAAACTTGAACTAGTGCTGCCACGCCACCTGGTGTACAAACTTGAATTAGTGCTGCCACGCCACCTGGTGCACAATACTGAACTAGTCCTGCCAGGCCTCCTGGTGTAAAAACTTGAACTAGTGCTGCCACGCCACCTGGTGTACAATACTGAACTAGTGCTGCCACGCCACCTCGTGTACAATCTTGAACTAGTGCTGCCACGCCACCAAGTTTACAATCTTGAACTGGTGCTGCCACGCCACCTGGTGTACAAACTTGAACTAGTGCTGCCACGCCACCTGGTGTACAATACTGAACTAGTGCTGCCAAACCCCCTGGTGTACAATCTTGAACAAGTGCTGCCACGCCACCAAGTTTACAATCTTGAACTAGTGCTGCCACGCCACCTGGTGTAAAAACTTGAACTAGTGCTGCCACGCCACCGGGTGTAGAATACTGAACTAGTGCTGCCACGCCACCTGGTGTACAATCTTGAACTAGTGCTGCCACGCCACCAAGTGTACAATCTTGAACTAGTGCTGCCAAGCCTCCTGGTGTAAAAACTTGAACTAGTGCTGCCTCGCCACCTGGTGTACAATACTGAACTAGTGCTGCCACGCCACCAAGTGTACAATCTTGAACTAGTGCTGCCACGCCACCTGGTGTACAATCTTGAACTAGTGCTGCCACGCTACCAAGTTTACAATCTTGAACTAGTGCTGCCACGCCTCCTGGTGTACAAACTTGAACTAGTGCTGCCACGCCACCTGGTGTACAATACTGAACTAGTGCTGCCACGCCAACTGGTGTACAATCTTGAACTAGTGCTGCACGCCACCAAGTTTACAATCTTGAACTAGTGCTGCCACGCCTCCTGGTGTAAAAACTTGAACTAGTGCTGCCACGTCACCTGGTGTACAATACTGAACTAGTGCTGCCACGCCACCTGGTGTAAAATCTTGAACTTGTGCTGCCACGCCTCCTGGTGTACAAACTTGAACTAGTGCTGCCACGCCACATGGTGTACAATACTGAACTAGTGCTGCCACGCCACCTGGTGTACAATCTTGAACTAGTGCTGCCACGCCACCAAGTGTACAATCTTGAACTAGTGCTGCCACGCCTCCTGGTGTAAAAACTTGAAGTAGTGCTGCCACGCCACCTGGTGTACAATACTGAACTAGTGCTGCCACGCCACCTGGTGTACAAACTTGAACTAGTACTGCCACGCCACCTGGTGTACAATACTGAACTAGTGCTGCCACGCCACCTGGTGTACAATCTTGAACTAGTGCTGCCACGCCACCAAGTCTACAATCTTGAACTAGTGCTGCCACGTCCTCCTGGTGTACAAACTTGAACTAGTGCAGCCACGCCACCTGGTGTACAATACTGAACTAGTGCTGCCACGCCACCTGGTGTACATACTTGAACTAGTGCTGCCACGCCACCTGGTGTACAATACTGAACTAGTGCTGCCACGCCACCTGGTGTACAATCTTGAACTAGTGCTGCCACGCCACCAAGTCTACAATCTTGAACTAGTGCTGCCACGTCTCCTGGTGTACAAACTTGAACTAGTGCAGCCACGCCACCTGGTGTACAATACTGAACTAGTGCTGCCACGCCACCTGGTGTACAATCTTGAACTAGTGCTGCCACGCCACCAAGTTTACAATCTTGAACTAGTGCCGCCACGCCTCCTGGTGTAAAAACTTGAACCAGTGCTGCCACGCCACCTGGTGTACAATACTGAACTAGTGCTGCCACGCCACCTGGTGTACAATCTTGAACTAGTGCTGCCACGCCACCAAGTGTACAATCTTGAACTAGTGCTGCCACGCCTCCTGGTGTACAAACTTGAACTAGTGCTGCCACGCCACCTGGTGTACAATTCTGAACTAGTGCTGCCACGCCACCTGGTGTACAATCTTGAACTAGTGCTGCCACGCCACCAAGTGTAAAATCTTGAACTAGTGCTGCCACGCCTCCTGGTGTACAAACTTGAACTAGTGCTGCCACGCCACCTGGTGTACAATACTGAACTAGTGCTGCCACGCCACCTGGTGTACAATCTTGAACTAGTGCTGCCAAGCTACCAGGTGTACGATCTTGAAAAAGTGCTGCCACGCCTTATGGTGTACAAACTTGAACTAGTGCTGCCACGCCACCTGGTGTACAATACTGAACTAGTGCTGCCACGCCACCTGGTGTACAATCTTAACTAGTGCTGCCACGCCACCAAGTCTATAATCTTGAACTAGTGCTGCCACGCCTCCTGGTGTACAAACTTGAACTAGTGCTGCCACGCCACCTGGTGTGCAATACTGAACTAGTGCTGCTACGCCACCTGGTGTACAATCTTGAACTAGTGCTGCCACGCCACCAAGTGTACAATCTTGAACTAGTGCTGCCAGGCCTCCTGGTGTAAAAACTTGAACTAGTGCTGCCACGCCACCTGGTGTACAATACTGAACTAGTGCTGCCACGCCACCTGGTGTACAATCTTGAACAAGTGCTGCCACGCCACCAAGTGTACAAGCTTGAACTAGTGCTGCCACGCCACCTGGTGTACAATCTTGAACAAGTGCTGCCACGCCACCTGGTGTACAATCTTGAACAAGTGCTGCCACGCCACCTGGTGTACAATCTTGAACTAGTGCTGCCACGCCACCAAGTGTACAAGCTTGAACTAGTGCTGCCACGCCACCTGGTGTACAATCTTGAACAAGTGCTGCCACGCCACCAAGTGTACAAGCTTGAACTATTGCTGCCACGCCTCCTGGTGTACAAACTTCAACTAGTGCTGCCACGCCACCTGGTGTACAATACTGAACTAGTGCTGCCACGCCACCTGGTGTACAATCTTGAACTAGTGCTGCCACGCCACCTGGTGTACAAACTTGAACTAGTGCTGCTACGCCACCTGGTGTGCAATACTGAACTAGTGCTGCCACGCCACCTGGTGTACAATCTTGAACAAGTGCTGCCACGCCACCAAGTGTACAATCTTGAACTAGTGCTGCACGCCACCTGGTGTACAAACTTGAACTAGTGCTACCACGCCTCCTGGTGTAAAAACTTGGTTATTTTGTGGTATTTTTCATAAATCAATCATATTTGTAACTATAATAACACCTTTGAATATATCTGGTTTTGAAAGTGAATTATTCTTTTTTAGTAATCCTGTATTTATTTATTCAGGCCGTCTTGCAGCAGAAGTAAAAACGAAATCTAGCACATACGGGAAATGCGTGTTCCTGTAATGCTGAGATGCTTCGTGCGGTGGTGTCCTGCACCGCCGTCTTCTCCGTCCGGCAGTTTCTGCAAGTTGCCTGCTGGCAAGTTTCTCCTCGGTCAGCAGTTGGCTAGGCAGAGCAACTTAGCAGGCCGGAACAAGTCCAAGAAGCAACCAGCGCGGCGGGCCAAGGAAAGGGACTTCATATTGATGTCATCAAATTGCCGGTTACATCATTTAGTTCTGTATACAGACTGCATTTCTTTCAATTCTTAACTGCCTATATTACTTGGAATGAACCAGCATTTGAATCAAGAAACTTTTGCCGCTAAATCCAAAAATTTCTTTTTTTTACTTTTTTCTGTAAGACTTCTTTTCCTCGCTACAATTTCTCTGCTATATTCTGTAGATGTTTGAATTACATACCGAGCATGGTGGGTGAGTGGTTAACGTTCTGCCTTGCATTCGGGAGGACACCGGTTTGAATCCCCGTCCGGGCATCCAGATTTGGGTTTTCCATGGTTTCCCCAAATCACTCCAGGCGAATTCCAGGATGATTCCTATAAAAGGCCATGGCCGAATTCCTTCCCGTTTCTTGACCCAAGTCCCATCCCGCCTCTAAAGACCTCGACGTCGGTTGTAATAGGTAAAAAAAATCACTTACATTTTGTAAACTGTGTAAGTAAATTATTTCCATGAAAGTGGGATCAATAATTCAAATTATGGTATTTTGAATTTATAAAAGTAACATTATAATATGGAAAATAATTGTTATATAAAAATTAACTACATAATTTCCTTAGCTCACGCACTCACTCACTCGTCTCCACAGGTATTGGCTGCAGAAAAGTGACGTCAAAAGCTGGCGTTCACTTGAAAATTTAGTGACGAGACATTTTTCAAATTGGAGGTAAAGTACAAATACTACGAAATTAATTGCCAGAATACATTCATTAAGTTTGCTTTTTGTAGCATTTGATTCTTATAAAACATGGAAAAACTTTACGGCTGAAAAAAATGACGAACTAAGCATACTTTTCAGTAATATCTCGCTAATGAAAGTAACATAAAAACCTAAAAAAAAAAAAACACTTTATTTACTCATGGTCTTTGCTGTAACCACGAATAACAATTGTTATTCCGACACAGATTAACTTTTAATTTAATTAAAAATTCGCTAATAATGCTTCTTGACCAAAGTTTGACCGGTTTATTTGCATTTTACTATTTTGCTAACCACTTTCGTTAATGGTTTTTGTTCAAGTTTTTTTCTGTATGTTAGTTACTAGGTTATTTAAAGTGGACATCAGAGCAAATACTTTACCGCCGAATCGAGTATGCCCGTTGCGAACACTATGACCAAAGATTGAAATATGAATGTTTGCCCAGCCTCAATAAAAAAAAAAAAAAAAAAAAAAAAAAAATATGCATTAGAAGTAATTGCGCACTCCCTGTTAATAAAAATATTTATGGTCAACCACAAATTCTAGTCCAGCAACCACGACCTTTGAAACAGTTATACGAAAGCGCCATGATCTCTGTTCGTGTTTAATACGTATATTAATACTTCTGAGTTTCACAAGCTCGAGGGATCTTATTCACTTTAAGAATGAAACACAGGTCAAGTTCGTATTTGGCCAGGTCAGATCAACCTGTCATAATCTTTGACCTTAAAAACTCAAACTGTTTTAGACACGTAACGACAAGTAAATAAAAGACACGGGCTTACGTTAGTATTATATAGAACACTAGCACAACCCAGTAGATATTACCCAGCCGGTGTATATTTATTTACCTCTCTATATATAAAAATCCATGATCACTACGTAATCCTGAATATATAATTCGTTGTAGAAAAATGTGGATAAATGATAGCTCATACTGATGAGATTCCATTATTTTTGTTTCTGATAACTATATACATTTTTATTAATAATGCATACGAATGAACGATTTTTTGAATATTCCATTCGCTATATAACTGAACCAACTTAAAATAAACGATGTCATTTGAAAGCATGAGTTGTATTTCCGAATATGCTTTAGAAATTGTTTGTACTCCCGAGTAGCTCCAGACACGCAAGTTAAAAGTAGTCCTGGCAGCTCAGCCGGTGGTGGCAAATTGACTTTTTGCTATTGGAGCAACACATGGCAGGCGTTTGTTTTTGAAACTTCAAAGCGCGACAATCACAAATTAGTCGTTGGACCAATCACAACATCACGATGCAATCTGTAATTGTATTTGTCACAACTGTTCAGCTTCACATCGTGTATCTCGACCTTCAGATGTTTCAGCAGCTCTTGAAGTGTAGACTCAGATCACGCGTCTCGCTCGTCGGTTGTTTCAGCAGCTCTACGGGCCGACAGTTGCCGCGCGTGTCTGGCTGATCTTCCAATATTTGATTTTTTTGGGTGGCATTTCAAATAATGTCCTTTAGCTGTCAGATGAGGCGTCAAAAGGTAGTTTAGCTGTATGTGAACAATATAAATCGCATATAAACAAAAGAATAACGGTATGTCATCCCGTGTAAACAAAAGAAGAATAGAAAATTATCTCCATGTTCAAATACCTATGC
This sequence comes from Vandiemenella viatica, assembly GCA_031002005.1. Taxonomy (NCBI): domain Eukaryota; kingdom Metazoa; phylum Arthropoda; class Insecta; order Orthoptera; family Morabidae; genus Vandiemenella; species Vandiemenella viatica. The sequence goes on from CM061914.1 coordinate 6,780,666, forward strand.
AAAACAATAGCGCTATCTAGGATAATAATAATAATAATAATAATAACAGATTATGTTATATGCAGTTTTACATATGAAGTTAAAAGTTTTAAAGTTGCGAGCTGATTCATATTTCTTGCACCGGAACTATTAGTTTAAGTGCATCATTTTCACACTTCTAAACTGAACAAAACATCGAATACGCCGTAGTGCTCTTGCTTTGATGTCTGAAAAGCGAAGAGTAAAGGTGGCTGTACCATCTACGAAGTAGGATACTCTTTGGTGTTAGTGAAATGCGAATTGATAATGAGAATTCTCAAAGGAATTATTCGTTTTTGTGGTGAGTTACAACGAAGTAGATAATATAAAAACTTCCTCGATGAAAAAATACATAAATGTGTCGACTTTCATGGTGATCGGTCAAACGGTATAGAAGTCTATTAATGTCAAACATATAAACTAACATCCTGTTTTATATATATATATGGGTTACAGTAAACAAGTCACATAATGTTATAATATCTGCATAGTATCTGTAACTCTTGAATAAATTCTTGGATCTATCAGTGACGTCAGCATATGCATTACATGCTAAGCGGTATTTTCGTGACCATTTCTCAAGTAACTGTTGCACAAAAAGATTATTTAATTTAAGTAAACCAATGATTTATCAAATGTTTAGGACGAAGAGCTGCAAAGACAGTCCGACAGCCACCAACTTTTATTACTGACACGTTTGCTTCAATCTCTGTCCTTGTTTTTATTATCACTGCGTTGAGGTCATTTCCTATTTATTATTAACGTCACTATATAAATTACAATCGATTATGTTCATGCAGTATAGCGAAACAACATACCGTACTGATCAAAATATAGTTACAGCAGTTAATTACTTCCATATCCAGAGTAATTCTGTTTAACAGGAACAATGTTGAGAATTTATGTGCAACAGCCATAACTCAACTATTTGAACACAACTGGGTTCGCAGTCAGCTACGATATAAAAAATTTGGATAATCGATTACTTATCTGCCCAAGCTGAATAACCGCTTGATCAATAAGCGAAACAATCATAAATACAATCCGAGAGTCCTAATAAGAACCTACTTCAGAAGAAGAGAACATTTGTAAATTATTTCTTACTTGAAGTACTGGTAGATGTTATAAGCAGCAGAACATCAAGTTTGTATTAGAAGAACGGAAAGTAGACAAGCGCAGTAACGGCTATCAGGGGACTTGAAACAAACTGAAATCGACCATCAGATTTGTGCTCTTAGACAATGTCGACGGAGTCATTTCTACACACGCATTCAATACTGTTCCTTCCCTCCGAGAATCCAAGTGTACTCATGTGCAAACAAAAGTCTTTAATGGGTGTTATTAAACGCAGCGTCTCAATTTGTGCTTATGAAGATGAATGAGGAGAGAGGGGGCGCCCTTCTGCACGCATACACTTCTGGAGAAAATCTGTTGAGATGCCAGTCAGACAAAAAAAGCCAAAGAGTATTGTACCCCTACCCAATAAACTAAGCACTGCGCGCAGTTCTAGCATCCAATCCAGGCATCCGGCGAACAATGTATTAGTTGGGAATTACTACTCTCATACGTTTTCCTAGCTCATTAAAAAGCATTAAAAAAAAGATTTGAAACATTACCGTGGTTTATTTAGGGGTTTTATTTGAGCGTTTTGGGTCATATTAGGATGTTTAAAAGAGTAGTACAATGGTTTGAGAAGCGCGAAGGATAAAAGTTGTACCATCGGTGCTTAGTGCAATAATGGTACCTTATGGAGGCGTCGCGTAGGGGGGGGGGGAAGGGGGGAGGTGCATGTTATAAGTAGAGGCAAGCTGGGAGAAATGTTGGGAAAGAAATATTTCAGCTCGTGTGAAACATTGTTAGCTTTGTTGTTTGGTAACTGAAGTCAATGTTTATTGGAAAGTGATTTGGCGGAGTGGGATATAATGTGTCGTGAGTCTCTGAGAAGGTTTAGTAAGGGCTCAGAACAATTGTCTGCAGACCCTAGTTTAACTTTAGTGCTTATGTTTTGAAAGAGCGGCGACAGTATAAAGTGTTTTATACGGCTTTTAGAAAACTCCTGACGTCTGGACGATTCAGCAAAATGATTTTAATATTAAACTAGCTGGTGCCCACGACTTCTTTCGTGTTTGTAAAGAATTTTGATTGACAGCTACCGACTCGTAACCACCATAGTGCACGATGGGAGACTCGAGGCTAATACCACACAAAAAGATCAATGATCTGCGAAGGGTATTTATGGCTTCAAAGTGAAATATGCAGACAAATGTCTTTGGTCGAAAAATGAAATTGCCTTCCGTCGACCAAATTCAACCATCATATCTCCCACGCCCCCATAGTTACTGACATGACACCACCATGGTGCACGGTGAGAAACTTGAGATTAATATCACACACAATCATCAGTGGACTGCGATGGGCAATTTTCGCTGTGGACTGAAATATAAGGACACAAATCTCTATTTTTTATCAGATCCATCACTTTCAACCACCATATCTACCACAACCCCACAGCTAAAGACATGCAATCACCATAGTGCAGGCTACCACACACAAACGCCCGTGGTTTGCACCTGGTAGTTCTGGCTGCAATGTGGAATATAGGTACACACACGTCTTTGTTTGGAATAGGAAAATTCTCTACGTCGAACACTTTAAACCACTGTATCTCCCACACCCTCATCTAACCACCATAGTACACGAAGGAGGACTTGAGGCCACTTCCACATACAATCACCAGTGGTCTGCGCTATGTAGTTGAGACATCAAAGTGACATATACAGATACACATGTCTTTAGCCGAAATAAGAAAATTTCCTTGTTCTACCATTTTCAACCACCATATCTCCCACACTCCGACAGCTATCGACATGCGGCCTACGTTGTGCACGATCGGTGACTCTACTGCTACTAACACATACAAACACAAACACCTGTGATATGCGCTAGATAGTTTTGGCTGAGAAGTGATACATAGGGACACGTACAGCTTTGGTCGAAATATGAGAGTGGCGCAGGTCGATCACTTTCAACCACCATATCTAACACACCTCCATAGCTATCGACATCTAACCACCATAGTGCACGATGGGAGACACGATGCCACTACCACACACAAATGATCGGTGATATGAAGTTGTGGCAGGAAAGAGAAGTATAGGGACACACAAGTGTTTGGCCGAAATATGAAAATGCCCTGCATGGACCACTTTTAACCACCATTTCTGCCACACCCCCATAAATATTGGCATTCGGCCAACATGGTGCACGATACGAACTACTACACACACAAACACCAGTGACCTGTGCTAGGTAGTGGTGGCTGAAAAGTGAAATACAGTGGAACATATATATTGTGTTTTCTTAACGATCAGCTAAATAGATTTGCATAGAGAAGTTTTGTTTCAGTTAAGTTGATATGTCAAGTTGTGCAATAGGCTGACACAGTGTCGACGGTTTATGTAGGAGAACGGAATGAATGTTAAACAATTACCTTACTGTTGAAACTGTAAATGATAGAAAATTTCAAATGTGGTGTTATTTTTTTTTATATAACTTTCTGGCAGCGAAAATCTTCTGACAATTTCTCTTTAAATTTACGTATCAGACGGTGGCTTGTTTGAAGGAAAAGATAATTTGAAATAAAGTCTATAATTCAGTTATATGGATTTTTTGTCAGTACTTAAGAAATAGACAATTTTACTATTTCTGTGTTGATAATCAGAATTGCAGTAGGCTGATGATTTGTCTGAAGTTCGTTACATCGCCGCCGCCGATCGTATTTAAGATTAGTTGCTTCCCTCGAATACACCACTGTCTGCAGGCATGAGAATGCGTCTTGCAGATTTGGGGGAGTGAACTGTTACAGTCGTTGGAATACTTATAATCTAACGGACTTCTTCTTCCGCTGGAGTGCTAACAAGATATGCGCTTGTCGAGCCTCCATCACAGATTGTTAGCAACCATAGCTATAAGATGGGATGGAGACGATACCAAATCGGCAACATGACTCTGACGTTTCGAAAGCAGTGTGTTTCGAGGTACTGTTCCAAAGCTGCTGAGGTGGTCCTACGCTGGACGGCCTCTCCTGCGAGTGGACGCGCCTGGTGTGTTAATATTACAGGAGGTCAGCTCTTGATGGCGTGGACAGCTCACTACGCGGTCCGCTCCGGAGAGTTAAGTTTCTGATGCTAACCCGCGACTAGAAACTATAGTACACGTGCCGAACAACAAACACCCAGCAACTAGCACTTAAATAAGAAAACAAAACTGTAATTACGAAAATATAAACAAAATTTTGAAACAAAACATGTTGAAATAAGTAAATGAATAATTGTACCACATTATTGTATTTTACTAATTATATATTAATATATCAAAACAGTAAAATACTGAGAAACATGTAAAATTAATTATAAGATAATATAAAACAAACTGAAATGTAAAGTGTAAAATAAGAAAATTGTAATAAAAGTATAAAACAAAAATCTAAACCTGTGGCTGAAAATAACAATAAGCTCCACAACATCCTGCCTCTGGCCCTCAGCCAGGAGAATGAAAGGTAAATAAAGAAAAAACTGCCCAAACGTCTCCTGGGTTAAAGAGGACCGGTACTGGGAATAATACTAGACAATAAAGTATTATTTCGACAACATATTCCAGACAGGAAGATCAAAGGTTTAGCAGTAATCTCAAATCTATCACCAGTGCTAAGACGCAGAAACATACGGACAGAAACAAAGTACGTTTATACAAATCCAACATTCTCTCATTTTCACTATACGGACGCCAGATGTGGGAGATGAGAAGGCAATCCAACTTACAGCATATCCAGCTACTTCAAAACAGATATTTAAGAATGATTCACCAAGCTCCAAAATAAACACCCATAGAAGTTATACACAACGAAATGCAACATCCCATTAATAAATACAGAAATATTCAAAACAACTGAAAAATTCGGTAGATAATTATACGATTCCAGAGACGAAAGAACTTATTCAATAGTAACAGCAATGCCGATGTAACGGCACTGGTATATAGTACCCCTTAGCGTACTGTACCAACCAATGAGAAAACAGCACTGCACATGAACTCCAAAAGGGTTTTTCACCATTAAGATCATAGCCCTAGTATTACCCTGAATGTGATCAATAAAAAGTGCAACAAAACGTCTAGAAGTAAAGTTAAAGAAGATAGTGGGATTTCACAAACAGCAGCCGAGGCAGTGACCAAAAAAATGCGTCTACTGTCCTCTAATTGGATAGGTAGGTTAATAACTCTTCTATAATTTAGGACCCTTTGTAAATGTATTTATGTAAACAACCTTAAAAAAAATAAAAAATAAAATCTGCTGTTTAACAAAAGGCAGGCGAGATTTGTCCAACCAGATAAGTATTCCTAAAAATGACAAAAACAAAAATCTTGCAAAAATAAAAAATAGCAATCTTCGACAACAGTAAAAGGAAGACTGGGAACCATTTCGTATTAAGCTACGTCAGCTGGTTTCTCAAATTGAGAAGACCTTTTCTGTTGTACTGTGTGAACAGACCACGCACGTCTGGCGCACGAGACAGTTTTATCTGCAGTCAGGAGTAGAGATTTGGTACTCGGCCAACAGGGTAGCAGAGACGTTGTTGGGCAAGTGCTATTCACACGTCCTCTACCGAACGCCTGCGGAAGTGACATTGTTCTTACCCCTGATCTATTAATGAAATGTGAGGACAGTCACCCTTTGTATCGTTCGGAACATTAAGACTAAATAAATGTCACAGGATATCACCCTCAGCGATATTTGATATTTCATTAACATTACGAATAATAAACTAAACACGCACTTTTTTTTACAGTCATCTACTGCATTTAACGGCAATAATCATTGAATCTGTGGTAAAGAAATTGAAATGTGAGTTAGAAAGTGCCAGCAGTTATTAAGAGCACTTTCAGATTTTGTCTTGTGAGATATGAAATGCCCAGCCTGTTTCCTCAGGTTTTTGCAACTCCTTGCAGGTACACGGAACCTACAGTGGTTTGAGTCCCGATAGAGAAACACATTTTCTTCATTCAAGACTTTGACGTCACATTAGAAGAAGTGGTGGGACACGATTCCTAATCACCAACTTGTGATCCAAAACTATTGGTTACATGCAGAACGTCTGCATTGTACAAATGGAATATGAATGCACGATACAGTTCATTAGATTAGAGCGTTATACTTGGCGGTAACCAAATTGTACTTTTGAAGAGTAGCTATTAACACCCGTTAATTACGTTCCCACTGGTAATAAACGGAAAAGACTCTACGGAGTTTTCACTTGGAAGATATGAAATCGTTAATCTGTATGGGGACAAAAACAAATCTCATGGACATGATGGAATACAAGTGGACTTTTGTTCAAAGTTTTAGCTACTAATAAGCACCTAATTACTTGAAGCTGTAAATGAATTATGGAAAATCAATGCATTGTCTCAGAAATTTAGTAACAGGATAATAGTACTGCTTCAACAAAGTAACCAAAATGAAGTTGTGAAGTATTTGTGGCGCATTACATTAGTGGCATTACACCAAGGTTTTAAGTCGCATACAAAAAAAGTACATATTTATAAAGAATTTTAGGGGTTTACCAATTAGGCTCAACACTAGGACAACGTGTAGCTAGGTATGGGTATTGGAATCTTATCTCGTCGGATGCTTAAAATGAAATCTGTGCAACCATCTCTTTAGTGAATTTCGATATATCGTCAGATCGCATGGGTCATCAATATCGGCTGCAGGTAATAATAAATTCACTACTGTTGGCGAAAGAAATAATGAGCAATGTTTCTCCCAAATTTCAGATAAATGGTACATGGACAACGCTTTCCTTTTTTTGCTTATGTCTATACTCCTAATCAACGTGAAGGTCATTAGAGGAAGAAATATATTGGGGGCTAAGAATTAGAAAGAATTCGTTCATGGCATTTTGCAAGAAATTGGTAGGACGGGGATTCTAATGGGAGGCCACACTAGGTAAAGCTTTTCAAGATGACGTGATTCCTACGATAAGGTTGCCCTCTCTCAATTCTAATTTTTAACATCTCAACTGAACCTCTACTGCGATGAACAGATAAGACTATCAGTGGTTTTCATTACGCTGTCGATCATATGCAGGTGTTTTGGATTTTTAACCGACTTCAAAAAAAGAGGAGCTTATCAATTCCTCTGTAATTTTTTTTTTTTTTTTTTTTTTTTTTTTTTTAGTGGATAAGGTATACCTCCAAGGTGATCTCATACGAATTTAACTGAGAAACCCCCCCCCCCCCTCATCCACGCACATTAATTTTTATACAAACCCCATTTCGATGTATCTTTATATGTAGTTAAAAATAAAGAGAAAAATACTGTCAACATTTCGTTTAAGAAAACCCAATCTCTCTCCCCGTTTACACCCCATTAAATTTTGTCTATGTTCTTTAGACAAAGTTTCAGTTGACACCATTTTACCTATCTCCATAAAAGGTGGCATATACACGTATTTTTTCATGGAGAAGGTTTCTGACCAAACTAATAAAAAAAACACACCCTCTCCACCTTTACTTCCCTTAATTTTTATACAAACCAATATTTTTTATTCGATTCCGATGGAACTTTTCACACTTTTACTTTAAAATAAAGAGAAAAGTCCTGTCAACATTTTACCTGCCAAAACCCTACTCCCCTCTCTCTCTCCTTCCACCCCCTTAATTTTTGTCAACGTTCTTTATAAAAAAGCTACAGTCGACTCTGTTTGACCAATCACCATAATAGTTTGCGCTCATATGTATTTCTTCACGAAGAAGGTTTCTAACAAAGAAATCCCAAAACCAACCCCTCTCCCCAATTATCCCCTTTAATTTTTATACAAACCCACAGTTATTATCCAGTTTCCATAGAATTTAGCACACTTTTACTACAAAACAAATAGAAAAATAATGTTAACTTTTGGTTTGCAAAGACTGATCCCCTCTCCCCATATCCACCCCTTGATTTATGTCAATTTTCTTTTTAGAAAGCTACAGTCGAAACCATTCTACAGATCTTTATGAAAGTTGGAACATATATATAATTTTTTATGGAGAAGATTTCTGACCAAAAATTCCAAAAACTATCCTAGATCCCCCTTTACACTCCTTAATTTTTGTGTAAACCCACAGTTTAATCAGATTTCGGTGGAATTTCGTATGCGTGTACTTTAAAACAAATATAAAAAGAAAAATACTGTCCATATTACTTTTACAAAAACCCAAGCCCTATCCCCCTTTCTACCCCTTTAATTACTGTCAATATTCATTTTATAAAGCTACAGTTTCTATCCAATTTTGAAGGAAGTATGCACATGTATACTTCAAAACAAACAGAAAAATTCTTTCTACATTTGGTTTAGAGAAGCTAATAAATCTGTCTCCCCATTTCCATTCCCTTAATTTATACAAAGCTACAGTGTCTACCCAATTCTGAAGGAAATTTGCACACGTATATTTTACGTAGGTATGTTACTACTTACCTATGATTAATGGTAGAAACATGTTTCAACAAAACTGAAACATACAGATGATACGCCGATATTACACTAACCGTAGTTTACCGAATGATGAATCGTACCAACTGACACTGTAGCGCCAGAGATATGCCTCGACGACCAAAGAGGTCGAGCAACTGATTAAAATACTGTGTAATTTGTTTCCCTAAACCAGGAGTGGCCAACCCGCGGCCCGCGGGCCGCATGAGGCCCGCCTTGAACAATTTTCTGGCCCGCGAGATTCATCACACTTTCTCAAAATATTTTTTATATTCCATTTTTAGTGTTTTATATTTCTTTAGAATGTGCGTTTGGTATCATTATTATTATATTATCTATGTTTACATGTAAGAATAATAGTAAACACAATAATAACTCATGTTTCAATTTTTCACTCCAAAAAAAAATGTCTCTAGTGGGGATATATAATTTTATATGCGGCCCGTGGAGTTATGATGCACCTCCAAAGTGGCCCGCAAGATCATTTGGGTTGGCCACCCCTGTCCTAAACTATATCCCGCAAGACGAATTTCTGCCTCACTGCATGCTGTAAAATATTCGGAATTTTTGTTCGTACTCCCCGTGTCGCCTCAAATAGCAAATAAAGTTCAGTAATTCGATTTTCACGATGTGCAGCTGGCACCGACCTCAAAAATAACTGATTAATGGGAAAATTTCAATACCAGTAACGTAAAATATTTTCCATTTAGATTTAACTTCTTCTAAGCAAGGTATGAAGTTATTTAAAATTTTTAGTGTACTTTTTTGAAGGTGGTTTTCATTTTTTTATAACAATTATTTCTATTTCACTTTACAAAAAGACAAAAATAAAACTACAAACACCATAAAACGGTTTCAATGAATGAAAAAATTAATGCTAACAAGTTTATACTTCTTCACTTTGGGAAAGGGCTGATAGGAATATATATATAAAAAAAGTCTTTTCATGTCTGAACTACACCAGATACACTTCCCTAGGCGTACTGCTTGAACTTATAAAAGAGTTGACAAACAACTGGATGTACATTTTAAATAAGGTATGAGTACTTGTACGAATATATAGCTTAAAGAATGTGTAAGTTTGAAATCTTAGATATAAACAGCGTTTGACCCTATTGTGAAATACCTACAGAAAGCTTTCTATCGATTTGTGTGTTAACGTGATAGTTTGAAAGTAAAATTCGAAGGAGCGTTTGGATGTTATCGACGTGAAGGAAACTCGTAAGTCCTTCATGTATCAAGATACATGCAGTAGACAAGTTGAAATGCAGCGAGGAGTCCATTTTCACATCCACCGATATAAGGCACTACAAATCCCGAAAGCTCTAGTTTACTAAGACAACATAGGGAGGAACTGATAGCATTTTAGTGTTTAATATTTGGAAAAAAGTTATTTATTAACGTGTTATGAATTATCACACCCAATGAGCATACGGGATATCTAAAAAAGACTTTCGATAAATGTCAAAAAAAATTATATCAAATGAAAGTATCTCAACGCTAAATGGCCGCATATCTGGTGAATAATTTTTAATAAGGTCTTTCCATCTGAAGAGCTGTCTTTCTGGTATGATATAGTTAATGAATTATGTCTTTCAAAAGAGAAATTGTTCACTTACTTTACTTTTGGGTGTTCAGACATCATAATCGTTTTGCCCAATGTTGGACAAAGTTGTCAATATCTCTTCTTGTCCACAGGACTTCAAGTGTTGTTGCTTTTTCTGCTGTTCTCCACATCCACATCGATCGTATGTTGTCAGACCCAATATATACATGTTAGGTTTTACTGGAGCCTATCCTGTTCTTATACGGTAGAGGGTTCTCCTTTTCACCCAGCCCAACTTTATGCCAGAAGGTTCTTCGTCAGAGATTGGATACCAGTTTGGAGGATCGACATTCGTGCGATTTTGAAAGGAGTCCTAGGTGTAAGGCTTGGGGAGTCCTAGGTGTGGTATCCGAAACATTACGTGCCTACCATCGAACGTTTGTTCGAATCGCTTTGTGTATCCATGTGAGTTACGGTTCAGCAAATCCAGCTGGTTTGTACAGTATTGGGGTTGGAGAAACTGTTCAGAATACATCTTTCGGTGACAGAAAGATATCGTAAATGTTGAAACACAGACAGACTGCCATACCACCTTGGTGAAGCAGAACGTGTCTGTGTATGGCTCAGACTAAAACTACAACATACAGCGTTTCAACAGAGAAAACCCTCACGGCGGAACCGTTTCAGCGGCTGGTGTGGAAACAAAGACTGTTGCACGTTGAACCGGTTGCGTAAGGCAATTAAAGAAAAGCGGCGATGAAAATTGAGCGCCGGTGTGATTTTTTTTTTTTTTTTTTTTTTTTTTGCAAGATAACGCAACACCTCACACGACCCGCCAAACGTCGGAACTGCTGCAGCGATTCCAGTGGTAGGTATGACAACAACCTGCATACAGTCCAGACTTAGCGCCACGCGGTTATCATGTGTTCGGTAAGCTGAAAAAGGATATCGGTAGACAACGATTCCGCAGTTGTCTCAAGTTGGTTACATAACGCTGGAAGTGATTTCTATGCATCCGGAATCGAAAAGTTGGTTGATCGTTCCGAGAAATGTTTACTGTCTCTTGGGGAACTGTGTGGTGAAGTGAACTTACATTGTGTGTTGTCACAGCCGTGTAGCCTTTATGTAAGTGGTTTAGTAAATGGAATAACTTGGAAGCGTAACTTACTTTCTGTTTCACCCTCTTACCATAAAAGATACCACAACCGCTTTCGGATTATCTAATACATTTAACTACTAGCGACCGGCGTTAAATATTGAAACTATTTTAACTGGTGTGTTTTAAATTGTTGAAATTCGTCTTATTCAAGGATTATTATTACTATTTACGAATGGATCCTATAGGATCTCCCAATTTCTTGATCCAGTCATGGCATGTAATTAACAATTTGTCCAATGTTTCCACTGGGTAGTTACAACCAGGGATTATTAGTTCCTGGAACAATGGAGTGAGCTTAAATGAATGTTGACATTTGTATTCGATTCGTGTGGTTTTTTTTTATGGTATGTGTTGTTAGCGAAATGTGTAGTTTATGAGGCTGAAATTGAGGACTGATCCAGCATTGGCCTAGATGACTGCGTAAAACCGCCTATAAACCACAATCAGAACTCAAACCTAGACCCTCTGTACCTACGTGATACAGGCACAGCCACAATGGATGGTTTATTCAAAGTTGATGAATACAATAGGCTTGTGAACACTAAGAATAAATCGGAAAAATAGCAGTATTTAATGATTAATCATGCTAAGGAGGTAACAAAAACCAAAATTATTTATTGTAAAACATAAAGATCATTATTATTTTTAGAAAATAAATTCGGCAAAATCAGGTATTCAGTCACTTTACCGAGAACGCCAAAGTTGTTGGCATTTTCGTGGAACAGAATATGTTTATTGATAAATTATTCGTTTGTAGCAACTTTTTGTTACGTTAATACAGTTGTTCTCAGTTATATGCTGAAAGACAGGTATAACTCGCTATTAAACCAGGATTTAGCAAAGTAAACATTAGCAATTTGCCCAAAACTGACGCCGTAACACTTGGAAGATTTTTCGAGTTAAACGTCGACTTTTGCTCATCAGAATTCCGCAATGTTTAAACTTCGATGTAACTATACACAAGTGCAAATATACATTATAAGCTTAAATAGCATTATTTCAGTTTCGTAAATTATAACCTTTTGCCTAACGTATGTCTAATGTGTTTGTAAATTAATTGAAACTGGTTTTGAGGTTACATTTGCGAAGTATAAGAAAGTGCTAAATAGCTAACCTTAATATACCTTTTCTAGATAAGTATATACTCAAAAACAGGTGTGCCTAGTTTTAAAGCTATATCACTGCCAATTTCCAGTCTACTCTAAGCTTCATATACGCCTAACAACATCACCTTTCAGTTAGCTCGAGAACCAAGAGAGATATTAAAATTATTGTACTTTATTTTCAATTTGTTTCATTGAGCTGCATAAGAATTTATCATCAGATTGTGGCACAACGGTAATGATACTGCTGCCAGAGTGAGTTTATTATATTAGACGAAACACTAAAGAAAGATTATAAATCATAAAACCAAAACAACCTCAACTCATACCTTATTATGTTAACAATACTTGAAAAGTAGTGATTATACAAAATTCGTCAGTTTTGCTTTAGATTTAGAAATATGTTATGCAAAAACACTTACATCAAAATGATCTTCACAAAAATAGATTCTTGAATCTGCAGATTAACTATGAGCATCTTCCCTCCTTGCAAGTTTTAACCACTTTTTCCATATTTGTTCATTGTTTGGAACATATATAAATAACTTGTTTGAGGTTTTTATTGTTGTGTTTTCACACTGTGGCGCTACACAGTACTTACTGTATAAAACGTGGAATTCATTTTTAATTAAAGGAAACTGACACCTGCCATATACATAAACGACTGTTTTGTTTTGTTTCGGGTGGTGTGACGTCATTCAAGACGTCATGACAATCTTGAGCGTTTTCGAGGTAAATTTAAATTCGTTTTTGAAAATGCAAAATACATAATGTAAATATTCGATTTTTTTGAAAAATAATACTTTTTTTAGTAAAATAGACAAAAGGTAAAGTATAAACCTATTTTTCAAATTTTGTCAACTAGCCAATTTTGATTGTAACAGTTTAGATTAGATGTTTTAACGCCATTATAAATAAAGGAATAAATCGATTGACACTGAAAGTTATAAATGCCTGACTTAAACACTTAAATTCCTTTGATGAATATGGAATTACACAAGACTTAATTTAAAGCTCCAAATAATGCATAAATCATTGTTCGGCTAAAATGCAAAATAATAAACACGATCGCCTTGTGTGGTTTTCATTATAGCTTTACAATTTTTGATATATTTCACCGCTCCCAGTGAGCAAACAGCTCGTTATTTTTTTGCATTAAAAGGTTTAATGTGTTGTCTGCGGTAATTTGTACCGCTGTCCAGTGAATAATTCACCGTTTTTTGTGTCGCCGCGCCTGTACAAGGGCGCGCGGTGTACATATTAGCTCCGTCAGTACCGCCGCGCCGTCCAAATATATTCATAAATCGCGAATAGCAAGAAGCGCACTCAGCCCTCCCCCCACTCTTGACGTACGACCGGTCGCATAAATCCTCGTTTGCCCACCGCAATGCGCCCAGGAAGCGGGACTTTTGGGTGCGGCAAGTTGGCAGCCGTGTGAGCTATGGAACCAGACGTTACAATGTGACCGAACGCGGAATTCCGGTAACCTCCAGTCGAAGCTACATTCCAAAACTTAACAGCACTCGAACGGAAGGACAGAAGTTATTTGTGTTTTAGCAGTTAACTAGAACAAGCCTGCGAAGGTTTTTCGGGTACGTTCATGCGTTTAGAATAGTTCCTTCTGTTAGGGTCAGAGGTAATGATAGGTTTACTTTATCTGGATAAAATACGAAGTTGACATTTGTATCACCCTAATGGGTTCCCTCAACAAAATTTGAAATCTCCTGAGTTTTAAGGAACTTATAAATAATAATAGAAGTATTAATCACGAACACAATCTCGGTGCATACCTAATGAAGGCAGATCAAATAACTTAACGATACAGCAAAAGTAACACGCACCCACTGTTAAAAACGGTTATAAACCTAAGTTTTTACTTTTAATAGCCTTAACATTTAATTTCATGTAATTCATATCTCATGTCCGATGTAAATACGTACATAGCTACTGTTGGAGCGTGACAGTAGCGATTGAAAAATGACAACTATGGAAAGGACTTCTGTGGCGGCTGTTAAATTGAGAGCGAAGGCCGGCGCGTCACGTCGCCGTTCTCTTTTTTATGGCTTTTTGCCGCGTCGATGTCGAGGTGATTAGAGGCTGAATAGGACTGGGGACAAGGACCGGAAAGGAATTCAGCCCTGGCCTTATGAAGGAAGCATCCCTGCATTCGACTGGAGTGATTTCGGGAAACCATGGAAAACATAAATCTTGATGCCCGGACGGGGATTCGAACCCACGTCCTTCCGAGGTGAAGCCAGAGAGCTACCGCTCACCCACCACGCTCGGTCCGCCGTTCTCCAGCCAGTAGCTATCGAGGTGAGTGAAAGACCTTACCCAATTGCGGTATAATTTCTCTACGCAATACAGTACTGGAAACATCATAATATAAAAAAAATTATTTCTGTACAATCTGTATTAAAATCATTCAGTTTAGTAACTTTCAGTGCAGTTGTCTTTGAATATACTGTTATTATGTACCAAGTAAATTGAAAATTTTCACCATCACGTCTTCAAGGCTAGTCGACGTCAACGGCATTAGAAACGGAATAGGATGGCGCTAGGAACAGAAAGGAATTTCTCAGTGGCCTTTTGATGGTTCAGCCTGGAATTCTGAAGGAAATAATAGAAAACCGAAATCTGGTTAACTGGAGCTGTAATCAAACTCTCTGTGAGATGGATTACAATTGTTTTGAATAATATTATTATTAAAGAGGATTTTCTAGTGGGTGGTATTAAATGTAAATATGTCGTCATGTTATCCGTATTAACAAAAGGCCAGTTTGTAAGCAATGTCTGTAACTAGCACTAAATCGATTTTTATTTTCAATTTCATGCGTGATAAAAAGCATATAGGAACCTCGAATGTTTTATATTGTCATCATATACATGTTAACGCTTCCAGCTCCATTTTGATGGCGTATATTATTTCATTAAGAATGTTTATAGTTTTTATCAGGTTATTCTTTAATAAACTATAGTATTTTCAACATATGACTAGTAGATAAGGGTTCCCATACGTCCCTAGGACAACGCGTATCGGTTGCCCATGCAACTCGAAGCCATCGGGTAGGTTTAGAGGTTTTCTGCGGTTTCCGTAATGACGTAAATGAAATCTGGAACTGTTTACCCTTTGCAACGAAGTCTTCAGCAATACAGCTGTCGGCCAGCAGACCTCTGCAGATGGTTTGACAACTGGAGCAGGCCGTCGAAATATCGTGTTTTTACAATACAATACGATTTCATTGCAAACATACGTGGGGAATGTCTCCGTTCTTACAGGTTTATACCTCAGAAACTATTGCTACAAAAAGTAAAAAGCTTTGCAGACTAGGAAACAAATAAAATAAACCACTATGACTACTTTTTTTTATCGTTCATAAAGACACTGACATCTAAAGGAAGTAAAGGAACAAACTATGACAAGTAAGAGAGCAAGATAGTATTCACGTAAGGAATACTTTTATTCTATGCTTAATTATAAAGCTTCAATGTATTCTCAATAATACTGGCTGACTAAATTACTTACTTCTTAAAGAATCTCTCATCATTAAACAGTTAAAAAACATTTGCTTAGTCGAAGTAAACTTTAAACAGCTTGTTGTGTGATAAGCTATTGCAACGGACATACAATACGTCACTTCGGCAAACACGACTGTAAGTATAAATTAATTATTTTACGATAAATCCTGTAAATGTGCATCTACGCCATTATCATTCAGGACAAAATGACAAAAAGGAAGGTAGCGTTTAGTGTTAGTTGGTTTCTGACATCAGCTGACTTTGAAGCAGTAAGTGAAAACCGTCTGAGTATTCACTAAGAAACCTCCCGAATGCCGCACACAAGAAGGAAGTGTACCGAGCCTTTAAGTGTCTAGTTTCTAGAGTACAACGCTCCAGCATGCTTGGCAAAACTGAGCGTAAATTTCGATGAAAGGGGTCGGACGCAGGTTTTAAACTTTCTTATCAAGTCAAGAAATGCACATATTCGGGATGGATCTGACGCTTAAAAGACATTGTAGGAAACCTGATTTTGCTGTGTGAGATTGGAGACGAAGGAGTTTCGGATAGAGCAAGCATTTCTAGAACACAGGGCGACAATATCGCAGAAAGAAGGGGCGAGGGAGGGAATGGGTCACCACATTCTGAAGCCAGTGCAGTACTAATATAAATGGGAATATCTTACACTATCCAGCGTGTTGTTTCAAACTACTGTCCTCTTTACAGGGTGGCCAACATTTAAAACCGAGCTTCCGTGACAAATTTACACCAAAGAAATAATACTAATCATCGTGTCAATTCAGTAGGAGGATTATGTTGATGGGATCTCCTTGATCTATGTAATCTTTGGTGTGAGAAAAATTTGAGTGTGTGACAAGCGCTCAAGGAGAAATCGATCAAACTATCGATGATGAAGTCTTGGCAGCAGATAAGTTGGTATTAATGACTGTCATAAAATGACATTGAAAGAGTAATTTTGACAGACTATAATAATATAAAAACGAGTTAAATGCAATGTCGCTCATAAGAAATGAGATTGGGGTAACTATGACCATATGATCAGATATGGAAGTGGATCGTGTCGCGTAGGATGTGGAATAACAGCTGTGAACAGAGGCAGAAACGCTGTCACTGTTGGTGTAACAGCAGCGAAACCAAGGGGAAACCAGGGGAGAAAATTCGGTTCCAACTAACACCAAAAGCATCTGTACGAGTGCAGGACAGCTTGACAATGGAATGAGACTTCCAGAATATAAGGAAGACAGGAAACATAATGATTAAAAATGTGGCATCACGGACAAAACTGAAAATTGACTTGGCGAAGAAGTAAGAAATAAACATGTTTTCAAAATAATGGATGACATAGGAAATCTTACAGAAGTAAGAGAAAGGATGTATAGTTATTTTTATATCAGTACATGGATCACCGATCTTCGCTCGGTATCTTTCAATTTCATATTCAGTATGCAAGATTATGAATAAATTTTCATTAAAGTAAAACGTTTTTCTTAAAGGCTTCCTTGGCACTTTTATGTTAACAGTTCATTGCTCTAACCAAAGAGAAGCTTAACTAACATCAGTAGACTAACTGATACCACAAACTTCTATTTTTAAAATCGTGTTACAAAACGTTATCTACACCTGAAATTTCATCCTAGTAGCTAGAGCTATTTCCGAAATCGTCTGGTTTACCACCTCATAAATTCCTATTAAAGAGAAATTCTATTATTATGTTTAATACAAATCTTAATTATAATCAGGGATTAATTAATTGTGGAAGATTTGTGATAATTCGCTTATAAGAGTACATCATCAGTGCTAAATTCATTCACTCCGATAAAACTATTCTCACACCTTGCATTAACCTCACATCTTCTGATCTTGCGTGCCTTCAAAATGATGAGAAAACAATTCTCAACTAAAGTAATATTCGCTATAAACAGTAATAAAGCACAAGGTCAGACAGTTCAAAAGGCAGGATTGTATTTATCAGAACCATATGGACAACTGTACGTGGATTTTTCACGAGTTTGTAGATTCATTAATATTTATTTTTGTGTTAAAGACACATGTGGTCAAAATTCAACGATGATCAAATTATAACTGCTAGTATTGTTCTCAAAGAAGTTCTGTAAAGAAGATTAAAAAAAGGCATCTGACAAAGGCAATGTGTTTTATATATCTACGTTTTAATTTTTTTACAATTAAACATGTAGTATTTAATTATAACGAATTTTATAGTAAAAGTGATATTTATTACTACTCTTCAAAGTGAAATACCTTTAATTAATAAATACTTGCATTTCCTTATTTCCTCATTATTTTATTACCATTTGGTGACTGATGACGGCACTATGTGAAACATTCGCATGGGTCAGCTAGTGTACATGAACTGTTCATTTAAAGATATAAGAGTTCCTTGGTCGAACCAAATAGAACTAACATCAGTAGGCTTTCTGACACCCGAAACAGCTGCGAGATGGCGTTTGAGCCGCTTCTAAGATGGCAAATACAATAATTACTGATTTTTTTTTTGTAAAATCGCGTTTTTGTAGGGAGGGCACCTATTTAAGTACTTAAAAAACAAAACGTTAATTAAATATGAAATTTCCCCCAAATCGTTAGAACCGTTGTATACAAACATATATACAAGAATTACTCGTTTAAAGATATAAGATACGGGTTTGGTTATTATTTTGCTTTAAGGAAATCTTGATGGCAAGATTCGTTGAAGTAAATTATTATCAGAATATACAAACCAATACTTCAGTTTTATCTTGCAATAAGTGTGTTGATGTAAGAGATGAACAAGGGAAGGAAGAGCTGGCTCATTTCATAAAACCAGAAAAAACTTCATACAAGAAATTCTTTGACGAATTTGACGGCTACTAGTTTTTAGAAGTGGTTAGTGTTGGTGTTTTTCTAAACGCAAATCTTTACCCCAATTCATTCGATAAAAACAAGGTGAAGATGACAAGACTGATGCCGAACATTGTAATGTGAGGTTAACAACTCCTCACCTTGAAAACTCTCAGTTGCTAGTTAATGCATAATACCTCGTTTTCTGTCTGTTAATACCACTCTGGGACTTTGTTCTGGATTAGTTTCAATGTCTTGAAATAAGCTTTAATTTTGACACTACAAATTCACACTGGGAAAATTATATATGTTGGAAGAACTGAAAATTAAGTTTGTGTGCTACTAGTGAATTTTTCCTCCTTCGGGGTTTAAGGTTTGTTAACGTCGTTATCATTAGCACCAGTAGAGGATTTTGGAAGGGTACAAGGACCAGTAAGGAACTGAGTAATATCCTTTTAGAGGAACCATCCGAAAATTCACTGGAATTGATATAGTGAAACCTTAAACCGAAATCTGGAAGGACATAACAACATGTTGAACATATAACATGTTGAACATACAACATGTTGAACATACAACATTTGACATTAGGATTAATTTATAAATGACATCGGCGAGCTTAGTTTTTATATTTTAAAATTAATGGTTATTTGTAGTAAAGTTGTTTTATTCGTCTATTCTTATTAAAACACCATGAGAATAAGTAAACAAAAGCAATAATTCTCACGAGACTGCCCTTAAAATGCAGTAAATTCCCCTACTTGAATAATTTCTTGATCTTTTGTTCCGTTTCTTCGAAAAAAAAGTGTTTCTTCATAACCTAGACGGAATATCATTTTCCCAAATGCAAGCGAAACTTAACACATAAATATGATTTACTACTCATTGAAACGAAGCATGGATTTTTAGGAATACCAGAAAGTTGAAGCAATTAAAATGTAGTGCTACAAAAGAATGCTGAAAATGAAGTGGACAGACTACGAAATAAACGAGTTTTGTAAATGGTGGGTGAGGAAAGAAGTTTGTGGAAGAAGTTTGCAGAAAGAAGAGACAAGCTGGTAGGTCATATTTTGAGACATGGTGGATTGGTTAATTTGTTAGTGGAGGGAACAGTCGAAGGTAAGAACTGTAGAGGAAGACAGAGATTAGAATATATGAAGCCGACAATTGAGGATGTGGGTTGTAAGAGGTGTCTGGAGATGAAGAGATTAGCTCAAGATAGGAAGGGATGGAGGATTGCATCAAACCAGTCGTAAGACCTTCTCAAGAGAATTAACTGAGCTTCTACAGATTCTTCAATTAAATCAGAAGCTTAGAGCTCTAGAACATCATCACTGCATTATTATATAATTTTGAAATGAGCACACTGCGTCTTTTATTCCTTTGGAAACTTATCCTCAACAAGTAATGAAAAACAGAAATTATCGGACAATTATTGCAAAGATATGTTGCTAGAGTATTTAGCGCATTAACAGTACCCACTTCCTCTTGATATAAACTGTGGAAACAATTGAACACAATACCCGTACCAAAAAGTGCTTATAAGTGATTAAAAAAAAAAAACAGTGACAGATACAAACAAGAACTTTTGCAAAAACACTTGTGGTTCTGGCCACCCGAACATCGAATTCTGGAGCGCGAATGTAAAAGGCCTCCGTGTCAATGTATAAAATCTTCTATAGCCTTTTCTTATAAAGCAAATAATTTAGTTAATGAAAGAATGTTTGTTAACATTGCTTATAATTGCCGATTCTGTAAACAAAGCAACAAATATGGTTGCCAAAATATTATAAAAAATTTCTCACATCGTCTTTCACTGTCAAATACTGGTTTCTCGAAAAGTTTATTAGTGAGAAAAGCAATGCCTGTAGTGTTTAAGTACTTCGAAGAAAAATTAATCTATCAGTACAAATATATTAAGCATAAATATTCCGACAAAATTATTAGCTTATTATATGCGGTGACGGGAAGTATGTTGAAACGGCAGTGACAGCTGATGTATGCACTCCTCCCTCGTGTAAGGTCTTCCGCGGAATTAATCCTGCGGGAGCCGTATTTCCATTAGGGGCGCTTTACCTCAAATGAGAGACCAGATTTACCTCCTGCCATTACTCCTTCCAACGAGTTTCATTAAACTAACATCGAGAGAACAATGCGCCCACCTTACGCGTCTTACTAGACACAATGCATCACCACGAAATGCTTCATCAGCAGTCATTTAGGCGACCTGCAGGGTCAAGGTGGCGTTATCATAAAGAATACACCACGATAATAAAAAATAACAATATGCAAGGCAGAGTCTCTGCACTGCGGCTTTAAAGGAGCACACACGACAAGCCCAGGCGAACGCTATCAGTTCCGCAACAGGAATGTTCTTCAATCCAGTTTAGCTTCCTCTCCGGTCAGGTGCTTCGCATCCGAATTTCATTTCTTTTTTTTTTTTTGTATTCGATTTTCCAGTGAGATTTAAAAAAATTAAGTGCAAGTTTCGGTATGTTGATTGTCATATACACAACAAGCCTCGACATTCATATTATTTACAAATGAGATGAAAAATGACATTTCTGGCTTTAAATGGAGATAAAATTTATTGATTTCTTTAATATTTTAAGAAATATGTTGAATGATACCAAGGAGGCCTAAACTATTGTGAGGAGATTAAAAAATACTATAATACGTTGCAAGCTAAGAGATTGCAGAGCAATATTAGTTATTACACCTGTGTAAATAGATATTGCATAAACATAGATGTTGACTAATTGAAATTTTAGTTCGTCGAGAGAAGCTAAGACTAGCCTTTGCTGTTATCCGTGGTTATATAGAATTGAATACAATATCTATTTTTAGAAGAAAAAATATGGAGAAAAATTTGTATCCCCGTTTAATTTTTTTAGAACAGACAATTATAGGAAATTATTTGAAGCTCTATGAAACGTTAACATTAGCGAGTGAAATGTTCAATCCGTTGATGTTTCATAAGTTGGTAATATCGGTGTCATTCCAATCCTACCGCGCAACAGGTACTCGAAAGAACAGTCGTTTGTTATCAGTTCGGTTCTGTCTGAGGGAATGACTGTTCGAAGAGGAGCTCTGCGAGTTTTTGTTCTTGACCCCGGAGTGCTTTGGATTGTGCCCGAGGAGGGCGGTGAGGCAGCGGCCGAAACGCGCGGTCCTACCTGAGGTACTCCCTGGAGGCGATGGACTCCCAGGACATGTCGTGTCGGCGGGCGCCGGCTGCAGACTGCACGCCCGCCCAGCCTCCGCCACCGCCGCCGCCTCCGCCGCCCCCGATCGATGGCGGCGACGCGCACGCACCCCCCACCCCCGCGAGGTGGGCAGGCCGTGGGCAGGCCCGGCTTGGGGCAGGTGCGCGGGAAATGTGACCTGCATCGCGTGCTCTCCCTCCGCAAGGCTCATCTTGTGCACCCCCCGTGCTTATTGTCATAGGTTCATTTCTGGTTTCTGTTTACCACAAGTCGTCGTGAGACTTCAGGTACAGGTGGTAGGAAAGGTTACAAAATCCTTCATTTGCTGGAGAGCGTCATGAGGGAAGTTAGGGAATCGGGTTACAAAACTTTGGCCAGTCCATTGGTTGAATATGGTGGTGTAATTTGGGACCCACATTTGGTTATCAAATACAGGAGTTGAAGGGTGTGCTAAGAAGAGCAGATAGATTTGTTTTTGCAAATTATCGGAGGACACAGTCGGTAATTAATATGATAGAGGAGCTGGACTGGGAGTTATTGGATTAAATGAGGAGGGTGAAGAGAGTGCTGGGAATGTACAGGATATATGTTGGTGATGGGGCTTGGAAGGATATTGGTCAAAGAATTAGGAATAGTTCGTGGAAGGGGAAAGGCGACCACAAGCTGTATCTCGATTCTGCATAAGAGAGGGGCAAAATTTTCTTTTGTTGGTAAGTGTTTCAGGAATTAGAATAAATTTCCAAGTGAAGAGATGAATAAATTACCAAAAACGCTTAAGGAATTAAAAATTATAATTTGCTAATTGAATAATTAAATGGGGGAGGAATTTAAAACTCCAATTATAAAAGAAAATTTTAAAATAATATAAAAAGGGGTTAATATTTGGTGAAGAATCTGTACCAAGTATAAATCAGAGGAGGATAAATGCGATGGATTGTAATAACAATCATAATATTCATAGTACAGTAAAAAAAATATTAATGTACGGTGTTAAAACTGCATAGAAACATAGTAAAAATTTTTCTTGTGAAGTGGACCTTAACATTTATCGGTTATAAATCTTTAAGGAAAAAAAAAAACAACTTATTTTTGGTACACTTAAAAATACATAAAATAATTCAATATTTGATTTTTGATAAAAATTAAGTGTTAAATAAACATCATCTTATTATATCTGTTAACCATTTACTTCCAAAATATGGCTCTAATGCTAATTCTTTTGCATTCACGTTTAGAATTTCAACATTTTACCTTTCTAATACACTTCTTGTTCCAAGCGTTGTTTATGCGCTATATACAAATATGTTCTCCATTTCACTCAGATAAATTCTCTCCGTTTTTGTTCCATATTCTGCAGTTGAAACATCCTACACATTATTTTTGTTTTAATTTTTATTTTTCAAACTTGTTACATGTTAATCGTTACCTGTATACCTTCAGTTCCGCAAAAGATTTTTCTAAAAATAGAAACATGTATCATAGTAAACATTAAATCTTAGTACCGAAACGAATTGTCTTAACAGTACAAATAAACAGTCGTCACTTCCTGATCGCCGTACCGGCAACATCGTTCCGAAGCGAGTCAGCGAGTGAAACTTAGCTACAGTTGAGTGCGCCACGTTAAGTACGTCGGACAACGCACGAGTTAGAAGTTGAAATAATTTTCGTGAACCTAAGAGTGACTATCAAATTTCACTAATATTGCAACAGTGACAAATTAAGTGCTACAGACAACATAATCTCCACCATGTTCGGTGGAGATTATGGCCAAGGGGGCCAAATCGGCCATCCAGCCAGTAGAACAGTTAACGAGAACGAATAAGCTCTAACATAGGAGAGATAGTCGGTGAAGCGTTGAACACAGTGTTAAACTTCGACAGCTCCACAAAAGTGCTACCATCAACAGAAGAAGAAATGCCACTACACAAACAGCCGAATAAGCGCCTGCTTCGAGACATCGACAACACAGCAGCAGCCGACAGCTCAGAAAAACTTCCAAGGGTGGAAGTTGACAGAAACCAACATCAACAGCTCATCGCAGCAACACCTGCAGCAGGAAGCAACACTACCCCAGTACCGACTGCGGTAAGTGATCAACGACAAAGCGCTGGCCCAGTGGTAAAAATAGTGAACAAATATGAATGGTACGACGCTGGCCCGTATATAATTTTTGTTGAAAGCAAAGCGAGCAACGTTGGTAGACTTCACCCCATGGCAGTCGGCAAGTTGATCCACCAAGAAGGCGAATTGATAACCAAAAACATAGTGAATATTACTAAGTCTGGCAGAAACCGTATTAGAATAGAGACAATTTCCGGCCCGAGTGCAAATGCCCTCGCCCAAAGCAAAATTTTCCCTATGCACAACATGGAAGCTTACATTCCCATATCATTAACAACCCGGCAAGGCATTATAAGAAATGTAGACATTTCACTAACCGAAGAGGAGATAATGTAAGTGATTAGATGTGACGTTCAAGTAGTGCGAATAAGACGATTCACCAAAATTGCTAGTGACACCGACAGAGACCAGAGAAGACCCATCCCAGTCTGTGCAATTACCTTCAAAGCGCAACGACGACCGGAAATACGTGATAATTCACGGAGTAAGATGCCCGGTAGAACCATACATCCCCTCGGTCCTTCAATGTTTCCAATGTTTGAGGTACGGTCATAATAGTAAACAATGTCGGAGTCAACCTAGATGTAGTCATTGCTCTGGAAACCACCCTTTCAAAGAATGTAAAAATACAGGTCCACCTACTTGTGCCCACTGTGACGGGACCCACCTGTCCACTGTCCGCAACTGCCCTCAATACCATAAACAACAACAGATAAATAGAAAAAGGGCTTACGAGGGGATATCTTACCAGGAGGCACTAGCAAGCATTGAACAAAAATCTTATGCTGCGATAACAGCCGAACATTTGTCACAGAATAGAGAGAGAACACCTTATAACCAAGCAACCAACCGTTCAATGAATAGACTTACAAACCAAGTTATAAAAGTTCCAACCACAGTTCAGAATATTTTTAACCCACCACCAATGGTCCCCCAAAGATCCAAAGTCGATCAGAACAACAAAGGGGTCCTCCACTCCGTCAACAGAAACCAACAGTTAGAACAGACAGCAAGGGTAAAGATCCTAACTGGCCACCCAGGGGCACGCAACGAACCACCCACAGAAATGCCACTCAGGTCCCACAAGAACTTTTCATAAGGGCACCAACCCAACCAGCATTTCCAATTACTAACAACCCTTATAACCAAAACGCCCCAACAACGAACGAATATCTAGTAGAGAAGGTACAACACCTTATCACAGTGATCTTAGAAATGGCATTCTCCGGTAACTTACCACTCAACATCAGAGACCTTGTTGCCAACACATTAATGGACGTTCCGCAGCGCCCCGCAATGCATCAGGAACAACACACAATAGAATTTCAACCACAACACGGAAGTATTCACCCGGACAACGGAATAAATAGAAGCCCTTTAACTTAACATCAAGAAAAGAAATCAAAGTAGTAATTAGCAACCAACAATGGATAAGAAAAATAACAACACCACGGTACCCCAACATTTAAGTATTTTACAATGGAACGGAAGATCAGTATGGGCGAATAGAGAAAGTCTTAATGCAGAACTATTACGAAGTAGAATAGACATCGCGGTGTTATCAGAAACATGGTTTAAACCTAACAAAAAAGTTACCTTCAAGTATTACAACATCTACAGAAATGACAGAGCCGACAGAAAAGGAGGAGTGGCCATAATGGTGCAGCAGAGCGTACCTCATGAGCCAGTTAAACTTAAAACGGATGATCTACCCTTCCAAGCGGTGGCAGTACTAATACGCGGCTACCAAACAACTTTCACGATCGTATCGGTTTACTGCAACCCAAGAATAAAAACTCGCCCAAATGATTGGACAAAATTGCTGAGGCAAATCAATTCACCAGTAATTTTGTCCGGCGATTTTAACGCCCAAAGCCAAAGTTGGGGCTGTCGATACAATGACTCTCAAGGATCGGTGGTTACCGACATGGTAGACGAACATAATTTGATTGTAATGAACGACGGAAATCCAACCCTTGTACAGACATCAGGAAGATACCCTTCAGCAGTCGACTTAACACTTTGTTCTAGCAATTTAGCAGCCATATCCACCTGGCAGGTTCTAAAAGATTCAATGGGATCCGATCACTACCCCATTCTTTTAACAATAGGATGCCCCTACAATAAAGAATGCCCTGCTCATCCAACAATAAGGTGGAATACAAATAGGGCTGACTGGATTAAATATAAGAGACTCATCGAAGAAGAAACCAGAAATATCACGGAACAAATGACTGGGATCGATACATATAGAGAACTTAAAAACGCAATACACAGAGCGGCAGATAAAGCAATTCAACGAAGAAACTACAGTAACGTTAGGAAAACTCAACCTCCGATGTGGTGGAATCCAACATGTTCTAGAGCAGTGGCTCAAAGACGACTTGCACTTTCAACCTACCGCAAGAATCCAGATCTGCAACACTACATGGAATATTTGAAAATTAACGCTCGTACTAAGAGAGTGCTGAAAAACCATAAGCACTTAAACTGGATCCGGTATTGCGAATCCTTGGGAAAGGACTCAAATATCTCAAACATCTGGTTCACAGTAAGAAGCTTAAAGCACAACAATTTCAACACCAGAACCAATAAGATCAGTTCCTCAGTCCTAGAAGAACTTGCAGATAAAATTGCTCCTTCCACAGCACAATTCCAAGATACTAACTTCAATCTCATCCATGATGAAGCATCTGTTCACCAGCTGTGCGTTCCGTTTTCTATGAAGGAACTTCAACAAACCCTTAAACACTCTTCCGATACTTCTCCCGGAGTAGACGGGATACATTATTCCATGCTATATAATATGCCGGAATCAGGTTTACAGATACTGTTAAATAGTTTTAATAAAATATGGATGAACGAACCAATCCCAGTAGAATGGAAGACTCGAGTTATTATTCCAGTGCTAAAACCAGATAAAGATCCCACTACAGCGTCCTCCTACAGACCTATATCACTAATGTCCTGTGTAGGAAAAACATTGGAACGCCTGGTTAAAAACAGACTGGAATGGTGGGTGGAGTCAAATGAATTAATTCCTGACTCTCAAGCAGGATTTAGAAAAGGTAAAAGTACAGCAGATAACCTTGCTGTCCTGACTACTGACATCAATTTGGCTTTCTGCAACAAACAATATTTAGGAGCAATCTTCCTTGATATACAAGCAGCCTATGACAATGTTAACATTCCCATCTTAATGAAAAAGCTAGTTAAACTAGGAATACCGAGGAAATTGGTTGCTGGTCTATACTCCCTTTTATCAGATAGGGTAAGTTACGTAAGCTCGAAGAGGAACAAAGTAGGTCCACGTAGAGCTTCACAAGGCCTTCCTCAAGGAGCAATTTTAAGCCCTCTACTATTTATATTATATATATATGATATAAGTCATCAAATATCACCTAGAGTAAAAACACTCCAATTCGCAGATGACGTCGTCATATACACAATCGCTGAGTCACAGACGGAAGTCCAAAATATCTTGAGCGAAGCAATAATGATCCTTAAGCAGTGGTTACTGAAAAATGGCCTAGAACTATCATGTGAAAAGTCGATAGTTATTTTCTTCTCAAAAAGAAAAATTCTTTATAGTCATGACAATCTCCAATTAGGAACATATAACCTCCCATTAAGGAGAAGAGGACGATTCCTTGGGATGATCCTAGATAGCCGGCTCAGCTGGAATCATCACATAGACCACCTGGTTGCAAAAGCTGACGCACGATTAAATATAATACGAATGGTTGCTGGTACTTGGTGGGGCTCTCACCCCAAAACGCTGTTGCTCCTCTATCGAACACTGATCAGATCGCTTCTGGACTACGGTAGCATGTTCTACCTCAACGCCAGAAAAGACGCTCTTCAAAAATTAGACAGGCTTCAGTTACGCTGTCTCAGAACCTGCGTGGGAGCAATGCGCTCCACACCAACCAACGCCCTACTTGTGGAATCAGGAGAAATACCTCTACATATCCGGCGAAAATTCCTCGCAGAAAAATTTCTATTAGAAAAATTAGCGTACATTAAACACCCACTACATGATCGCTTCAAGGTGATGGAAAGGCTAACCACCGATGCACAGTGGTCTGAAATCCCGAAAAGCTGGCCAAAATTAGAAATACTTGTTCAATCTTCTTGAAAATTTGTATACATGATCTGTCTAGGTCGCTGATAACGAATATCTACGTCAATTATAAAAAATGAATAAAAAATAAACAAAATGGCGGTTCCAAAATGGCGGAAAATATTTAAAACGGCAGATTATCTAAAAAATAGTATAAATATGGGGTGATTTAATATCTCTTATAAGAAATCAGGACATTATTTGTTCAAAAAAAAACAAAATGGTGGCTTCAAAATGGCGGATGCTAGTACAAAAAATTGTGTTAAATGCATAAAATATCCTATAAGTATATGAAATCGGTGATATTAAAAAAAATTAAAACAGTATGTCATACGATATTGAATATATCACGACTTTTGTCAATACTGATTAGCTCTTATAATATAAAAAATGGAAAAACAATTGTGGTGGACATTTTTACAAACAGAAAAATAGTATTTTAAAAAAAAATAAATAGTGAAACGGGACTTACGAGGACGTAAATCTATGTTTCATTTTTAAAATTAAAAAAAACAAAATTGCTTATTGATAATGTTTTATTAAAAATGTCTAAAATTGTATTGTTGAAGAAAAAAGAAAAATAGTTTTATACAATTTTACTTATAAAACATTTTTTGTTTGTACAAAAATTCGATTGTTTAATAAATAACAAGGTACATTTTATTCGCTATCGGAATCACAACAATCTGTCGTTGACTCATCCGTCACAGAATCAGTTACATCAGAGCAATGTGTCGCGATATCTGGCGGATTGAGTAGCTCTAATGTCTCTGTTGACAGCGATCTCAACTTTTTTTGTGGCAATTTCCTGAGGCTCTTAATAAAGGGGTCTGAGGAAACCAAAAGTCGCAAAAATACATCCTCCATCGTTTTTTGGCGGCTGCATTTTCGCGAGAAATCTTCCCGATACCTTTTTACATATTTATTGCACGATTCTTGCGCATCTTCAGACATTTGGCCTATTGGCAATAATGCAGAAGAAATAATTTCTTTACCGTGAAAGAGAACTTTGTGCACGGATGTTGGCATGTAAAACCACGGGTATAACTCCACGAATTTGCGACCAGTAGTAACTGTAAATTCTTCAAACCGAACTAGATTAATGTCGTGACCAGATGAAATTGCCTGTAATATTATGTAGAACCGCTTGATCAAGTCTTCATTGACACCAGTTATCAATGACGATACAGCATAGTTCACGAAGAAACGTCAAGCTGTATTTCCGTCATTAGAGCTACCAAATCCCTGTTTCGGTTGGTCAACGTTTAGACCCAGTCGATTACGAAAGCCTATTTGAATATTTTTTTTCCGCAATTCAACTGATGCTTTTTCTTCAGGTGTACGCGCCTTCCATTTTTGTATGTCAAGTTTGTATGCTATGTGCAAGCAGCATTCAAAAAATCGTATCCACGCATGTAATGATGAAATGCCATATTGCAAATTTTCCTCTTTGATTTGTTTTTCTAAAATATCATCAAGATTGTTAAAATTTTTAGACGTTGCATCACAAATATTACAACGTAGAGAGGAAGATGTTCCAGTAATTGCATTACACACTTTGCCATCAATCATGCTCAACGCAAGTTGGTAAGCAACAGTTATCAATTTCCCGTCAATAACTGTTTCATATGGGACAAGTTTTTTTTGTTGGTCTTGTTTAAACTTAATTTCTTTTAACGTATTCTCGACATTTTCATTTAAAAATTGAATACGAATAGGTCTACAGTATCGAGGAGACGAAGGTCGCGGATTTTTCCATACAATGAGCTTTTCAGAATATTTTAATTTTTTAATCGATTTATTAATGATTCTGTTAAATTCCATTCTGATAAACCAGTCCTTAAATACTCTGGAACCTGAATGCATCACCGAAATACGACGAAAATTCAAGGCCGTCTGCAAACCTTAAATTATTTACCTGATCAACAATTTTGTCGTTATGCATGTTAACACAAAAAATTATATTATTAACAGAATAGCAGCTAGTAGCAGCCAATTTTTTTAAATAAATATCAAATACAATACAGGCAATAAGGTGGCATAAGAGATTCGACGGAACACGACAGAACACACAAACTTTTTTCAACTTTAAAGTTAAATAATTTGTTTAATGTAGATTATTATTTTACTTGGATTGTGGGGGTGAATCCATTTTGCGAATTCAAATGTTCGCAACACCAAGTCGTTCTGTACACAATCACTTATTATATTTAAAAGAATTGTAAATTTTCGCCGGTTACTTTCCAACTAATCGCTTATCTTCGGTATGAGCTACAATTCGCCAGATGTTCTCGCCACGTCGCGTCGGCACTTTCAAACGAGTATATGCCCTTCTGCATGAGTCACAAAGCGAAACCGACACGTGATTTACATCAAAGAAATACCGCTCTGTGGAACTAGTAAAGTGAAAGATCCTAAATAGTAACTTTTTTTTTTGACTTTTGGCCAGCTTTTCGGGATTTCAGACCACTGTGCGATGACAAGAATAGGGCTAGGCTACCACTTCTTGAAGCCTACTCGTTCTGGAAAAATAGCAAAGATAAGGTCATATCCTACAAAAACACACCCTATATCTTGAACCCTACGAACTACGGCTAGAAACAAATAATGTACATTTTCTGGAAGTAGACAGAAATCCAAATATTAATAAAAAAATAAACAATTATATTTCAATGTTAGGTGACAACGTATTGAATATTTACACAGATGGATCGAAGGTTCCAGGCAAAAGTAGAGCAGGATGCTCCTTCCTCTGCCCCAGCACAGGATTCTCTGCCCAGTATTCTCTCCCGGAAGAAACGTCCATCTTCTCAGCTGAAGCTAGAGCTCTTCTTGAGGCAGTTAAATACAGCCGCCTATGTGGCCATAATATAGTAGTGATTCTGACAGACTCCCTCAGTGTACTCAAGAGTCTGGAAAACACAACCTGGGACAATCGCTTATCCGTATTAATAATGGAAATCACGAAACACATAAAGTACAACAGGGAGCTAGGTATTACGACACATCTGCTATGGATTCCATCCCACAGTGGAATAAAGCACAACGAACAGGTGGATTTGTTGGCCAAACAAGCTATACACGTGGGACACAAAGAGGACATGAAACTTGTGGTCACAGACATGATTCCAAGCATCAAAAAAAGAGCAAGGGACACTTGGCAAGAAGAATGGAATATATCAAAAACCATTAAAGGCACACACTACGGAAGAGTCCAACCAAAAATACCAACAAAACCATGGTTTTACAAATGGAACATTAGCAGACGCCTTATTACCACTATTACCAGAGCTCGTTTCCATCACGGGAATTTCCCAAGCCACCTGCACAGAATAGGGATTCGAGAATCTCCTCTATGTGATTGTCAAGACCAGGCTATTGGAGACATAAATCATATTATATTCTCATGTAAAAAATTTAAACTTCATCAGGATAAAATGATAAAAGAACTAGCTAGAATGAGAATACCCCTACCCACAAATTTAATCTTACTCCTAGCCAGCGATAATAGAGAAGTATATAGATGTATTATTGAATATTTAAAACATGGAATTATTGAATTTTGAATGAAACTGTCGCACGTCTGAAGATTGTTCTTGTTAATTTAAATTGTAAATTGTCATTTTATTGTACAAACTATGTATGTTGTAACTAATGTGTACCAATGTATAATACATAAGATGGCTGTATGGTTTGTGCCACCGAAGGCCAAATATTAAAAAAAAAAAAAATAAATAAAAAAAAAAAAAAAAAAACAGTCACGAAGAATGAAAGTTGACACGGATAAAGTTTTTCTGCAGCATCTGTATCCAATGTTCTCCCCCCCCCCCTCTTCCCCTCTTTCCCCCTCCCCAATCCCCCAAATGCAGGTTGAATATACTAGAAATCTAAATAAATAAGCATATGTGTGTGAAAGTAGTAATAATAAAAAAATGCCAGTAAAATTGTGAGTTGTCAGTCAAGAGACAAGAGATAAGTATAGTGGTCAGCTGGGAGGAATTGATAGTGTGGCTGAAGGAAAGAAGGGAAGATTTGAGTCAGTTGCACATCGGGGTGGACATCATGAAAAAGCTGAAAGTAACCAGACC
>CM061914.1:6813920-6856892 GCA_031002005.1 Vandiemenella viatica
ATGAAAAATTAAATAAATCTGTGAGACAAATTCCACCCTTCAGTAAACTGGCAGATCTTAAAAATAAACCCCTCAAAGCGTTGTTTATTGCTTCTCAATTGTAATTGCAATATAAAAGCCCCTCGTAGGGAAGCACCTATAGGCTACTTAACACGCAAGGCTATCATCCTGTCAAGAGATGGAGATATTCCCTTTTCCGCTTGTGGATAAGAACAATATTCCAGGTAGGGAACACTCCTCATTTTATCGCAATAGTTCCGTTGCGTGTTAGAGCGGTCAACAGATTTAACTGCTTTGGATTCCATGGAACCTTTGTTGCTGTAATACCAAGGATCTCTATTCGTGTATCTCAGGTATTTAGTTCTTAAACCCAATAAGTTGCAGAATTCGAATTTAAACATCTTCAGTCTTGCGTAAATTTATTTTACAGTATAATTATCACTCAGCAATAAAAGTATTAGTAGAAACAATTTATGAAAGAAAAAAATAAAATTAAACATGGGCATCATTTGTTGGAAAATAAAGAAACTGGTGGCTAACAAACATGTTCAGTTTTCGATCACTTTTAAGGATTAGTAGTTTCTGAGTGAAGAGCGAACTCCTTAAGCCCACTGTTCCATGTATGCATGTTATTTAATAACATTTCTAAGCATCCTCGAATAAATTAACCGACAGAACACTGAAATAAAAGTATGTATTGTGTTTAATTAGACATATCAATCATTAGATGCTTGTATAGGCATGCGTAAGCAAACACAGAGATGCGTAAACACTCAGAGTACGGCGATGGAGTCGGCAACGCCTATATAAGGCAACGGGTGTGTGGCGCAGCCGTTGATCGGTTACTCCTTCTTCGATAGCAAGTTATCACGATATAAGTCAGTTTGAACGTGGTGTTATAGTCGGTGCACGAGAGATGGGAGGTAACGACGATGTAGGGAATTTCCCGTACGACCATTTTACGAGCGCACCGTGAATATCTGGTTTCGGTAAAACATCAAATATCAGAGTTCGCTGCAGCCGGAGAATGATCATGCAACAACGGGACCAACGACGACTGAAGAGAATCGTTCAACGTGACAGAAATGCAACCCTTCTGCAAATTGCTGCGGATTTAAATGCTGGGCCATCAACAAGTGAAAGCGCGCGACCCATTCAACGAAACATCATCGATTTGGGCTTTTGAAGCCGAAGGCCCACTAGTGTACCCTTGCTGAGTGCACGACACAAAGCTTTACGCCTCACCTGGGCCCGTCAACACCGACATTGGACTGTTGATGATTGAAAACATGTTGCCTGGTCTGACGAGTCTCGTTTCCAATTGTATCGAGCGGATGGACGTGTACGTGTATGGAGACAACCTCATGAACTCATGCACCCTGCATGTCAGCAGGGGACTGTTCAAGCTGGTGGAGGCTCTGTAATGGTGTGGGGCGTGTGCAGTTGGAGTGACATGGGACCGCTGACACGTCTGGATACGACTCTGACAGGTGACACGTACGTACTCATCCGTTGATCACCTGCATCCATTCATGTCCATTGTACATTCCGACGTACTTGGGATATTCAAGCCGGAAATGCGACACCCGACACGTCCAAAATCGCTACAGAGTGAGTCCAGAAACATTCTTCTGAGTTTAAACACCTCCGCTGGCCACCAAACTCCCCAGACATGAACACTATTGAGCATATCTGGGATGCCTTGCAACGTGCCGTTCAGAAGAGATCTCCACCCCCTCGTACTCTTATGGGTTTTTGGACAACCCTGCAGGATGCATGATGTCAATTCCCTCCAGCACTACTTCAGACATTAGTCGAGTCCATGCCACGTCATGTTGCGGCACTTCTGCGTGCTCGTGGGGGCCCTACACGATATTGGTCAGGTGTAACAGTTCCTTTGGCTCTTCAGTATATTTACGTAATACTCTTATGGTATATAGAAGTATTATTTAAGTTTCTTTGCCCATAGATATGTAAGATAAAAGCGTTAAGTTTCGATCATCAATGTTAGGGAACGTTTTGATGAGATTGTTACTTAGCATGGATCAGAATTACAACTGACGTTTGATATTACAGCAGAGGGTATGCATAATTTAGTTTTAAAAAAAATAATTTAAACTGTGTCTTTATTATTGAAATAATTAAATCTTTTGAACGGGAATAGTTGCACACTGATCGCGATCTGTGCGCCTGCACTAAAATTAAAAACAAATATTACGTGGCGTAATGTAAGTTTGTAAGATTCATTTTTTTACAAACTGTGTCACACATCGTTCAGGACTGTTCACTGCGTGCCTTTCCTGGTAGTCTGGAAGACTTAAATTTGGCTACGCCGGAGGCGGTGGCCTGGTTGGAGCGCCTCGACGTCAGGTTGTAGTGGTTGTGACTGGAGATCCTGTCCCAGTGGCCGGCTGCGGGCATTCTTCGCTGAACTATGTGTATATGTATGTGTTAGTTTGTTCATTAATACAGTAAAATTGTTGTTGAATGTTGTAAAGGTATAACAACATCATACGCAAAATAAATAAATCAATAATAAAATAAGATTTATTTTAATTTCCTTTGCTTTCGCTGAGAAATATTACTGAGGCTATTATTTCATCAATATGTAACTGTGTCAGTGATTCAAACGTTTTAATATCGGTCTGAATCATGGATTTAAAAAAGTTGTGAAAACGCTTGAATATTTTTGATCAAATTTAGATCGCGATGCATTATTGTCACTAAAATGCGATATAGTACATGTATTAATATGCGTGAGGTTGAAGTATTGTACTTCTGGTGGCAAGTTTAGCGTAGTGTGGTTATGTTGAAATGCAACCTGGACCACAATGGAAACGGAAATTTTTTGCTACAGCGGAAGGCAAGGAATTACACTGAATTTTATTTTATAACAATTCTATTTAGTTAAGCAATTGCTAAGAAATGAATTGTCAGAAAACTGAATGAAAAGTATGTATTTCCTTTAAATTGGCATATTATTATGAGGTTTTTTTTATAACTGATATCAGTACATGGTTTGAAGTTCCAAATTAATCGCGATATATGTGGCCTAAACCACAATTCAATATTACCTGGCATAGCGTATGTTGTTACGGTTTGTTTTTAGCATCCTTCGTTTTCACTGGGATCATTATTTCAGCCGATGTCAGCTGTGTCAGTTGTTAAAACATCGATTTTCATCACATGTAATAAGAAAGAAAGGTGTCAGAACCTGTGAAGATTTGGGATAAAGTTTATATCGCGATGTATGATGACACTGACATGCGATACAGGGAATGTATTAATTCTTTTGTGATTCTTGAAACTCTGAATTCAGTGATTGTTGGCTGCACGAGAGACGTCTCGCCCCTGTAAACCTCCACATAGACGCGCCCGCGGGACGCCGTCGCTGAGACTATCGACTTGTTCGACTTACTGGCCGTACCAGTCACACGGGTCTGTCTATCGTTGCTCCTTGAAGTCTAACTAGCCAACCGCGGCAGCTGAGGGGCAGCGTGCTTGCTTCGGGTTGCAGGGGTCTCCAGTTCGAGTCCTGCCTAGGGCGTGAGTGGTTTTAATAAAATGATGAGCTCGACTTGTGTCGTGCTTTCAAACGCAGGTAAAATATTCACACTGACATGAAATCTATACATTGGAAAAGAGACAAACACATTGAGCTGGCTGTATGGCTAACATGGCCAAATGACATTTAAAAAAAGAAAAAAAAAAACCTGACCGGCTGCTTCAGACTAAGCATACGAGTTCAGCATCAAATCTTTGCTAGGCCGATGGTCCCTCGTGTTTCTCTGTCAGGTGCTCAACCCGTCTCGCTGCCTATAGCCTGCACTTGGATGAACGATGAGCTTGTGGACAACAACCCGAAAACGGGAGAGAACTGTTAATAGTTGCAGTACCACGCGCAACTAATGGGAAGTAAGAATAGTCCGTAGAAACTGTAATGAATAACAAAAATTAATCAATTTGGAGTTATAAAGGCTAAACAAATGTAATTTATACGAGGTTGCATGTCTAAATTTTAATCGGAGTTATATCAGTGGAATCCTTCAAGTTTGCGGGGGATTAATATCGCTGGTTTTGAGTCGTATGAGACATCTGGTCTTTGGTTTGAGGAAAGAGAAGCCAAGACTCTTTCTGGAAATTTGAGAGATACCGAGTGTGTCGTACTTGCCGCTACGAGAGAGCTAGAAACATTCCACTTACCTGTCTTCATCGGACCACAGTCGAGGATCCGGGTTAACGTGCCGTCGGGAGAGGTTAAGGATTGATACTGCGAGAAGAAGCAAGAAGAATTACTCACGTGTGAACAGGCTATGTGTCCAGTTTAATATAACTTCAGGTGTATAGTCCTCCAAGTATTAGAGCGGTCTAGTGGCTCGATGGGTAAGGCTTCAGACGGCAGATCGAAAATGGCACCGGTACAAATTCCTGTACCCGCGGGAGTTTCAATGGCCCTTAACCCGACCATCACCTCTGGGACAGCTTTCTCTGTAATGTGAAGGACGCCGAAAACTTCCGTGCTTCTGATTCAACGTAAAACTTTAGGTTCTATATATGCGATAGCATTACAGGTTTATGTTGACGCGGCTATAATAGGGACGGATTTCGCATCCAATAAAAACCCTTTCACCAGTTCATTGCAACCACAGGATAATTTCCCCTTCCATATAAGATTCTTACATCTGCGGTATCTTGCCTGTAGTTTGTAGGACGCTACATCTGGTGTTATAAAATTGTGTAGACCTTATGAATGCAGACCTGTCGTTTGAGATTGTGTACAATTCAGTTTCACTCAGTTTCATTTTTCCCAGCACCAGTTTATCAGACTGGAGCCGTGAACAATTAGCCGGACATTAGTCTTGCGATTGTGTGTAACCAACAAGTAACCCAACTCCAATTAAAGCCGTTACGACTTCCTTTCTTCAGCAGGTTATCGGTTGTGCAACAAGACAAAAATTCCATAAAATAATAACTAAGCAATACGAGAACATTCAGTCATGATTTATCATTACTCTGTGAAGATTTTTAATGATTTCCAATTTTGATTTTGTTTCTTACGTGACGATAGCAAAACGCTAGTCGATTTTGATATTACTTTCTTCAGTACTAAGGAAGAACCGTATTTTCGTGTTTCCAATTTATTTAAATCTAACCGCCCTGTGTTATGTGAAGGATAGCGTCATTATTGCTTTAAATATGCAGGGCTAACTTGCTCGTTGTCTCTTATTGCAGAATGTTATTAGAATTTTTTTAAGTATGAAGTGGAAAGGTTTAATATCACATGGTGTGTGTCCTGAAATGGATTAGAGGCTTTAAAACATTTGAAGAATAGGACTTAGACAGTAAAAGTCTACTGACAGTTGTAACGATTATTAATTAATTTATAATTGTTTGGAACTTTCACAGCTCATTCCAGACCACCTGTGAAAATAATCAAATGTGGGAAATGTTGGTTTAAAGATATTAATCAGTGACGTTTGTCAATACTAATCTTTTCTACCATTTAATGAAGCAATAAGCCTTCATCATTAGAAATATTTAATATTGATCGTAATGAACAAATATTACTACTAATGCGGAACAATGATAGCTTTGTTCGTTTCCGGAAGCTGCGGCTAGAATGTTCAGCTGCCATCAGATGCTACCTCAGTTCGTCACTGGGAACTCGGCTTGTCATGGAACACACACTGTCGTTTCGTGCGTTCGGTCAAGTCCTCGTCCTCTAGATCAGAAGCAGCTGCACCGGATGGGTAGCCGCAAGCGAAATCTGAATCAGAAACCGAATTAAAAACACCTGCAGTTTCTTCCCAAACTCCAGAGGAAATGTCGCCATTGTATCTATTGACTTTATCCCCCTAATATAAAAATTATGAAATAAGTTACTAGCAGTCTCTGGACTTAGAGTTTTATTGCTTGAATATGACATGAAAAAACTGTAAGTTATGTTAAAGGTGTCCCAAATGCCCAGAGTAGAGATAATATGACGGCGAATAGCAAACGTTATCTCTCAACTTTTACCTACAAGTCGACATAAACCTCAATGGCCCGTTGTCTGCATCGTGGTATGACATTAAAATCGTCCTCGCGTGTCTTCAAGTGGTAGGCATAAAAATCCATACAGGACACCTTTCCTTTAGACAAGGGAAGACCTGTCACCGGGTTGTTTTGCGGTATGTGGAAGTGATATCCTTCTTTCCCTAGCTAAAATTTATTGGATATTGAGGCGCATCGCAAAATTTAGGTATCCTTTAAATCCATCGTCATGATTTTTAGACACAAACTGCCTGCGAGAGAAACAATGGCTGAGCGACTGATATATCATTACATGCTATCCATCTGTCGGTCACTGTGAGGTTAGTTTTCGCAATTTGATCACAAAATATGTTATTTATCCAGAAAAAGTATCCTACATCGTTGTTAATGTTGGAAAGTATTTCATTGCCAAATTTAATCTCCATCGGTTTAGCCGTCTGGTGGCGAAAACGTAACAAAAAGAGTTACTTTTGTATTTTAAAATTGGGTTAGATTGATCCCATTATAGAGAAGCCAACATGGATGATGATTTTAACGGACCTATTTGCTATGGCTAGCTGGTATTTTTCCACTCGCATCCATCATCCTAGAGCAGTCAACGTGAAAAAAAAAAAAAAAGATTAGCTCCCTCAAAAAGGGGGACACCTTGGCCGCGATCACAGTAAGACGGCATTGATCGATTGTAACAGATAAACACCAACAGCACAACTGTCTCAGACACTACTTCCAGCACATGAAAAATTACTAAAAAGAGGCCTTAAATATTTAACACAACGCCTATAAAATTTTGTCAATTCACAGATTTATGCGAAACCTGCGTTTTAATAGTATTTTAAGTCGTTTCCCTCTTTAGAACACTTACGTTTAACTGTCGAGAGTAAGTTTTATTTCATCGCCGATATCGTTTACTCAATGAGAATAGCCATAAATTATTTGGCGGATGATATGTATATTGGATTACGGAACATGTGCATTTTTAATTATCATATGCTTGCTGATCGAGTTATAGAAACGCGTTGAACAGTATTGAATGAAACATGTTGAAGTCTTTTCTGGATTTATTTTTCACTTCAATACTCAATCCGTGTTCCTAGTGGATGCTTACCTCAATAGTCCTGGCGCGTAACTGGACTTAAGGTTTAACCTGGAACATAAACAACGCAGCATTCAAACCATAATTCACAAACCTAAAGTTTAAAGGTCAAAAAAATTCCTTGGGATTCGAACAGTGGACCACTTAGTACAGAAACACCAGACGGTATTAAGTTATTTTTACTTGATTTCTGTCTCTGCTTATTGGAGAAAGTTATCAAGAGTGATGTATAGAGCAGAAATACTCAGTATGTCCATGAATTCGCTGAGCGAGAAATTCAAAAGGACAAACGCAATTTGTCCGCCTGTTTGTCGCCGACTCTTCTCTTTGACTGTTCTCTTCTGAGCCAGCCACCCACGTTGCGACTGACGCTTGTTAAGTCTTTTTCCAGAGGCAGTCACAGCTTCGTCTGGTGCTCAAATAAACGCAATTATTATCTAGCGCGCGCATAGACACCTTCGGTCACAACGAATCCATATTGTCATGCTACTACTTTGATATACTGTGGGAGTTATTCCAACAGAATGATAGAAAATTCGTTTAAAATGTTATTATGTGCCACTGAACCCTATCGGATCACGCAAAGCCTCGATCCTCATCATGCTTGGACAGCGTTTCCACTGGGTAGTTAGAACGAGGGACTGTCTCTTCCTGGTGCGATGGGGGGAGCTTAAGTGATTCCATCTGTCTGCGTTTGGTATAACTCATGTTCTCTGTGGTAGATGTATGTTTGTTTGTGAAATGTGTAGTTTATGAGGTTGTCGAATCATTCGCTGAGTGATCGTGGAAAACCGTCTTAAAACCTCAATCAGTACCGTCTGTACAGGGGATCCAAGTTTCGCTCCCGGTCCCGTTGCAGCTCCCACATCCAGTGTGGCGGCGCCTTGACGCCAACAGCAGCACTTTATCTTCCTCACTCCTTCTCTTAATTCACGAGGTTCATCTACTTCCTTAAAGATGCTTTTCCCTCGTTATTCATTTTCATTTCTGGTTATTAAAATTTTCACCTATCATTTGGATTTTTTTCACTCACCTAGTCCCATCCATCCTGTCACTGTATTCTTTCTACAGCAGTCGCCTAAGCCAGTCATTTTGCTTACTCTCGGAAATTTACAGTACTCACAGTGTAGGCGCTATAGGTCTGTAGCTTATTTGCACTGGAAAGGGGGGGGAAGGAGAGAGGGGGGGGGGTTAAATGCGTTGTTTGGCGAGCATTGGTCTGAGAATCACACAAAAGCAGTATACTAGCCTAAGTGCCTTGTTTGTCAGCCTTTGTTCTGGGAGAGCTTTGAACGAGACATTGTTCACCCTACAGACACATTCCGATAGTTTCCCATGGCCCGTGCATTTGCGCGT
Source organism: Vandiemenella viatica (assembly GCA_031002005.1). NCBI lineage: Eukaryota > Metazoa > Arthropoda > Insecta > Orthoptera > Morabidae > Vandiemenella > Vandiemenella viatica. Next base: position 6,822,403 of record CM061914.1, read on the forward strand.
GTCTAGCTATGAACAGCGGGCCGTGGGAACGGACCCGCCTCTACTAGCAGGGATGGCGCGCCTCTGTACATCGCCCAGTCTGTAAGCATCAAACCGAGCGTGGTGGGAGAATGGTTAATGTTCTGGCCTCGCATTCGAGAGGACGCGGGTTCGAATCCCCGTCCGGGCAGTCAGATTTGGGTTTTCCATGGTTTCCCCAAATCACTCCAGGCGAATGCCGGGATGCTTCCTTAAAAAAAGGCAATGGCCGAATTCCTTCCCGTTCCTTGTCTCCAGTCCTATCCCGCCTCTAATTACCTTAGCCGACGACGATGGGTAAAGCAATAAGTATTTTTTTTAAAAAAAATGCATCAAATGCCCGCGTAATGTGAAATGACACTGGGCAACGTGGTGGGGAGGTGGCTGCGAGGTGACGAGGGCTAACCTGTGGCGCGTGCTCATCCGTCCAACTGGACTGCATGGCACCGCCTACAAAACCACGGCCCGAGGGAAGCCACCATTGTGGTTTCCTAGTGTCGTTCCAGCCACCCGGGCCTTTGATGTTTACTGAGTGGGCGACGGATAGGGGTGCGCCATCCATGCAAGTAGTACCCCCCTCTACGCCGTCGCCCAGTCGGTAAACATCAAACGCGGCGTAGCTGAAATGACAATAGGGTAAGTGCTGGGGAGGTATCCGAGATATTGCCGCATGAACGCCAGTGTACCGTCTGCCAGCATGGCGCAGCGGGTAGCGTCACGAATTGCGGTACCGAAGGTCGCCGGTTCAATCCCGCCCACTGACAAAAATTATTTAATTCTGTTTATTATTTCCAGAAGATTCTACATGTTTCCTAAGGTCACTTGTAACTTCTACACATTTCATTTGTTAACTACTCTTGTAATCTCTAGTACGTTCTATCTGTGTATAAATAGAAGAGCATTCTGCCCAAGAGGCAGTCAGTGCTGCGTGTATGTTTGAGTTCTCAATAAACCTGTTCTCAGTTTAAGTGCTGTGTTCATTGACAAGTAACCTTCGAATTCACACCTGCCCCGGTTGCAACGCGACATAGTTTGGTGGAGGCGCCGGTCAGACGTCACATACGAAGTCGAGGATTATGAGCCGTCTTCGAAACGACGAAAACGAAGGGACATTGTTCACGTCCTCCGCATGAAGCCTTACTACAATCCTGACGAGCAGCTAGGCACAACCAGCTTCTTGTTCAAGGACTCTGAGGACGGTTTGGATACTGAGGAAGTCGGACAGGAAGATAATAGTACAACCGGGAGGGGCCCTCCAGAACTGCCATACAGAGGACCCACGACAAGATCAAGATCCAGGACACTTCAGCGTGCCCCAAAAGAAATCTAACAGCGGGACGCTGTTTTCCTCAGGAGAGGGAGCAATGCCGCATGAACGCCAGTGTACCGTCTGCCAGCATGGCGCAGCGGGTAGCGTCACGAATTGCGGTACCGAAGGTCGCCGGTTCAATCCCGCCCACTGACAAAAGTTACTGAAGCGGTACTTTGGTCCGTATCGTGTCATACGCCGCCGGTCAGACGTCACATACGAAGTCGAGGATTATGAGCCGTCTTCGAAACGACGAAAACGAAGGGACATTGTTCACGTCCTCCGCATGAAGCCTTACTACAATCCTGACGAGCAGCTAGGCACAACCAGCTTCTTGTTCAAGGACTCTGAGGACGGTTTGGATACTGAGGAAGTCGGACAGGAAGATAATAGTACAACCGGGAGGGGCCCTCCAGAACTGCCATACAGAGGACCCACGACAAGATCAAGATCCAGGACACTTCAGCGTGCCCCAAAAGAAATCTAACAGCGGGACGCTGTTTTCCTCAGGAGAGGGAGCAATGCCGCATGAACGCCAGTGTACCGTCTGCCAGCATGGCGCAGCGGGTAGCGTCACGAATTGCGGTACCGAAGGTCGCCGGTTCAATCCCGCCCACTGACAAAAATTATTTAATTCTGTTTATTATTTCCAGAAGATTCTACATGTTTCCTAAGGTCACTTGTAACTTCTACACATTTCATTTGTTAACTACTCTTGTAATCTCTAGTACGTTCTATCTGTGTATAAATAGAAGAGCATTCTGCCCAAGAGGCAGTCAGTGCTGCGTGTATGTTTGAGTTCTCAATAAACCTGTTCTCAGTTTAAGTGCTGTGTTCATTGACAAGTAACCTTCGAATTCACACCTGCCCCGGTTGCAACGCGACAATATGGCAAGCGCTAGCTTGTGGCGCGTGTTCATCCCTACAATTGGGCTGCATGGCGCGACCTTCAAAACCACCGGCCGTGAGAACCCAGCATAAGAAAGACCACTCTTCATAGCGCGTCGGCAGTGAACGATATAAATGTAATCCGGAAACAATGTGACACCGGTTTTATAAGATTGTATGAGCCAACAACAGGAACATAGTGTATTTAGAGCATTGTTTGGCACAACATAACAGATAAAATTGCCCACTAATGTAAAATAGAAAACAAAGTTCCTCAACTTGGATCTCGCCGACCCCGGCAGCGTAGGGGATAGCGTTGCAGGGGTCGCCGGTTCGAGTCCGGCCTCGTGCATGGGCGGTTTTAATTAAGTGTTGTGTTTTTCTTGTGTCGTCCATACCATGCCGAGTCGATTATACATTAAATGATACAATACAAAGTTGCAAAAAAAAAAAAACAAAAAAAAAAACAAAACAAAAAAAACACCTGGATCTGATGTGATAGTGCACCAAGTCTGATTCAGGGAGACGGTGTATATAATTTTAGAAACAGATTCGCACAAACCATCTTCAGTATTCATGCTTAACATGTGCAAACTGTCTCGTTTTCCGCATCACATTTTCATTGTTATAAGGTTATTGCAAGGACCACCGTAATGATAATTCTTCGATGTAACATAGTTTCCTACTTCCGTTTGCACTTGATATGCTACCTTTCTGTTTCATATCGTCACCAGACATGGAAGGATCAGGACTTGAAATCGTATGTGCACTGAGATACCTTAACACACTAAATATGCCTCGCTCAGATATCTTAACACGCTAAATATGCCTATATCGTCTCTTCGGCTCATTCAGAACACTGATCTGCATAGTTGAGCTTTCTTTGATACCAGAAACGTCAGTAAAATTGAAATAGGTGCCAGTAAAAATCCATAGCCGCTGAGCGTGTGAAGAAATGCAGGTTTACTTAACCCCTACACGTCTCCTTTAAGTGGGACGCGCTCAAGTCTTACCTGCTGAGTACGAAATGAATAATGCAACTGTAATCCGCCTTCAGTCGGCGGCCGGCCACTTCAAACCTTTCTCTTAAACTGACAAAATGTTCGGAAAGGATCTCAGACCATTTAAATAAAGCTCAGTTAGTCAGAGATAAAAGTTCAACACACACTTTCTTTTTACTTAGTCCCACCGATCTGTAATAAAATGTTGCTCTCCCAAGAGACAACTTTGACCTCGAACGCTCGGAACCGGACGAAAACATGTTCAGAATAACAAGCGATCATAAACAAAACAGCGGTGTGTGTCATTTCCATAAGAACTCCGCACTTGTCTGCTAGAGCCATTAAAGAGCCATGAAAAGAGCCTATTATTGTGTGATACCAGGTCAGGTCATCCTGATTGTATCCTTCTAGATGCAACTTTACTAAGAAAAGATGTTATACTGAAGATATTGCCACCCAAAACAACAAAATATTGCCAACCCCTTAATGTTTACTTTATCGGAAAAATAAGATCTTTAGCAGAAGGATTACTGATATTGTAAGACTACAATGTGCAAAACCACAAGTGAAGATACATGATCATTATGAAACTTTACTCTGTGATTTACAAACAATTTGCTGCATCTACGTATAAGCCTATGTTGCAATGTGCTTAGCGAAAGCCAGTTTATGACATTGACATATCAACATCATCATTTGAAAATGTAATTAGTGTGGCTTTTAATATTAGACTGCGTGAATGCGGAAGTGATTTGGAAAGTGATAACGTGACTTTAGTGAGGTGTGCACATTGTTCCCTTCCACTTTGATTTAACCACTTCGTCTAAATCCCAGATCTGCACTTTGAGGACTAATATAAGCGCTATCAGATGTGTAGTACTGCTGTATATGCGTGTTTTGCGCTATATTAAGTACTTTAAGCAGAGAGGTTTTGGCACTGTTGGTTGAAAATGTAATGATACAGTGACGTTATTGAATTACGTATAATTTCCTTCATATGGTATTGATATCTTGTTACTTTTTTTTCTCTCTATTAAAACTTTAATTGAGGTAGAATGCAACATTTTGCATGGAAATGACACAAACCACTGTTTAGTTTATGATCGGTTGCTAATCTAAACATGTTTTCGTGCGGTTTCGAGCGCTCTACGTCAAATGTGTCCCTTGTCAGAGGATTCAGTCAGCAAATAACATTTACAAGATAATAATTCCTCACCATTGCTGAGTAACCTGCACTTCTAATTTCTGACTTCCAGTGTTCACACTTCCAATGTTTCACAAATGTTCTCTGTCTCTAATGACACCTTTTCGCTGCTATCCGTTGTCCAATGGCGCATGACGTGTGTCTTCCATAAAGAAAATCCCTAAAAGTCACTTAAAACACTTCTTTCTTTATTGCATATACTGCAGGAAGGCGCATAAAACGTACCTTCTCTTCCGAAAAACAGTGGCGCACGTTTTGCGTATTGATCGTAGTAGATTAAACGACGAGTCTCGAAACAACAGGATAATCATGTGCAATTAAGGGCTTCAACAGAATACAAATGTCCCAACTAATAACTACTCCACTTGCTTCCCCAACTAAGTAATGACTAACTCTGCCAGCGTGACTGTGGGAAGTGGTTCCTGTAAGGAAGACCTCTTATAACGACCCTCACACACAGACCTCAATGAAATTGTATTTCAAGAATTATTTGTAACAGACTTGGAGATGTTTAATATGGTTTTGTACATTTTTCCTGCAATTAATTGTGAATATGTGTAAATGATTATTGTTTTATGCAGATAAATTGTGTGAACGCTATGTGATATTTTCAAAAACAGTATTATACATGAAACACTGATTAAAAGTTTGTAATTCTAATTATTAATGTGATGTTTGGAGGAAAATTTCCGACATTTTGGAAAGATTTTTGTGGATAATTATATGTGTAAATATCTTTAATTTTAATTTGTGTGTGTTTCATAATGATCGTGAATGATTTTGTATTAATTCTGATTGTTTTAATGTGATTTTAATTGTTTAAGTATTGTTAGAATTCGATAAACGTCGAAGGTCTTTGAATTATTCTGGAATTTTCTATAACGCCTATATAAGCAATTCGTAGTTAGTTGAGTTTTAATTTTGAAAAAAAATAGTTTTGAAGGCGTGGCAAGTTAGAATCGCTGGAACATTTGTTTAAATTTCTACGTAGTGTCTTTTTATGAAGTACGATGTCTTTGAAAAGAAATTTAAAAAAAAAAATAGAAAGTGATTCTTCTTGACCTAATTATTTCATAAAAACGAGATACCTGTCACTGCATTGTAACATTTTCCTCTTGTTAAGCTTCCAGCGATCTCAAAAACCATTAATAACGCTCTAAAAAGGCTTGTTTCCCTTAACAAAGCCATAGAACAGTCACAACACTGGATTCCTCCCATTATGGTCTGTCTGATAGGGGGGGGGGGGGGGTCCTCAGATGTTAGATTTCTCTTACTCGGCGCTTCATATCTTCTGTTCGTCTTGTCATTGCTGTGACATCTGATCGTCTCTCCACTCAATTAATGAGTATAGATTTCTCAGTATGTTTATATGGTTTTGGTCTAATTCCTGAACATAAAACTAAATTTTTATCCGGATGATACAACATTTTTACAGATCAGAATATTTTATCGCAAAATCATCGATTGTTATCAAAACTCATTGAAAGAAAGTCACGACAAAAGGAGCTGCTTTTTATTTTCGTTTACTGTCACCTGGTCGTAGAGTAAGGTGACACTGAATCGCTCGATTCTGAAGCATTTTGACTGGTGTGGCAGTTCCATACTTATACAGAGAATAAAAAATCGGTGAGGGGATCTAGGAAATTGGGTTGAAAAACATATGTAATGCCATTACTTGAATGTAATGGTTTAGTAAAGGACACACATTTTGGTTAGTAAATTCAGGAGCAGGAAGGGCTTCAACGGACGGCAGCCAGAATCATTTGTGTAAATTACCACAGAACAGAGTCAGTAACTGAAACGACAAAGAATGTCAGATGGTAGTCACCGGATGGCAACAGGTGGGAGAAGACATTGCGTAGAGTGTACAAGGTGAATGTTGGCGATATTGCTTGAATGGAAAGGGAAGAGATGAGAATAATCATATAAGCTAAAACTTGATTTCAGGCATTAGGTAGAGAGAAAATTGTGTTTTATAGCTAAAGGGGTCAGGGGCAGCAGTGCATTATCACGGCAATTGCTGAAGAATTTGCCAAACCCGCTGAAGCAATTTTAAATTAAAATTCGAACAAAAGTAGTCAGAAGTCGAAATTGAAACAAATAACAAAAAAAAGGATTAAAAACACAAAAAGGTTACAAACGGGAAAGTAGGTTTTCCGGTATATTACATTTACTGCATTGCAATTAAGGAAAAATATGTACAAATGTTTCTCAGACACAAAAAAGGATATTGAGCACATCGACGAATGGCTTCTGAATGTAACAATCCGGCAAAAAATTAGTATTTATACTGATTGCTATGGAGCCTACGTACTGACAATTTCCCACAAACCCATTTACGTATTACGTGAATTGGGATTCAAACACTTTCACTGTTTGAAGTTATTGTTCTTGAATGAGAAATTATTCCAATCCTTGACTATTTTTCCGGTAAACCAATTAACAGGATGAATCATTAATTAATTTATGTAACTTCATGCAGGCATTCAAAGTGGAGGATGTATTCCCTCTATAGAAATATAAGATAAGAGAAATCAGGTCCAGAACCGATTCATTTCCATATTTTTTCCATGCGCGATGAGGAAGTGGAATATGGAGGAGTTATGAGCGAGAGATAGGAGTAGGTATCTATAAACCCTTCCAGCCATCCAGATATAGGTTTTCCATGGTTTTCCTAGACCGCCCCCAGGCGAATGTCAGGGTGGTACCTAAAAATAGCCCATGGCGACTGCTGCCATATCACGTATATCCCTTCCTACCCATAAATGGATTGATGTAATGCACCCTCCACCACCCACTTTTCGTGAAATGCGGAGTAATAATGATAATAATCCCGGAGATATAAACTGGTGTGGTTTTCCGTTGGCTTCCTCAGTGTTGGTGTTACTGTAAGCACAGTTAACCGCGATGATATGAAAGTTAATTGTAGAGAGTTTGTTGTAATGCGGATTAGAAACGAAAGAAGGGATAGAGAGGATCACGGTGCCTACCCATGCATTGCGCCCCTAATTTTATAATAAATAAATTTATATCTACAAAACGAAAACCGGATAAATTTGTGCTGTAAAAGCTCAGGAACTCAGATTTCGATAGGGTTTTCACCGTTTTAAAGCTTAGAATCTCAATTGATCTGTTTGGTATGTCTTATGTTTCAACGTTAAATAACGCCAGAGAATTAAATGAGATTCTGAAGGTGTGGTGAATAATACCAAAGATGAAACCATAAATGTCACATACTTCGCACTAAAAACACAACTAAAATATTTCTTACTATAGCCTTTAATGAAAGCAATAAAAGCAGTTTCAATAACAACTATGTTACAAATTCCACACTAAACAAAACTAGAAATATTCTCTCCTTTAATTCGAGGTATTCAGTTTTTAAATGCGAGAAACTAATAACGAAAATACAAGAGAGATTTTTCTTTGATCACGATCTCTGGCAGTACAATTACAATGTCTCTGGCTATCATCTATACTGTTCTGTTCACACTAAAAACATTAATTTATTTACGATTGTAATATTATTCTGGATAGATTGTATTCAATCATACAGTTAACACTAATACTAAAACTTCCCTGGCATTTGAGATAGTACTGTGGATAACGATTAATATAGCTTTTATTCTTTTTACTATCGATTATGATTTTCAGTTATTAATTCTCTATATTTCAATAAAATGCTGAAATATCTGGCGTTTGTACCACAAAGAATATTCATTCAATTCACAATGATTAATAGAACCTTGTATTAAAGCTTTAGTGTTGGAAATATATGGAGTTTAGGAAAACTGAACGTTTTCGTTTTACATTCTGCACAATACATGTCAGTTTGTGACATAATCGAGTTTTTATTATAATCTATTTAAGTTCTTGAGGTGTCAGCTACAATATCTAGCGTTTGGGGCTGAAAGTAGATTCGTTCTATTCACAGTAATTAATGCGTAGGCTGATTGTTTGTAATATAAAAATAACTTTGGATTAAGCTATTAGTGTTGGAAATAAAAACAGTTTAGGACAAACTAACCTTATTTTTTTAATATCACATTCTGCGCTATACACGTGGGGCTCTGGCATAATTTAGCTTTTATTCATTTTATATAATTTATTGCGTTGTTTAGTAATGCAATTTCTATGATACGGGGCGCCGCAATTTGTAACTCCATGAGACAAATTAAAAGTAAAGAAATTTTTCTTTTTATTTCTGACTTAAGTGTTGGAGATGTCTAATGTCAAAAATTAGTTATAGTTTTAGCCACGATTTTAGGACCAATTTTAAATGTTAATTGTTTAATTGTGAGTGCATCATTCTAGTTCTAGTTAATACTGTAAGTGTATGATGAAATTAATTGTGACAATTTATTCTATGTGAAATAGGAATACTGATGTAAACAACGTTGTTATTACTCAAAATGTATTTTGCGATGCATTTAATATGTTTAGGAGGTTCTGCATAGTTTAATTTTGTAGGGGCAATATTAGTTGAGATTTTGGTTCGGTTGAAATGAAACTTGTACCCGAATGATCTCGCTATAGAATAAGTCACGAGGAATTTTGTTATTATTTGTAATTAATGTTATTTATTTCATAAGCGCTATATTATTAACGACGTGTATCGCGATGTAAACTACTCGCCGATTTTATTCTGGTCCAGGCCGCGTTTCAACCTAACCGCAACTACTAGGAAGAAACCAATTGTTCATGTGTAGCGTGTAGTTCCCCGAGACTTTGTCGAAATTTTCTCTCATCCAGGAACCAATCAAAACTAACCATCTCCATTTGGGGATACGATATCACCACATTTATGTCAGACAATAATCCATAACCTAATTGAAATTTTTTTTCGCGCCTAGGTCGCATTTCAACCTAACCACCACAGTTGTAAGAGCAAATGTATACATAAAAATATTCTTCGATTTCGATTTGTCTTTTGTTGTTAGATGAGAAACCATGATGAAACTGAGGCATCTCGGTTATCGTAGAATCCCCTATCTTTGCATATACACACGAGCTTCATTGCTCTCGATGGCATAGATGATTATTGCTGAATGATTTTTCATAAAAGTTTATACACGTTTTTCATTGGACGATTCATGTTATAGTAGTAAATCGACGTGGAATTTTATTTCCTGAGAAGAAAACTAAAATGTTTTCTTTAGATATATGAGGGTAAATTCAAACAGTTTTCAAATTTTAACTTTGATCCCAAGATATCAAATTCTTAAAATCCATTTAAAACTTGTATTTTTTGTGTCATGCTTGAATCAACAGACACACGCCAGACACATTTTTTATGTTGTTGTATGTATTAATGCACGTATGGTCCATGTTTCGATTTTCGAGCAGCAACTTCAGCAGATGTGGTAATTAGTTTAAAATGTAGCCTGGACTAAAATGGAACAGACATTCAGTATCAAAGCACCCAACCCACCACTGTGCGGCTAAATTACCATTTAGTTTAGTATCGGAAATGGCTGGTAAGTACCAAATTAATTAAACTTGCACATATGAATCATTTCGGATGAATAAAAATAGAGTACGGGTAAATCAATTTCAACCCACCCCTTTCTTGGTAAGGGGTGGGTGACCTAGATTTTCTTTAATTCCTGAAATGGATGCCGCTAATTTTATGAATCGTGGTATACAGGTTTCTTATTGCGTGAATAAAAACAGCGTTCGGGTGAATCTACGGCATCAATAGCTGGAAACGCCGGGAACTCCGCTAGTATTCAATAAAATACAATGTTTTTTGGCCGAGCAAAAACAAATAAGTACCATTACTGAGCGTCTATATAAACACCCAACAATTAAAGGAAATGATCTTATTTTCATATTCGTGCAGGATCGACACCGATCCTAGAAGATATCGAGGGCCTGGAGCTGGGTCTGTTCGACTCGGCAGATAGTCATCGCCATCAGCTGTTCAAGATGTATGAAAGAACCACTAAGTCTTCGTCTCCCACTACGGTTACTATTCCGTCTGTAGATGTTACCCACACATAACCTTTGTATTGGTAGACATCGTGAGTGTATCTATGGGAAAGTGTATTGGTGGTAAACTTGGAGTGTTAAAAAAATAGGAAATACAATCTTTTAATTCTCAATGAGAGCCTACCACGATTTCAACAATCTTGAGAAAACGCCAATGTTCAGGAAGAAGTCAACCTTCTCAAAATAGTCTGCATAAATAATAACGGAGATTACTATAGAAAATAATTGGTTCGATATATTACACATTACCTTCATCTGTTGTAGATTATAAAACATAAAAGCGGGTAAAATATTAAGTGAGTGGGCTCACGTGGAAAGGGTCGTTACCACGTCAATTAGATGTTCAAAAATAGGAACCGTCCTTATGATTAGGTTTCAGTTAACAGGTTAGGGTATCGATATATACCTATAAAAAGCAACTCTTTGTCATCTATGACGTCATCTGTCACGCCATGACGTCACTCAATGACGTCACGCTATGACGTCACGCTTTACGCCATTGTTATAGGTTATGCACGTTATTTAATAACATTTCTAATCATCCGCGAATAAATTAACTGACAGAACACTGAAATAAAAGTATGTATTCCGTTTAAATCGACATATTAATCATTAGATGCTTATATTTACGTAATACTGTTTTGGGATATATAAGTACTCCTTAAATTTTTTGTCCATACATATTTAAGATAAAAGCTTTAAGTTTCGAGCATGAATGATAGCGAAAGTTTTAATTTGATTTTTACTTAGCATAGGTCAGAATTACAACTGGCATTTGACAGCAGAGGGCATGAATGATTTAGGTTTTTTCAAAATAATTTAAACTGTGTCATATTGTTGACATTATTAAATCGTTTGAAGGGAAATAGTTGCACACTGATCGCGATCTGTGCAGCCTACACTACGATTAAAACAAATATTACGTGGAATAATGTAAGATTATAAGATTTATTTTCATTTCCTTTGCTTTCGCTGAGCAATATTACTGAAGCTATTATTTCAGCAACATGTAACTGTGTCAGCCATTCAAACGTTGTAATATCGGTCTGAATCACGGATAACAAAAAAGAAAGTATAAAAACCCTTGAAGATTATTGATCAAATTTATATCGCGATGCATAATTATCACTAAAATGCGATACAGTACATGTATTAATATGCGTGAGATTGAAGTATTGTTCTACTGGCGGCAAGCTTAGATTAGTATGTGGTTAGATTGAAATGCAACCTGGTCTCGGGTGGAACCTTTGCTGCAGCCCAAGGCATCAGGAATTCCATTGAATTTTATTTTATAACAATTCTGTTTAGTTAAGTAAGGTATGAAAAGTATGAATCTCGTTTGAATTGGCATATTAATTATCAGTTGTTCTTACATGGTTTGAATGAAAGGAGTTCCAAATCGATCGTGATATATGTGGCATAAACAACAATTAAATATTACGTGGCATAGCGTAAGTTGTCAAGATTTATTTTTAGCATTCTTAGTTTTCACTAGGGTCATTATTTCAGCCGATGTAAGCTGTGTCAGCCGTTAAAATATCGATCTTCATCACAGGTAATAAGAAAGAAAGGTGTCAGAACCTGTGAAGATTTGGGATCAAGTTTATATCGTGAAGCATGATGGCACTGACAGGCGATACAGGGAATGTATTAATTCGCGTGTGATTGAAGGTTTGCTTTTCTAGCGGCAATATTAGCGGAGATTGTGGTTAAGTTGAAATGCAACCTGGACGAAGTTGACAACTGAAACTTTTTGCTGCAGCACAAGGGACGAGAAATTATATTGAGCTTTATTTTAAAACAATTCTATTTATGAAAGCAACTCCGAAGAAATTAATTGCTAGAACAATCCGTTAAACTCATTATTATTGACGGGCTTCGAGGCTAGTCAGACCTGTGACAGGAGCAGCACATTACAATATGAAAACACAGCTGTTAGTTATCTGCTAAATAGATCCCTCCGAATCTCACTCAATCAGCTAATTCAGTGTTTGTTGAAGCAGTAGGAACAGCTCCTCCCCGGAAATGAGTGCGCTCTCTCGAAACGGGCTGACTGCTCCGTAGTTTTTGATGGCGGCCGCTTGGAGCGCTGCCAGCCTTCTGACAAATGCTCCTTGCCGCTAGGTTCGACCACTGCGAACATCCGCCTGTTTCCATTATTCATGCGAATTCAGATTCGCCGCCGATAATTCCTGTATCCGGCGACTTTGTTGAGGCGTGGGATTTACTCTTCGATGTGTGTGCAAACACCAACGCAAACAAATCCTAACTGATTCCTGGGAACACGGAAAAATGCTGACGCAACTTCTTTGGAATATGGAGATCTTGTTTGAAGGTGGAGCAGGGATTAACAGTATTAAGTAAAAACTGGATTTATTTCAGTCACGGCACCACTGTTTATCTAGAGTATCGGATGAGCTGACACAACTAATACGAGGTCGATTTAAAAAAATGAGATCTCTTACCTTTTTTAAAATACAAAATCACATTTATTCACAACTTGAGATACATCGTTGGAAAGCCGGTGGATTAAGCTATGTTTCTATACTATCACCTTCCTGTTCGATGACCTTCCGCACGACGTGCGGTTTGATCGCGTCATCGAACCAGTCCTCCACCGAGTCGCGAAGAAATGGAGTGACTGCGACTTGCAGTTCCTCTTCTGGCCGGAACGTCTGGCCTCCCAGGTGTTTCTTAAGCGCAGGAAACATTTGGTAGTCGCATGGGGCAATGTCCGGGTTATAGGGGGAAGGAGTGGTCAGCGAGATTCCAAGCGAATTGTTCGACGAGCGAGATCGTTTGATGTGAGACATGTGGACGCGCGTTGTCGTGGTGCAAAGATACTCCCTTCGTGAGCATTCCTCTTCTTTTGTTCTGAATATCCCGCCGAAGTTTCTTGAGAGTTTCGCAGTAGAACCGAGTTTATTGTTGGCATAAAATTCACCAACAATACCCCATTTCCGTCCCAAAAAAGTCGCCATAAACTTACCGGCTGACGTTTTTGTTTTGAACTTGTTAGGCTTCGGCGAAGCTGAAAGACGTCGTTGTTTTGACTGCTTGTTCGTTTCAGGAACGTAGTGGTGCGCCCATGTTTCGTCCGCAGTCCCTACTGAATTCAGGTTCCCCTTCGTCTTCAAAGTGGCGAACAAATCCTTCGGCACATTTCACGGGCTTTCTTTTCTGTTCGTAGGTGAGCTATCTGGGGACCCATCTGGCGGACACCTTGCTGTAACCTAGAGTGTCTGTGACAATTGTGTGCACGGAGATTTTTCCACACTCTCCATTAAGTCTCTAGGTTATCGCATCAAGAGTTATCCTTCGGTTACTGCATACCATCTCATTAATTTTGGTCACCGTTTCATCAGACACGCTCGGTCTTCGTCATGGACGTTACTGCAGACGGCACAAAACTCCCGGCACCAATTCCGTACGTTTCTAATGTCCATAGACGTTTCTCCGTACACTTCCACTAACTGACGATGAATATCTATGGGTGCAACCATCTTCACGTTCAAGCATCGTATCACTGAGCGCAGTTCGCACCTGGCGGTTGAGCTAAGCGGCAGATCCATCACGGACGGCTGGCAAGCAGCGACCGACCGACCGATCCAGTTCGGACCGGTACCATTAGGCCCGTTTACACGCACGGTTTTTCCGACGGTTCTGGAGCGTACGCTCCAGGCGTGTGCATCAATCCTTTACGTGTGAATGCTCGGTGGTCAGAGAGGCCTGGTGCGCGCTTCTAATGCGCACATCTGGCGCGCAGGTCTAACAGTGCCTAGTGTTTACACGTGCATTGTCGGTCAGCAATCCTGATGCGTCAGTACTTGTTCGTTGTTGCTTCGAATTCCTGTGCGACTTTATTTAACTTTGGCCTGTTTTAACAAATAAAAATTTAAATCTTGGAAAATATGGTCAAGAAATAATTTGTAAGGATTTATAGAACTTTATAATAATTTTTCATGTTTGTGGAAGGTGAAATCAGATGAGTACAATAATAGAAATTTAAAAAATCGTGCTTATGATAAGTTGGTAGAATTCTGCAGGGTATGTATGTATGTGAAAGTGAAAACAAAGATTTCTCCATTAAAAAGTTTCAACTAATTCGGGGGGCATTTCGAAAAGAACTGAGAAAAATATATGAAAGCAACAGGAGTGGATCTGCATAATAAGACACATGTGCGCCTAATCTGTGATATTTCCATGTTTTTTTCAGTGCAGTAAATATCGCCCAGCATGTTTGACGTATGATTTTACTCAGAGACGTTATAGAAATACTAGTAGAAATTTTCAAATCTTGAAGGGATCTTCCAGTTTGTCAAAAAACGAATGCAAATGTTTTTATGCATTTATGCTCTTCCTCATGACTGTGGCTTGTTTTGATATTAGTGGAGATACTAACTTTAAAAGTATAGTCAAATGCCGAATTGTCCATTCGTAGATAATTTCTGAAATCATCTGGATCATTTTCCCGTAGCTCTCTCAAAAGAGGCATATGTCCATATAGATTCTATTTTGGCGCCATCTTTTCACCCATACACGCTATTTTTTTTAAATTATTATTATTATTATTATTCTTTCTGTACCGAAAAAAATATTTAAATCTACACATTTTATCTAATTTCTTTTTTAGGATATTTTAAATAAACTTATAAACAGAAGCACAACTAACAAAAACAACAACGACCTGAAAACCGAACGATGTATGCTGGACCGTCTACAAAACTTTCCAACCCGGCGTAAAGTCCACGTTCAACGCGATAACGGTCGTTTTTGGCGCATACGCTCCAGCCGGCAGTCCTGGCGCGCGCGACTGGAGTGTTGACCATTTTTCGTCGCACGCTCCAGGAGCGACAGTCCAACCTCACGCTCCGGCGCGGCAGTCCGGAGCGACGGTCCAAACCGGCAGTTTGGCGCGTACGTGTAAACGGGCCTATTAGCTGGTGGGAGAACCAGGGAACGCGGTGCTGTTGTCAGATTTTGCCTAGAACTTTTCGTTTGACGCCGCGTCGTTGGAGACGTTAATTTTTGAATTGCCCTCGTAATATTGATCTATTGTCACCTACTGGTGCAAGATCATTAATCATTCTGTGTAGCTATATTTTTGTATTTGGTTTACGTGGCGTAGTCTTTGAGACAGTGAATATTTAATTTACCAGCGCCGGGTGTGTACTGACGGGTAGTTTTAACCAGTTGTTATGTTTCCTCATGTATTGCTCATACCACTGAGCTCAATATGACTGGTGGTACCGTCACTTATATAGTAATCGAGCCGAAAGGTGAAGAAACAGCTATGGACGGCTTCTGCAGAGAAGTCCCGTTACTCAAGCCGATTAAAATAAACTTATAATGTCAAAAAAATTTCAATACAATTTTACACAAAAGTATTTCATTTAACTTCCGTTTTTAAAGTTTGCCATTTGCTCAAATATTTATGGAAGGTGGCGATTGCCGCAGAAATGAATTACTTTAGTTTAGTGAATCGAGAAATTTTCTACTGCTAATTGTAAATTATGAACTGAAATACTCTCTAATCTCCTTTTCGAGTGAACTCGATATGACAATAATTTTGATCTTGGAGTATTTCTTATTTTAAAATAGGATTTTTTAATTAGGAAAATAAGGAGGATAGAGCTCGCTTTAAATTGAATGTGAGAAAAGAATTATTTTATTTAGAACAATTTGAAGCGTCCTACTGTGGAACAGTCATTGTGGTATTGTATTATTTGTATTGTTTTAATTAGTATTAATTTCTATGAGTTAATTTGGTTTAGTAATACTGCGGGAATGATTTCACGGCCCTAGTGTTAATCTTTAATGGTATTGTTCATTTCATATACGTTGTTGGATTTTGGTAGCCTTCAGAGATGTAGGAAGTCTGATATAGTGTTGCACAAAGCAGCCCAGGAGTCGGCGGAGAGGCCTCTGGCGCAACGAAACATTCTGCGGCGTAGCGTCAGTTTATTAGCTGTCGTATATCGACAGGTCAGGGTTTTTAAGGAAGGAAGAACTGTGAGAAAGTCACCACCAGGCACGTAACATTGAACTGC
Source organism: Vandiemenella viatica (assembly GCA_031002005.1). NCBI lineage: Eukaryota > Metazoa > Arthropoda > Insecta > Orthoptera > Morabidae > Vandiemenella > Vandiemenella viatica. The sequence goes on from CM061914.1 coordinate 6,838,864, forward strand.
GATTGCCGCCAGAAACGTAGCAAACGGAGGCGGTAGTTGGACCTAACGGCTCCTCTTCACAATCGGCTATCATGTGCGATTAAAAAAGTGACCGTTATCGTCGCGATCATGGGTTGCTATCTACACAATCGTGATGGCTTGTAACCTCCAAACAGTTAAAATTCATTCAATTGAAGTCGAGCAAATCCCATAAATTAATTTGCTCGAAACTCTGTAGACCTCATGACGACGTGGCCCTAATTATGTCGTCTTTTGATCCACGCACACAGAGTAGAGGTCACCTTTTTTAAAAAATATTTAAATATATTCAATGGAAATAAAATAGCTCATCAAATTGTTGCTAATTATACAGAAGTTACAACTCCAAGTCGTTAGCGTATATTCTCAGCTGTTTTTAATAAAATCAATCCAAAGCTCGCAGACAAAACAAAACACAATTATAGTACATAATTTCTCGAACTACTAATATATTCATATAATTCTACTGCGACACTCAGTCTAAAATCTACAGCTTATTACACACACTTTCCTTCGTTTTTTTCTTTAAGAATCCCTAACATCAGACCAAAGATTTTTCTATCTCATTCTTTTTAAAGATATACTACCCACTGACAATGTTTGTTAATCTGGGGATTCCTCGAACTTAGAAATTATATCATGTACATCATTACAATCAATATTTAAATGATAATTAATTACACTTAACAAAATAATATTTAAATGATAAATAATTACATAATTGGGGTGGTAGCATATGTTATAGGCTCCTCTTCACAATCACCCATGATGGGATATTATAAAAGTGGCCATCATCGTCGCAGTCTATTTTCATTTAATGACTGTTGTCTGTTGAAAATGGGAGTCTAAGAGATAGCGGCTTGTGGTGATCATGGATTAATAAGTTACTCTATGTTACGAAATCATAATATTTTAGATTCCTTGAGGTTTTGTTTCCGTTAGGTTTTTGTTTGTTTTGTTGGTTGCTAAGACCCGATTTGGCTGGGTCGTGGTATTGAACTCATTCATCGAAAATTCCATTTACGAACTGTGCAACCTCAGAAGAAAGTCCGATGTAAATGTTATCTGTGTAGTTTCGGCTGGTGATGGCGGAACATTGTAAAATAATTAATTTACTGAATTAAAGTTATGATAAGTACAAGAAGGCTTACGAATCTTTCATTAATCAGATAATTTCTATAACGTTTTTAAAACAGAAGAAAAGACGACCGTGTAACTAAAGAAGAGATGACCATAATATTCCTGAAATAACTCGAAAATATTAAATAAGTACCAGGCAGAAACAACGCACAAACAAAAATAACAGAGGTTGCTATCTATTTGCTTAGTACATTTAATTATTATTGGAATGAGCATCAAAAACAAACAAAAACCATGTAAAATAAATAGTGTAAGAGAAGATGGTGGATGTTGACTATTCACCGCAACTGAACAAGGTACAGAGCCTCCTATTATTGTGCTAGGTACTAGGGAACTCTTGCCTGCGACTTCGTTTTCACTTCTCCGTCCATACACATGATTTTTTTTTTTTTAGACAAACCATAAATAAACCATTAGCCGAACGTGTGGCAGAAGCATCATCAGTATTTGATAACTTTTATCGCATGTCATCAAGCGACTTGAATATCTAGTGCAAAAAATATCTCCATTGGTGGCGAAAAAAAGTCATATTTTGGACCTCTACCGTGCGACTGAATGATGGGCGATTGTGTGGACGCGCGCACGATCATCGGCACGCGTTCCTTTGATGTACCGAAAACTAACCGATCACTCACGATTACTCACTATTATAGGCGATGATGGCCACTCCCAGACGATTATACCCTCTACACCAGTGTTTCCCAACCTTTTTTGGGTCATGTCCCACTTTTAACATTTTTTTTTTTTTGCCCCCATACATAATTTTTAATAAAAAATTATTTGTTATTAAAGAAACTCATATAGGATGGATATTGTCATAAAACACAGTAAGTAAAATTAAAAAACATATAATAAAATACTAAAATTCAAAAGATTTTTAATAAAGATTTATTATGGCAATTTAGTGTGATCCTTGCACTTGATGCTTGCTACATAGAGATTTTATATTAGGCTCCAATTTAGTAAGCTTTAGTCTCAAGTCTCCACATTGTGTTATATCCAGTCGATTTCTTTTTTCTATCAGTAAATCATTTACTGCACTAAATCCAGATTCGGCTAAATATGAAGATGGAAAAATCACGAACAACGGCGTTATTGGCGCGTTTTAAAAGGTTCGGGTTCCCGAGACAGGCGTAACATTACGCGGTGAATCCCAAGAAGGTCAAGTTGACGACTTAAATCATCCAGATGATATATTTTGCTAACATCAAACGAAACTATACCTAATAATTATTTACAGCACTGTTTTAAGAATTTGCTTTTCTGCTATATTTTGTACCTATATCTAGCATTGCAAATAAATAACCCGAAGATAAAGCTGTAAAGTCGTATCAAGTCAATTTCTAAATTGCCCCCCTAAAAAAACCAAATTGCCCCCCTGTGGGGCGTGGGCCCCACGTTGGGAAACACTGCTCTACACAATCGTGCGTGCATATAGTCGCCCATCATGGGCGATTGTGAAGAGGAACCTTAAGTGTTGAACAATTTGCGCGTCTAAAGATACCGGCAAATGAGAAGCGTGGGACTGAGCATGGTGAGCGTGTGGTTAGCACCCTGGCTTCGCATTCGGAAGGACGCCGGTTCGAATCCACGTCCGGGCATCCAGATTTGGGTTGCCCCAAATTACCCTAGGCGAATGCCGACATGTTTCTTTCAAAAGGCTCTGGCTTAATTTCTTCCCGTTCGTTGCTCCCAGTCGTTTCCTACCACTAATAACCTTGACGTCGAGTAGGCGTAAAACTATATAAAAAAAAGCCGGGATCTGTTTCGCTTCGTGGAATAAATAGCTCGACTGGACTTGCGGACAGTGGGATCACCGTCTGGCCCAATCTAAAATGTTCCCGCGTGGTTTTTTTTTTTTTTTTTTTTTTTTTTTTTTTTTTTTTTTTTTTTTTTTTTACAAATTGCGTATTAGTTGTATGTATTGCCCTATCGAGGGTTACAAGAGAAACGCGACGCCACGCCGTGTGGAGAGTCGGCGGAGTTACCTGCCCTGGCAGGGGACTCCCCGCCAAGCTGACGGAACTGCGGAACAGGTGGCTTACAACACGACACAGAGCCGTAGACTAAGGACTTCTTGTCACAACAGCGCGCCAACTAGTGCGCCCGCACTGACAACAAGTGACAAACACGCTCATGATTACTGAAAACTAACTATAAATTCCTCTGTTTATGAAGAAACAACCACTGACCCATTCAAGTAATTGTTTCCATAAATAAAATAATATGTTCTATTTTGTAAAGTTAATGTATGATTCATTTTTTACTAGCTACTTATCACAGTTCTATTGATTAGTATGAAAGTTCATTCCAATTAAAAAACACGCTCACAAGTATATATTAATTAATTAATCAGATTATTAAATAGTTTTCTCATGTTTCTAAATGTTGCTGTTAGGTTTGAGTCTGAATGTCACGTACTTTCTTTAAATACACAAGAAGTAGAAGCTTTATATTAAAGTGAGAAATAGATTACAAAATTGGCGTGAATATGAAAGCGACAATACATCAACTTTCTGTGGTTTACACATGATATTGCTATCTTCGCAAAGACAATAAAGATCCTACAAAGAATGCTGAACGGGATTGTACAAGCCCTCAGCAACAATAATGGTTTGAATGTCAATAGATTTAAAACAAAGTTTATGCTCTCCAATAGGCGGAAAGTAAAGAAGAAAAGCGTGAGTGTGATACTGCAAGATCAAACTCAGCAAAAATTGTTCGAATTTACTTACGTTGGCAGCATGAAAAAAAACTGTCAGAAGAAAACGAGGACAAATAAAACAAAAAATGCCTTTAATAAGGAGAACTTGTTTGCTTCTTCTAATAGCATCATATTAAAAATTAGGAAAAAACTGTTTAAAGCGTCACCTTACATGGATGTGAGACATGGAAAATAGGTGCTGAGAAGAAAAGAAGTCTTAAAGTTCTTGAAATACGGTGTTATCGTAGAATGTTAAAGATCAGCTGGAAGGACAAGCAGGAAATGAAGATTTATTTAACAGGACTGCTGAATCACGCAGACTGTGTTCTCACATTCAGACGAAATGATAAAATCTGATTGCTATCTAATGCACCACAAAAATCTTCTGATGACGGTAAAGACCTATGAAGACCTTAACTAACATGGAAGACTAAATCTTTAATATGAGCTTTGTTCAGCGAACTACACTGAAGTTCGAAAAGTCACGGGACAGGCAGATGCAGATACCCAGATGGCGGTAGCACCACGTCAGAACCGAATAAATAAGTCGTGCAGGGTCGTGGCTTTCATTTGTACCCTCGTGAATCATGTGACTATGGTCGCGCGATATGAATTAATAAACTGATAATTGGTACTAGGCAAACGGGGCATTCTATTTCGGAAATTGATCGCGAATTTAACATTACTTGATCCACAATGTCAAGTGTGTGCCGTGAATATATAATTTCCGGCATTACCTCCCGCCATGGACAAAGCAGTGGCCGACCACTTCTACTTAATGACCGAGAGAAGCGAGTCTGCTTCGAGGTGACAAACAGGCGCCACTGCGTCAACAAACAGCAACACACAATGTGGGATCAGTCACGTGCGGACTGTTAGAAAACTTTATCGATGATGGGGACCTGCCAGCAGAAGATCAATGCAAGTGACTGCTATAAACGCCAACTGTTGCAGCGCCTATAATGGGCCCGTACGCATTTCGGTTGGATCCTAGATGACTTAAAATAATTGAGCGGTCAGATGAACCAAGATTCATTTGGTAAGAGCTGATGGTAGGGTCGAATGTGGTGCAGACCTTAGGAGACCATCACAGGTTGTCAGGAAGACACTGTGCAAGCTGGTAAGACCTCTGGTCAAACTGCAACGACTATGGACTGGAAATGGCTGTGTTTAGCTTCTTGGAGACCACTTCCAGCCATTCATGGCCTTTATGTTTACATACAACAATGGAATCGAAAGAATGTAGACTTTCTCGGTGATTCAGTTGCGTAAAATCTTCCCGAGCTTTTCACCGGGATAGCGCGTCAGTAAGAGGCAACGTTTCGGAGGCTGCCTGTGGCCGGAAGACGTAACCAGAGGCAGCCTCCGAAACGTCGAAGCGTCTTAATGACACATCCCGGCGGAAAGCTCGAGAAGATTTTACGCAATAATGAAATTTTCCAGGACAACAACGAAACTTGCCACCGGGCCAAAATCGTTCGCGATTGGTTTGAGGAACATTCTGGATAATTCCAATGAATGTTTTCGTCACTTATATCACTATGTACGAGGCATGTTTTTTAAGTAAGTACCGTTTTGAAATTAAAAAAAGACATCCAAATATATCTCAATAATTTTATTTTTACATGAAAGCCTTTACCTTACTCTACTTTTCTACATAATTCTCTTCAATATTGAGGCACTTGTCATAACGTAGTACCAGTTTTTGAAAACCCTCCTCATAGAAGTCTACCGCCTGACTTGTTAACCACTGCATCACAACTGTTTTGACTTCGTTATCGCCTTCAAGACGCTGACCGCTCAGGTGTTTCTTCAAGATCAGGAACAGATGGTAGTCACTGGGCGCCAGATCAGGGCTGTACGAAGGATGATCTAGAGTTTCCCATCGAAAAGATGTGATGAGATCTTTGGTATGATTAGCCACATGTGGACGGGCATTGTCATGCAGCAAAAAGATGCCGTTGCTCAACTTGCCACGTTTTTTGTTCTGGATTGAACGGCGCAGATTGTTCAATGTCTCACAATAAGCTGCTTCATTGATTGTCTCCTTACGAGGCAGAAATTCCACAAGCAATACTCTTTTTCTGTCCCAAAAAAACTGTGCACACGATTTTCCGGGCAGAAATCTTTTTCTTGAACTTCACGTTTTTGGGTGAATCTGAATGCCTCCATTCTATGGACTGTTGCTTTGATTCAGGTGTGACGTAGGCCACCCATGTCTCATAGCCTGTAAAAATTTGGTTTAAGAAATCATCACCATCGTTGTGGTACCGCTCAAGGAAAGTCAATGCACTGCCTAAACGTTTGGTTTTGTGCACGTCCGTTAACATTTTCGGTACCCAACGTGAGCACAATTTTCGGTAATTCAAGTGCTCGGTCACAATGCCATACAAAACACTACGAGAAACGTTAGGAAAGTCATAACACAAGGAGGAAATCGTAAAGCCTCTGTTTTCTCTCGCCTTATTGTCCACTTTCTGCACCAAACTTTCATTAACAACCGAAGGACGCGCACTTCATTGTTCATCATGCACATTTGTGCGGCCATCTTTAAATGCTCTCACCAACTTTCTCACCATTCCATCACTCATAATTATTGTCCGTAAACAGCACAGATCTCACGATGAACATCGATCGGTTTTAGGCCTTTAGCACAAAGAAATCTTATAACAGCCCGTACTTCACAGTCGGCGGGACTCACGATTATCGGAGGCATCTTAAACACTCAGTGAACAACGTAAAGAAGGAAGAATTAGACTGTAATGGCGTCAGTCCGTAGGTAAGAGATACAGGTACCCAGTGCGCATGCGCGGAACGCCGACCGTAGCGCTGAAGCCACGGTGTGACAAAACGGTACTTACTTAAAAAAATACGCCTCGTATGAGTCCATTATCGAAGACTCAGTTCATATGCAACATCCTACACTATATTACATTCACAATTATGGACGGCTGTAGATAAAGCATGGCTGACTATTTCTTCAGGGGACTTTCGACGATTTGTCGGGTTGCTGCACCTCACCGGACAAGATGGGGTCTCACACGATATTAAGAGGTAACAATGACCTTAAGCACTTAAGCGTATAACGGAAATTGGAGGCAAGAAAGATTAGAAACCTGCTTTAAGAAATATTTATGGTGATAACCAAAGAATCACATTTTTGTACAGTTTCGAGAGAGCTAAGGTAATGAGTAACATTCTTGTCGAATATTTTTTCCGCTGTGATTCCTAATTATTAACCTGAGTGAAATTAACTTCTTTATACTGAGATCGTAAACATTTTAATCCTCTAATTGAATATTGATCTCATAACTATTCAATGATACAACTGCAATCAGCAATTAAGTTTTTCTACTTTTATCTAACAACCGCATCATTGCCTTATTATGATGGAATACAGATATTACGCTTCGATATGGATGATCTGATATTAGAGCAGTCAAATTAGTTGCATGTATACTGGGAACTCTCTGATCAAATCGCCATCACTAGCTACAGGCGTTGGTAATGAGTTAATTCCAACATGGAAAATTCTCGTCCCCGGCCGAAACGTATGTTTCTTTCCCTTCAATGATATGGTGTTGATTATTCCACAACTTTGGTCGTCGTCTATTATATATGTCCATTCCAATACTGTACTTAGTTTTCAAGGCAGTCATCTATACAATCCCTGATACTAGAGAGAACTAATGAAGTATACAGGTGGCAGTGATGAGGATTCTGAGGCGTACAAAATAGTAACAAGGAAGGATACGATCAGGAATGTAAGTAAATATGAGCAGGAGTTTAAAGGTTGACGCATTGGAAGAAAATTTTTGAACGGTTGAAGCGTGCTACGAGAACGAAAGACGGAAGAAAGTGAAATGGTGGAGACTAATCGGAAGGCCGAGGACAAGATGGTTGAAGCAGGTAGAGAGATATAATAGCCAAGGGAGAAGACCAGAGACTCATAGTTAAGTAGGAATCTCGTACAGATCGGAAAAAAATGAAGCAGTGTGTACTGGACACCTGCGGAAGCGGTAACATCAAACGGTTGTCTTTTGTTTTAAAGTTCAACCACATCGCTGTATGAAATTATACTTGGAGGGATTACCCTCAGCTACTGATGTATTAGTAAGGTCATCTTCACATGCAGTGAAAATATCAATGCATCCGCGTTCAAAGAACACAAACAATCACCATCTTCTAATTAAAAGTTGCAGGATCCCAGGTAATGATGCAGGTGCCTTTGATCTGTTTTCCTCCTTCGTCTTTAAACGAATGTGAGACAAGTTCAAGGAGAAAAAATCAGTGTGCTACGATTTGCTGATGATATTGGCTTGTTAGCAGAACATGCTGAGGATATTGAGAAGTTACTGAATGGCATGAACAAAACACTGAAGGAAGATTTTGCACTGAATATAAATCAAAGCAGGACAAAAGTGATGAAATGTAGCAGAGATTATACCAATCATACTAGATTAAATATAAAAATAGGATCGGATGCAATAGGAGAAGTAAGGGAATTCTGCTACTTGGGAAGCAAAATTACAACTGACGGCCAAAGCAGGAATTATGTTAAAAGCAGAATAGCAAAAAGAGCCTAAATGAAAAAGAGAAATCTTTTAGTTTCAAATATTGATCTAGGACTCAGAAAGAACTTTTTAAAACTCTTTGTGTGGAGCACAGTACTTTATAGAAGCGAAGCATGGACTTTCGGAATACCAAGAAAGAAAGAAAATTGAAGCATTTGAAATTTCGTGTAACAGAAGAATGCTGAAAATTAAGTGGGTAGACAATGTACGAAATGAATGAGTTATGAAAATGATGGGTAAGGGAAGAAGTTTGTGGAGGAAATTTACAGAAAGGAGAGACAGGCTGGTAGGTCATATGTTGAGACATGCTGGATTAGTTACTTTGTTAGTGGAGGGAACAGACGAAGGTAAGAACTGTAGAGGAACACAGTGATTAGAATATATGAAGCAGATAATTGAGGATGTGGGTTTTTAGGGGTATGTAGAGGTGAAGAGGTTAACAGAAGATAGGAAGGGATGGAGGATTGCATCAAACTAGTCGAAAGGCAAATATCAGTTAAAAAATATAAAAAAAATATAAAAAAATAGATAAGTTGTTCCGACAATGATGCGAACAAAATATTTGGTTCCAAAGAAAAAATTTCGATTTGTTCTTTCAATCATCAGGCTCATGTGTGCCTTAAATGATTTACATGAAAACCTATTTTATGAATGTACTAAATTTTATTTGAATTGTCACATAAACTTTTTACGTGATTTACAGTACTTTTAGAAAACTTATTCTTCTTTGATGATATGTTGTCAAAATTTATTTCAGTATTTTTAATAACGAAAATGGATCGGACTGATCCTTTTTAAATTACTATAGTTAGTGGTTTTTTTAGACTCATTTCAAAATGTTTATTTAAATTATAGATTAGAAAGTAGACAATGACTTTTATTTTGATCTTTTAATTTATGTTCGGCTCTATACGGCACAGTATTTAAAGATTTATTTGCATTTTTAATGGATTCATAACTTGGCCACATCCATTCTCCTACTCGGTGTGTCTATAGATAGAAATTTAGACCATTATTTAAATTTTAGCTGTAAACAGTCTGCTCAATTGTTTCTTTGCTTCTGCTACACCAAGTTTATCTATCAGCCTTTTTTATAAATATTCAGTGGTGTATAAATTTAAAATTATTGTATAAAATGAACTGTAAGCTCAGATTGAATAATGGAATAAATTTGAATATAAATGCAATCAGTCATAAAGAAATTCAATTTATCGGTTGCATTTTAAATTTACTATGGAATATCTTTTAACTTGTTTGTTTTTAAAAATTACCGAGCAATTGTAATATTTAATATTACTTTTTTCCACACATCTTACGTTTGGTTTGATTATTTGGTTCTGTCATTTTTCACCACTGATATTTAATCAGTGTTAGGAATCTACTAAAAAAAAGAATAGTTACTTTACTTTAGCATTAGTTATCTGTGGAAGCAACGGTAGAATAGGAAGATGATGTGGCTATAACTTGCTGAGGAAGCGGGATTATACTAGCTATCAAAATGCCAGCACTGCCCATATAATCCAACGACTGCCCCAATGTTGATTGGCTTATCGGTAAAATCAGTGTCAACCAGGTGTTACTGTCACAGATTGAATAGCAAATGTTTGTTACAATATGATGATACATTGCACTACACACTAACTTCCTAACGCAGGGAAACATACACTCATGTTCTGACCTTCTCAGGAGGAAAATATGGTTTGGTATGTAACACGTGTCAGAAGTTAAAATTGGATTTAAAGACATGTTGTAATAAACGTACATTGATTTCCTAAAACTTTGAAAATAATTGCGATTCCAGAATAAGCTGATCTGATATAGCTCCCACTCGTCCATTGCTTCTCGAATAGTCTTCAGGTAGTCATTTGAATATTGGTTTTGAGGTAATATGAATTTTCGACAAGTGATGCTAACATAATAACACACTAATGATTGTGATGATGTGATAACTCATGTGGGATTGATTGTTACTACGTATTACTTTCTGTGACGTGATCAATCAGTTTTGTCTTTTCAGTGAGCAGTGAACTTGAATTATTATCAATACAAAATTCTATTAATGATGAGTGAAGCCAAACAATCAGGCTTACTGAAATATCTCTTAAATCACGATCAATGAAGCTGATTTTTTTGTTGTTAAACATCCAATTTTGGAAGTGAGTAACTGCGATATGTCGACAGTTTTCGTAAACAGCATTGCTTAGGAGCGTTAAATTCTTTCGCTGCTGGAACAAAGTGCCACACGGTTATCGTAAATTGGTTTAGAAAGGCGGAGTGCTGATGGGTGCGTCAAACTCGATTGAAGACAAACCCAAGTGGGAGACACCACGTTGTGATATGCTCACTGCATGGACTAAACCTCACGGCAGAATTCCATGGCGCGCTGCATCACTGCTTATGGCTAGAACTAAACCCGTCAGTTACTTTTTCTCTTTGTGTCATTTTCCTCTAGCGTTGCTCTTCTTTTCTCAGCGTGATAACCGGGATATCTACCCGTCTCCCGGTGACCCGTAAAAAGGAGCCCACTAATCCGGACTCCCTCGACATCAACTCAGAGGATTTGTTATTTATTGCTCAGTTCTCAAAGAAGTATTGTATAACTGGATCTTGGGCTGTCACAGCACGTATCTCGTTCGATCAGTTTTAATCAACAGAGTCGGACCTGGCTGGAACTTTATCTGGTCGCGTACGAGGTGGCCAATATGTGACAGGACCTTCATTTCATCTGAGACGTATCGCTGGAGATAGGGCATCGAGTACTTGAATGATGATTGTCAACCTTTTCAATGGCCACCTTCCTTACAAGTCCTTAGTTTGTTAGTTTTGCCTAATCATAATACCTCTTAGATAAGTCTATGATAAACCGAATAGTGGCGGATCGATGGTGGGGAGCTAGAGGGCTCAAGCCCCCTCCCCAAAGTATCTAGGTATCCCCCTCCCCAACATCGTAATTTTGGAGATTTTTTTTACCCTTTCCCCAGTCAAGCCTCCCCCCCCCCCCCCCGCCCAAACCAAAATCCTCTCAAGTCTCTCCCAAACCAAAATCCGCCACTGCCGAATAACAATGATCAGATCCCGTATAAATTCTAACTTAGTTTTCCAACCATAAGGAACAGTCTCGACCGTAACTTCAACTGCATTAATATGTTCAATGATTCAAACAACCACCGGAAACCCCCTCAAACTGGAATGGAAGTAACGTAAACAAAGATTTTGACCGGAGAGAAGAACCTATCGTTCAAATGCCAAATGGAGAAGTGATCGATGGGGCAAGATCAGTAAGCGTCCATGACAACTTACTGCGACTGACCAGTTACAAACTCTCGCATCCATTCACACATCTGATTCGATATATCGTACGCTAGAATCTTCGTTAAAAGCCGGTTGTACTGTACATATTCTTAAGCTTTCTGAAAATTCACTTGTGATCCTGCGTCAATAATTTTCATTACGTTTTCCGAAATTGTAGCGATTTGCGTATCACACGACCTGTTCTTGTGAAATCTATGATTTTTTGCGGGTAAGAAATTAGTTTTAGTCCCAGCGAGGTCTTTAGAGACAGGAATGGATGGGGGTTCAAGGAATGGGAAGGAATTCGGCAATGGCATTTTGAATGAAGCATCACGGCATTTGTCTAGAGTGATTTGGGAAACCATGGAAAACCCAAATCTGGATGCCCGGACAGGGATTCGAACCACCGTCCTCCCGAATGCGAGGCCAGAACGCTACCCCTTACACCACCACGCTCGGTTTCATGTTTAGCATTTAATATGCTCCAAAACGTTACTGAAAACAGATCTTAGAGATGTAGGTCAGTAGTTTCTTATATCTTTCGATATCCTTTCTTCAAAATTTGAGTTATATGCAGAATTTTCAAGTCTTCTAAGTATTTTTTATATATATTAGACTAAAGAACGCGTAGAAAAATGTGTATATTATCCATATTTTCGTCAGTAAACAAAATTCCAAATTCAGTGTTTCGTACCACACTTTTCGTTAACCTCATATCCGTGGTTATTAGTGTTGACATACTATTGTCGCTACAACTGACGTTTCTTACATACGAACAAAATTTTTTTTGGATTTTCTGCGAGGCTTTTAGACAGTGAATTGCATGAGTCACTTTTGGAAGTTCTCGAGCTTCAACTTACCAGCTACTTTTTTCGATGTACAATCTTCTTTTTTTAGTCGATTCAAACTCCGTTTGGAACCAAGATCACCACATATTTTTTCACAGACCTCTGTCTAGTACTTTTCTCATATGTGTGGTGCTTGAGTACTGCTTCGTCGCTATTTTTGTCCATTTCGTCGCATCCATCCTGACTAAACAGGCATCCCAGTTTCAGTTCTCGGCATATATTAATATTTGTTCATCTACATTATATTCCATAAAGTATCAACATCATTCCTAAAACCTTTGTTATAATACTCCTCTATAATCAAGTCCGCTATTTTTTCAGATGGCATTACTGTTTTTACTTATGCCTTTACGTCTGGTCGACGTCGAGGTCATTAGAGGTGAGATGGGACTCGGGACAAGAAACGGGAAGGATTTCGGCCTTTTGAAGGAAGCGCTCCGGCATTCACCTGGATTGATTTGGGGAAACCATGGAAAACCCAAATCTGGATGCCCGGACGTGGATTCGAACCGGTGTCCTCTCGAATGCGAGGCTAGACCGTTAAACACTCACCCATCACGCTCGGTGGTATTACTGGTCAAGAAACAGTTGGGATACAGAAATTCCAAGTCATTCAATTAGACCATCTTTCTACGCAGGGTCTTGATATATTTTCATCACCGAAAATTATGAAAGATATCTGTGCTGAAGGATGGAAATAAGTGCTTTCCTATCATGTGTAGCTTATTACTGAGTGGCTGAAATGCGTATTTCACTGCTTCAAATTGTAGACTAGCCCACCATCCTCCAAATGCCTTAAGTTCCGATACGCTAAAAGCGTGAAATTTAACTTCGCATTTGTCATTGTGCAAGCTAATTAGAGCTATTCTTCTGAGATCCACTTAACAATTTTACGAACTTTTCTGTCATTAGTTGCACGAGAACTCCGGTATTTGTACAAACTTCATTTCTGTTTGCTTTAGATAAATTTCAAAGGCGGGGAACTTGGCGGGAAGAATGAGGGATTCACAGGGAGGTTGCGAGGAATACGTTATGCCTTGATACGGACGGTGATTTAATTGAAGTGAGCATAGCGCCGCCGTGGATCGATTCGCAATTAGGCGGCGAGTGCGCCTTATTAGTACTGCAAGACAGGCCTCCCCCGGGGCTCGGCGCGGCAACCCTTAAAGAGGAGCGCCGACGCGCCGTCTGGGGACATTTAACAACACCCACGAGCTTCACTTCCAGTTTCCACTTCAGTCCATTAGAGGAAAAGCAAAACCTTATGTGCGAGAACTTATTTGATACATGCTAGAGTGTAATTTCTTGATAAATGTTTTAATGGGTTTTTTTTTCAGAAATTCTTCAGAAGCGAAGAACATAATTATTCAAAAAACGATCTGAAACAATTATTTGTTGAATATGCACACGAAGCTCTTACAGAATTGTTGGTACATACCATTGTTCTAGTACAAAATGATCAGCGCCACAATCTAAATGCTTATATACACAGTCACAGTATAATGAACTATATCCGACAAAATTGTAGATTATACAGCTATACGCTTGTATTACGGTATTAATCTTGTTACAGTTGTGAATACATTTTGTAAATTAAAACTTCGTCTACAAACAACTGTTGCGGTGATTGTTATATTTTTACTTGCCCTTGCGGTGAGCGCCTTGTAAACCTCAAATAGTTGCTCCTTGTTGTTGTTGTTGTTGTTCTGTTGTTGTTCTGTTGTTGTTGTTGTTGTTGTTGTTGTTGTTGTTGTTGTTGTTGTTGTTGTTGTTGTTGTTGTTGTTGTTGTTGTTGTTGTTGTTGTTGTTGTTGTTGTTGTTCTATTGTTGTTATTGCTGTTGTTCTATTGTTGTTGTTGTTTTGGTTGTTGTTCTGTTTTTGTTCTGTTGTTGTTGTTCTGTTGTTGTTGTTGTTCTGTTGCTGTTGGTGGTGGTGTGGTGGTGGTGGTGTGGTGGTGGTGGGTTTTTTTTAAGATATAGACCGACATTGTTTTTTTTAGACCCCATACATCTTAACTACTCGCACTAACGTTTTATTTATGAAAGCAAATTCCAGCGAGATAAAAGTCTAACCAGATATTCTGGCATGCTAAACGCTGTCCATTGATTTTGTTACCACCTAGATTTATGTAGGATTCGTCTAGTGTGGAAACAAATTTTAAGACGTAATTATTTGATGGAATAAACTAAGGTCAATCACATGTCAGTATTGTTCAGCCGCTTCTGCGGTCCACGTCAAAGGGAAGGGGCTTAGTGGAAAAAACACTGATCGACTGCTTTCGGCAGTGGTTTCCATGGCCCCTGCAACGTGCTTACACACTTTTTTTTTAATTTGTGGCTTTATGCCTCGTCGACTTCAAGGTCATTAAAGAAGGGATGGGATTGGAGAAAAGGAACGGGAAGGAATTCGGCCATGTCCTTTTGAAGTAAGCATCCCAGTATTCGCCTGGAGTGATTTGGGGAAACCATGGGAAACCCAAATCTGGATTCACGGACGGGGAGTCAAACCGGCGTCCCCCGGAATGGGAGGCCAGAGCGTTAACTGCTCAACCACCACGCTCGGTGGTCACAAACTAATTTATTGGGTCAACTAGGGACCGACCGAGAGAGCGAGAGTAGATTTGTAGGAACTAATGCAATCGTTTATGACATTAGTAATGGCCTCCAAACAGTAAGAATCTGGACAATATGAATGAGACGGCATTCTTGCAATGTTTGTGAAAATATTTCTTTCAGCGCCGTGCATTTTACTTTCCTCTTTTCCAAAGTAAATTTTGTTGCGTAATTTTCTATAATATGCATTTCCATGATTGTTTCAATTAGGTGTTAAGTTAATTTACTGCCAATACACTAAATATTTTGAGGCGTCATTATTGTCATGCGATATTATTTAGGTCTACGGATTAAGAATGGTACTGTAACGTCTAGTTTTTTGACGTTATTAAAATTAGCATGAAATAATGAGATGCATTCATTAATAAATTAATTTGCAAAATTAATCCCGGGTAGGCGCCAAGAATGGAAGTGTTCTCTATCCGCGAGAAGCGACATTCCAATTCTGAAATACTTTTAATAAAAGCAATTGTAATTTTAAAATACCATTAAAAAACACAAATCTTCATCTATTCAAATGATATACTGATACATTGGAAAGGAAGTTATTGAAAGCAGGGTTTACAACACCTATTATTTTCTTTGAATATAAAAGTGATTGGTTTATTGAACAGAACTGAATATTAAAAGTTTCTTTTGAACAATTTAGAGCATGATTCTCATCTCAGAGCGTTGCCTAGGGTTGAATGACGCAAGAGTGTCTATACATTGCCGGCGTTCTTTACCGTGGCAGATGACTTGCAGATAAAACAGAGTTTCACGGACCCTGTTGATCAGCTGGGCGAAGGTTACTTGGCGAGGTAGCTTCCCAACAATCTCCCTTGGTGCGCCGGTGCGGATTGTTTGCTGGCCAGAAACAGAATGTCTTCTCTCCCGCTTGTTCGCTCCGTTGAAAACTTGCAGGCTCCCGAGTTTTAGCAGAGGCGGGAAATTTCAGCGAGTCGCAGCGTTTGGCGGGTCGTCCACGATCTCCATTGGCGCTCCTCATGCAACATAAAAAACTTATGGTTTCTAAAAGTTCGTAACACAGTTTGATTCGCTAGTTTCCAACAGAGGTGTTCCGCAACCTAACTTTTTCTCCGAAGCATCGTTTCTCTAGTTTCAACTTTCTACTGTACCAGGAAATCCTCATTTCGGCAAAGTCGCTATACTGACCTTTGAATTTCATTGAATGCGTAAAGCTTTTAACTTTACGGCCTGCGATAAATCGTTCGGTCTTTCAGCGAAGGTATGGGTCACCTGGCTCTCGCCGATGCCAAAGAAACGTGGAATTCACACGCATAAATTTCCCGTCACCAAGGGACATTACAGTACTAATCTCTTAATGGGTTGCTTCCGTCTACGGCAGACGAGGGCAGTTGTTACGTGACTGTGTTAATGACTCCTTAAGGAAACACTGTAACAAGCAACGAAGAATGACTTTGCGAAACTGTGATTTAGATATCTCAAGTTATGAATGTAAAACGTGTGGATACATGTAATCCATAACAGTTTCGTGTGTTCGGGCTGTCGAAAACAACTCGTAGTTCTTAATTCGAATTTGTCACAGTTAAAACACTTTAACGATTGTCAGAACTCTTGTTACAGAAGTTTACCTCTAAGTTTTCCGCACTTGTGTTCGACAATGTCTAGAACATTCGGCTGGATTTTTCGCCTACAATTTACTACCAAATTGGTAATGCGTCGTGATTCTGATTCGCGGTAAAATACATGGCATCCCTCTCGTGAAACACGGACCCTTCACGAGAGCTGCGGACGAGCATAAACACTGTAAATCAGACCATATCACGCACGCCATTAATCACGTCACGGCGGAGAGCAATATGGAATAATTCAAACCATATTACCGCGCGTGTAGTATGCATCATTTGTTCAACATTTATAAACTGACGCCAGTAACTTGCAGTTTAGAGTATTGGCGTTAGCTGACTGCAAATGTTTAGATTGCGAATAGTTCTGTAGCGCTCTGGGAGTCGTTTGGAAATTTAGGTTTTAAATGGTTACACCCATAATCTGGATAGGATTCCTTGAAATGTAGTATGGGTTTTGTTACCTAATACACCAAGAAGCTCAGTGATACATTCGCTGCTTAGACGCTGCAGAATTCGGAACAGACGAAGGACTGTCAACATCTGCCTCTTACTTTCCAGATCTGAAAACTCAGTTACATTCTTTCATGTTTGCAATGGATTTGCTTGTACAAAAGTTAATCAGATTTCTATCAAATATGACGCACGTTTGATTTTAAAATAAGGTTCATTATACTAAGTCGTAATGTATCAAAAAACTGTCCTGGAACATTTATTTTTCGCAGCAAACTTTCCTTTTTCCATCAGTATCATCTCTCCTTATTCTAAGTTAATGCCTTCATACAGCGTACCTATTACAATGTATATACTTCATCAATTATCTATCTCGTGTATTATAATTATTCTGTCCGAATACAGTACTTTTCTCTCCACTATTTTTTTTGGAACTATTTTGGAATTATTCCCTTATTATTTCACTTTGTACTTTTTCTTTCCACTAAATTTTCAACGTACTTCTAAAAAACCAAGTTTCTGATGCTTTATTTTAATATATAACAGTTTTAAATCTAGGATGGACCATTTTACAATTAGGATGTTATTCCTTCCGAGCTTCAAAACTCCTTCGTATTCATGTTGTCCACCGCAAACGAGTTGTGGCATTTAATGTCACCTGGGTATCGTCTCCGACTGCCAATCACAATCTGCAGTCTCACCGTCATTGTTATTACCAATAATGGTTCGTAACTGAGAAAAATTTCATGTAATATTAATAATATTAATAATAATATTAATAATAATAGGAGAAGAGTAT
>CM061914.1:6857892-7133827 GCA_031002005.1 Vandiemenella viatica
GAAAGCGAATGTGAATGCCACGTGGTTCCGGGACAATTTACTCCTCTAGGACACCCAACGACCTCTCTTACTTCACGGGTCTTTTCTGATCAACCATCACAATCTTCCATACGCATACACGCTTAGTCATACCTGGGAAGGCAAGTGACCTCCCTCTATTCCAAGTCCTAGAATACTCTATTTAGGGATAATAATTCTGTTATTGGCTATGGGAGGTGTAAGGGTTTTGGAGAGGCTATACTAGCCTTTTCCAACCAAATGTCAACCTCTCCTTCACGTTGTGCACCCTGTTTGCACGGACGATGATCTAGCGACTGAAGGATTCCTGGTATAAGAAATCACCCACTGCTTGCCAACGGCCTCTGAAAGGAGGGCGCAAGAGCGAGGAGCGGTTCAGGGCACCCTCTTGCCCTTCGGGTTTGAAACGGCTCCAAAAGGCGGATGAATCAGAAATGATCAACGGCATGTGGATGCAGAAGGCAACGGGAAACCACAGCATTAAAGACCCAAAGGGTATCCCGAGAACATGTAATCCTCTCAAATTACATATATCATGATGGCTTCTTCCTGGGTAAAATATTCCGGAGGTAAAATAGTCCCCCAATCGGATCTCTGGGTGGCGACTGCTCAGGGAGGAGTCATCAGAATGGATAAAAACATTCTACGAGTAGGAGCGTGGAATGTTAGAAGTCTGAATAGGGCAGGTAGGTTAGAAAACTTAAAAAGGGAGATGGAACAACTTAAGTTAGATGTTGTTGCGATTAGTGAGATTAATGTTTCAAATCAAACACCGTCTTATAATAAGAGTTTTGTTTATGTTTTCACCAGACACTTTTCGCCGTTTTGGTGTGGAACACCGTCAGTGGGAACAGTGTGATAGTTATTGCATGTCAGTTTGGAAAGCTCTCTGGACTGGTATTTAACTACGAAATTTAACTGTAACCTTCAAATACACTTTACTGATATTTGCTTGTTGAATATGCACTTTTTTATCATTGTACCTAACTAGTTTCACTGTTTTGTGTGATGTTTTTTCTTGTTTCCCACTGACGATGTCACACACCAAAAAAGCGAAACGCGTCCAATGAAGACATTAGTACGACAGTTTTAAAGAGACGGTGTTTAATTTAAAAGATCATCTTAAGAATATCTGAAAATGATGGTCGACCTAAGTTAAATTTGACTAAATTGTCTTATGCCATATTTGAGTTCCTTGGAGTAAATTTAATGACTAAGAAGGAATATATGCGTATACTTAAATTTGGTTCGTTGAGAAGTAAAACATACATAGCAAAAAGTGATTTTTTAAAATTAGATTAAGATTCTTTTTTACATTTTTTTCTCGTTTAATTCTTTACACCTAGCCGACATCAAGGGCATTAAAGGAAAAGGTAGGGTTGGGGCAAGCAATGAATATAGTTCGGCCTATCCTGTTGAAGGGACCATCCCAGCATTCCCCTGGAGTGATTTCTGGAAGCCGTGGAAAACCCAAGTCTTGATGGCTCGACGCGACGGGGATTCGAACCGGCGTCCTCGCGAATGTCAGGACTGCGCGTTAGTGCTCAGACACTTTGGCTCGGTCTTGGGTTCCTATAATATGAACACCTTAAAGTGAATGTTTGCGTAAGAAGTGTATCATATTGCGGTTACTTTTTCGGTATTCTACGTGCACATCTACGTCCATAGTCTGCAAATCACAAACATTGTGGGTGGCAGGGGCTGCTAGGCACCAATCCTAAACCCGCGCATGGTGCGAGGAAAGAAGGAATACATATGTAAAAGCATCAGTACGGCATCTTATTTTTCTAATCTTATCCCTCCGGTCATTGCGACCTAAATAGGTTGGCGGAAGAAGTATTTCATTGCACTAGAATTTTTTTGTTTTTGTTTCGCATATTCTCCAATAAATTCTAACGCAAGCTACGTCGTCTGTCTTCCAAACTATCCCAGCCCAATCTATGTATCAATTCTGTGACGCTTTCATAAGGGCTGTAGCAATCAGTCACGAATCGAGTGGCCCTCCTCTGAGTCAATCAGAACCTTGCGACACGGATCCCAAACCCCACAACAGTAATCCAGATGCGGACGCACTAGTGTTTTATACGCTATCTCCTTTGTATGAGCATTACAATTCCTCAAAATACGACCTATTAATCGTAATTTAGAATTAGTGTTGCCTACGACGGAAGTCATGTGCATATCCCATTTCATGTTGCTTTGTACTATCACCCCCAGATACTTCACGTGTCAACAGATGAATTGTTTGTTTTGTACTCGTGAACAAACTGATTCTTTTTGTTACTTATCCGCATTGCCTTGCACTTAAGTGTAAGCTGGCATTTACGGCACCAATCGGAAATAGCATCCAAATCGCGCTGAATTTCTAAGCAATCGTCGGAGCACCTTATTTCCCTATAGATAACTGGATCATCGGCAAACAATCGCAACCAGCATTTGACGTTATCACCTAGATCGTTTATAAATATTAAGTAGGAGTGGTCCTATTACACTTCCTTGAGGAATGGCTGCGTCCTGCAGGTTTCCTCTCGTACAGTGGCTACTTTGGTGGGCGGCATATCACACTGGCGAGGAGAAGAGACATTCTCCCGCGTAGTCTGTGACACTCTGGTCGACAAGGACTGGGCCTGCTCTGATTGAAATGCAAATACACAGCTCGTGTGGAGGACTCGACCCGCGAAACAAGCGAAATTGGTTTCCCCGCAGGTGGTGGCGGCACTACAAAGGCCTCGGCGCGACACGGAGTAGGCGTCACTTGACCAGGATCGACAGCAGCGCGGGAACAGAAGAGGGCAGCTCTGACCTGTCTGGCCGCTCGTTCCAACAGAATTTTCATACTACTAGCAAACTAGTAGGAGCTCTCGTAGACAGAGCAATACAGTAGTAAACGTCCCACTAATGTCTTCAGCAATATCGTGGACAGATTCAATGTGGCCCCATATGTAACAGGGCCGTCCTTTAATTAAGTGAGGTGTTTTTCCGGAATTCCGGACCTCCCCTCCCCCCCCTACCCCCGGTGAGATTTGATGAGATCTGGTGGTTCGATCCCTCCCCCTGACATGACGTGAGATTTTGACGGGACACCCCCCTGCTGACCAACCAAGTAGCGTTTTGAGACTTCTTTTGTTTTTTAGCTTTCTGCTTCATTCCGAGGCCGGTTAAATCGATTTCACTGTCATTTGTAGACCTTATACTCCCCTAAAGTCGATATCCGCGACGTTTATGGAGCTTTTTTTCAGCTCTACAGTCCATCAAGAACTTAAAATGATGACGTGAGGTTTGGTGAGATTTCGTCGAAGCCTCCTCCCCCGTCCCCTATTTTGCCTCACGTAATTCATGAAAGACCCCAAAGGTGAGACTGGCTTCAAAAGGATAGGGCCCTTGTCACGCATGGATACCCGACAGCGCCGCTCATGAAATTTCTGCTAATTCCTTTTGTGGGATTAGCTGCACATGGGTAGGGTTGACTGTCACTCTTGCTGTGACATCTGCCCCTTTTCTTACATTTTTGGTCTTATAGCCAGTGGCGTAGCTAGGTCAACAAGGGCCCCGGTGCAAAAAATTTATTTTGGGCACTCAGGCCAGACGGGCGACCTTTTTTTTGCTTTGTGTGCTGGTAGGGGCCCCCTGAACTGAGGATGGGGGCCCTTGAATTGTTCTTTAGGGGCCCCTGAGCAGTGGTTGGGGCCCCCCCCTGAGCAGCGAGGGGCCCTTAGTGAGGGGCTCCTGGTGAGCCCTCTAAACTGCTCTTGACGGCCCCTAGAGGTGCGCTTAAGGGCCCCTTGAGGTATACTTTGGGGCCCCCTGAGCGTGAGGGCCCCGGTGCACTGCACCGCCTAGCCCCATAGTAGCTACGCCTCTGCTTATAGCTAGTAACAACTTTTGGTTTAACATTACATTTATGCAAAGATAATATCTTAAATTTTTAGTCTTTCATTCTTTTTTTTAATGTATGTTTCTTTTTCTTATTATATATATATTATTTAATTTTTTTGTTTTTTTAATATATTTTTTCTACGTATGTTTTTTTTAATTTATATATTTTTTAAAATTTTATATATATATATACATTTCCTTGCACATGGTGTTTCTTTTTGATATTTAGCAATACGACTAGTACATTACCGTATTCATGAATTTACATACCACAAATTTCACAATATCAGTAATATCCACAAAAATTACACTCTAACACAGAAACAAAACACAGAAACTATAACACTAGATTACAAACCTTACAGACTAACACTAAAACAGAACAACAGCGTAGCGTTCTCCTATTTAAACAGCCAACGTTGCGTTCGTTCTACTTGTTGTAAGCCTGTGCACCAGTGGTTCGCATTGGGGGTGGTTTCTAGTCCAATGGGGTGTTGAGGACACACCACTACCCCCTGCTATCAGGTATTAATTACTGTATACCCGGCCTTAAAGGCTACAACAAAGAAGATGTTAATTGCATTTACACGATCATATGTAGCAAAAATAGGATTTAGCGTATTCAGGAATGTATTAGTTTAGAAAAGAAACAGATTTTCAATAGTAGCACGTGGCAACTGCAGATTATCGATCACAAATAAATATAAAAAAATTACTGCTCATTCCTCTAATTAATAATATTTATTCTTAATAAATATATGTTTATCAAACTGTGAACAATACACCAATATTGTTAATATTTTTTAATGTTAGATATCTTTCCTTGTTTTTCCGCATACGATATTGTTAAGCTCAATCAATTATTAAACATTACTACCAAATCATGTGTCAAAAAGTATCGATGTTGAACTATTTGGTTGATGTGCAGTTTATAGATAATTTTGTTAGCCGTTTGCCATTCTGCCAATGTAAGGTTATTAGACTCTATTACATAGAAATGTGACAGTCATGAGAGTCGTGGAAGACTAGAAGCGGTCAAAGGTCTGACTCTATACAAAGCGCTAGTTCCAGTACCACCTATATACGTACAATTACAACCGGTATTAATAACGTCATTGTGTTTCTTTATCAGTCTTTCAAATACACAATAGCCAGGAGTCCCCGCGCACCTGTTTTCGGTTTTAAGCCTTCGAGTAAATCATTCACATTATGTCGTTCTATTTAGTTTTTTTATGACATCCATTGTCAACAAGAAACAATTTTTTAAAAAAGTCAGCTATCATAACATGAGAGAATGTGAATTTGATACACATATCAGAAGACAGCAACGACACTTCAACCTGTTTTAGATCAATGTTTTTATTTGTTTTACAATACAGAGACGGAGTGTTATCTTAGCGACAATGATATGGCTCCGTATCCATGCGGGTACTGAAACCTAAAAATTGGAGCGTTTCGTATGAAGCAAAAGATTGTCTTCGAAATATTTTTGAAATGTATTTAGAAATTCACTGCACAATTAGTTCTTCCATTTTATTTTCCACCATCTTTTCCCAATATTAGGGGCCTGCTGCCTTGATGAGTTTCCTCCACTTTTCCCGGTCTACAATGTCCTGTGTTAACGAGGTGCTTCTTAACTAAATCCTTCCACCTTATCCTTGGTCTTCCTCTGGATCTTAAGGATAAGATGGTAGAATCGTTATTTATAGGTAAGCACTGCGTGGATTAGTCTGTTATCCTAGCCAGCACGGGGAGGTTAAGAGAGGCCACTTTGTGGGAGATTCCTCATCCACGTAGCGACTTTGCTGCGGGTGATTGCGGTAGGAGTAGCATTCCACACTCCCACACAATGCTCCCGACTGCCCGCATTAGCTCCACGCGAAATTTACGCGAACCATATTTCAGCAGTGGCGACTCCAATTAATGTGCCAGATTCTAACTGATCGTGGCAAAACGTGAGTTCATTTAGTGGGCTTAGCCGAAACCCTCGCTTATCCCTCCAAGTGGCACTCTGCTACCCGCTTGGGACGCCACAATCCGTTCTCTAGGACTTTTATCTTTTTATTTATTCTTCACTAACTAAAGAGAGATCAGCAGTTTTTAACTTCGATAAGGACAAGATAATGAATGTTTAAGTACTAGAAGGCATCTAAAAATTATAATTACACAATGGCCCTTCAATTTATGGTTATTATTACTACATATTGTTTAAGCCTTAAAATGAATAGTCAGACTTAGTATTTCGAATGCATTTGACAGCAATGAAGATGGAACATCAGGTTAAAATTGTAATAACCAATGGCCTCGCATTCGGGAGGACGGCGGTTCGAATCCCCGTCCGGGCATCCAGATTTGGGTTTTCCATGGTTTCCCAATTCACTCCAGGCAAATGCCGGGATGCTTCCTTCAAAAGGCCATGGCCGAATTCGTTCCCATTCCTTGTCCCCCATCCTTTCCCGTCTCTAAAGACCTCGCTGTTAGAGAGACGTTGAGCAGATAATTTTTTTTTTGTAATAACCGACTGTTAATGATTTCTTTTAATGTTCTAAATTACGTTTGTGCAGTTTCTATTAATATCTTTATTTTTCTGGGATTCGTTCTGTGTGTTATTGTGTAGACATTTTAAGTGGTTCTGTGAATTGCTGCAAAGTGATTAGCTGACATATTTGCTATCTTCGAAAATATTCCATCATGGATGACTTCTTGGGAGCCCTGCCATTCCAGTTGTCCTGCTGGCTGGTTGGTGCTACGCAATATTCTTGCGCAATGTTTTAGTGAAGACAAGTCTTACTCAGGTGATAAATGTGTGTGGAGTTTTAATTTCAGAGATCATTTTGTTTCACTAGTTATGCCACTTCCTGAATCTTCGGTAATGAATGTTAATGTTAGCATCAGTCTGTTATTCAGCGACATACAGGTTTTTTACGCTGTTAACAAAGATACTGTAATTTCCAGAAAGTGAATATCACTTGTATTATTCATATTAGGGGTTTTTTTTTTTTATTTTTTTTTTTTTTGGCACAGTCCATTATCTCCCTTGTAACTAACCAAAATGTATGAATGAGGTATCAACTTAAGGCTTAAGTTTTCCCCTTTGAGCACAATATTTTTAAAAGGGAATTTTTCGGAATTCAAACCTTAAAGGGCAAAAATGTCAATATTTCTAAAATACTAATTTTTGTACCAAGAAGCATTTATTTCCCTGCATTCATAACCGAAAACTATAAATGAAGTGTCATTTTAATAATTAAGATCTATTTGATGACATCATTCACTAAAACAGGATTTTTTTCTGAATTCAACCCTTTAAGAACAAAAGTATCAATATTTCTGCAGGGCGTTTATGTGTCACGAGCCATTTATCTCCGTTGATATCTAACCAATATGGATAAATGATATATCATTTTAAAGATTAAAGTCTCCGCCGTTGTCACATCATATTTTAAAAAAGGAATTTTTCAAATTTCGATCCTTAAAGGTCAAAATTATTATAATTTCCGTAACTTATTTTTTATCATGATCCAGTTTTTGTTGTTCCTTCAGACACAACAGTCCTGATGATGGCGGCAGTGAAAGTCGCCGAAAGCTCGACAGTAGAAAATGTGATTCGGCGGCAAACCCGATAAGAATTTATATCCATTTATCTTACTTAACAGATAACTTACTTAACCTAAACAGATAAATGAACTATCATATTAAATCTTAAGAATAAAATTTTTCGGAATTTGACGCTTAAAGAGAATAACAACCGTGAAAGTCGCGCTTATGAGACAGTTCATAGCCAAGACAATAGATAGCAGTAGCACAGACCACAGAGATATTAATAAACTGTTTCACTGGCGTCGATCTTCGTTATGTACCAATTACACTAAACAAACAAACAATTGAAACAAATGAGGCTGTTCTCCTTTCATCCTATTACAGACCCCGACTATTCATCGTATTAGCGAATGTTTCGCACGGGTCGCCTAGTTGTTCTTAACCTGGAGAATATGGTGGTGTAGTTTGGGACCCAAATTTTGGGTATCAAATACAGGAGTTGGATGGGGTGCAGAGGATGGCTTCCAGATTTGTCTTTGGAAATTACCGCAGAATACAATCGGTAACTAATATGACCAAGGATCAGGAGTGAAATTCGTTGGAGGATAGAAGGAGGGTGAAGAGAATCATAGGAGTGTACAAAGCCTATACTGGTGATGAAGCATGGAAAGATATTGGTGCGAAAATTAAGAGAGGTGCTTGGAAGGGTAAGGTTGACGATTACCACAAGCTGGCACCTGATTTCAGGCATAAGACTGTGGGGAAAATATTATTTCGTGGGAAAGGGTGTGAGAGACTGGAATAAATAGTTAGATAGATATGTTCACTTTGATCCCATTTGAGAATAATCTCGGGGATGTGGAACAGTACATACACTTATTAGTAATGTCAATTTTACTATATAATTGATAATATTATTATATATTGACAACAAGTTAGTTACGACCCATTAGTATAACCAGTTTTTCCTGTAATCTACAAATACAATCCCGAGTTAATTAATACTTATTATGTAGAACAGTGTATACACATGTTACCAGCATCTAACAACCAGTTATTTTCTTACCAACCAATTACCATGATAGGTTTCACTGTAATTTGCGACTACATATTATATCATGTTAGTTGCTATTTATGTGAAACAGTACACACACCTATTAACAATATCAATTTTATACGCAGTCAATTACTTAAAAACCTCTTAGTATCATAATTTTTCACAGCAGTTTTTGAGTGCATGCTATCCCATGTTAGTTACTATATATGAGTAAAATTTTGTAAACAGTGTAATTACTTCATTTTTCAAAAGTTTTAACAGAAAGAAAAATCATATATCATTTTAGTAATTGTGGACAACTTTGTCACCTTCCCCTACCATACACCATATATACTTTTTTATCAGTCATTCTTAGCTACCAAATTCCAAGAAGAAAATTCTTTCACAGAGTAAAATGGGTTCTGAAGCAGAAGCTCTTTCAGTTTGGACTTAAAGTAGTTGGGTATATGTAGATAACATTTAATTTCTGTTGGTAAGACATTGAATAAGGAAGCTCCAGTAAATGTTAACCCTTTCTGTACAATTGACATTGATTTGTAATCCTTGTGAATAAGTTAAGAGATGTAATTAACAGTTAACCTGAAACAGAGAAGGAATTTAAAGTAGAGGGCAAAAGTAGGTTGGAAGAGGAAAAGAGAAAATCGGTGTGTAGGGAGATTGGCACCGGAGCGGGGGCTCCATCGCAATTTTATCAATTATATATATGTATATATATATATATATATATATATGTGTTTTTTAAGGAAAAATATCGCTGTTTACGTTATTACCAAATCAGATGTCTATAATGACAAGTGACGGGATCAATGCCTTGTTGCTAGAGCCAATAAGTTACGGTGCTGTCGAAGCTATTCCCGTTTAGCAGTGTGAAGCTTAGTACTCAGGTTAGTACGCTGGTCGCATACAGAGCTTGTTGTCGTGTGGTTGGATAGCAATCCATCATAGTCTTGTAGTTAATGACAAGTGCAATGTGTGTCGGTCGGCTTAATTCTGTAATCCACACGGACTGAACATCCCCTTTGTCTTGGTGACACAATGGAATTTCCAGGTGACAAGCCACTTTACATGCATCAAAAAGGAGTGCATAATTGTAATGCAAATCGGAATCGCTTTTGCCTCTGCATTGTGATGGTAATGGAGCTGCGTTTTGTACACGTGTGGCGAACTCAATACCGCAGCCTCTGAATGAGGCTGTCGCAGGGTGTATGTCTTTCGCCTTACTTCGAGTATCATTCGTTAGAACACCCACAAGCTACATTGTTTGTGAGTACTGGTCTATTAAACAAACTTTCGTTGGTTCAATACGAAAAAAAAAACAACAGTGCGATAAGTAAGGACATTTTTGCTCTTCGAATAAAATAAACAGAGAAAATACACATTATAGCGCTGATAAAACAAGGAAGAAAAAGAAATATTAGTTTCATTCTGTTAATTATTTTTCAGAATATTACCATCACAAAAATGGGAACACAACGGCAAAGCAAACTTGAAGTAGGCCATTAAGAGGTAAGGGAGTGAGTGTTAGAAATCAACCTTAATAACATGAACGTCGATAGAATTTAAATAGAAGTATAGAAAAAAAAGAGAAAAAAGGTTGTTACGTAATGTGTGTCCTCTTGTTTCATGTTTGATCCTAGGCTGAACGTGAAAATTAAGTCTTCTTTCGATATCAAAACCATCTCTGGAAGCACTGTTATGGAAATACATGAAGGTTGTGTTGGTTTTATGCAGATCTAAATTTTAGTGTGAAGAACTATCCAATAATTTTTCTTGTTCCTGCCTTGTTATTTGAACTTGGTTTGTATGATAATCGTCTGGAAGAACACACAGATTTTCTTTTTTATTCTGAAGCTCGAAGTCTAGTTTCACTTCAGCCATTTCAAAATATTTACTTAATCAGTCTCAACAAATATACAAAGCTCAACCCCTAACTAAGATACAAATTTAGATATTTTAATTAGTGCTACACTATTTAAAAATTGCAGGTTTCTTGTGGTTATTTTCTTCAGATAAAGCTAACGTCCTCAGATTTAATTCTAAAGGCTGAAAGCGTAGAAAATGTTTTCCTGACTTCAGACCAGACATGACTCCATCATTGTTCACTTCGACGTAGAGCTCCGAGATTTTACTGGAGTTATTAAAAGGAATTTAACAGCGTCCTTAAAGCTGAAATAGACCATCAAAATTTGCTCGTAAACTAAAACACCAAAGTTTTGTGTACCGACAGTAGTTTAACGCACCAATTATCGCGTCCATAAAACTCTAACAGACAAAGGGAAATATTGACAGAGACCTTGGCGAAAATAGAAAATATCAAGCCTGGGAATCGAGATATCCTGGAATAAACAGATTCTTCTCTCAATACTTACGATGCATAAAAGACTAAAGACCATAAAGAACAATTAAAAACTTAAAAATTATTCCGAAACTACAGATTTGCCGTGATTATTATTATTATTATTATTATTCAGTTGCGTGTCGGATGCACAGAACACAGTCGAAATGTCGACTAATCGAATAGCTAAATTTAAGTCCTACGGTTTTAAAATTCTTTTGAGTCATTAACTATAAGACATATTGTTTTCGTTATCAACTTTCATGAAAAATTTGCTCGAACATATCAGGATCATAAGTAAGATGGTTTTGAGTCAAAAATTCAACAATTAGTGTTAACGAAGATTTTTTTACTTTTTTTGAAAATATTTACTGAAGGATATTTGAGTCATCTGTTTTAGATGACTCAAAAACCCTTAAAAAGTCTTTTTCAAAATCATTATCATCATTTTTTTACTACCTGTTTAAAATACACAATAGTCTCTTTAGCAGATCGAACTACCATAAAACAATCATTTTAAAAGAAGTATAAAGTGATTATACCATTTCATATTTTTGTAAGGTTTTTTAAAGTTTTAAGAAAACAATTTCGTGGAATAAACTGAGCTCTTACCAATGAACCCTACGAGATTACTTATTTACTTCTTTTGCAAACTTCTCTCTTTGTTTTCTTTTGCAAGACACCAGTTTTCCGGTTGTAAAAAAAATTATACGAGAACAAATTCTTTTTAAATTCTTCCAACTGTACATTTTCTCTTCACTTCCCTTGTAGCTCTTATTTTACCTAACTCTCGCATTGTATTTATTTAAATGTCCTTGATCATTGTTTTTACATGTTTCAGCATATTTACCTCATCTTTGCTGAATCTTACAAGGTGATTTGGGAGGAATCGTAAATATTGAAGGTATTGAACAATATAGAGTTAAAAAGATCACACGAACATGCGTCCGTTTCCATTTTGGAGACAGAGTTCCAGGGATGCTATGCATAAAATAAACCTCAGAAAATGATCAAGAGTGCACAGATAACTTATTGAAGTACTTTATTCATACAGAAACACACGCATATTTTAGAACCGCTTAAATCAAATGCTCAAAAATCCCACGGTCAATTTCGATACACAAATTGAAGCACTTTATTGATGCTCGAAGTCCACAAGCACAGTCCCGATGCGCGCGCATCACAGAAAAAAAGAAGAGACTGTAGTTGTAGTTGTAGTTGCCATCGAACATGTAATATAAACGTTTGTAAAATATGCGTGAGTTTCTGCATGAATAAAGTACTTCTGTAAGTTATTTTTGTGCTCTTTGTCAATTTCTGAGGTTTATTTTATGCATAACATTACAGCACTTACATCCAAAGCGAATGGAAATCGGACACATCTTATTATGAACTTGTCTACTCAATATTGTTAGCACTGTCACCTACTTCAGTATTTACCATTCCTCTTGAATCACTCTTTACACATTATTAGATCTTCTCTTACGCCATCATTCGTAGTCCATTCTTGTTAATCCTATTATGGCATTTAAGCATTTTAAACCTCATTTCTAAAGCCAGAATTTTTAAATATGGCGTAATTTATTGGCGGCTCATGTTTCATTTCAGTAAACTGATGTTGGAGCACCCATTCAAAATTCAGTGTATTGCAATGCTTTGGTTATATAACCACATAACCAAAGCAGATATTTTTATTTTAAAAATGTTTTAAATTATACAAACATTCTTCTCAATATTAAAGTACAGATTTATAAATCTGTTTAATTGTCTAATATCTACTTAGTTTCACCTGAATATAAAAGAAAATTACATATGAACAAATATAGTGGCTAAGATATCGCTGTATGACTTCAGACATATTAAAAAAATTAACACTAGTTTTTTGATTTTTTTTATGGATGGCTTTACGCCTCGTCGACGTCGAGGTAATTAGAG
Organism: Vandiemenella viatica; assembly: GCA_031002005.1. NCBI lineage: Eukaryota > Metazoa > Arthropoda > Insecta > Orthoptera > Morabidae > Vandiemenella > Vandiemenella viatica. Next base: position 6,870,654 of record CM061914.1, read on the forward strand.
GCGTGATGGGACTGGGGACAAGGAACGCGTAGGAATTTGGCCATGGCCTTTTTGAAGGAACCTGGAGTGATTTGAGCAAACTATAGAAAGCCCAAATCTGGATGCCTGGACCGGGATTCGAACCTACTTCCTCCTGATGCGAGGTCAGAGCGTTAACCGATCACCTACTATGCTAGGAACTATTTTTTTAAATAAATTTTATCTACAATATAATTATTTATATGTTTCCATCAAATCATGAACAATTAATTTTATCCACTGAATATTTTAAACGCTCTGCGGTAACTTGTACTATTTGTTTAGAACGTTAATTTCATGGGCGTAGCAGCAGTATTTACCTCCTGCCTCGCGCGAGATATTCCCCTTCAGCCCTGTCTCTCGGTTCGCATTTTCCTCTTGCTTGTCTCTGAGTGCTGTAGCGAAGTTGTGGCGACTGTAAGCGTCGAAGAATTTCTTCAAAGTTCTCAAGAGGACGCCACCCCCGCAGACAATGGAGCAGGCGAGATTAAACCCTTTCTACTCCGGCTGTATTCATTAGGCGTTACTGTCTTTCACGCTCGCAGCTCCGGCAGACATTAAAATTGACTGCTTTCTCTGCTAACCGCGATACAATGCAACCGCTCTCTATTCCGTTATGACGGGCGTTGCTCCCAAGAGTAGCGTCTGCAATGATTTCACGAACGATTTCTCTAGAACGGAAAGCTTAGCGAACCATTCCAGTAACTACCAACGAGCTCACGAATAATTATCCATCTTACCATTCGCTTTTATGAAGACCAAAGCAGAATTAAATTCATTCCTGACGAATCCCCACAGGATTCCGATACACCATCTTGAAACAAAACGCAGTAAATACGTTCCTTGCATATATTTTGCACCGCAGGGAGATTATTTAACAGCAGAATTTTTATAAATGTGAAAATTAAGTAAAACATTCTTCCGGATTTTTCGAAAAAAGTGTCAAAACCCTGCCTTTAAAGGACAGAAAAAAAGGACAACAGTACATTCTTGTGAAGTATTTGCCACATTTTTCCGTTTTAATCGATAGATTGAGTGTTTTTTTTCCTTTCAATTAGTTCCATTAGTAAGAGAATTATAGACTTTAATAGTTATCTCGTTTAATTACTCTTTCCTGCTGTTTAATCCTGTCCCGTACGTGGTGATACGTATCTCATTTTATAAATGAAATAACGAGTCCAACAAGATTCACATTCGACTTTGTTTATTTACTTTTAAGACATCAGACTCCAAAGATACTAGGTGCAAATGTTCCAGTAATTATAACGTTCAAACTACTCACAATAGGTGAAATATGAGTACAACACTGAATACTAAAACTGATTTCTGTCGATCGCTTATATAGATTCCATCGAAAATTCCAGAATAATTCAAAGACTTCCTACAGACGTTTCTGAAATTCTAACAATACTTAAACAATTAAAATCAGATCAAAAACAATCAGAATTAATACAAAATCATTATGAAATGCATATAAATGAAAATAAAGACATTTACACACAATATTAGCCACATATATCAGTCCAAACTGTCGGAAATTGTCATACAAACATCGTAGCTCAACTCTATACTTGGAATTATAAAATTGTAACTAATCTTTCTTGCATAGTACTGTCCTTGAACATGTTAAATAGTTTTACATAGTTTCCTTCCATAAAAGGAAGTCCATTTACACAAATTCACAATTAATTGCAAGAAAAACATACGAAACCATATTTACTCAACCCCCAGCTTGCTACAAATAATTCACTAAATACAATGTCAATTAGGATCTGGGTTTAAGGGCCGTTATAACTTATTTACTTATGGTACCTTAAAGACAGTAACAGTTCTGTTTGATCATAATGCCTTTGTGATGAATTTTTTACTAACTGTAAAAATCGCCTCTGTTGGAGACACATACCCTAACACAGCAAGCCAACTGGCCTACAGTTTTAGGCTGGATTCGAAACAAGAAAATGTTCTGTCGTACCTTATCACAGACAAAGAAAGGTATGTTACAGGTGAAGGACATGTTATGGGTCTTTAGAAATGTGAATGTTGTTCTGGATTCGAACTGGTGGTCTTACGCTATCCCATCAGCACTTCTAGTGTAGCTAACAATCCAGCATCGAGCGTGGTGTGTGAGTGGTTAACGCTCTGGCCTCGCATTCGGGAGGACGGCGGTTCGAATCCCAGTCCGGGCATCCAGATTTGGGTTTTCTGTGGTTTCCCCAAATCACTCCACGCGAATGCCGGGATGATTCCTTCAAAGGCCATGACTGAATTCCTTCCAGTTCCTTGTCCCCAGTCCCATCCAGCCTCGTCGCTGAAACATAAACTAAGCGAATTTTCAGATCCGTAACTTCTACCTAGGAGAATGTTTACAGGTAATACTGAACTTCACAATCCGAGAACTATTTCTTTGTTTCACGCTTTTCACTTGCTCGTAACACGATGTATTATATAAAGCTCTTCTCTTCGCTTATTGCCGTGTCCTACCAAAGAGATGGTTAACATCTCAACAGATGCAGAAGTCAAAAGCGGGACAAAATCGAGAAAAACGAGAGAGAGTATCTTAAAACATTAGCAGAAGGATGTGTATGTTTTCCGATTCTTGTGTAGACCAAACCACAGTGGCAGTACTTTTATTCTCTAAACGACAGTTTAAACATTTTTCGTTTCACTTATTCTAGTGATCATCAGCATAATCATAATGGTATCTTAGTATTTGTTGTTAAATAATACGCTATTACAACTGTTGGATATTTGTTTTTATTTTCCGGACGCGTTTCGCCTCTCAGCGTACAGTTTTGATGTAATATGTGATTCGTTATTGACTTTTGAATATAATGATTTTTAGATTTACCCAATTTGGTAAATCTAAAAATCTAAAATCGGAGCACGAGTGGGACTTCGGCTCCTAAAGCCCATATCGATGATGTCTCGTTGAATGGGTCGCACGCTGTCACTTGTTGATGGCCCCACCTCGTCGTTACCCCGGAGATGCTGTGTCCCATCTCTCGTGCGCCGACTATAACACCACTTTCAAACTCACTTAAATCGTTATAAACTGCCATTGAAGCAGCAGTAACCGATCTAACGTCTGCGCCAGACACCTGTTGTCTTATATAGGCGTTACCGACCGCAGCACCGTACTCTGAGTGTTTGCATATATCTGTGTATGCATACGCATGGCTATACCAGTTTCTTTGGCTCTTCAGTGTATATAAAATAGGTTATTGGTGTATCCACGATTTATCGACGCCGACACCGTTTGAGCGTTCACGATGAAAGCAGGCACAGCTATGAATTTTTTGATGGAGAAGGTTTATCACGAAAAAATAATAAACCACCTCCTCCCGCTCTTTACAACCCTTAATTTTTACACAAAACCATATTTTATCCGATTTCGAGGGAACCTTGCACACGTGTACTTTAAAATAAAGGGAAAAATGGTGTCAACAGTTGGTTTGCATAAACTCAAGTCCTCTCCCTCTTTCCATCCCCTTAATTTTTGACAATGTTCTTTACACAAATGAACAGTTGACACCTTTTGACCGATCACCATGAAAATTGGAAAATATATGTATCTTTTTACTGAGAAGTTTTCTGACCAAAAAAATTTCAAAAACCTTACCCTCTCCGCCTTTACACCCCTTATTTTTTATGCAAACCCACAGTTTTTCTCCGATGTCAACGAAATATGTGCTTAAAAAAAAGGGGGGAAAATTACTGTACATTTTAGTTTTACAAAAACCCAATCTCTGTCCACCTTTCCATACCTTAATTATTGTCAATGTTCTTTATACAAAGCTAAAGTTTCTATTCGATTTTGAAGGAATTTTTCACATGTATAGTTTAAAACAAGCAGAAAAATACTTTGTTTTAGGTTTAAAAAAGCACAACCACTTTCCCCCATTACTACAATCGCTTTTAAATTCCAGTGTTATTTACAGAAATCCATAGTTTTAAATCCCGTTAAAATAAATCCAGCTTTTTTAAGTTACGCCAGAATATTCATAAGAAAATAGGTCCTAACGTTTCAACATATACATCAGATTTTGGCTTGGACTTCATGCTTAAACATTGTGAAAACCCATGCACCAATCCGTATTTTCTGCATAATGCTGGAACAAACGGATATATTAAAGATACAATGTATGTGATAAGTATATTAATGCGAGGATGGTAGATGTTTTGACTATAGAGAAGCAACTTTAACAATGATATAGTTATGTTGAAATGCAGTCTAGACCAAAATGTAAACTAACATTCCGTATCACAGCATCCGATTCACCCCGTTCTGGGCAATGTTCAGTTTACTTCTGGCAACGGCTGGTGCCGAATTAATGATCCAATCGGAAATATAAAAATAGTGTAGTGGTAAATCAGTCCCGTTTATACAGGGCAACGCCGTGTACTCTGCTAGTTATAAATTTTTAAACTAGGTGGAAATGGACGGTAGACTAATCCCAAGCGAATTTAGCCCTTGTCGTAAAGCGTAATTGTCCCTCTGACCGGGCATCGCCCTGGGGAAGCTGCAGTAACGGCTTAGATTGTATGCAGATTGGTTCCGGAACCAGCAGCAACTATTGTCTCAGTCCACTTCCCGCCGAATCTCATTAGCTATTACCTGGATTGCATCCTCACCTACCTGTCGATAGCATGCAGCCATTTCCAATTAACGTTGTCCAGAGATATTTTTTGTGTTGCTATTCAACTTGTATGTAGAAGAAGCAATGAAGAAAGTCAAAGAAAAATTTCCATGTGGCATAAGTTTTCAGGGAGAAAAAATCAGTATGCTACGATTTGCTGACGACATTGTCTTGTTAGCAGAGAGGGCTGAGGATATTGAGAAGTTATTGAATGGCATGAACAAAATACTGAAGGAGATTTTGGACTGAATATAAATCAAAGTAAAACAAAAGTGATGAAATGTAGCAGAAATGATACCAATATTAGCAGATTAAATATAAAAATAGGATCGGATGCAATAGGAGAACTGAGTGAGTTGGGAAGCAAAATTACAACCGATGGCCAAAGCAGGAATGATGTTAAAAGCAGAATAGCTCTAGCAAAAAGAACCTTCATGAAAAAGAGAAACCTTTTAGTTTCAAATATTGATCTAGGAATTAGAAAAGAACTTCTTACAACTCTATGTGTGGAGCACAGCACTTTACGGAAGCGAAACATGGACATTAGGTATACCGGAAAGAAAGAAACTTGAATCATTTGAAATGTGGTGCTACAGAAGAATGCTGAAAATTAGGTGGACAGACAAAGTAAGAAATGAACGTGTTTTGGAAATGATGGGTGAGAAAAGAAGTTTATGGAAGAAGCTTACAGGAAGAAGAAACAGGCTGGTAGGTCATATTTTGAGACATGCTGGATTGGTTAATTTGTTAGTGGAGGGAACAGTTGAAGGTAATAACTGTAGAGGTAGACAGAGATTAGAATATATGAAGCAGATAATTGAGGACGTGGGTTGTAAGGGGTATGTATAAATGAGAGGTTAGCACAGGATAGGAAGGGATGGAGGATTGCATCAAACCAGTCTAAAGACTGACGACAGCAAAAAAAAAAAAAAAAAAAAAAAAAAAAAAAAAAAAAAAAAAAAAAAAAAAAAAAAAAAAAAAAAATTCAGCTGAACCAAAATATACGATTAAAGTACCTACCAAAGTTTGATTGCGCGAACGTTTTAATTACATAAGTCTTTGTTCATCTTACTTTTTACCGTCGTTAGTAGACATATGATCTTGATCGTATCTTTTATTTTTGTGTACAACTTTTAAGAAATTATGTACTTGAATTATATGTCTTCCTATCTTTTTGTTGTCTTTCTGTCTGTTATAATTCCTGCACAGAGAAAATATGACGGAGCTTCTAGTGGCAGAAAACATTACTTGTGTAGACGGAAGTGAAGGCAATATTATTTTAATTTTTTTCACTTTTCTTCAAGTTTCAGCCACTAACGATCATAGTTTCCTCCCCATCAATAGGGCATAAAGTATTCCATTTAAACAGAGCGTAAATGACTGAACTCAATTGTGACAGCAGATAAAAAAACCAATCAATCAAGTCTTTATTTTTCAGGTTATTCATAAGAAATTTTAAACACCAGTTCTGTTTTGTATCTTCTTATTTACTTATAATCCCTTTACTAAGATAAAAAAAATATTCTTTAAACAAAATGGTGGCATACTAAATTTATATCTGCTGGGGATCTAGGCCATTCATCCACAAAACCTAAACGAGCAAGTGTCTAGTGTTGCAGATTGTAGCGTCTGTAAGCAGTTCCGTGGGTGACGACTGTCTTTGCTTCCAGAGATAGTTAAAATTAATAACCTAAAAATTAATTTTCTTAGATAAAAGATACAAATGATTAATAGGAGTTTCAAAGGAAATCAATGTCAGATGAATTGATTGATACCACTAATTTTATTCCCAGAAACTTGGAACAAAAATACTGACGGAAAACCTTTCAGTTGACCACAAGATGATGGAAATATTAAAGATAAACCAGAAATTGCAAATGAATTCGTTATAATACTTATCAAAAATAGTAAAGTCCAAAGTATACACGTCAATCAGATGCAAGTGCGAACAGTGACAAATAATTCTATGATTCCTAAGACTTCCGCGGGCGTCTTTGTTGATAATTAATTGACTTTCGGGTTATGCCGCGTTGTTTATTACATTACCTGAGTTTTCCCCTGGTATCCTACAGCTTTTGTCACAGATACTGACTTGCTGGCTGAAAAAACTTACGAACCATTAAGCAGAATCCGACTACAGAAGATTAGGACAGAGGTGGCCCGAAGAGTTAACACCTCCAAAGCGATTGAGCAGGAGGACAAGAAAAACCTAAAAAGAGGCAATTGCATGATGCCTAGGTTTAATGGATTGCCCAAAGTGCACAAAAAAGAGGTTCCCTTACGTCCGATTGTGAGCGCGGTCAACTCACCTACACATCCACTTGCGCGGTATGTTGCCAATAAACCGAAACATCTCACGAAAGATATCAGATCAGCTGTAAAGAACTCAGTTCACTTTAAACAAATTATTGATGATCTGACGCTAGAGACGACTGATGTCATGGTGAGTTTCGATGTTGTCTCATTATTCACTAATGTACCGGTAGACGAAGCCGTTGCTGTAATACGTGCTAAACTTCTTGCACAAGGAAAGTCTACTGAGTGGGCTGACCTGACAGAGTTCTGCCTTAAGTCAACTGTGTTCCAATATGGTGGTGAACTTTACGCTCAAGTTGAAGGTGCGGCAATGGGCTCGCCACTTTCACCTGTAGCCGCCAACATATTCATGGAAGCATTCGCCTGTCTCCCATACATTCAGGGTATCACAGACCGGATTGGGAAACTGTTAAAGCGGGTGGAGGTGCGAATAGTATATAAGGCTAACTGCAAACTTGGTCAGTCACTGACAAAGGTAAAAGGCAGATTACACCCACACCAGCTTATGGGTGTTTACGAAATCCCCTGCAGCTGTGGCAGTGTTTATATCGGCGAGACAGGTCGCACTGTGGCGGAGAGACTTAAAGAACATATCCGCCACTACAAATATAACAACAGCGACAAATCCGTCATGCTATTAATACCGGGCATGAAGTAAAATTTCAAGACACGAGGCTACTGTGGAGAGAAGACCAATGGTGGCCCCGACGGGTGAAAAAGGCAGCAGAAATTTTAAAAAATACCATCAACATCAACGAAGATAGCGGCCTTTTACTCTGCGATGCTTGGCACTCGTTACTATGTCAACATAAACAGTATCTCTGACGAAGGCTGGAGGATACCAGCCGAAAGCTCAGGTAATGAAATAAACAACGCGGCATAACCCGAAAGTTAATTAATCATGAAATAATTCTATGTCTTAAAACTTCAAGTTAATCATTGACCGGGAAGTAAAGTGATGCTACGAAGAACAAATGCCGTTCCAAACCTTACAGTCTATTTACCCTGCTCCAAGTCACATTTTCTTTTTTACTTATTTATGCCTCGTCAACGTCATTAGAGGCTGGATGGGACTGTGAACAAGAAACTGGAAGGATTTCGGACATGGAATTTTGAGTGAAGCTGCAGTGTACCCGGAGTAAGGATTGCCACCAGTTACTATTACTCTCTATCATTAAGTTGTTTCTTTATATATATAAAATATCTTGTTCAATTCTGCCTGGGTGCCATGGAAGGAGTCCTTCCAGAATTTTAAATGAACATTTAGAAATGCAATTATTTGTTTTATTATAAGGAAAATTATTTTAATTTATCTACTGACATTTACATTTATTGTGATCACTATTTGCATTGACTAACAAATGTAACACGAATTAAATCTATATGATAATTTTTGATTAAATAAACAACTAAATGATAGAACATGAACAAAGTCAGACTAACTCAAAATCAGAGAGCACAAGTTTCTACAAGTTTTCGTTTTCGGGTACATACGCCCAACTTTGCCTCGGTTTGTTCTGGCGGAATAAAATTGTGTATTTACCATCCAGTTGACGTTTATGTTGAAGTCGGCGCTGTCCGGATCTTCTCGAATTTCTGCGCGCAACACACACAGAACAAAATTTTATCGTCGCACTTGTTTAACACTGGACGAGCACTTGCATTGGAGCACATTCGATTATTATTCTTTAGAACGGCGTCTCACTGGCCAGCTGCAATCTTCTCCTCAAAACGAGGGTTTTACCATGAAACAAGAGAAAAACAAAACAAAAAAGTCTGAACTTATTATCAAATAATAGTGTAGCCTTCCATGCATACACCACAAACACGCTCTATCTTGCCGCGCCACTCGCTCGGGGCAGACTGTCGTCACTGAAGGAATGCGGTCCACTTATCTCCCTTCTCATCTCCAAACACCTGCACTACACTACAAAGGGTGCCGCGGTGGTTGCACTGCGATATAGTCTCCGCTGCTCGCACCGACCAACGCTTGCTAGTAAAATATGAAGCTTTCGTGAGCGGACCGCTTCATTACTCCCGCTGTTCGTTTTTACGAAGTTGCATCAGCATACTTCGTAAACAATCTTTTGCTACGTCACCCATATTATCTAGTCACTGTGTAATTCCACGCCGAATCATGTGCAATGGTAATAGTTTATTAATAATTAAGAAGCTTCTCGAACAGATACCGCTTCAAAGCTTCCCAGCATTCGCCTGGAGTGATTTGGGGAGACCATGGAAAATGAAAATTTGCATGCCGGGACGGAGATTCCAACCCATGTCCTCCCGAATGCGAGACCAGAACTCTAACCGCTCATACACCAGGCTCGCTCCGTGCCAATTATATGCCTCTAATGTTCAAATAGCTGTCGGAATGTAAGTTGAAACAAAGTTTCCATTGTGAAGTTAATATTTTTGTTTTGCCGAACGAGTCCGGTTCTGTTTGAATCATTTCCCTAGCCATGTTCTCGGACAGCAGTCTACGCATTACATTTCTTCAAACAGCCTAATGCCACAGCTGGACACCCAGTTCCCATGTCCCACAATGATGCTCTGCTTCAATGAATATGACGAACTAACTGCTGACTGTACTTAATTTTAATTTTTTGGGGCCGGATGTCGAACCCGCGTCCTCTAAAACGCCAGGCTCGAACCTTACCTTTCACCTACCAGGCTCTGTTCAATTCCATGTAATTCCATAAAAAAAATTTATGAGCGGTTCATGAAATTTCTTGTAAAACAATGTGTGAAACCATGTGAAGTTCTAAAAGACTTAGATTTTGTAGTGGTAACACTGACAAGAATAAGCATCTACTGGCATGGTAAGTGTTTAGGCAGGATGATTCCTAAATGTTTGGAGAATGTGTAATACATTCCATGTTCAAAATTCACTGAAAGTAATTTTCACCCCACTGAATACACAAGCTACGTGTAAGATGGTGCCAGTGTATTTAAAAAACGTGAGATTATTCGAAATAGAGCAAACTAGTTTTTAGACAAAATAAATAATTAAAATATGTCAAAACCAACATAACTGTATATTGGATTAAGCAGTCAAGAATTCACATCTTTTTTACTCGATACATTAAACAAAAAATTCTACAATGATTCCTTTGATAATTTACACATAAATGGAATATTATCTGAAATTACGGTGAAAATTAGAAGTTTTTCACTATATCATAACTCGGGGTCGTAAAAATTCAAATCCTGTTTCTTGAGGATATTAAAAAAAAAGTCTAAAATTTTTCACGGTGAAACTTTTATGTATTCCATTTTTACCCTGAATGACCTCTAATATCGGCAGAAGCGCAAAAACAGAAATTTTGAACCCATTTGCACGAAAATATTTTGAAACCCGTGAGAATGAACGTCTCAATATATGGTAAAAAAGCCTTCGAGTAGATCCCAACTTGCTGCGAAAAAGTACTCATATGTTGCAAAATTTGCTAATTTTAACTGGTACTCCATACAAATTGTTTTGGAAGGTTGACGGAGTCCTTCATATTCCTCTCTGCTCAATTGATTAAGAAAGAATCAAGCCACACACGTAGTCTCAGCCACAGGTGGGCACAGTTAATCCAAACGTTAACTTCGTTAATCATTATTCCGCTACTTAAAAAGTTAACTTCGATAATCGTTAAAGCGTTAAATGTTTAAAAATTTAACGCAAGTTAAAGTTATCCGTTAAAAGTTAACTAGTCAAAAGTTGTACTGATATATTAGTATTATAGTACGGTAGGTATAACTGCTCTCTATCTCAAGGTGTTATGTACCATGATGCAAGTGTGGATTTATTTATAAAAAATAACAAATTGTGGTTACGCTATAGCCACAACAACGAAGTGGTATTCCTTTCTGTTTTATAACACTTGCAAATTGTCTTACGAGAGACAATTAAGGTACTTGTGACTTTATAAAAAAATAGTAAAAAACATGAATGCAGAATGAAAAGCAACAATATTATAGAAAACAAGTTGGACTGGGACACCTGAATATGTGAAAACTGCGACCAGTGAAATTTGCGGCCAACCTAAAATCTACGACCAATGCCTGTTACGGTTACCTTTGTGCCACGGCCTACCTGTGACCTAAAGGCCCCTTTAGACGACCCGGCCGGGTTTTTTTTTGGCATTGAGGTCTCCGCCGACGATGAAGCTTCCCGGGATGGTGCTCAGGGCCGCCACATCCGCTGCCGAGAGTGTTGTCCCAGGTGGGTGGTAGGCCGCTACCATGGTGACTGGGCCCGTTGTGGTGTGTACTACGATTGCGGTGGCCACGATGGTAGTGAGATTAGGCAGCGCAGTCGCGTGGTGCTTTATGGAGCTCTTGACATACACGGCTACTCCGCCGCCCGCAGTCGGTCTGTCCCGGCGGTAGCAGACGTAGTTCGGTACAGTCACCCTCACTCCTGGTTTCAGGTGCGTATCGCACACGAGGCAGATGTCTACCTCTTCCTCCCGGACAAAGCTTTGGAACTCAGTGGTTTGTTGCCTAAGACCATTTGCGTTCCACGCGCAGGTTCTGAGACCCTCCATAGGTCTAATGGCCATCTTCTGCATGAAGACTTGCGGTGGGTAGCTGCGTGGGCGCGTTGGCTTGTAGCACTGTTGTGATGACGGATTGCAGGGATTCTGCAATGGTACCCAGCCACTGCACGATCTCAGTTAACTGCTTCATAACTGGGAGAGGTCTTCAGTGGAAGCAGCTGTTGGGTGCATTTCTGGTGCGCAATTGCTTGCTGGAGAGTTCCCAGAGGTGGTTGGTTGGCCATTTTTTCTGGTTGTAGGAGTTGTTGTTCGGGTGGTGGTGGTGCCTGCCTCTTCTTCCTGCTCTCATCCAACCGGCCGGACATCCTCTTCTTCGCCTCCTGGTAGCTGGGGCAGCCCTTATAACATGCCACGTGCTGGCCGCGGCAGTTGGCGCAGGTCGGCTGAACATCGCCCCCTTTCTTCAGCGTGCAGTCCTTCGCTGAGTGACCACCTCCACATCTGACGCAAGCCACGGCCAGGCGGCAGTACCGACTGACGTGACCATGTTTCTGGCACCGGAAACACTGAAGGGGCCCCTTGTCTGTTCTCTTCTTCTCGACGCTCACCGGCATTTTTACTAAATCATGGCCTGCATGTTTTTACGTGAACAAATATAACGGAAGTTAGTCAGCGACATCCTTTTACATTACACGGCCGAAACTGCTAAAATAACTTTAACTTAAAAAAAAAGACACACAAATGTTTCGAATTAAAATTGCACATCACCTTTTTCGTAACTTATGTATTATTTCTTTGAATTTTTTCGCACAGGTACTAACTATCGATCAGGCGGCCAGTCATCCACTGGCCCAGAATTTCGTCCGAGTAATGCCCGATTTGACGGCCGAACAGTTTGTCCGATTAACCTCTTCCGATTCACACTGCTGATCCGTCACTGTTGCTTCAGCACCAACTGAACGCGATGTTTTTAGTAAACGTATAATAACGACATACATTTTGTAATAATAAATACACCCCATTACAGATAATAATGTTGATTTGTCAATAAGATAGGTTATGACGCTTTTTAGTTTATTTAAGTTTGCGGAATTCACAATATAAAATAGTCACGCCGCCGCCTGCTGAAAATGCTCGGCGCACCGCCGCCAAGATTTTAGCAGGCGGCGCCCACTGCTATACCGAACATACGAGCAGCGCTGCCAGTACAGCCAACTTATATTATACCGCTGTCTCTTTGAAATTATACATAATGAAACCCAATTATACAAAGGGGTCATCCATTGATTACATACGTGAGTGAAAGTGCTGGGAGCAAAAAAAGTCCACGAAAAGTAAACAATGTATGCATTGATAAATTTTGAATAACAAAAAGGAAATAGATATGCAGGAAGGGTTGCCAACTCAATGAAACAAAGGGCAAACCACTTTCAAAAAGGTGCTGGAATGTACTTTACATTTAAGTGCTCATTTTTGTATCCAATTATACAAGGCAATCTGTTATACAAACATGATACAAGAGGTAACCAAATTATACAAGTTTTGTATCCAATTATACAATCTGGCTGCCCTGCATACGAGTGGTGGCGTGGCGCACAGTTCAAACTAACGAAAAGACGTCAACAACCTATGTAACGGACTAAAGTTAACGGAAGTACAATTTAACGGAAGTTAAGAAGACCGTTAATGATTTTTTAGGTTAACTTAAAAGTTAAAATTTTCCAATTTTTTTAACTTCGTTAATTAACGATTAACGGATTAACTGTTTTGTGCCCAGCTGTGGTCTCAGCTATTATCACTCAACAATAAAACATATAAGCAGAAACAATTAATGAAACAAAAATAAAATTAAACTATGGTACTAAACTTACAACCTTGAAAGAATGTATTTTTTAATTTCTTTTCATTTTGATCTAGAAATCGACACTAGAGTAAAAGATGGATCAATTTATTAATAACCATACCCTACAGGTCGCAATATGCAGGAAATTAATGAAAAACGTCTGATTCCGCAGCAAGGTGAAGGTCATGGTCCCTTCGCAAGTGGCTATTTCCGTGGAAATTATGTAGTTCGAATTTTTTAAAATAAATAAAACAATACATCCAAGAATACAATCAGCAGAAATTTAGAGAAATTACTGTACCGATAGTCAGAATTCCGGTAAACAAGAAGGTGACATCTAGAAGTACTATAGAAGCGTCCGTTACCAACATGCTTGGTCCAATTGTTTATGCCCGCAATGAATGTCCTGTAATGTTCATTTCTAGACTAAGATGGGCTTGACAAATAGAACACTTGGAACAATGACCAGGCGAGCAGCAAGTAATGAATTTAAAACCATTTCAATACTGGTTCAGTTTAACAACTACACCGTACCGCCCATTTCCGCAGGGCGAGTATATATTCACGGTTGGATCACAGTCATGCATTGGGATTTCCGAATTCAGTTTCATTGGTATCCAGCATACACAAGTTCAAGGATTAACTTGGCACGAAGTTCTAATTTATATCAACGAGCTATTCTTTTTTGCACAAGAATTAGAGTGGCGCAAACTTTAAAAAAAAATTAATCTGCATGCCGAATTTGAGGAAAAGTGAATGTTTTTGAGTTCGATTCAATAGAGGTGCATAGTTCAAATTCCTGCTGAGTTCCAAATGTCGTTTTTAACTGTATGGTAAATTGTTTGCCCTTCCCCAGTAGTACGGTGTTATGGTAACTGTGTATGACTGTGATGGTGTGCACGTTCAGTTTAGAGTGTTCTGTGTGCTGTGGATGAAAGATGAAGAAGGAAGAGGGTGAAACTCTGGTGCCGATTCATTCAAGGCCACTCTTCCGAAAGGCACCTCCGGAGCCTACAATTTTAAGTCCCACTCCGATGGTGGAATCAGAATCAAAAGTGTCATATCCCTCACTCCATACGCTCGGTGGAGAGGTTTAGTGCTTAACCTAGGACTTTGCTGCACAATATGGTGCATAGGAATTGTGCATTACCAATTACTGTTAACAAAAATTTTCCCCAATACCAGGGACCGAACTCGCTAACTCCGTGTCAACGTCTGACCCCTCACGGAGCTGCAACCAATTGAGCCAACGGTAAGTGAAGCGAAATATTGATCTTCAAAATCAAATGAGAATCAATTAACTGTACCAACGAAAATAACAACAGCTACATCTCGGCTACTGCCTATCCCAGAATTTTCAATTAGGGGTTTATGGCTTGTCTACGTTTGGGTTACCAGAGACAGAAGAGTATTTTGGGCGAGTAAGTGGAAGGTTCTGTTTGCTTGTGGCTTTACACCTTGTCGACGTCGAGATCATTAGAGGCACCACTGGGCGCAGAGAACTGAAAGGAGTTCTGCAAGGTACCTTCCCTGTATTCACCTGGTGAAACTATGAAAAGCCCAAATCTGGATGGCCAGACCAGGATTCGAATCCACACGCTCCTGAATGCGAGACGAGTGTTACCGCTCAGCTTGGTAGGTGTCCGAAAGCAATGATCAGCCATAGCTAATGGATGGGTTGTAAGCTGATATGTCTGAGAACTATCTACCCTGCAAACTTGGTATAACAACTCGTTAGTTTAGTCACTCTGCTATTAAATTTTTATTTGCACCTGACTAATTACTATCAATCGTTGTTCGGTGTATCTAAAATACACTCGCCATTGAAATATTATACGTATTGGTGATTCAGGTAAAATTCTGCGCTATTTCTGAGTGAAATACGTGGGGAAATAAATTTCAATTATCATAAAACTCGTATGGCAGATGTGGCTGTTTCTTGTTAAAAATAATGACAGTCCACTTCCCAGATTGCAGTTTTTCCTGCCGTTGATATTGGACGAATTGAGGCAACAAATGTTATGCAGTGATGTGAACTGAAACTTAACTTCCACACATTTGCTGCTGACGTTATAGTTTGCGAATTTATCAGGACTTACGAACCTCGGGCGAACGTCGAGCTAAATCCTGATTGCGGTTTTTAAGTGGTACTGATGTTCACTTGGCTGATATGGTTCTGCAACCTTCAATTTTTGTTCTCTAAAACAGTCATTTCCTTAGGAGCATAACCCATTAAACAGTCAGTTTTAGAGAAGTTACACTTTGTCGATTTTCATTCTTACTACCAGAGATTATTACTGGTTTATAGAAAGGGATAGTGATTATTAGTAAAAATAGTCAATGAAAAAGCCTTGGTCAAATTTTCTTTTCGTGATTCTTGAAACCCTGAATTCAGTGATTGTTGGCTGCACGAGAGACGTCTCGCCCCTGTAAAACTCCACATAGACGTGCCCGCGGGACGCCGTCGCTGAGACTATCGACTGATTCGACTTACTGGCCGTACCAGTCACACGGGTCTGTCTATCGTTGCTCCTTGAAGTCTAACTAGCCAACCGCGGCAGCTGAGGGGCAGCGTGCTTGCTTCGGGTTGCAGGGGTCTCCAGTTCGAGTCCTGCCTAGGGCGTGAGTGGTTTTAATTAAATGATGAGTTCTACTTGTGTCGTGCTTCCAAACGCAGGTAAAATATTCACAATGACATGAAATCGATACATTGGAAAATAGATCTGGCTGTATGACTAACATGGCCAAATGACACTTTCAAAAAAAAAAAAAAAAAAAAAAAAAAAAAAGCCTGACTTGCTACTTCAGACTAAACATACGAGTTGAGCATAAAATCTTTGCTACGCCGATGGTCCCTCGTGTTTCTCTGTCAGGTGCTCAACCCGTCTCGCTGCCGATAACCTGCACTCGGATGAACGACGAGCTTGTGGACAACAACCCGAAAACGTGAGAGAACTGTTAGTAGTTGCAGTACCACGCGCAACTAATGGGAAGTAAGAATAGTCCGTAAAAACTGTACTGAATAACAAAAATTAATCAATTTGGAGTTATAAAGGCTAAACAAATGTAATTTATGTGAGGTTACATGTCTAAATTTTAATTGGAGTTTTAACCTGTGGAATCCTTCAAGTTTGTGGGGGATTAATATCGCTGGTTTTGAGTGGTATGAGACATCTGGTCTTTAGTTTCAGGAAAGAGAAGTCAAGAATCTTTCTGGAAATTTGAGAGATACCGAGTGTGTCGTACTTGCCTCTACGATAGATCTAGTGCAGTCGAGTATCCGGGTTAACATGAAGTCAGGAGAGATTAAGGATTGATACTGCGAGAAGAAGCAACAAAAATTACTTACGTGTGATCAGGCTATGTGTCCAGTTTAATATAGCTTCAGTTGTATAGTCCTCCACGTATTAGAGCGGTCTGGTTGCTCGATGGGTAAAGCTTCAGACGGCAGATCGAAAATGGCATCGGTACAAATTCCTGTACCCGCGGGGATTTCCAAAGGACCTTAACCCGACCTTCACCTCTGGGACAGCTTTCTGTGTAATCTGAAGGACGCCAAAAACCTCCGTGCTTCTGATTCAACGTAAAACTTTAGGTTCGCTATATAAACAGGATTACGGGGTTATGTTGACGCGGCTATGATAGGGACGGATTACGCATCCAATAAAAACCCTTTCACCAGGTCATTGCAACCACAGGATTATTTCCCCTTCCATATGAGATTCTTACATCTGCGGTATCTTACCTGTAGTTTGTTGGAGGCTACATCTGGTGTTATAAAATTTTATAGACCTTATGGATGCAGACCTGTCGTTTGAGATTGTCTACAATTCAGTTTCACTTTTCACAGCACCAGAACGTTTTTTATCAGACGTGCCGTGAACAATTAGCCGGACATTGTATGTAACCAACAAGTAACCCAACTCCAATTAAAGCCGTTAAGACTTCCTTTCCCCAGCAGGTTATCGTTTGTGCAACAAGACAAAAATAATTTTTAAGAAATACGAAAACAATCAGTCACGATTTTTATTACTCTGTGGAGATTTTGAATGATTTCCAATTTTGATTTTGTTTCTTACGTGACGATAGCAAAATGCAGTAGTCGATTTTGATATTACTTTCTTCAGTATTAAGTAAGAACCGTATTGTCGTGTTTCCAATTTATTTAAATCTAACCGCCATGTGTTATGTGAAGGATACCGTCATTAATATGCAGGGCTAACTTGCTCGTTGTCTCTTATTGCAGAATGTTATTACAAATTTTTTAAGTATAAAGTGGAAGGTTTGCTATCACATGGTGTGTGTTCTGAAATGGATTCGAGGCTTCAAAAAAATTTGATGAATAGGATTTGGACAGTAAAAGTCTACTAGTGACAGATGTAACGGTTAGTATTTAATTTATAATTGTTTGGAACTTTCACAGCTCATTACAACCTGTGAAAATAATGAAATGTGGGAAATGTTGGTTTGAAGATATTAAAAAGTGAAGTTTGTCAATACTAATCGTTTCTACCATTTAATGAAGTAGTAAACCTTCATCATTAGAAATGTTTATTATTGATCTTAATGAACAAATATTACAACTAATGCAGAACAATGTAAGCTTTGTTCGTTTACGGAAGCTGTGGCTAGAAAGTTCAGCTGCCATGAGATGCTACCTCAGTTCTTCACTGGGCATAGTTTGGCTTGTCGTCTCGTGCGTTCGGCGCGTGTTGACTCCGCTCTGCATGGCTGCTGGCACAGGCCGTCGCGTCGCTCTGGGAAGTGTTACCGGGGAAGGCGCGTTGTGTGGCCGGGGGACTGACGACCGTGATTTGTAGGCTGGTCGCTCGACTGAACGATGATCTCGCCCATTCGAGAAGTAGCCAAGTCCTCGTTCCAGATCACCGAGTTAGCTTCTCTAGATCAGAAGCAGCTGCACCGGATGGGTAGCCGTAAGCGAAACCTGAATCACAAACCGAATTAGAAACACCTGCGGTTTCTTCCCAAACTCCAGAGGAAATATCGTCATTGTATCTATTGACTTTCTCCCCTAATACAAAAATTCTGAAATTTTGAAGTAAGTTACTAGCAGTCTGTGGCGACACCGTACAATATTATATCAAAAACTGTAAGTTATGTTAAAGATGTCCCAAAAAGCACGGAGTAGAGATGATATGACGATGAATAGCAAACATTATCTCTCAACCTTTACCTACAAGTCGACATAAAACTCAATGGCCCGTTGTCTGCATCGTGGTATAACATTAAAATCGTCTTTGCGTGTCTTCAAGTGGTAGGCATAAAAATCCATAAAGGACACATTTTCTTTAGACAAGGGAAGACCTGTCACCGGGTTGTTTGCGGTATGTGGAAGTGATATCATTCTTTCTCTAGCTAAAGATTATTGGATGTTTTGGCGCATCTTAACTCTTAGGTATATTTTAAATCCATCATCATGATTTTTAGACACAAACTGCCTGCGAGAGAAACAATGGCTGAGCGACTGATATTTCATTACAGATAGTCATTACATGCTATTCACCTGTCGGTCACCGTGAGGTTAATTTTCCAAATTTGATTACAAAATATGTTATTTATCCATATAAAGTATCCTAAATCCTTCTTAAGGATGCAAAGTATTTCATTGCCAAATTTCATCTACTTCGGTTTAGCTGTCTGGTGATGAAAACGTAACAAAAAGAGTTACTTTTGCATTTTAAAATTGGTTTAGATTGGTCGCCTACAGTGAAGCCAACATAGATGACAATTTTAACGCACCTACTTGCTATGGCTAACTGGTATTTTACCACACGGATCCATCATCCTAGAGCAGTTGACGTGAAATAAAGAATTGGCTCCCTCAAAAAGGGGGACACCTTTGCCACGATTACAGTAAGACGGCATTGATCGATGCTAACAGATAATCACCATTAGCACATCTTCCTCAGATATTAGCTCCAGCACACGAAAAATTACCAAACAGTGGCCTTAAATATTTAACACAAGATCTACAAAAAAATTTCAATTCACAGATATACGGGAAACCTGCGTTTTAGTAGTATTTCAAAACGTTTCACTCTTAGAACAGTTACGTTTAACTGACGAGAGTAAGTTTTCATTTCATCACAGATATCATTTACTCAATAATAATAGTCATAAATTATTTGGCCGATGATATGAATTAAAAGCTTCAAACTGTATATGCGATTACGGAACATGTGCATTTGGAATTATCTTATGCTTGCTGATCGAGTTATAGAAAGGCAGAATTGAATGAAACATGTTGAAGTCTTTTCTGGATTTATTTTTCACTTGACTAATCAATCTGTGTTCCTAGTAGATGCTTACCTCAACAGTCCTGGCGCGTAACGGGACGTAAGGTTTAACCTGGAACATAAACAACACAGCATTCAAAACATAGTTCACAAACGTAAAGTTTAAAGGTCAATTAAATTCCTTGGGATTCGAACAGTGGACCACTTAGTACTGAACCACTAGACGGCATTAAGTTATTTTTAATTGATTTCTGTCTCTGCTTATTGGTGCAAGTTTTCGAGAGTGATGTATGGAGCAGAAATACTCAGTATGTCCATGAATTCGCTAAGGGAGCAATTCAAAAGAACAAACGCAGTTTGGCCGCCTGTTTGTCGCCGACTCTTCTCTTTGACTGTTCTCTTCTGAGCCACCCACCCACGTCGCGACTGACACTCGTTAAGTCTTTTTCCAGAGGCAGTCGCAGCTTCGTCTGGTGCTCAAATAAACGCAATTATTATCTACCGCGCACATAGACACCTTCGGTCACAACGAATCCATATTGTCATGCTGCTACTTTGATATACTGTGGGAGTTATTCCAACCGAATGATAGAAAATTCGTTTAAAATGTTATTATGTGCCGTTGGACCCTATCGGATTACGTAAGGCCTCGATCCTCATCATGCTTGAGCAGTGTTTCCACTGGGTAGTTAGAACGAGGGACCGTCTCTTCCTTGAGCGATGGGGGAGCTTAAGTGATACGATCTGTCTGCGTTTGGTATAACTCATGTTCTCTGTGGTAAGTGTATCTTTGTTTGTGAAATGTGTAGTTTATTAGGCTGTGACTTGGAGCTGTCCAATCATTCGTCTGATTGATTGCGGAAAGCAACAAGGACGGTCTATAAACGGGGTCGAGGCACCTTGACGCCAACAGCAGCACTTCATCTTCCTCACTCCTTCTCTTAATTCACGAGGTTCATCTACTTCCTTAAAGATGCTTTTCCCTCATTATTCAATTTCATTTCTGGTTATTAAATCTTTCACCTATCATTTGCACTTTTTTCACTCACCTAGTGTTATCTATCCTGTCAATATATTCTTTCTACAGCAGTCGCATAAGCCAGTCATTTTACTTACTCTCGGAATTTTACAGTACTCACAGTGTAGGCGCTATAGGTCTGTAGCTTATTTGCACTGGAAAGGGGGGGAGGGAGAGAGGGAGGGGGTTATATGCCTCGTTTGGCGAGCATTGGTCTGAGAATCACACAAAAGCAGTTTACTAGCCTAAGTGCCTTGTTTGTCAGCCTTTGTTCCGGGAGGGCTTTGAACGAGAGATTGCTCACCCCACAGACACATTCCGGTGGTTTCCCATGGCCCGTGCATTTGCGCATGTCTAGCTATGAACAGCGGGCCGTGGGAAGGGACCCGCCTCTACTAGCAGGGATGGCGCGCCTCTGTCCATCGCCCAGTCTGTAAGCATCAAACCGAGCGTGGTGGGAGAATGGTTAATGTTCTGGCCTCGCATTCGAGAGGACGCGTGTTCGAATCCCCGTCCGGGCAGCCAGATTTGGGTTTTCCATGGTTTCCCCAAATCACTCCAGGCGAATGCCGGGATGCTTCCTTAAAAAAAGGCAATGGCCGAATTCCTTCCCGTTCCTTGTCTCCAGTCCTATCCCGCCTCTAATTACCTTAGCCGACGACGATGGGTAAAGCAATAAGTATTTTTTTTTTTTAAAAAAATGCATCAAATGCCCGCGTAATGTGAAATGACACTGGGCAACGTGGTGGGGAGGTGGCTGCGAGGTGACGAGGGCTAACCTGTGGCGCGTGCTCATCCGTCCAACTGGACTGCATGGCACCGCCTACAAAACCACGGCCCGAGGGAAGCCACCATTGTGGTTTCCTAGTGTCGTTCCAGCCACCCGGGCCTTTGATGTTTACTGAGTGGGCGACGGATAGGGGTGCGCCATCCATGCAAGTAGTACCCCCCTCTACGCCGTCGCCCAGTCGGTAAACATCAAACGCGGCGTAGCTGAAATGACAATAGGGTAAGTGCTGGGGAGGTATCCGAGATATGGCAAGCGCTAGCTTGTGGCGCGTGTTCATCCCTACAATTGGGCTGCATGGCGCGACCTTCAAAACCACCGGCCGTGAGAACCCAGCATAAGAAAGACCACTCTTCATAGCGCGTCGGCAGTGAACGATATAAATGTAATCCGGAAACACTGTGACACCGATTTTATAAGATTGTATGAGCCAACAACAGGAACATAGTGTATTTAGAGCATTGTTTGGCACAACATAACAGATAAAATTGCCCACTAATGTAAAATAGAAAACAAAGTCCCTCAACTTGGAACTCGCCGACCCCGGCAGCGTAGGGGATAGCGTTGCAGGGGTCGCCGAGTTCGAGTCCGGCCTCGTGCATGGGCGGTTTTAATTAAGTGTTGTTTTTCTTGTGTCGTCCATACCATGCCGAGTCGATTATACATTGAATGATACAATACGAAGTTGCAAAAAAAAAAAAAAAAAAAAAAAAAAAAAAAAACTTGGATCTGATGTGATAGTGCAACAAGTCTGATTCAGGGAGACGGTGTATATAATTTTAGAAACAGATTCGCACAAACCATCTTTAGTATTCATGCTTAACATGTGCAAACTGTCTCGTTTTTCGCATCACATTTTCATTGTTATCAGGTTATTACAAGGACCGCCGTAATGATAATTTTTCGATGTAACATAGTTTCCTACTTCCGTTTGCACTTTATAAGCTACCTTTCTGTTTCATTTCGTCACCAGACATGGAAGGATCAGGACTTGAAATCGTATGTGCACTGAGATACCTTAACACACTAGATATGCCTCGCTCAGATAACTTAACACGCTAAATATGCCTATATCGTCTCTTCGGCTCATTCAGAACACTGCTTTGCATAGTTGAGCTTTCTTTGACACCAGAAATGTCAGTACAATTGAAAGGTGCCAGTAAAAATCCGTAGCCGCTGAGCGTGTGAAGAAATGCAGGTTTACTTAACCCCTACACGTCTCCTTTAAGTGGGACGCGCTCAAGTCTTACCTGCTGAGTACGAAATGAATAATGCAACTGTAATCCGCCTTCAGTCGGCGGCCGGCCACTTCAAACCTTTCTCTTAAACTCCCAAAATGTTCGGAAAGGATCTCAGACCATTCAAATAAAGCTCAGTTAGTCAGAGATAATAGTTTAACACTTATCTTTCAATTCACACTTTCTTTTACTTAGTCCCACCGATCTGTAATGAAATGTTGCTCTCCCAAGAGACAACTTTGACCTCGAACGCTCGAAAAAACATGTTCAGAATAACAAGCGATCATAAAAAGTGGTGTGTGTCATTTCCATAAGAACTCCGCACTTGTCTGCTAGCGCCATTAAAGAGCCATGAAAAGAGCCTATTATTATTATTATTATTATTTTTTTTATATCCTGGTTCATAATAGCCCAGCACTGGGCCCATATTTCCAATATATTACAAGAGGTACATAAGATAAAATTATAGTTTGCAGCTAATAGCTAAATATTGTTCAGGATGTAAAACAAGTTAGTAACGCATAAACTTATCAAATTTCACAAAAATTTGTTACATAATTAAATTAACAATGTGTAAGAATGTATATGATATGTGTTAGTGTTTTTGATATATACATATATACTGTAAATTAGTAATTTGAATAACATACCTTCACACACAATACTACTATATATAATTAAACAAAGAAACTTTCCCATACACAAATCACTTATTTCACTGTTGTCCCACTGTTTCTCACTTTGTATATTTACGACACTTTTACACATTTATTGTGTGATTCCTTGTCAGGTCATCCTGATTGTATCCTTCTAGATGCAACTAAACTAAGAAAAGATGCTATACTGAAGATATTGCCACCCAAAACAACAAAATATTGCCAACCTCTTAATGTTTACTTCATCGGAAAAATAAGCTCTTTAGCACAAGGATTACTGATTTTGAAAGATTACAATGTGCCAAAACACAAGTGAAGATACATGATCATTATTTCATTATGAAACTTTACTCTGTGATTTACAATCAATTTGCTGCACCTACATATAAGCATATGTTGCAATATGCTTAGCGAAAGCCAGTTTATGACATACCAACATCATCATTTGAAAATGTAATTAGTGTGGCTTTTGATATTAGACTGCGTGAATGCGGAAGTGATTTGTAAAGTTATAACGTTACTTTAGTGAGGTGTGCACATTGTTCCCTTCCACTTTGTTTTAACCACTTCATCGAAATCAAAGATCTGCACTTTGAGGACTAATATAAGCGCTATCAGGTGTGTAGTACTGCTGTATATACGTGTTTTGCGCTAT
The DNA here is from genome assembly GCA_031002005.1 of Vandiemenella viatica. Lineage (NCBI taxonomy): Eukaryota > Metazoa > Arthropoda > Insecta > Orthoptera > Morabidae > Vandiemenella > Vandiemenella viatica. The sequence continues at coordinate 6,894,569 of CM061914.1, forward strand.
ATTAAGTACTTTCAGCAGAGACGTTTTGGCACTGTTGGTTGAAAATGTAATGATACAATGACGTCATTGAATTACGTATAATTTCCTTCATATGGTATTGATATCTTGTTACTTTGTTTTTCTCTATTAAAACGTTACTTGAGGTAGAATGCAACATTTTGCATGGAAATGACACACACCACTGTTTTGTTTATGATCGGTTGTTAATCTAAACATGTTTTCGTGCGGTTTAGAGCGCTCGAGGTCAAATGTGTCCCTCGTCAGAGGATTCTATAAGCAAATAGCATTTACAAGATAATAATTCCTCACCATTGCGGATTAACCTGCACTTCTAATTTCTGACTTCCTGTGTTCACACTTCCAATGTTTCACAAATGTTCTCTGACTCTAATGACACCTTTTCGCTGCTATCCGTTGCCCAATGGCGCCTGACGTGAGTCTTCCATAAAGAAAATCCCTAATAGTCGCTAAAATCACTTCTTTATTTATTGCATATACTGCAGGAAGGCGCATAAAACGTACCTTCTCTTCCGAAAAACAGTGGCGCACTTTTTGCGTATTGATCGTAGTAGATTAAACGACGAGTCTCGAAACAACAGGATAATTATGCGCAATTAAGGGCTTCAACAGAATATAAATGTACCAACTATTAACTACTCCACTTGCTTCCCCAACTAACTAATGTCTAACTCTGCCAGCGTGACTGTGGGAAGTGGTTCTTGTAAGGAAGACCTCTTATAACGACCCTCACACAAGACCTTCAATGAAATTGTATTTCAAGAATTATTTGTAGCACACTTGGAGTGAATAATATGGTTTTGTACATTTTTCTTACAATTAATTGTGAATGTGGGTAAATGATTATTGTTTTAAGCAGATAAATTGTGTGAACGCTATGTGATATTTTCAAAAACAGTATTATACATGAAACATTGATTAAAAGTTTGTAATACTAATTATTAATGTGATGTTTGGAGGACAATTTCCGACATTTTTGACAGATTTATGTTAATAATTTTATGTGTAAATATCTTTAATTTTAATTTGTGTGTGTTTCATAATGATTGTGAATGATTTTGTATTAATTCTGATTGCTTTAATGTGATTTTAATTGTTTAAGTATTGTTCGAATTCGATAAACGTCGAAGGTCTTTGAATTATTCTGGAATTTTCTATAACGCCTATATAATCAATTGGTAGTTAGTTGAGTTATAATTTTGAAAAAAATAGTTTTGAAGGCGTGGGAAGTTAGAATCGCTGGAACATTTGTTTAAATTACTACGTAGTGTCTTTTTATGAAGTCCGATGTCTTTGAAAAGAAATTTAAAAAAATAGAAAGTGATTCTTTTTGACCTAATTATTTCATAAAAACGAGATACCTCTCACTGTATTATAACATTTTCCTCTTGTTAAGCTTCCAGCGATCTCAAACACCATTAACAACGCTCTAAAAAGGCTTGTCTCCCTTAACAAAGCCATAGAACAGTCACAACACTGGATTCCTCGCGTTACGGTCTGTCTGATTAGGGGGGGGGGGGGGGTCCTCAGAAGTTAAATTTTTCATACTCGGCGCTTCATATCTTCTGTTCGGCTTGTCGTTGCTGTGACATCTGATCGTCTCTCCACTCAATTAATGAGTATAGATTTCTCAGTATGTTTATATGGTTTTGTTCTAATTTCTGAACATAAAACTAAATTTTTATCCGGATGATATAACATTTTTACAGATCAGAATATTTTAGTTTTATCGCAGAATCATCGATTGTTATCAAAACTCATTGAAAGAAAGTCACGACAAAAGGAGCTGCTTTTTACTTTAGTTTACTGTCACCTGGTCGTAGAGTAAGGTGAGATGGAATCGCTCGATTCTGAGGCATTTTGACTGGTGTGGCAGTTCCATACTCATACAGAGAATAAAAAATCGGCGAGGGGATCTAGGAAATTGGGTTGAAAAACATATGTAAGACCATTACATGAATGTAATGGTTTAGTAAAGGACACACATTTTGGTTAGTAAATTCAGGAGCAGGAAGGGCTTCAACGGAGGGCAGTCAGAATCATTTGTGTAAATTGCCACAGAACAGAGTCAGTAACTGAAACGACAAAGACTGTCAGATGGTAGTCACTGGATGGCAACAGGTGGGAGAAGACATTGCGTAGAGTGTACAAGGTGAATGTTGGCGATATTACTTGGATGGAAAGGGAAGAGATGAGAATTTACATATAAGCTAAAACTTGATTTCAGGCATTAGGTAGGGAGAAAATTGTCTTTTATAGCTGAAGGGGTCAGGGGTAGCAGTGCATTATCACGGGAATTGCTGAAGAATTTGCTAAACCCGCTGAAGCAATTTTAAATTAAAATTCGAACAAAAGTAGTCAGAAGTCGAAATTGAAACAAATAACAAAAAAAAGGATTAAAAACACAAAAAGGTTACAAACGGGAAAGTAGGTTTTCCGGTATATTACATTTACTGCATTGCAATTAAGGAAAAATATGTACAAATGTTTCTCAGACACAAAAGAAGATATTGAGCACATCGACGAATGGCTTCTGAATGTAACAATCCGGCAAAAAATTAGTATTTATACTGATATGCTATGGAGCCTACGTACTGACAATTTCCCACAAACCCCATTTTCGTATCACGTGAATTGGGATTCAAACACTTTCACTGTTTGAAGTTATTGTTCTTGAATGAGAAATTATTCCAATCCTTGACTATTTTTCCGGTAAACCAATTAACAGGATGAATCATTAATTAATTTATGTAACTTCGTGCAGGCATTCAAAGTGGAGGATGTATTCCCTCTATAGAAATATAAGATAAGAGAAATCAGGTCCAGAACCGATTCATTTCCATATTTTTTCCATGCGCGATGAGGAAGTGGAATATGGAGGAGTTATGAGCGAGAGATAGGAGTAGGTATCTATAAACCCTTCCAGCCATCCAGATATAGGTTTTCCATGGTTTTCCTAGACCGCCCCCAGGCGAATGTCAGGGTGGTACCTAAAAATAGCCCATGGCGACTGCTGCCATATCACGTATATCCCTTCCTACCCATAAATGGATTGATGTAATGCACCCTCCACCACCCACTTTTCGTGAAATGCGGAGTAATAATGATAATAATCCCGGAGATATAAACTGGTGTGGTTTTCCGTTGGCTTCCTCAGTGTTGGTGTTACTGTAAGCACAGTTAACCGCGATGATATGAAAGTTAATTGTAGAGAGTTTGTTGTAATGCGGATTAGAAACGAAAGAAGGGATAGAGAGGATCACGGTGCCTACCCATGCATTGCGCCCCTAATTTTATAATAAATAAATTTATATCTACAAAACGAAAACCGGATAAATTTGTGCTGTAAAAGCTCAGGAACTACTGAGCAGATTTCGATGGGTTTTTCACCGTTTTAAAGCTTAGAATCTCAATTGATCTGTTTGGTATGTCTTATGTTTCAACGTTAAATAACGCCAGAGAATTAAATGAGATTCTGAAGGTGTGGTGAATAATACCAAAGATGAAACCATAAATGTCACATACTTCGCACTAAAAACACAACTAAAATATTTCTTACTATAGCCTTTAATGAAAGCAATAAAAGCAGTTTCAATAACAACTATGTTACAAATTCCACACTAAACAAAACTAGAAATATTCTCTCCTTTAATTCGGGGTATTCAGTTTTTTAAATGCGAGAAACTAATAACGAAAATACAAGAGAGATTTTCTTTGATCACGATCTCTGGCAGTACAATTACAATGTCTCTGGCTATCATCTTACTGTTCTGTTCACACTAAAAAATTAATTTATTTACGATTGTACTATTATTCTGGATAGATTGTATTCAATCATACAGTTAACACTAATACTAAAACTTCCCTGGCATTTGAGATAGTACTGTGGATAACGACTAATATAGCTTTTATTCTTTTTACTATCGATTATGATTTTCAGTTATTCATTCTCTATATTTCAATAAAATGCTGAAATATCTGGCGTTTGTACCACAAAGAATATTCATTCAATTCACAATGATTAATAGAACCTTGTATTAAAGCTTTAGTGTTGGAAATATATGGAGTTTAGGAAAACTGAACGTTTTCGTTTTACATTCTGCACAATACATGTCAGTTTGTGACATAATCGAGTTTTTATTATAATCTATTTAAGTTCTTGAGGTGTCAGCTACAATATCTAGCGTTTGGGGCTGAAAGTAGATTCGTTCTATTCACAGTAATTAATGCGTAGGCTGATTGTTTGTAATATAAAAATAACTTTGGATTAAGCTATTAGTGTTGGAAATAAAAACAGCTTAGGACAAACTAACCTTATTTTTTAATATCACATTCTGCGCTATACACGTGGGGCTCTGGCATAATTTAGCTTTTATTCATTTTATATAATTTATTGCGTTGTTTAGTAATGCAATTTCTATGATACGGGGCGCCGCAATTTGTAACTCGATGAGACAAATTAAAAGTAAAGAAATTTTTCTTTTCATTTCTGACTTAAGTGTTGGAGATGTCTAATGTCAAAAATTAGTTATAGTTTTGGCCACGATTTTAGGACCAATTTTAAATGTTAATTGTTTAATTGTGAGTGCATCATTCTAGTTCTAGTTAATACTGTAAGTGTATGATGAAATTAATTGTGACAATTTATTCTATGTGAAATAGGAATACTGATGTAAACAACGTTGTTATTACCCAAAATGTATTTTGCGATGCATTTAATATGTTTAGGAGTTTCTGCATAGTTTAATTTTGTAGGGGCAATATTAGTTGAGATTTTGGTTCGGTTGAAATGAAACTTGTACCCGAATGATCTCGCTATAGAATAAGTCACGAGGAATTTTGTTATTATTTGTAATTAATGTTATTTATTTCATAAGCGCTATATTATTAACGACGTGTATCGCGATGTAAACTACTCGCCGATTTTATTCTGGTCCAGGCCGCGTTTCAACCTAACCGCAACTACTAGGAAGAAACCAATTGTTCATGTGTAGCGTGTAGTTCCCCGAGACTTTGTCGAAATTTTCTCTCATCCAGGAACCAATCAAAACTAACCATCTCCATTTGGGGATACGATATCACCACATTTATGTTAGAGAATAATCCATAACCTAATTGAAATTTTTTTCGCGCCTAGGTCGCATTTCAACCTAACCACCACAGTTGTAAGAACAAATGTATACATAAAAATATTCTTCGATTTCGATTTGTCTTTTGTTGTTAGATGAGAAACCATGATGAAACTGAGGCACCTCGGTTATCGTAGAATCCCCTATATATGCATACGCACACGACCTTTATTGCTTTCCATGGCATATATGATTATTGTTGAATGATTGTTCATAAATATTTATACACGTTTTCCATTGGTCGATTTTTGTTATGGTAGTAAATCGACGAGGAATTTTATTCCCTTACTGAGAAAAAACTGAAATGTGTTCTTTAGATCTATGAGGGTAAATTAAAACAGTTTTCAAATTTTAACTTTGATCCCAAGCTATCAAATTCTTAAAATCCATTTAAAACCTGTATTTTTTGTGTGATGCTTGAATCAACAGACACACACCAGACACATTTTTATGTTGTTGTATGTATTAATGCACGTATGGTCCATGTTTCGATTTTCGAGCAGCAACTTTAGCAGATGTGGTAATTAGTTTGAAATGTAGCCCGGACTAAAATGGAACAGACATCCAGCATCCAACACACCCCACTTTTAGAACTGTGCGGATAAGTCACCATTTAGTTTAGTATCGGAAATGGCTGGTAAGTACCAAATTAATTAAACTTGCACATATGAATCATTTCGGATGAATAAAAATAGAGTACGGGTAAATCAATTTCAACCCACCCCTTTCTTGGTAAGGGGTGGGTGACCTAGATTTTCTTTAATTCCTGAAATGGATGCCGCTAATTTTATGAATCGTGGTATAAATTTTTCTCATTGCGTGAATAAAAACAGCGTTCGCGTAAATCTAAGGCTTCAAAACCTAGCTGGAAACGCCGGGAACTCCGCTAGTATTAAATAAAATACAATGTCTCGGCCGAGCAAAGGCAAATAACTACCATTACTGAGCGTCTATATAAACACCCTACAGTTAAAGGAAATGATCTTATTTTCTTATTCGCGCAGTATCGATACCGATCCTAGAAGATATCTAGGGCCTGGATCTGGTTCTGTTCGACTCGGCAGATAGTCAGCGCCATCAGCTGCCCATGATGTACGAAATAACCACCGAGTCTTTCTCTTCCTCTTCGGTTACTATTCCGTCTGTACGTGTTACCCAAACGTAACCTTTGTGTTGGTAGACACCGTGAGTGTATCTATGGGAAAGTGTATTGGTGGTAGACTTGGAGTGTTAAAAGAAATAGGATATATAAACTTTTAATTCTGAATGAGAACTTACCACGATTTCAACAATCTTTAGAAAACGTCAATGTTCAGGAAGAAGTCAACCGTCTGCATAATAACGGAGATTACTATAGAAAATAATTGGTTCGATATATTACACATTACCTTCATCTATTGTAGATTATAAACCATAAAAACGGGTAAAATATTAGGTGAGTGGGCTCACGTGGCAAGGGTCATTACCACGTCAATTAGACGTTCATTAATAGGAACCGTCCTTCTGATTAGGTTTCCGTTAACAGGTTAGCGTATCGATCTATACCTATAAAAAGCAACTCTTTGTCATCTATGACGTCATCTGTCACGCCATGACGTCACTCAATGACGTCACGCTATGACGTCACGCTTTACGCCATTGTTATAGGTTATGCACGTTATTTAATAACATTTCTAATCATCCGCGAATAAATTAACTGACAGAACACTGAAATAAAAGTATGTATTCCGTTTAAATCGACATATTAATCATTAGATGCTTATATTTACGTAATACTGTTTTGGGATATATAAGTACTCCTTAATTTTTGTCCATACATATTTAAGATAAAAGCTTTAAGTTTCGAGCATGAATGATAGCGAAAGTTTTAATTTGATTTTTACTTAGCATAGGTCAGAATTACAACTGGCATTTGACGTTATAGCAGAGGGCATGAATGATTTAGGTTTTTTCAAAATAATTTAAACTGTGTCATATTGTTGACATTATTAAATCGTTGAAGGGAAATAGTTGCACACTGATCGCGATCTGTGCAGCCTACACTACGATTAAAACAAATATTACGTGGAATAATGTAAGATTATAAGATTTATTTTCATTTCCTTTGCTTTCGCTGAGCAATATTACTGAAGCTATTATTTCAGCAACATGTAACTGTGTCAGCCATTCAAACGTTGTACGTATATCGGTCTGAATCACGGATAACAAAAAAGAAAGTAGTAAAAACCCTTGAAGATTTTGATCAAATTTATATCGCGATGCATAATTATCACTAAAATGCGATACAGTACATGTATTAATATGCGTGAGATTGAAGTATTGTTCTACTGGCGGCAAGCTTAGATTAGTATGTGGTTAGATTGAAATGCAACCTGGTCTCGGGTGGAAACGGAAACCTTTGCTGCAGGCATCAGGAATTCCATTGAATTTTATTTTATAACAATTCTGTTTAGTTAAGTAAGGTATGAAAAGTATGAATCTCGTTTGAATTGGCATATTAATTATCAGTTGTTCTTACATGGTTTGAATGAAAGGAGTTCCAAATCGATCGTGATATATGTGGCATAAACAACAATTAAATATTACGTGGCATAGCGTAAGTTGTCAAGATTTATTTTTAGCATTCTTAGTTTTCACAGGAGTCATTATTTCAGCCGATGTAAGCTGTGTCAGCCGTTAAAATATCGATCTTCATCACAAGTAATAAGAAAGAAAGGTATAAGAACCTGTGAAGATTTGGGATCAAGTTTATATCGCGATGTATGATGACACTGACATGCGATACAGTGAATGTATTAATTCGCGTATGATTGAAGTTTTGCTTTTCTAGCGGCAATATTAGCGGAGACTGTGGTTAGGCTGAAATGCAACCTGGACAAAGTTGCAACTGAAACTTTTTTGCAGTACAAGGGACGAGAAATTATATTTAGCTTTATTTTAAAACAATTCTATTTATTAAAGCAACTCCAAAGAAGTTAATTGCTAGAACAATCCGTTAAACTCATGATTTTTGACGGGCTTTGTGGCTAGTTAGACCTGTGACAGGAGCAGCACATTACAATATCAAAACACAGCTTTTAGTTATCTGCTAAATTGATCCCTCCGAATCTCACTCAGTCAGCTAATTCAGTGTCTGTTGAAGCAGTAGGAACAGCTCCTCCCCGGAAATGAGTGAGCTCTCTCGAAACGGGCTGACTGCTCCGTAGTTTTTGATGGCGGCCGCTTGGAGCGCTGCCAGCCTTCTGACAAATGCTCCTTGCCGCTAGGTTCGACCACTGCGAACATCCGCATGTTTCCATTATTCATGCGAATTCAGATTCGCCGCCGATAATTCCTGTATCCGGCGACTTTGTTGAGGCGTGGGATTGACTCTTCGATGTGTGTGCAAACACCAACGCAAACAAATCCTAACTGATTCCTGGGAACACGGAAAAATGCTGACGCAGCTTCTTTGGAATATGGAGATCTTGTTTGAAGGCGGAGCAGGGAATAACAGTATTAAGTGAAAAGTGGATTTATTTCAGTCACAGCACCACTGTTTATCGAGAGTATCGGACGAGCTGACGCAACTAATACGAGGGAGATTAAAAAAATGAGGTCTCTTACCTTTTTTAAAATTCAAAATCACATTTATTCACAACTTGAGATACATCGTTCGCAAACTGGTGACTTAAGCTATTTTTCAATGTAATCACCTTCCTGTTTGATGACCTTCCGCACCACGTGCTTTTTGATCCCGTCATCGAACCAGTCCCCCGCCGCGTCGCGCAGAAATCGAGTGACTGCGACTTGCAGTTCCTCGTCTGACCGGAACTTCTAGCCTCCCAGGTGATTCTTAAGCGCAGGAAACATTTGGTAGTCGCTTGGGGCAATGTCCGGGTTATAGGGGAATGGGTGGTCAGGAAGATCCCAACCGAATTGTTCGACGAGCGAGTTTATTGTTGGCATAAAATCCACCAACAATATCCCCTTTCCGCCCCAAAAAAGTCGCCATAAACTTACCGGCTGACGTTTTTGTTTTGAACTTGTTAGGCTTCGGCGAAGCTGAAAGACGTCGTTGTTTTGACTGCTTGTTCGTTTCAGGAACGTAGTGGTGCGCCCATGTTTCGTCCCCAGTCCCTACTGAATTCAGGTTCACCTTCGTCTTCAAAGTGGCGAACAAATCCATCGGCACATTCCACGGGCTTCCTTTTCTGTTCGTAGGTGAGCTATCTGGGGACCCACCTGGCGGACACCTTGCTGTAACCTGGAGTGTCTGTGACAATTGTTTTTACGGAGCTTTTTCCACACTCTCCATTACGTCTCTAGGTTATCGCATCAAGAGTTATCCTTCGGTTACTGCGTATCATCTCATAAATTTTGGTCACCGTTTCATCAGACACGCTTTGTCCTCGTCATGGACGTTACTGCAGCCGGCACAAAACTCCCTGCACCAATTCCGCACTTTTTAATGTCCATACACGTTTCTCCGTACACTTCCACTAACTGACGATGAATATCTTTGGGTGCAACCATTTTCACGTTCAAACATCGTATCACTGAGCGCAGCTCGCACCTGGCGGTTGAGCTAAGCGGCAGATCCATCATGGACGGCTGCCTAGCAGCGACCGACCAAACGATCCAGTTCGGACCGGTACCATTAGGCCCGTTTACACGCACGGTTTTTCCGACGGTTTTGGAGCGTACGCTCCAGGCGCGTGCATCAATCCTTTACGTGTAAATGCTCGGTGGTCAGAGAGGCCTGGTGCGCGCTTCTAATGCGCACATCTGGCGCGCAGGTCTAACAGTGCCTAGTGTTTACACGTGCATTGTCGGTCAGCAATCCTGATGCGTCAGTACTTGTTCGTTGTTGCTTCGAATTCCTGTGCGACTTTATTTAACTTTGGCCTGCTTTAACAAATAAAAATTTAAATCTTGGAAAATATGGTCAAGAAATAATTTGTAAGGATTTATAGAACTTTATAATAATTTTTCATGTTTGTGGAAGGTGAAATCAGATGAGTACAATAATAAAAATTTAAAAAATCGTGCTTATGATAAGTTGGTAGAATTCTGCATGGTATGTATGTATGTGAAAGTGAAAACAAAGATTTCTCCATTAAAAAGTTTCAACGAATTCGGGGGGCATTTCGAAAAGAACTGAGAAAAAATATATGCAAGCAACAGGAGTGGATATGCATAACAAGATACATGTGCGCCTAATCTGTGATATTTCCATCTTTTTTTCAGTGCAGTATATATCTCCCAGCATGTTTGACGTATGATTTTACTCATAGACGGTATAGAAATTTTCAAATCTTGAAGGGATCTTCCAGTTTGCCAAAAAACGAAGGCAAATGTTTTTCTGCATTTATGCTCTTCCTCATGACTGTGGCTTGTTTTGATATTAGTGAAGATACTAACTTTAAAAGTGTAGTCAAATGTCGAATTGTCCATTCGTTGATAATTTCTGAAATCATCTGGGTCATTTTCTCGTAGCTCTCTCAAAAGAGGTATATGTCCATATAGATTCTATTTTGGCGCCATCTTTTCACCCATACACGCTATTTTTTTAAATTATTATTATTATTATTCTTTCTGTACCGAAAAAAATATTTAAAGCTACACATTTTATCTAATTTCTTTTTTAGGATATTTTAAATAAACTTATAAACAGAAGCACAACTAACAAAAACAACAACGACCTGAAAACCGAACGATGTATGCTGGACCGTCTACAAAACTTTCCAACCCGTCGGAAAGTCCACGCTCCACGCGATAACGGTCGTTTTTGGCGCATACGCTCCAGCCCGCAGTCCTGGCGCGCGCGACTGGAGTGTCGACCATTTTTCGTCGCACGCTCCAACCTGTTGTCAGATTTTGCCTAGCATTTTTCGTTGGAGACGTTAAATTTTGAATTGCCCTCGTAATATTGATCTATTGTCACCCGCTGGTGCAAGATCAATAATCATTCTGTGTAGCTATATTGTTGTATTTGGTTTACGTGGCGTAGTCTTTGAGACAGTGAATATTTAATTTACCAGCGCCGGGTGTGTACTGACGGGTAGTTTTAACCAGTTGTTATGTTTCCTCATGTATTGCTCATACTACTGAGCTCAATGAGACTGGTGGTACCGTCACTTATATAGTAATCGGGCCGAAAGGTGAAGAAACAGTTGTGGACGGCTTCTGCAGAGAAGTCCCGTTACTCAAGCCGATTAAAATAAACTTATAATGTCAAAAATCTTTCAATACAATTTTACACAAAAGTATTTCATTTAACTTCCGTTTTTAAAGTTTGCCATTTGCTCAAATATTTATGGAAGGTGGCGATTGCCGTAGAAATAAATTACTTTATTTTAATGAATCGATAAATTTTCTACTACTAATTATAAATTATGAACTGAAATACTTTCTAATCTCGTTTTCAAGTGAACACGATATGACAATAATTTTGATCTTGGAGTATTTCTTATTTTAAAATAGGATTTTTTAATTAGGAAAATAAGGAGGATAGAGCTCGCTTTAAATTGAATGTGAGAAAAGAATTAATTTATTTAGAACAATTTGAAGCGTCCTACTGTGTAACAGTCATTGTGGTATTTTTATTGTTTTAATTAGTATAATTTCTATGAGTTAATTTGGTTTAGTTATACTGCGGGAATGATTTCACGGCCATAGTGGTAATCTTTAATGGTATTGTTTGTTTTACATACGTGATTGGATTTTGGTTGCCTTCAGAGATGTAGGAAGTCTGATATGGAGTTGCACAAGCAGTGCAGGAGTCGGCGGAGTGGCCTCTGGCGCAACGAAAGATTCTGCGGCGTAGCGTCAGTTTATTAGATGTCATATATCGACAGGTCATGCTTTTTAAGGAAGGAAGGACTGTGAGAAAGTCACCACCAGGCACGTAGCATTGAACTGCGATTACCGCCAGAAACGTAGCAAATGGAGGCGGTAGTTGGATCTAACAGCTCCTCTTCACAATCGCCTATCATGTGCGATTAAAAATGTGGCCGTTATCGCTGCGATCATGGGTTGCTATCTACACAATCGTGATGGCTTGTAACCTACAAACAGTTAAAATTCATCCAATTGAAGTCGAGTAAATCCCATAAATTAATTTGCTCGAAACTCTGTAGATCTTACGACGACGTGGCCCTAAATATGTCGTCTTTTGATCCACGTACACAGAGTAGAGGTCACCTTTTAAAAAAAATATTTAAAGATATTCAATGGTAAAAAAATAGCTCATCAAATTGTCGCTAATTCTACAGAAGTCACAACTCCAAGTCGTTAGCGTATATTCTCAGCTGTTTTTAATAAAAATCAATCCAAAGCTCGCAGACAAAACAAAACACAATTATAGTACATAATTTCTCGAACTACTATTTATTCATATAATTCTACTGCGACACTCAGTCTAAAATCTACAGCTTTTTACACACACTTTCCTTCGTTTTTTTCTTTAAGAATCCCTAACATCAGACCAAAGATTTTTCTCATTCTTTTTAAAGATATACTACCCAGTGACAATATTTGTTAATCTGGGGATTCCTCGAGCTTAGAAATTATATAATGTACATTATTACAATCAATATTTAAATGATAATTAATTACACTTAACAAAATAATATTTAAATGATAAATAAATACATAATTGGGATGATAGCATATGTTATAGGCTCCTCTTCACAATCACCCATGATGGGATATTATAAAAGTGGCCATCATCGTCGCAGTCTATTTTCATTTAATGACTGTTGTCTGTTGAAAATGGGCGTCTAAGAGATAACGGCTTGTGGTGATCACGGATTAAGTTACTCTATGTTACGCAATCATAATTTTTTAGATTCCTTGAGGTTTTGTTTTCGTTAGGTTTTTGTTTGTTGTGTTGGTTGCTAAGACCTCATGTGGCTGGGTCGTGGTATTGAACTAAATCATCGAAAATTCCATTTACGAAATGTGCAACCTCAGAAGGAAGTCCAATTAGATGTTATCTGTGTAGTTTCGGCTGGTGTTGGCGGAACATTGTAAAATAATTAATTAACTAAATTAAAGTCATGATAAGTACAAAGAAAGACTTACGAATCTTTCATTAATCAGATAATTTCTATAACGTATTTAAAAAAGAAGAAAAGACGACCGAGTAATTAAAGAAGAGCTGACCATAATCTTCCTGAAATAACTTGAAAATATTAAATAAGTACCAGGCAGAAACGACGCACAAACAAAAATAACACAGGCTGCTATCTATTTAGTTAGTACATTTAACCCTTATCGGAAGAGCATCAAAAACAAACAAAAACCATATAAAATAGATGGAGGAAGAGAAGATGGTGGATGTTGACTATTCACCACAACTGAACGAGGTACAGAGCCTCCTGTTATTGTGCTAGGTATTAGGCAACTCTTGCATACGAATTCGTTTTCACTTCTCCGTCCATACACATGATTTTTTATTTTAGACAAACCATGAATAAACAATTAGCAGAACGTCTGGCAGAACCATCATCAGTATTTGATAACTTTGATCGCATGTCATCAAGCGACTTTGAATATCTAGTGCAAAAAATATCTCCATCGGTTGCGAAAAAAGTCATTTTTTGGACCTCTGCCATGCGACTGAATGATGGGCGGTTGTGTGGACACGCGCGCGAAGCACGATTATCGGCACGCATTCCTTTGATGTACCGAAAACTAACCGATCACTCACGATTATAGGCGATGATGGCCACTCACAGACGATTATGCCCTCTACACAATGGTGCGTACCTATAGTCGCCCATCATGGGGGATTGTGAAGAGGAGCCTTAAGTGCTGAACAATTTGCGCGTCTAAAGATGCCGGCAAATGAGAAGCGTTGGACTGAGCATGGTGGGCGAGTGGTTAGCACCCTGGCTTCGTATTCGGAAGAACGCCGGTTCGAATCCACGTTTCGCATCCAGATTTGGGGTTCCCCAAATTACTCCAGGCTAATGCCGGCATGCTTATTTCATAAGGCCATGGCTTAATTTCTTCCCGCTCCTTGCTCCCAGTCGTTTTCTGCCACTAATGACCTGGACCTCGAGTAGGCGTGAAACCATAAAAAAAGCCGGGAGATCTGTTTCGCTTCGTGGAATAAATAGCTCGACTGGAGTTGCAAACAGTGGGATCACCATCTGGCCCAATCTAAAGTGTTCCCGCGTGTGTTTTTTTTTTTTTTTTTACAAATTGCGAATTAGTTGCATGTATTGCCCTATCGAGTGTTGGAAGAGAACGCGACGCCTTGTGGAGAGTCGGCGGACACACTGTTCCGGAAGGCGGCTCCTGGCAGCTTAGCGAGCTCCAGGTGACTGCTACCCCGGAGTTACCTGCCCTGGCGGGGGACTCCCCGCCCAGCTGATGGAACTGCGGAACAGGCGGCTTACAACACGGCTCGGAGCCGTAGACTAAGGACTTCTTGTCACAACAGCACGCTAACTATTGCGCCCACACTGACAAGTGATAAACACGCTTATGGTTACTGAAAACTAACTATATATTACTCTGTTTTTGAGGAAACAACCATTGAACCATTTAAGTAATTGTTTCCACAAATAAAATAATATCTTCTACTTTGTAAAGTTAATGTATGATTAATTTTTTACTTGCTACTTATCACGGTTCTATTGATTTGTATGAAAGTGCATTCCAATTAAGAACCACGCTCACAAGTATATGTTAATTAATTAATCAATCTGATTATTAAATACTTCTGTCATGTTTCTAAATTTTGCTGTTAGGTTTGAGTCTGAATGTCACGCACTTTCTTTAAATACACAAGAAGCAGAAGTTTTATACTAAAGTGAGAAATAGATTACAAAATTGGGATATTGCTATCTTAGCAAAGACAATAAAGATCCTACAAAGAATGCTGAACGGGATGGTGCAAGCCCCCAGCAACAATTATGGTTTGAATGTCAGTAGATTTAAAACAAAGTTTATGCTCTCCAATAGGCGGGAAGTAAAGAAGAAAAGCGTGAGTGTGAATCTGCAAGCTCAAACTCAGCAAGAATTGTTCGAATTTACTTACGTTGGCAGCATGAAAAAAAACTGTCAGAAGAAAACGAGGGCAAATAAAACAAAAAAATGCCTTTAATAAGGAGAACTTGTTTGCTTCTTCTAATAGCATCATATTAAAAATTAGGTAAAAACTGTTTAAAGCGTCAGCTTACATGCATGTGAGACATGGAAAATAGGTGCTGAGAAGAAAAGAAGTCTTAAAGTTCTTGAAATACGGTGCTATCGTAGAATGTTAAAGATCAGCTGGAAGGACAAGCAGGAAATGAAGATTTATTTAACAGGACTGCTGAATCACGCAGACTGTGTTCTCACATTCAGACCAAATGATAACATCTGATTGCTATCTGACGCACCACAAAAATCTTCTGTTAACGGTAAAGACATATGAAGACCTTAACTAACATGGAAGACTAAATCTATAAAACGAGCTTTGTTCAGCGAACTACACTGAAGTTCGAAAAGTCACGGGACAGGCAGATGTAGATATCGAGATGGCGGTTGCACCACGTCAGAACCGAATAAATAAGTCGTGGCTTTCATTTGTACCCTCGTGAATCATGTGATTACGGTCGCGCGATATGAATTAACAAACTGATAATTGGTACTAGGCAAACGGGGCATTACATTTCGGAAATTGATGGCGAATTTAACATTACTTGATCCACAATGTCAAGTGTGTGCCGTGAATATATAATTTCCGGCATTACCTCCCGCCATGGACAAAGCAGTGGCCGACCACTTCTACTTAATGACCGAGAGAAGCGAGTCTGCTTCGAGGTGACAAACAGGCGCCACTGCGTCAACAAACAGCAACACACAATGTGGGATCAGTCACGTGCGGACTGTTAGAAAACTTTATCGATGATGGGACCTACCAGCAGAAGATCAATGCAAGTGACTGCTATAAACGCCAACTGTTGCAGCGCCTATAATGGGCCCGTACGCATTTCGGTTGGATCCTAGATGACTTAAAATAATTGAGCGGTCAGATGAACCAAGATTCATCTGGTAACAGCTGACGGTAGGGTCGAATGTGGTGCATACCTTATGAGACCATCACAGGTTGTCGGGAAGACACTGTGCAAGCTGGTAAGACCTCTTGCCAAACTGCGCCGACTATCGACTCGAAATGGCTGTGTTTAGCTTCTTGGAGACAACTTGCAGCCATTCATGGCCTTTATGTTTACATACAACATTGGAATCGAAAGAATGTAGGCTTTCTCGGTGATTCAGTTGCGTAAAATCTTCCCGAGCTTATCACCGGGATAGCGCGTCAGTAAGAGGCAACGTTTCGGAGGCAGCCTGTGGCCGGAAGACGTAACCAGAGGCAGCCTCCGTAACGTCGAAGCGTCTTAATGACACGCCATCCCGGCGGAAAGCTCGAGAAGATTTTACGCAATAATGAAATTTTCCAGGACAACAACGAAACTTGCCGCCGGGCCAAAATAGTTCGCGATTGGTTTGAGGAACATTCTGGACAATTCCAATGAATGTTTTCGTCACTTTTATCACTATGTACGAGGCATGTTTTTTTTAAGTAAGTACCGTTTTGAAATTTAAAAAAAACCTGCAAATATATCTCAATAATTTTATTTTTACATGAAAGCCTTTACCTTACTCTACTTTTCTACATAATTCCCTTCAATATTGAGGCACTTGTCATAACGTAATACCAGTTTTTAAAAACCCTCCTCATAGAAGTCTGCCGCCTGACTTGTTAACCACTGCATCACAACTGTTTTGACTTCGTTATCGTCTTCAAGACGCTGACCGCCCAGGTGATTCTTCAAGTGCAGGAACAGATGGTAGTCACTGGGCGCCAGATCAGGGCTGTACGGAGGATGAACTAGAGTTTCCCATCGAAAAGATGTGATGAGATCTTTGGTCTGATTAGCTACATGTGGGCGGGCATTGTCATGCAGCACAAAGATGTCCTTGCTCAAGTTGCCACGTCTTTTGTTCTAGATTGGACGGCGCAGATTGTTCAATGTCTCACAATAAGCTGCTGCATTGATTGTCTCATTATGAGGCAGAAATTCCACAAGCAATACTCCTTTTCTGTCCCAAAAAACTGTGCACATGATTTTCCGGGCAGAAATCTTTCTCTTGAACTTCACGTTTTTGGGTGAATCTGAATGCCGCCATTCTATGGACTGTTGCTATGATTCAGGTGTGACGTAGGCCACCCATATCTCATCGCCTGTAAAAATTTAGCTTAAGAAATCATAACCATCGTTGTGGTACCGCTCAAGGAATGTCAATGCACTGCCTAAACATTTGGTTTTGTGCACATCCGTTAACATTTTCGGTTCCCAACGTGAGCACAGTTTGCGATAATTCAAGTGCTCGGTCACAATGCCATACAAAACACTACGAGAAACATTAGGAAAGTCATCACACAAGGAGGAAATCGTAAAGCGTATGTTTTCTCTCACCTTATTGTCCACTTTCTGCACCAAACTTTCATTACCGACCGAAGGACGCCCACTCCGTTGTTCATCATGCACATTTGTGTGGCCATCTTTAAATGCTCTCACCCACTTTCTCACCATTCAATCACTCATAATGTTTTGTCCGTAAACTGCACAGATCTCACGATGAATATCGATCGGTTTTAGGCCTTTAGCACAAAGAAATCTTATAACAGCCCGTACTTCACAGTCAGCGAGACTCACGATTAGCGGAGGCATCTTAAACACTCAGTGAAAAACGTAAACAAGGAAGAATTAGACTGTAATGGCGTCAGTGCGTAGGCAAGAGATGCAGGTACACAGTGCGCATGCGCGGAACGCCGACCGTAGTGCTGAAGCCACGGTGTGACAAAACGGTACTTACTTAAAAAATACGCCTGTTTGAGTCCATTATCGAAGACTCAGTTCATGTGCAACGTCCTACACTGTATTACATTCATAATTATAGACGACTGTAGATAAATCATTTCTTCAGGGGACTTTCGACGATTTGTCGGGTTACTGCACTTCACCGGACAAGATGGGGTCTCACACGATATTAAGAGGTAACAATGTCTTTAAGCACTTAAACGTATAACGAAAATTGGAGGCAAGAAAGATTAGAAACCTGCTTTAAGAAATATTTATGGTGATAACCAAAGAACCACATTTTTGTACAGTTTCGAGAGAGCTAAGGTAATGAGTAACATTCTTGTCGAATATTTTTTCCACTGTTATTTCTAATTATTAACATGAGAGAATTAACATCTTTATACTGAGATCGTAAACATTTTAATCACCTAACTGAATATTTATCTCATAACTATTCAATGATACAACTGCAATCAGCAATTAAGTTTTTCTACTTTTATCTGACAATCGCATCATTGCCTTATTATGATGGAATACAGATATTACGCTTCGATATGGATGATCTGATATTAGAGCAGTCAAATTAGTTGCGTGTATACTGGGAACTCTCTGATCAAATCGCGAAGTGTTGGTAATGAGTTAATTCCAACATGGAAAATTCTCGTCCCCGGCCGAAACGTATGTTTCATTCCCTTCAATGATATGGTGTTGATTGTTCCACAACTTTAGTCGTCGTCTATTATATATGTGCGTTCCACTACTGTGCTTAGTTTTCAAGGCAGTCACCTATACAGTACCTGATACTAGAGAGATCTAATGAAGTATACAGGTGGCAGAGAAGAGGATTCTGAGGCGTACAAAATAGTAACAAGGATTTATATGATCAGGAATGTAAGTAAATATGAGCAGGAGATTAAAGGTTGACGCATTGGAAGAAAATGTTTGAACGGTTGAAGCGTGCTACGAGAACGAAAGACGGAAGAAAGTGAAACGGAGGAGACTAATCGGAAGGCCAAGGACAAGATGGTTGAAGCAGGTGGAGAGAGATATAATAGCCAAGGGAGAAACCAGAGACTCGTACAGATCGGAAAAAAATGAAGCAGTGTGTACTGGACACCTGCGGAAGCGGTAACATCAAACGGTTGTCTTTTGTTTTAAAGTTCAACCACATCGCTGTATGAAATTATACTTGGAGGGATTACCCTCAGCTACTGATGTATTAGTAAGGTAGTCTTCTCATGGAGTGAAAATATCAATGCGTCCGCGTTCAAAGAACACAAACAATCACTATCTTCTAATTAAAAGTTGCAGGATCCCACGTAATGATGCAGGTGCCTTTGATCTGTTTTCCTCCTTCGTCTTTAAACGAATGTGAGATAAGTTCAAGGAGAAAAAACCAGTGTGCTACGATTTGCTGATGACATTGTCTTGTTAGCAGAACATGCTGAGGATATTGAAAAGTTACTGAATGACATGAACAAAACACTGAAGGAAGATTTTGCACTGAATATAAATCAAAGCAGGACAAAAGTGATGAAATGTAGCAGAGATTATACCAATCATACTAGATTAAATATAAAAATAGGATCGGATGCATTAGGAGAAGTAAGGGAATTCTGCTACTTGGGAAGCAAAATTACAACTGACGGCCAAAGCAGGAATGATGTTAAAAGCAGAATAGCAAAAAGAGCCTAAATGAAAAAAAGAAATCTTTTACTTTCAAATATTGATACTCAAACTTTTTAAAACTCTATGTGTGGAGCACAGCACTTTATAGTAGTGAAGCATGGGCTTTCGGAATACCAAGAAAGAAAGAAAATTGACGCATTTGAAATTTCGTGTAACAGAAGAATGCTGAAAATTAAGTGGGTAGACAATGTACGAAATGAATGAGTTATGAAAATGATGGGTAAGGGAAGAAGTTTGTGGAGGAAATTTACATAAAAAAAAGACAGGCTGGTAGGTCATATGTTGAGACATGCTGGATTGGTTAATTTGTTAGTGGAGGGAACAGTCGAAGGTAAGAACTGTAGAGGAACACAGAGATTAGAATATATGAAGCAGATAATTGAGGATGTGGGTTGTTAGGGGTATGCAGAGATGAAGAGGTTAGGAGAAGATAGGAACGGATGGAGGATTGCATCAAACTGGTCAAAAGGCTAATGACAGAAAAAAAAAAAAAAAAAAAAAAAAGAAGTTGTTCTGACAATGATGCGAACAAAATATTTGGCTAATAGCCTCCAGTCTTATATATTTGCTTCCAAAGAAAAAAATTCGATTTATTCTTTCAATCATCAGGGTCATGTGTGCCTTCAATGATTTACATGAAAACCTATTTCATGAATGTACTAAATTTTATTTGAATTGTCACATATAAACTTTTGACGTGATTTACAGTACTTTTGGAAAAGTTATTCTTCTTTGATGACATGTTGTCAAAATTTATTTCACCAGTTTTAATAATGATAATGGATCGAACTGATCCTTTTTAAATTACTGTAGTTAGTGGTTTTTTAGATGCATTTCAAAATGTTAATTTAAATTCTAGGCTAGAAAGTAGATAATGACTTTTATTTTGATCTTTTAATTTATGTTCGGCTCTATACGCCACAGTATTCAAACATTTATTTGCATTTTTTAATGGATTCATAACTTCGCCATATCCATTCTTCTACTCGTTGTGTCTATAGATAGAAATTTAGACCATTATTTAAATTTTAACTGCAAACAGTCTGCTCATTAGTTTCTTTGCTTCTGCTACACCAAGTTTATCTATCAGCCTTTTTTATAAATATTCAGTAGTGTATAAATATAAAATTATTGCATAAAATAAACTGTAAGCTCAGATTTAATAATGGAATAAATTTGAATATAAATGCAATCAGTCATAAAGAAATTCAATTTATCGGTTGCATTTTAAATTTACTACGGAATATCTTTTAACTTGTTTGTTTCTAAAAATTACCGAGCAATTGTAATATTACTTACTTTTGGTTTATTATTTGGTTCTGTCATTTTTCACCACTGATATCTAATCAGTGTTAGGAATATACTAAAATAGGATTTATTGAAGACATTAATCATTTCACGCTACTCTTGGAGTAACCGCAAAAAAAAACAAAAAAAAAGTTACAGTACGTTATCATTAGTTATCTGTGGAAGCAACGGTAGAATAGGACGAGGATGTGGCTAAAACTTGCTGAGGCAGTAGGATTATACTAGCTATCAAAATGCCCGTATTATCCAACGACTGCCCCAATGTTGATTGGCTAACCTGTAGAATCAGTGGCAACCATGTGTTACTGTCACAGGATGAATAGCAAATGTTTGTTACAATATGATGAAACATTGCACTCCACACTAACTTCCTAACGCAGAGAAACATACACTCATGTTCTAACCTTCTCAGGAGGAAAATATGGTTTGGTATGTAACACGTGTCAGAAGTTAAAATTGGATTTAAAGACTTGTTGTAATAAAAGTAGGGTGTAAGGGTTTGGGAGAGGCTATACTAGCCTTTTCCAACCAAATATCAAACTTTCCTTCACGTGGTGCACGCTGTTTGCACGGACGAGGCTCTGGCGACTGAAAGATTCCCGGTATAAGGAGTCACCCACTGCTTGCCAACGGCCTCCGAAAGGAGGGCGGAAGAGTGGGGAGTGGTTCAGGGCACCCTCTTGCCCTTGGGGTTGGAAACGGCCCCTAATGGCGAATGAATCAAAAATGATCAACGGCATGGGGATGCAGAAGGCAACGGGAAACCATTGCATTAAAGACCCAAAGGGTATCCCGAGGACTTGTAATCCTCTCAAATTACATACATCATGATGGCTTCTTCTTGGGTAAAATATTCCGGAGGTAAAATAGTCCCCCAATCGGATCTCCGGGTGGGGACTGCTCAAGGAGGAGCCATCAGAATGGATAGAAACATTCTACGAGTCGGAGCGTGGAATGTTAGAAGTCTGAATAGGGCAGGTAGGTTAGAAAACTTAAAAAGGGAGATGGAACAACTTAACTTAGATGTTGTTGGGATTAGTGAGATTAAATGGAAGGACGCACAGGATTTCTGGTCTGGTGAACACAGGATAATTAGCACACAAGCTGTCAATGGAGTCACTGGTGTAGGGTTTGTAATGAACAAGAAAGTAGGGAAACGGGTGAGTTATTATGAACAGTTTAGTGACAGGATTATTTTGATGAGGTTAGAAACTAAGCCCGTCCCAACCACATTAGTACAAGTGTATATGCCAACGTCACAGGAAGATGACGAAGAAATATAAAAAATATACGCAGAAATTGAAGAATTAATCCAATATGTGAAAGGGGAGGAAAATCTAATAATCATGGGTGATTGGAATGCAATAGTGGGAGAAGGAAAAGAGGGGAATACTGTAGGAAGTTTTGGTCTAGGAGAAAGAAATGAGCGACGAAGCAGGTTGCTAGAATTTTGTGAAAGATATAAACTAGTAGTGGCAAACTCACTGTTTAAGAACCATGCAAGAAGAATATACACCTGGAAACGTCCTGAGGATACAGGCAGATATCAGCTAGATTATAGCATGGTCAAACAGCGATTCAGGGATCAAGTTCTAGACTGTAAAGCGTACCCAGGAGCAGACATAGGCTCTGACCATAATTTGATAATAATAAAGTACAGGCTGAAATTTAAGCGAATAAGGAAGCAGTATATACAGAACAGACTGGAAGTGAATAAACTGAAACAATCTAGCACAAGAGAAAAATTTGCAGAAATGGTAGACTTAGGTCTAAGAAGTAACTGTGAAAGGAGTTCAACCGAGGACGAATGGAACGCATTAAAGGCCGAAATAATGAAAGCTGATAAAGAGACATTAGGCTTTAGGGAACAAGCTGCACGAAAACCTTGGATCACAGAAGAAATTTTGGAGCTGATGGATAAGAGGAGAAGGTACAAAAATGCTCAGGATGAAGCAGGAAGAGAGCAGTACAGGCAATTTAGAAATCAAATAAATAGGAAATGCAAAATAGCAAAAGAAAAATGGGTACAAGAATGTGAAGAAGTAGATAATTGTTTAAAAAAACATAAAAACCGCTTTCAAACAAAAAAAAAGCACAAAAAATTTAAAATAACTTTATACCTTGCTTAGGAAAAAGAAAATCTAAATGGACAATATTTTACATTACTGTCATTTAAATTTTTACTTTAATTAGTTATTTTTGGAGTCGGTGCCAGCAAAAGAAAGAAAAACAAAATGATAAAAACAATAAGGAATAACAATAATACATAAAAATTATGTTACTGCTTACCTACAATTAATGCTAGAAACATGTTTCAACAAAACTGAAACATACTGATGATATGCTGATATTATACTAACTGTAAATCTTTTACTGCATGATGCAACCTACAAACTGACACTGTAGCGCCAGAGATATGCCTGGATGACCAATAAGGCCGAGCCACAGATTAAAATACTGTTAATTTGTTTCCCTAAGCTGTCTCCCACAATGACACTATTTGCCTCACGACATGCTGTAAAATATTCGGAATTTTTGTTCGTACTCCCTCTTTCGCCTTTAACACCAAAAGAAGTTCAGTAATTCGATCTTCGCGATGTGACAGCTGGCACCGACTCCAAAAATAACTAATTAAAGTAAAAATTTAAATGACAGTAATGTAAAATATTGTCCATTTAGATTTTCTTTTTCCTAAGCAAGGTATAAAGTTATTTTAAAATTTTTTGTGCTTTTTTTTTTAAAGGCGGTTTTCATGTTTTTTAAACAATTATTTTATTCTATTGAAACTGTAGACAAATGAAGTAATAATACTGTTTCCAAATTGACTCATATATTGTAACTAACATTGGATAATATGTATTTACAAATTACAGTGGAAAATTATTATAGAACAGATATGAAGTCTTCACGGGTTCTCCACCGTATTATGTTCAAGAAAAACAACAATGAGCTCTCAGCGGCTGAGCCACCAAAAGCTCGTCGGTGGCTGAGCTGCCGAAAGCTCTTTATTGTTTTTCTTTAACACCATACGCGAAGAACCCGTGAAGACTTCATGTCATCGATACGCCATGAACGCCTTTGTTATCACATTATATAACAGGTTTTTGATTAATCGACTGGTTATCAGTTGTTGGTAATATTATTGATATTGTTTGTAGGTGTATGTACTGTTCCACATATATAGTAACTAACATGAAATAATATATTGGTGTGCAAGAAATTAACTAGTTTCAGATTGATAACTTCAAGAATTTAAAGAATATAAATTAGTCAGATTTTGTTATTGTATGTTCTTTACTCAAAGCTACAGTTTTTATCTGGGTTTGCACATGTATACGTTAAACCAAAGAGAAAAATACTGCCCACACTAGCTTTACAAAAACCAAACTACTCTTCGTCTCCACACCCCATAATTGTTTTTTGTACATACCTACAGTTTTATCTGATATAAATAGAAATTTACACACATATACTTTAAATCAATCAGAAAAGGCAGTCCACATTTGGTATACAAAAGCCCAATCCCTCTTTCCCTTTACCCTCACCCCTTTTAATTTCCAATGTTCTTTACAAAAATCCACAGTTTTAAAGCCCATCTAAATCAATAAGCTATTTTTAAGCCATACCATAATATTTATAAAATAAATGTGTAATAATGTCTCAATATGTACTTCAGATTTCAACTTGGGTCCCAAGCTTTCACGTTGTGAAAACCAATTAAAAATCTATATTTTCTGTGTGATGCCGGAGCAAACAGATATATTCCAGAGACAGATTAAATGGGGTTAGGGAGTGAGTGGTAGGGTTTTGTAAACAGAATATAGGCACTATGTTTCTCTTTGTTTTTAAGTATATATATGCAGTGTTCCATGGAAATCTGATAAAACTGTTGGTATCTATAAAGAACATTGGAAATTAGGAGGGGTGGGGGTAGAAGGGAAGGGGGGTTGGGCTTCTGCAATCTAATTTAAACAAAATTGTTCTGTATGTTTTAAAGTATATGTGTGCAAATTTCCTTCAGAATCGGATAGAACCTGTAGATAAAAGGATGGAAAGGAAGGATCGGAGTTTGGACTCTCGAAACCAAATGTAGACAGAATTTTTCTATTTGTTTTGCAGTATACATGTGCATACTTCCTTCAAAATCAGAAAGAAATGGTAGCTTTGTATAAAGAACATTGATAGTAATTAAAGGGGTAGAAAGGGGGATAGAGTTTGCGTTTTTGTGAAAGTTATGTGGACAGTATTTTCTATTTGTTTTAAAGTATACGCAAGCAAAGTTCCACCGAATCAGATTAAAATGTAGATTTTGTACAAATATTAAGGGAAGGGGAACTAGGGTAGTTTTTTTTATTTTTGATCAGAAATCTTATCCATAAAAAAATTACATATATATATATATATATATATATATATATATATATATATATATATATATATATATGCCAACTTTCATAAAAATTGGTCAAATGGTGTCGATTGTAGCTTTCTAAAAAGAAATTGACAAAAATTAAGGGGGTGGAAACGGGGAGAGGGGTTCAGGTTTTGCAAACCAAGAGTTGGCATTATTTTTCTCTTTCTATAGTAAAAAGTTCTGTCTAAACCGGATAAAAACTGTGGTTGTGTATAAAAATTAAGCGGTTTAATGGGGAGAGGGGGTGGTTTTTACATCTTTTGTTCAGACATCTTCTTCGTGAAATAATACGTATAAGCACCAACTTTCATGGTAATCGGTCAAACGATTGAGACTGTAGCTTTTTATAAAGAGCATTGACAATGGTTAATGGGGTTGAAGGAGGGAAAGGGGTTGAGCTTTGACAAACCAAATGTTGACAGGATTTTTCTCTTTGTTTTAAAGTATACATGGGCAAAGTTCAATAAAAATCAGATAAGAAATGCAGATTTCTATAAAATTAAGGATTGTAAAGGGATACATGTGGTGGTTTATTTACTTATTTAATTTTTTTGGTCAGAAATCTTCTCCATGAAAAATTACATGTATATGCCAACTTTAATGGAGACCAGTTAAATGGTGTCGACTGTATCTTTGTATACAGAACATTGGTAAAAATTTAAGGGGTGGATAGGGGGAGAGGGGTTCAGTTTTTTTCAAATCAAAAGTTGACAGTATTTTTCTCTTTATTTTTGACAATAAATGTCCAAAGTTTCTTCGAAATCGGATAAAAAATGTGGGTTTGAATAAAAATTAAGGGGTGTACAGGGGAGACGGGTGGTTTTTCATTTATTTATGTTTTGGCTAGATTCTCCATGAAAAATTACATGTATATGCCAACTTTGATGATAATCGGTCAAATGGTGTCGAGTGGAGCTTTTTATGAAGAACATTGACAATAATTAAAGGGGTGGAAGAAGAGAGGGGGTTGAGCTTTGGCACACCAAATGTTGACAGGATTTTTCTCTTTGTTTTAAAATATACATGGGCAAAGTTCAATAAAAATCAGATAAGAAATGTAGGTTTCTATAAAATTAAGGGGTGTAAAGGGGAAAGGGGTGGTTTCTTATTTTTATTTGTTTGGTCTGAAACCTTCTCCATGAAAAACTATATGTAATTACCAACTTAAATGGAGATCAGTTAAATAGCTTTGAATATAGAAAATTGGCAAAAATTAAGGGGTTGGATAGGGGGAGAGGGGTTCAGCTTTTTAAACAAAAAGTCGACAGTATTTTTCTCTTTATTTTTGGCTATATATGTCCAAAGTTTCATCTAGTTCGAATAAAAAATGTGGATTTGTATAAAAATTAAGGGGTGGAACGGGGTAGAAGGAGTGGTTTCTCAATGAAATTCATATGGGACCACTTTGGAGGTATACCTCGACAGTAACAAAATTTCATTTAAATCGATTCAAAATTGGCGAAGATATCGCTGAACATACATACAAAAAAAAAAAAAAAAAAAAAAATACAGACGAATTGAGAACCTCCTCCTTATAAGGCAGTTGGAATCGATGAGGTCCCTGCAGATATTCTTAAATCTCTAGGAGAGGAAGGAATCGAAAGATTATTCAAGCTGATATCAAAAAGTTATGAAACGGGAGATATTCCAACCGATTATAATATAAATATCATCTTCACACTTCCAAAGAAAGCACAAACCAACAAACGTGAGAATTATCGCACCATTAGTCTAACAACACATGCTTCAAAATTATTGACCAGAATAATACAGATGGATGGAAAATGGGTAGTAGAAGAGATAGTAGGTGAAGATCAGTTTGGGTTTAGGAAAAATTGCAGTACAAGGGAAGCAATTCTGTCTTTAAGATTAATACTTGAACTGCGGATCAAGAAAAACAAAGATATTTTTATGGCATTTGTTGATTTAGAAAAAGCTTTTGATATTGTTAGGTGGGACATGATGTTCAAAATTTTAAAGAAGTCAGGTCTAAAGTATCGAGGTAGAAGAATACTCTATAAACTATATAAGAATCAGGTGGCTATAATAAAAGTAGAGAATCAAGAGAGACATGCATCAGTTAAACAAGGTGTGAGACAAGGTTGTGGTCTATCCCCGTGAATATTCAACTTGTATGTAGAAGAAGCAACGAAGAAAATCAAAGAAAAATTTCCATGTGGCATAAGTTTTCAGGGAGAAAAAATCACTATGCTACGATTTGCTGACAACATTGTCTTGTTAGCAGAGAGGGCTGAGGATATTCAGAAGTTACTGAATGGCATGAACAAAGTACCGAAGGAGGATTTTGGACTGAATATATATCAAAGCAAGACAAAAGTGATGAAATGTAGCAGAAATGATACCAATAGTAGTGGATTAAATATAAAAATAGGATCGGATGCAATAGGAGAAGTAAGAGAATTCTGTTACTTGGGAAGCAAAATTACAACCGATGGCCGAAGCAGGAATGATGTTAAAAGCAGAATAGCACTAGCAAAAAGAGCCTTCATGAAAAAAGGAATCTTTAAGTTTCTCTATGTGTGCAGCACAGCAGTTTATGGTAGCGAAACATGGACTTTAGGAATATCGGAAAGAAAGAAAATTCAATCATTTGAAATGTGGTGCTACAGAAGGATGCTGAAAATTAAGTGGACATTCAAAGTAACAAATGAACGAGTTTTGGAAATGATGGGTGAGAAATGAAGTTTGTGGAAGAAGCTTACAGAAATAAGAGACAGGCTGGTAGGTCATATTTTGAGACATGTAGGATTGGTTAATTTGTTAGTGGAGGGAACAGTCGAAGGTAAGAACTGTAGAGGAAGACAGATATTAGAATATATAAAGCAAATAATTGAGGACATGGGCTGTAAGGGGTATGTAGAAATGAAGAGGTTAGCAGAGGATAAGAAGGGATGGAGGATTGCATCAAACCAGTCGAAAAACTGAAAAAAAGTAATAAAAGTACATTGATTTCCTGCAACTTAGAAAATAATTGCGATTCCAGAATTAGCTGATCAGATATAGCTCCCACTCGTCCATTCCTTCTCGAATAGTCTTCAGGTAGGCATTTGAATATTGGTTTTGGGGTAATATGAATTTTCGACTTGTGATGCTAACATAATACCACAATAACGATTGTGATAACTGATGTGGGATTGATTGTTACTGCGTATTACTTTCTGTGACGTGATCAAACAGTTTTGTCTTTTCAGTGAGCACTGAACTTAAATTATTATCATTACAAAAATCTATGAATGATGACTGAAGCCAAACAATCAGGCTTACTGAAATATCTCTTAAATCACGATCAATGAAGCTAATTTTTTTTGTGTAAAACATTCAATTTTGGAATTGAGTAACTGCGATATATCGACAGTTTTGATAAACTGGATTGCTTAGGAGCATTAAATTCTTTCGCTGCTGGAACAAACTGCCAAACGGCTATCGCAAATTGGTTTAGAAAGGCGGAGTGCTGATGGGTGCGTCAAACTCAGTTGAAGACAAACCCAACCGGGAGACACCACGTTGTGATATGCTCACTGCATGGACTAAACCTCACGGCAGAATTCCATGGCGCGCTGCATCACTGTTTATCGCGAGAACTAAACCCGTCAATTGCTTTTTTCCTTTGTGTCATTTTCCTCTAGCGTTGCTCTTCTTTTCTCAGCGTGATAACCGGGATACCTATCCGTTTCCCGGTGACCCGTAAAAAGGAGCTCACTAATCCGGACTCCCTCGACATCAACTCAGAGGATATGTTATTTATTCCTCAGTTCTCAAAGAAGTGTTGTATAACTGGATCTTGGGCTGTCACAGCACGTATCTCGTTCGATCAGTTTTAATCAACAGAGTCCGGCGTAGCTGGAACTTTATTCTGGCCGCGTACGAGGTGGCCAATATGTGACAGGACCTTCATTTCATCTGAGACGTATGGCTGGAGATAGGGCATCGAGTACTTGAATGATTGTGAACCTTTGCAATGGCCACCTTCCTTGCAAGACCTTAGCTTGTTACTTTTGCCTAATCATAATGCCTCTTAGATAAGTCTATGATAAACCGAATAGTGACGGATCGATGGTGGGGGGGGCTGGGGTGCTCAAGCCCCCCTCCCCCCAAATGATCTAGGTTTAACCCCTCCCCGACATCGTAATTTTGGAGATATTTTTTTACCCTTGCCCGACTCAAGGCCCCCCACCCCCGCCCAAACCAAAATCCACTCAAGTTCCTCCCAAACCAAAATCCGCCACTGCCGAATAACCATGATCGGATCCCGTATAAATTCTAACATAGTTTACCAACCATAAGGAACAGTCTCGACAGTAACTTCAGTTGCATTAATATGCTCATTGATTCCAAAAAACCACCTTAACTTGAATGGAAGTTACGTAAACAAAGATTTTGACCGGAGAGAAGTACCTATCGTTCAAATGCCAACTGGAGAAGTGATCGATGGGGCAACATCAGTAAGTGTCCATGACGACATACTGCGACCGACCAGTTACAAACTCTCGCATCCATTCACACATCTGATTCGATATATCGTACGCTAGAATCTTCGCTAAAAGCCGGTTGTACGGTACAAATTCTTAAGCTTTCTGAAAATTCACTTGTGTACCTGCGTCAATAATTTTCATTACGTTTTCCGAAATTGTAGCGATTTGCGTATCACACGACCTGTTCTTGTGAAATCTATGTTTTTTGCGGGTAAGCAATTGGTTTTAGTCCAGAAACTTCATAATATTCATGTTTTTTTTTATGTGCTTAACGTCTCTCTAACAGCGAGGTATTTGGAGACGGGGAAAGGATGGTGGGTCAAGGAATGGGAAGGAATTCGGCCATGGCCTTTTGAAGGAAGCATTCCAGCATTTGCCTGGAGTGATTTGGGAAACCATGGAAAACCCAAATCTGGATGCCCGGACGTGGATTCAAACCGCCGTCCTCCCGAATGCGAAGCCAGAACGCTAGCCGTTACACCACCACGTTCGGTTTCATGTTTAGCATTTAATATGCTCCAAAAAGTTACTGGAAACAGATGTCAGAGATGTAGGTCAGAAGTTTCTTACATCTTTCATTTCCTTTCTTCAAAATTTGAGCTATTTGCACAGTTTTCAAGTCTTCCAATTATTTTTTATATATATCAGACTACAGAAGCCGTAGAAAAATGTGTATATTATCAATATTTTCGTCAGTGAACAAAATTCCAAATTCAGTGTTTCGTACATTTGCCTTTACCACACTTTGTTATCATCATATCCGTGGTTATTAGTGTTGACATACTAGTGTTGATAAAACTGACGTTTCTTACGTAAAAACAAAAAAAAAATCAGAATTTCTGCGAGGCTTTTCGACAGTGAATTGCAGTCACTTTTCGAATTTCTCGAGCTTCAACTTACCAGCTACTTTTTTCGATGTACAATCTTCTTTTTTTAGTCGATTCAAACTCCGTTTGGAACCAAGATCACCACATATTTTTTCACAGACCTCTGTCTAGTACTTTTCTCATATGTGTGGTGCTTGAGTACTGCTTCGTCGCTATTTTTGTCCATTTCGTCGCATCCATCCTGACTAAACAGGCATCCCAGTTTCAGTTCTCGGCATATATTAATATTTGTTCATCTACATTATATTCCATAAAGTATCAACATCATTCCTAAAACCTTTGTTATAATACTCCTCTATAATCAAGTCCGCTATTTTTTCAGATGGCATTACTGTTTTTACTTATGCCTTTACGTCTGGTCGACGTCGAGGTCATTAGAGGTGAGATGGGACTCGGGACAAGAAACGGGAAGGATTTCGGCCTTTTGAAGGAAGCGCTCCGGCATTCACCTGGATTGATTTGGGGAAACCATGGAAAACCCAAATCTGGTTGCCCGGACGTGGATTCGAACCGGTGTCCTCTCGAATGCGAGGCTAGACCGTTAACCACTCACCCATCACGCTCGGTGGTATTACTGGTCAAGAAACAGTTGGGATACAGAAATTCCAAGTCATTCAGTTAGACCATCTTTCTACGCAGGGTCTTGATATATTTTCATCACCGTAAATTATGAAAGATATCTGTGCTGAGGATGGAAATAAGTGCTTTCCTATCATGTGTAGCTTATTACTGAGTGGCTGAAATGCGTATTTCACTGCTTCAAATTGTAGACTAGCCCACCATCCTCCAAATGCCTTAAGTTCCGATACGCTAAAAGCGTGAAATTTAACTTCGCATTTGTCATTGTGCAAGCTAATTAGAGCTATTCTTCTGAGATCCACTTAACAATTTTACGAACTTTTCTGTCATTAGTTGCACGGGAACTCCGGTATTTGTCCAAACTTCATTTCTGTTTGCTTTAGATAAATTTCAAAGGCGGGGAACTTGGCGGAAAGAATGAGGGATTCACAGGGAGGTTGCGAGGAATACGTTATGCCTTGATACGGGCGGTGATTTAATTGAAGTGAGCATAGCGCCGCCGTGGATCGATTCGCAATTAGGCGGCGAGTGCGCCTTATTAGTACTGCAAGACAGGCCTCCCCCGGGGCTCGGCGCGGCAACCCTTAAAGAGGAGCGCCAACGCGCCGTCTGGGAACATTTAACAACACCCAAGAGCTTCACTTCCAGTTTCCACTTCAGTCCATTAGAGGAAAAGCAAAACCTTATGTGCGAGAACGTATTTGATACATGCTAGAGTGTAATTTCTTGATAAATGTTTTTTTTTTTTTTTTCAGAAATTCTTCAGAAGCGAAGAACATAATTATTCACAAAAACGATCTGAAACAATTATTTGTTGAATATGCACACGAAGCTCTTACAGAATTGTTGGTACATACCATTGTTCTAGTACAAAATGATCAGCGCCACAATCTAAATGCTTAGATACACAGTCACAGTATAATGAACTATATCCGACAAAATTGTAGATTATACAGCTATACGCTTGTATTACGGTATTAATCTTGTTACAGTTGTGAATACATTTTGTAAATTAAAACTTCGTCTACAAACAACTGTTGCGGTGATTGTTAAATTTTTACTTGCCCTTGCGGTGAGCGCCTTGTAAACCTCAAATAGTTGTTGTTGTTTGTTCTGTTGTTGTTGTTGTTCTGTTGTTGTTGTTGTTGTTGTTGTTGTTGTTGTTGTTGTTGTTGTTGTTCTGTTGTTGTTGTTGTTGTTGTTGTTGTTGTTGTTGTTGTTGTTCTGTTGTTGTTGTTGTTGTTCTGTTGTTGTTCTGTTGTTGTTATTGTTCTATTGTTGTTATTGTTGTTGTTCTATTGTTGTTGTTGTTGTTGTTGTTGTTGTTTTTGTTGTTGTTGTTTTTGTTGTTGTTTTGTTGTTGTTGTTGTTGTTCTGTTGCTGTTGTGGTGGTGTGGTGGTGGTGGTGTTGGTAGTGGTTTTTTTTTAAGATATAGACCGACATTGTTTTTTTAGACCCCATACATCTTAACTACTCGCACTAACGTTTTATTTATGAAAGCAAATTCCAGCGAGATAAAAGTCTAACCAGATATTCCGGCATGCTAAACGCTGTCCATTGATTTTGTTACCACCTAGATTTATGTAGGATTCGTCTAGTGTGGAAACAAATTTTAAGACGTAATTATTTGATGGAATAAACTAAGGTCAATCACATGTCAGTATTGTTCAGCCGCTTCTGCGGTCCACGTCAAAGGGAAGGGGCTTAGTGGAAAAAACACTGATCGACTGCTTTCGGCAGTGGTTTCCATGGCCCCTGCAACGTGCTTACAAACTTTTTTTTTAATTTGTGGCTTTATGCCTCGTCGACTTCAAGGTCATTAAAGAAGGGATGGGATTGGAGAAAAGGAACGGGAAGGAATTCGGCCATGTCCTTTTGAATTAAGCATCCCAGTATTCGCCTGGAGTGATTTGGGGAAACCATGGGAAACCCAAATCTGGATGCCCAGACAGGGATTCGAACCAGCGTCCTCCGGAATGGGAGGCCAGAGCGTTAACCGCTCAACCACCACGCTCGGTGGTTACAAACTAATTGATTGGGTCAACTAGGGACAGACTCAAAGAGCAAGAGTAGATTTGTAGGAACTAATGCAATCGTTTACGACATTAGTAATGGCTTACAAACAGTAAAAATCTGGACAAAATGAATGAGACGGCAGTCTTGCAATGTTTGTGAAAATATTTTTTTCAGCGCCGTGCACTGTACTTTCCTCTTTTCCAAACTAAATTTTGTTTCTTAATTCTCTATAATATGCATTTCCATGATTGTTTCAATTATGTGTTAAGTTAATTTACTGTCTATACACTAAATATTTTGAGGCGTCATTATTATCATGCGATATTATTTAGGTCTACGGATTAAGAATGGTACTAATCTCTTAATGGGTTGCTTCCGTCTACGGCAGACGAGGGCAGTTGTTACATGTCGTTACACCGCAACTGGATGACTGTGTTAATGACTCCTTAAGGAAACACTGTAGCAAGCAACGAAGAATGACTTTGCTAAACTGTGATTTAGATATCTGAAGTTATGAATGTAAAACGTGTGGATACATGGAATCCATAACAGTTACTTTGGTTCGGGACATTGGAAAATGTAAAACAGGCTGTCGAAAACAACTCTTAGTTCTTAATTCACAATTTGTCACAGTTAAAACACTTAAACGATTGTCACAACTCTTGTTACAGAAGTTTATCTCTAAATTTTCCGAACTTGTGTTCGACAATGTCTGGAACATTTGGCTGGATTTTTCGCCTATTATTGACTACCAAATTGGTAATGCGTCGTGATTCTGATTCACGGTAAACTACATGGCATCCCTCTCGTGAAACACGGACCCTTCACGAGAGCTACGGACGAGCATAAACACTGTAAATCAGAACATATCACGCACGCCGTTAATCACGTTACGGCGGAGGGCAATATGGAATAATTCAAACCATATTACCGCCCGTGTAGTATGCATCATTTGGACAACATTTATAAACTGACGCCAGTAACTTCCAATTTAGAGTTTTGGCGTTAGCTGACTGCAAATGTTTAGATTGCGAATAGTTCTGTAGCGCTCTGGGAGTCGTTTGGAAATTTAGGTTTTAAATGGTTACAACCAGAATCTGGATAGGATTCCTTGAAATGAAGTATGGGTTGCGTTACCTAATACACCAGTGATACATTCGCTACTTAGACGCTGCAGAATTCGGAACAGACAAAAGACTGTCAACATCTGCCTCTTACTTTCAAGATCTGAAAACTCAGTTACATCCTGTCACGTTTGCAATGGAGTTGCTTGTACAAAAGTTAATCAAATTTCTATCAAATATGACGGACGTTTGATTTTAAAATAAAGAAATAAGGTTCATTATACTAAGTCGTAATGTATTAAAAAAACTGTCCTGGAATATTTATTTTTCGCAGCAAACTTTCCTTTTTCCATCAGTATCATTTCTCCTTATTCTAAGTTAATGTCTTCATACCAGCGTAGCTATTACAATGTATATACTTCATCAATTATCTATTTCGTGTATTATAATTTTCTGTCCGATTACAGTACTTTTCTCTCCACTATTTTTTTTTTTTTTTTTTTTTTTTGTGAACTATTTTGGAATTATTCCCTTATTATTTCACTTCGTACTTTTTCTGTGCATTAAATTTTCAACGTACTTCTAAAAAACCAAGTTTCTGATGCTTTATTTTAATATATATCAGTTTTAAATCTAGGATGGACCATTTTACAATTAGGATGTTATTCCTTCCGAGCTTTAAAACTCATTCGTATTCATGTCGTCCTCCGCAAACGAGTTGTGGCATTTAATGTCACCTGGGGATCGTCTCCGACTGCCAATCACAATCTGCAGTCTTCATCGTCATTGTTATTACCAATAATGGTTCGTAACTGAGAGAAATTTCATGCAATATTTTTTTTGTGCCTGTAACAATTCTTCGATTGTTAGTGCCAAACAAGTGTGTGAAATACAGAATCCCGTTCTGTTATTGCTTTATAAGTAAATACATAACGATAAAACTGGCAAGAAAATCTTATTTTGCTCTTAATAAAGGAGGAATTCTATTATGAACATATTCCGAGAAATTCCTGTGACCGCAAGTTTGAGTCTCACCCAGTTTAATATTCCCGCTATCCTATTATATAAAAAGCTAAGGTGGAATCTGCGTGCGTCGTCTATAGCTACTTCACGGATTGGCTACAGAACGGTCACGTGACAGACGTCACTCGCCAATCAACAGCCACCATATTGTATTCCTTCATTCATGTCGCGTTTTGTTTAATTACTACAGTTAGATGCAGAAACTCATATAAGAAGAAGATTCAATATTTAATATTTACGCTATTTTACCTGTATCAGTTAGACGCAGATATTCATGTAAGGAGAAGAGGATTCAATATTTACGCTATTTTATCTGCATCAGTGATAAGGACCATAACCTAAGAATTTTTTAGGCAGAAGGTAAGAAACAAAGAAGTTTATTAAAAACTAGGAGTAACGTACGTAATGCGAAATGTATTAGTCAAATAAATAACAGTTATCCGTTTTCGAAATTATAGTCCCCGTCATATGAAGTGAAATGCATTTATTTATTTTAAAATATTAACCAAATACTCTGATAATCTAACCAGAGTAACGTATTCATATAACGAAAGATATAATTAAAAATAATTCTTTTCCTGAATAAATTCCTACTACCATTATAGATGATACCCTTAATATTTGATACATGTGTTAGCTATTAAATGCGATTTAAGATAACCTTTTTATTAGATTTAAATCATCAACTGTATAAGCCATGTGACACTCGCAATTCAACAACGATATTACTGCCGCAAAACAGCAGTGAGCGGAGATATTAGAAATACGGAGAGCAGGTGAAAAAAATTAATGCGAGGCAATTATATGTCACAAAGTTACAATTAGTACATTCCTTTAAATTTACATATTGCTTTTTATTCATGTAAATGTAAGGAGGAGAGTATTTATTCTATGTTTACATTATATTACCTGTATCAGTTAGATGATGAGAAACAATGAAGTTAATTCAAAACTGAGAGAAATGTACGCATCGCGAAATATATCCACCCAGATTAATGACCGTTATTTGTTTTTGATATTATACTTTCCGTAATTAAAGTAAAATGAATTTATTTAAATAAATCATAGTAAAATACCCCGATAATCTAACCACAGTATGGTACCCTTATCACGAAAATATCATTAAAAATGGTTGATATTTGCTTTTCCATACAAGTTTTTCCAGAATAAATCCAGACTACCGCCATAGGTGCTGCCTGTCGTTATTCATATGAGGGTAACAAAAGCTATTTTTCGAATGCAACGTTGTGGAGGTTGTGCCTAAGTAGACCAGATTCGTAACTGAAACATTTTGTTGCAGCATAATTCGCTCTGAAATCAGTTTTACAAACCATTTAAACTGCTTTCATAAGCGCCATGTTACTGAACGTATTAATTAATGCGGGTGAAAGTAGTTCCATACCTATCGTGCTGAATTGTGCCTGGACCAGGAATAAAACTGATATTACATGGACAGCAAAAGTTTTCGGGAATCCTAAATGGTTTTTAATTTTATTGGTTCTATACTTCCGTCGTCATTAATTCAGTAGAAGTTACTGCAATATTGCTATGTGAACAGCAAATCAAATATTTAGAACAGTACAAAATCAAAGAACTTATCATTACGTAATAACAATTCCGTATAATTAACCCACTGCAAAAAAAAAGGAACTGCCAGAATATGGCGTTCAAACCGTCATTTTTGACGGACTCGAAGCTAGTCCTATTATATAAAACGCTAAGCTGGTCTGGATGCGTCGTCTATAGCTGCTACAGCTATTGGCTAGAGAACGGCCAATCATTAACCACCATATTACATTCGTACCATCATCCTGCTTTTCGTTTATTTACAGCTAAACGTAGAAATTCATATAAGGAGAAGGAGATTCAATATTTACGCTATTGTATTAGTTAGGCGCAGACATTCATATAAGCAGAAGGGGATTCAATATTTACGCTATTTTATCTGTATCAGTTATCAGAACTAGATTAAACCATAACCTAAGAACTTTTTTGGCAGACGATTATAAACAATGAAGTTTATTAAAAACTCAGAGAAACGTACGTAATCGCGCAATGTATCAGTCAAATAAATAACACTTATCCGTTTTCGAAATTATAAAAATGCATTTATTTAAATAAAATCTAACAAATATTCTGATAATCTAACGAGAATAAGGTACTCATATCACAAAAGATATAATTAAAAATGATTTCAATTTATAATTCGCAATTCAACAACGATATTCTTGCAGCCAAATAGCGGCGAGCAGAGATAGAAAATTAATACGAGGCAATCATACGTTACAAAGTTACAATTGGTACGTTCGTTTAAATTAACATGTTGCTTTTTGTTTATTTATGACAACTAGATGCAAAAATTAATGCAAGGAGAAGAGTATTCCATGTTTGCGTTAATTTATCTGTACCAGTTATAAGAACGAAGTTAAAACATAACCTAAGAATGTTTTTGACAGATGATAAGAAACAATGAAGTTAATTAAAAACTCGAAGAAAGTTTACACCAAATTTACGAATCGCGAAATGTATCACCGAGATAAATGACCGTTATCCGTTTTTGATATTATTCTTTCAGTTATTAAAGTAAACTATATTTATTTAAATAAATCATAGTCAAATACTCCGATAATCTAACCACAGTATGGTACTCATACCACGAAGATTTCATTAAAAATGGTCGATATTCGCTTTTTCATGCAATCTTTTCCAGAATAAATTCAGACTGCCACCATAGGTGCTGCCTGTCGTTGTTCATATGAGGGTAATAAAAGCTATGATTTTCGAATGCAATGTTAATGGAGGCTGGGGCTAAGTTGACCAGAATCACAACTGACACATTTTGTTACAGCATAATTCACTCTGAAATGAGTTTTACAAACCATTTAAACTGCTTTCATAAGCGCCATGTTACTGGAAGTATTATTTATTGCGGGGGAAAGAAGTTTCATATTTATCGTGCTGAATTGTGGCTGGACCAGGAATAAAACTGATATTACATTGACAGCAAAAGTTTTTGTGGGATTCCTAATTTGTTTTTAATTTTATTGGTTCTATACTTCCATCGTCATTAATTCAGTAGAAGTTACTACTGTATTGCTATGTGAACTGCAAATGAAATATATAGAACATTACAAAATCAAGGACTTTAGCATTATGTAATAACAATTCCATATAATTAACCAATTAGAAAAAAAAAAAAATGAACTGCCAGGGTATTGCATTCAAACCGCCATTTTTGACGGGCTCGAAGCTAGTTCCCTATATATCAGTCAGTGCCTTAGAAAAGAAGATAGAACCTTTGCAGAAGCATTAATTTGTCTTTCTAACTGCACACTTCCGTAGGTTTTATACCTATCACACGATTAAAACTAAAAAGACTTGAAAACGTCTGAAATGAATTAGAGGATGTTTAATGAGGTGGTTGAAGGAAATAATATAGATAATCATAACGTATCGCGCATGAAATATGGTAACCCCCGGAATCTGAGATAGAATGATTCCATTTCACTATTTGTGCGAGTTTTTGGCAGAAAAACAAGAATATAATCTAATTCCACATTTTTTTTTTTTTTTTTTTTTTTTTTTTTTTTTTTTTGCAAAGTAACTGATCTTCGATTTCTGTCATAATTTGCAGTGAAATGGTATCTTCCTAAAAATTACTTTAAAATATTATTATTTCTATGGAGTTTATGGTTTTCACAAAATAACCTGATGAGTAATTATTAGCAAATTTGTATTTTCAGATGATAAGTGTTCTGACAAAATATCATACAAAGAATTTCGCGAATCCTGTAATAAATTTATTCTAAAAGTACTTTTTTCGAAAATTTTAAAAAAATCTTTGATACCAACTATAACTTCTGCTGCTGAAATCTTTTATGTTTCATTAGTTTATAATATTTGAAAAACAATTTTGGAATATGAATAGTAACTTGATTTTTAAATTACTTGTTATTCTGTTCGATTACAGTACTTTTCCCTCCAGTACTTTTTTGTGAATTATTTTGGAATAATTCCCCTATCATTTCACTTTGTACTTGTACTTTTTCTGTCCACTAAATCTTCAACGTACTTCTATAAAACCAAGTTTCTGATGCTTCATTTTAATATATAACAGTCTTAAATCTAGGATGGACCATTTTACAATTAGATAAAAATAAATAAAAGGAAATAGATAAATTTTTTTAATTATTTCATTTTGCAACCATCAGAGCGGAAAGGATTTTTTAATATTTTTACTTCACCTATCACTTTGCGAAGACAACCCATCACCTGTCTCATATAGCACCAGCCTTCAGTCACTGGATGAGTATTTTCGAAACCGTCTTATAAGCTGTCATCTGAAGTTATCCTTTTCTATAATCCAGTCTATAGTAAAAGTTGGAGGTTAAGTTACTTGTATGCCTCGTAGCCGTGTGCTGCAGGAGTAGGGTGATGGAGTGGAAACTGACGACGTAGGCATTGCCGGGACCACAGCCAATACGGAAAACACCCCCTCCTCCAAGTCCAGGTCACGAGTGAATTACAGTCGGCACAGCCATAATCCACTCACGCTGGTAAGGTCGGACTAGGATAACAGCACAACAGTGTTGGCAAAATGTCACACATTTAGTCACTACTAATTTGTATGATATGAATCTGTTGTATATCAGTGAGGATCCACGAAAGAAATGTCGATGAATAAAACATGCTGAATATCGACAGTGCTTTTCATGTTTTCTTCCGTCAGAGGAATTCGTAAAGAGGAAATTGTTGAGAAATGTTACCCGCAGGTTCAGGAATTTTTTGAAAGCGGTGTTTAATATCACATGAAACCATTCTGTCTTAAGGTAGCCAAGTTGTGTTTAACGATGTTACTACATTCTCGTAAATAAAATAAAAAAAATGGTTGAATACTTTTCTTATGGATAAACATTTCGTACGTATCTTAATGACTGTTAAATATTTTTACTATCCGATGTAAAATGACTTTTATACTATGTATATTTAATTTACTCTTAATGCTGCATTGTATTTTTCTGCAATTAGTGAATATATTTTTTTTTTAAGTTCTCTCCTCGAAGACGAAGCAATAGAAACGGGTATATACAGGGTGAGGCATTTAATATGTTTTCTGGAAATATTTCGGAAAGAAAGCATTTTAACAAACAATAACCTATATAAAAAATAATCGTACAGTAGGGGGCTACAATTATGTGATATTGGTTTTTTCACAGGTGGCACTGTTGTCGTTACAACAAGGTCAACTTAATTCTTTTAAATGGGAACCCCTATTTTTTTTCTAAAGATTCCGATTCCTCATGAAAAAATAAAAATTGTTTGCTTAACTCACATTTCTGTTAGCCTCACAGATGGCGCTGTAATCGCGAAAAATGAATATTCGCGTTTTTTGTGTATAATTTTAATTATTGTTTAAATAATTTCATGTAATTTTCATTCTGTATACATGGAAGGTAATTTTAAAGGATAATGACGAAATTGATTTTTTAAATGCTTTTTCTTACTTATTTGCAACCATGTCTACAGCAGGTGCTCAAAAAGGTGACCATTTACTTCCAGACATTTTCTGACCCTTTGCAGAAATGATGCCTGAACAGCTCGAAGTGTGTCAGAAAATGTCTTGAAGTAAATGGTCACCTTTTTGAGCACCTGCTGTAGACATGGCTGCAAATAAGTAAGAAAAAGCATTTAAAAAATCAATTTCGTCATTATCCTTTAAAATTACCTTCCATGTATACAGAATGAAAATTACATGAAATTATTTAAACAATAATTAAAATTATACACAAAAAACGCGAATATTCATTTTTCGCGATTACAGCGCCATCTGTGAGGCTAACAGAAAAGTGAGTTAAGCAAACAATTTTTATTTTTTCATGAGGAATCGGAATCTTCAAAAAAAAAAAGGGGTTCCCATTTAAAAGAATTAAGTTGACCTTGTTGTAACGACAACAGCGCCACCTGTGAAAAAAACAATATCACATAATTGTAGCCCCCTACTGTACGATTATTTTTTATATAGGTTATTGTTTGTTAAAATGCTTTCTTTCCGAAATATTTCCAGAAAACATATTAAATGCCCCACCCTGTATATTTCTGTTTAGCAAATTGGCGGCTACTGTCATCTGTGAACAAAGGATCCTTGAGTGATTGGAGAAATCATATAAAACCGAAATCCTATTAACAGAACAGCGAGTCGAAGCAGGGTTTTCCCAAATACCCGCCCAGTCGTTATTGCTTACCCACGAGGCTTCTGCAAGATTGCAGCAGGTCGGTACATGATTCCGCTCATCGGGCGGTAGTGCAAACTTGTGTATTCGTATCCTAAGCGTTAAATTCAAATTTTTTCCAACTACATTACAAAAAAGAAGAGTTTATTTTGAATTTATTTTTGTAGTCGGCCTGGTCGCTGCTCTTAGTAATCTGTTAATAGCAAATAACGTGCAAGTTTCCATTCTCTGTAAAGCAATTAACTTAAATTTATGATAAAAAGTATTTTTGATTACTGATCATAGAATTGAGCTACTAAATTTATTTCTGATCCTAACACATCAAAACTGCCGGAAAAATAAACTTTCATTAAAAGATTCCAAATATGAAAACGA
This sequence comes from Vandiemenella viatica, assembly GCA_031002005.1. Taxonomy (NCBI): domain Eukaryota; kingdom Metazoa; phylum Arthropoda; class Insecta; order Orthoptera; family Morabidae; genus Vandiemenella; species Vandiemenella viatica. The sequence continues at coordinate 6,936,640 of CM061914.1, forward strand.
AATTTTCACTTTTTTTTTTTTTTTTTTTTTTTGTCGTCAGTCTTCAGACTGGTTTGATGCAATCCTCCATCACTTCATATCACGTACTAACCTCTTCATTTCTACATACCCCCTACAACCCACGTCCTCAATTATCTGCTTCATATATTCTAATCTCTGTCTTCCCCTACAGTTCTTACCTTCAACTGTTCCCTCCACTAACAAATTAACCAATCCAGCATGTCTCAAAATATGATCTACCAGCCTGTCTCTTCTTCCTGTAAGCTTCTTCCATAAACTTCTTTTCTCACCCAACATTTCCAAAACTCGTTCATTTCTTACTTTGTCTGTCCACCTAATTTTCAGCTTTCATCTGTAGCACCACATTTCAAATGCTTCAATTTTCTTTCTTTCCGGTATTCCTAAAGTCCATGTTTCGCTACCGTAAAGTGCTGTGCTCCACACATAGAGTTTTAAAAAGTTCTTTCTAATTCCTAGATCAATATTTTAAACTAAAAGGTTTCTCTTTTTCATGAAGGCTCTTTTTGCTAGTGCTATTCTGCTTTTAACATCATTCCAGATTCGGCCAACGGTTGTAATTTTGCTTCCTAAGTAACAGTACTCACTCACTTCTCCTATTGCATCAGATCTTATTTTCATATTTAATCTACTAGTATTGGTGTCATTTCTGCTACATTTCATCACTTTTGTCTTGCTTTGATTTATATTCAGTCCAAAATCTTCCTTCAGTATTTTGTTCATGCCATTCAATAACTTCTCAATATCCTCAGCCCTCTCTGCTAACAAGACAATGCCATCAGAAAATCGTAGCATACTGATTTTTTCTCCCTGAAATCTTATGCCACATGGAAATTTTTCTTTGTCTTTCTTCATTGCTTCTTCTACATACAAGTTGAATATTAATTGGGATAGACTACAACCTTGTCTCACACCCTTTTTAACTGATGCATGTCTCTCGTGATTCTCTACTTTTATTATAGCCACTTGACTCTTATATAGTTTATAGAGTATTCTTCTATTTCGATACTTTAGACCTGACTTCTTTAAAATTTTGAACATCTTGTCCCACCTAACATTATCAAAAGCTTTTTCTAAATCAACAAATGCCATTAAAGTATCTTTGTTTTTCTTGATCCGCCCTTCAAGTATTAATCTTAAAGACAGAATTGCTTCCCTTGTACCGCGATTTTTCCTAAACCCAAACTGATCTTCACCTACTATCTGTTCTACTACCCTTTCCATCCTTCTGTATATTATTCTGGTCAGTAATTTTGAAGCATGTGATGTTAGACTAATGGTGCGATAATTCTCACATTTGTCGGCTTGTGCTTTCTTTGGAAGTGTGAAGATGATATTATTATTAAAATCAGTTGGAATTTCACCTGTTTCATAACTTTTTGATATCAGCTTGAATAATCTTTCGATTCCTTCCTCTCCTAGAGAATTAAGAAGTTCTGCAGGGATCTCATCAATTCCAACTGCCTTATTTACTTTCTAGTCATTCAGAGCTTTATTAAATTCTGTTCTTAAAACAGGATCTCCTTAGTCATCCATGTCGACATCGCTTTCCTTTTTCCAATACACTATTGTTCAAGTCGTCCCCAACATACAGTTTCTCAATGTATTACTTCCATCTGTTAGCACTATATTCTGACCTTAAAAGAGGTTTCCTATCGGCAGTTTTAATGTTCATACCTCTTTTCTTCATTTCTCCAAAATTCTGTTTGATCTTTCTATATGCAACATCTACTTTTCCTGCTACCATCCTTTTCCACTTCTTCACTCTTTTCTTGTAGCCATTTTTCTTTTGCTATTATGCATTTCCTATTTATTTGGTTTCTAAATTGCCTGTATTGCTCTTTTCCTGCTTCATCCTGAGCATTTTTGTACCTTCTCCTCTGATTTTAACTTAATACAATTAATTTGAGAAATGATTTGTTTATCTACATATGAAAAGCTTCTATGGTCATTCTTTGGAAATCAACTTCCAGTTGATTCTCATATTCATCTCTTTTCTTCCACGAACTATTAATAATTCTATTCCTGATCAGCAAATTCTTTTCTCTCATCTGCTATCTTCCAATCACCAACACAACCAAGCTGTTTTATCATATCAGATTTTTAATTTACTTAATTTCAGCAAATCAACCATGCAGCACTCCTTTACAATCCCTCCGCTTTATGCCATTTCCTACATTTCACCATGCTGGGTCGAGTTGAACCACAATGTGGAAAATAATGACCCCGGTTTCGGCTGCCAACGAATTTCGATACTCAATTAATGGTCGACATGTGTGCGTCTGACAGGTCACGTGGGATCGAGTGTCACTCGTTACGCCACCAGATGTCAGTGACGTCAGCCAATAGCAACTGCACGAGTATTTTCTGTGTCGGAGAGGAAACTGGAGACTCTGGAAACGGCGCACAGTTATTGCAGTGGTTCTGCGAACTGTTGAGTAGATATTTTGTTGTGGTCATCGAGCAAGCGGCAGCTTGTGTTTGAAGTCGGTTGTTTAAACAAACAGAGCAAAGAGACCTCTTTGCAGAGAGCACAGAAATTGCCGCTCTCACTGCAAATATCAGGGACACGGGAGTAACATACACTCAGGGATATCGAAAACAAACGCATTTTTTCAGATTCTCAGTACTACAGTCCGCACGATAATAAACCAAATGAAAATTTCAAGGAGAGATATCAGATATAAATCACATAGTCCTGGCCTGCAGCCGCAACCTGTTACCCACAAAAAACATATACACAAGTCTGGTAAAGATTAAAATTTCCCTTCCCGTCTCCGTACTTGTCCTGTTCAATTCAAAACGACAAGATGTATACAAGGCGATTGCTATTTTCCTTAGTGAAGCAAACATTAAATTGTATTGTATAAAACGTAGCAAGCAACCATGAAGACGGTTAGCTCAAATTAGGGTGTAATATAAGGAAATTTACAATGCAAGAGCCTCACATCAATATATTCATTACAAAAGAAACAAGACAAACAATAATAGTAAAGATTAGGGGGAAAACATGGTAAAGCCAATTCAAACAATGTTTATTTTAAACCACCACTCTTGTGTATATTCTGTATTAACCGAATTAAGCTCCTCTGTTATGTAAATAACTATGTACAATCCAACCTTGTTTAAATCGTTTAAACTGTATAAATATAACAATAAGAGAGGAAGTATACTTCCTATTATATATAAAAGCTCAAACGGCATTAATATAGATATTTAGGGACATATAATTAAGAGCCATTTAGTTAATAAATATAGTTAAACATCATATATATGTAAATCACAACTACAGACATGTGTCAACTTACAAAGAATTGTGTAACCTTAGCATCACGTTGTAAAAGGAAGTAAAGAGAACAAGCCTGAAATGTATATAAGAATTGTAAAACTAGAAGATGACTGTATGGTCGGCAGGACCGAAGGCCAATAAAAAATAAATAAATAAATAAAAAAAATTACATGTATCACTGTCGGTCGTAGCGGGGCACGGTTGTATAACTTGTCGTTGGTTCTATTGACAGCGTCATGTTTTTGCTTCCTTACATTAAATCATACCAAATTTGCTATCATTCTAGTGAGGTAATTAATTACTCGATGCTTTTTATCTGTCATTATAACAGTGATACTGCAAAATGGTGTATAAATGTATATTTATATTTGAATTTTTTCTGATAATACTACTACTTTTATTGTTCACCAAATGTTTAAAGAACCCACAAGACGTTTGAAATTTATAATTTCAAATATAATGAACTTGTAAAGATCATATGGATTCTGACCCAGTATTAAGAAAATTTTCTTAGGACAATTCTAGATTTTTTTTTGTTTCGTGGGTGCACTGTATCGATACTGTCTTCCAAATGGTTAAGACCATAATTTGAATTAAATTGTCAGCTATTTTTAAATTTTTAAAGTATTTTTCAAGATCAGATATTGTTGTTCTAATTTCTTCAGGTCTTAATTCAATGAACTTAAATCTCCGTTTTAGATTTTTTCCTCTTCTTGCTGGCAATCCATATTGCAACAATTCACCTGAAGAAATTGAAATATATTTTCATTGAAGATTTAACTTATGTATTATATTCTTTACTCGCTGCGTTGTTCATATAGTTTTGTATTTTCGCCGCCAATTCGAAAATTAACCATCCACTAGCAAGATGCTTAAGAAAGTCTGTTCAACATTGCATTGTGGGATGATTATTTTAGGCAAGGTGCTGTTGGCGAAACCAAATCACCTTTCAGCTAAAATTTCTACATTTAATGTTTGTTTAGAAATCAAATAATCTGTTTACTTTTTTTAGGCATTTAAAAATATTTTATATTTATTTTAAACCTGATTTAGGCTATTGTCACTTTCAGAGGCAATAAAAGTAATGGGCACACTAAACTAAGCATAATGCGAAACTAATTAATGATTATTTGTTGAACTAAAACTATAAAATAGTGAATTTTACAATTTTTGTTTAGCGACTAACATTGATATTATTATGCTAGAAGATTATAATAAATGCAATTTACTTAGTCACTGTCTATTAACGCAACAGCTTTTCTGAGCCTCTTATTTTATTTACGCTTAAATTATTAATTTTTTCATCTCACTCTATCGCGTGTAATTACTATTGTGACTTCATTCGGTCAACGGCTGATAAGTCGATAATTATAATAAGAACCGATAAATAAAATTGGGATAGAATCAGTGTAATTTTTTGTTTATGTTTTGATCAGAATTTTAGTTTTTACTCCGATCCAAGGTCAGAGAGATTAATGATATATACACTTCACATTTTAAGTTAACTCTAACCTTTCAAGCTGTGAAAATTTCTATCTTTCTGAAGAATATGAAAATTATTTTTAAGCTGTTCGTGATATTGTAATGCAATGTCTTGTTTTGTTTCAAATTCTGTTCTCTTTTAAATTAACCCTGTACGTAATATTTTATTTTTTGTCGAACACGAATAATTTGTTTATATGCTATTCAGCTTCAGAAATTTAATTCTTAAGCGCGTTACTGAAACTTTGTTTCCCAGATTTATTTAATGATAACTGTGATTATTTGTTTCCGAAAGCTCAGTTTATTTTTAGTCTTTCATGTTTCGTTGTTGTCGCTTTGATCATTTCTCACGAGATTCCTGGCCTCCAGTATTTGCTGATTGCGTCCAGTAATTGTATTACACATTTCAAAATATGCATGGAATGAAGGGAGCGCCTGCATTTACTTTTTTCACACAGAAGCAACTGGAAAATTGTATTCATGGCTTTATTTTGGTACACTCATATTTTAACGAAACCAATAAATTTATTGTTTATGACAAGCACTATTATTACTCTAAGGCAAAGAAATACGTTTATCGATAAACAAAAATGTAACTCACTATTATAGTGATTCTAATTACACGAAGTGCTGAGGAAGCACCATGAGATAACCATTAAAACTGGCGTCAAAATCTTTTATGAGAAATCACAATATATGGACTCCAAAAGCACAAACTTGAAGTCACTCGTTACCAAGTATGACACTATCAAACAAGTTAAACACTTTAAGTACTTACGGGAAATTATTAGGAATACTGGAACTAACAAAGATGCCCACAAAACCCGCGCAGAAAAATTGCGAAAAGCATATACAATTACCTGGAGTACTTACAATAAGAAACGACTTTCCACCAAAGCCAAACTCGTTCATTACCACACCGTCGTTCTTCCAGGAGCACTGTATACGACGGAGACATCATCATTAATGGTAAATGTCAAAGGAATCGAAAAAATAGACAGATACTGAGAAAAATATTCGGCCCCAAGATCCAAGACGGCATCTGGATGCGCAAAAGCTCAGAAGAACTGTATTCACTGACCAAACCATTCAGTTGACTCGCACGGAAAAGACGCATGACATTCTATGGACATCTAGCACGAATGGATGACTCGCGGCTAACCAAGGCAAAGCCGAAAAACCAAAACACGCTGGCTTATAGAAACCCAGAAAGACCTCGCAGAAGTTCACCTGAACCCACTGAAATCTGCAGGCAGTATATATAGACAGTTTTTCACTTCACATAAAAATGCAGCAAAAATCTGCAACTCAGAAATACATGAACACAAGAGAGACGTCAAACCCACAGCAAAAGGATGAGGAGGTTTTGGGGAGATAAAAAGAACAAAACGAATAAGAAGGACAATGCAAATGAATGGTTCCACGTGCTCCTTAGTGGGCTAAACGATAAAATAAATTATAGTGATTCTCAGATATCCAGTTGATGCGTACTAGGGTTACATTCTGTCTTTCTAGTACCTCCTCTTCCAACATCAGAACGTAAAACGTATGCAGATAAGAGCACTGAGTCTTCCTTTCCTCAATATAAAATCCACAGCAAATGCTTTCGTTGCGCTTTATGATGATGAAAAAATTATGGGTCATAAACATATCCATAAAACGCTTTATGCGCCAGATGGTGTCAAGGATTGCGCATTTTATCGGGCGTGAAGCCTTTTGTTAGGCTGTACGATGCGGCCCTCACACATTAACACTTTGCCTAATTTACCATCACAGTAAACGTAGTGGTATAATGTAACCATAGCAACAGTCCCTTCCCGCAGTGATTAACGTTATGGATTTTATTTTATTCTGTTCCGTAATACTCGATTGAAAGTAGGTCGGATTAAAACAGAAAGGAAAGTTTCAACGAAAAGTGAAGGACAATTTAAGCTCTTCGTCTTCTCATTATTAAATATTCAATAATACTATCTCAGTCGCTTTCTACTTTCCGTATCCACAGAATATAAAGTATTATTTGAAACGAATTATCCTTGTACTGCGAGGTCTCATTAGCGGAACTAAAGAATATCCTCAGAGCAAAGTAATGGTTTGTCTGGTAACCTTTATGATATCTCGGTTGTTTCTTTTTTAATCATAACTACAAACATTGCTAATATCTTTGGTCTTTTGCGTTTGTTGGAACTAGGAGAAAGGCTATCTACTTTGATTGTTTAGTGAAACGGTTTTAACATTCCACCATTACTTTTATTTTATTGTTTCCGAACGTTACGAGAACTTTACATTAGTTTCAGAACTTTCCGTTTGATTTATGGTATTGTGACGTTTCTGTTCAATTTACGTTGATGACAGCAAGGCATTATGATAGTGTTAGAACATTGAACAGGCCTGCAATGTCGTTTGTCACTTCCAGGATAATGGAGCCTTCTGAAAGACTGGTCCTCTTCAAAACATTCGAATATATCCAACCGACAGATGAACGCGAACGTAGTGCTTGCAGTTACAGTTGGCGTTTGTTAATTTAGTAACCTGGCTTTAAACATGTGCATATTGGCAAGCTTACTGTGAGATGTGAATTTAATTTGATCAACTATAAGAATTGTTGACGAAAACAAAGCAAGAAATCACTCAAAAACTGTGTTTTTGGAAGTGAGGAAGACAGTTCGTATGGCCTTTCACCCAAGTTATTTTCACTGAGACTGATCTAAGCAAGCTATTATTAATTTTAACAAATTTATAATGTGAGAATTAAGTTTTTCCCGGTGTATGACTGATAAGAATTCTTCTCTGTTATTTTTCCGGATAAGTTATTCTGTCCACAACGTTTCGACAGCAACCTCCGCTGCGCCGACAGTAGGTGGTGTTGTATCGTCACAGTGTTAGCTTCGCTATGACGTCTCACCTGAGGAAGGCAGCGGAGGTTGCTGCCGAAACGTTGTGTACAGAAGAACTTATCCGGCAGAATACCCGAGAAGAACTCTTGTCAAATTTAGAATGTGTCGGCAGTAATATATCTAATCAGAGCGATTATATGAGTGATTTATAATGTTTGCATTTTCTGCCCATTGTGTTGCAAAGGTTGTAACTTCTTGATTATAAGTAAAGTTTTTACTCAAATATGTGTACCGAAACTGAGATTAACTTCTAAACGAATCGCGTATTTCTAAGGTGAAGGGAACTTTTATATGTACGGTATGTAGTAAGGGGTTTTTCCAATTTCAAGACAGTTCGAATCAGTTTGTAGTCGATAGTCGAATGTTAATGTTAGCTAAACAAAAGTGTTTAATCTCTCCTCTTTCATTATCGACGCCATCACATACCGAGAAATGTTGTGTTGATATTCTATACTTGTACTTTGGAACATTAACAAATATTATGATTCGAATAAGTTACCAAGAGAAATGAGGAATAATTTACCAAAAACGATGAAAGAATTTAAAGTTAAAATTTTTAGAGGGCAAATGTAGGTGGGTGAAGGAGAGGGTGAAGATGGGTGTGTGAGGAAATTGCCACCGGAGCGCGTGCTCCATTGCAATTTGATTAAATAAAAAATAAATTATTTACTAAAACGCCAATGAAACTATTGTTCAAAGTATGTTTAAGTACATTTACTCTCGTCCATATGTAGCCTCAAGTCTAACAAACAAGATTTCATTAGGAAACAACAGTTGAGCATCAAGAACGCAAACAATATTATTTGGCAGCTTACAAAAAAAAAAAAAAAAAAAAAAAAAAAAAAAAAAAAAAAAAAAAAAAAAAAAAAAAAAAAAAACTTTTGTAACGCTGAATATAGAACATTTGCTGAAAGCAGAGCAGATAAGAAACACACATTACAGCAGAACTGTAAACAGATTATACTCGTAATACTTATATGTAAAAATATTTTCAGTTTGTGCTAAACATGTCAAAGGTATAAAACATTCGACATTTTTCAATGAACTTTTGATCAGCAACGACACGTCAACGAGAGAGAAAACACGTCAGAGAATAAACATAATTTGGACAACAGTGGTTTTGGCATTTTGCTAAATAATACTTCAACAAAAAATTGCATAAAAAGTTGCAAACAATGTATACATATTACTTCTAAACTATTTCATAATAAAATAAACGTTTCCTGTGTCTCCTGTAAGGTGAAAGGTTCGGCAATTAATAATGACTTCCTCCGATTGAGGATAACCCATTTTTCTTTCAATTTCCTCCCTCTTTTGTTTTAGTTCGTGAAACTGCCTCCCGTGGCATGACCTCCGTGATTATTGGATACATTACTGAAGGACACCCCAAGTAGGTTCGCCCCAGATCGCACGACATGAGTTAGTTTAATAATACACATTCAGCTTATTTTGTACTTATTCATTCATTTGCTTCTTTGATAGCAATAAATTGCTGATCGTGCTGCCGTTGTTACGTTATTTGAAGGGTAGAGTTAAGATCGAGTTAGCTATTGCCTCCTCGTGAGTAGTGTGCTACAAGGCAGCCTATAGCACAGGGGCTCCTTTCATGTGCCCCAGATACTTGAGCATGCTGCGCGAAGGGCCGTCACCAACACATGTGTATGTGTGTGTGTGTGTGTGCTGCACGCACGTACGGCTCAATACTGCCTCTGTCGACAGCGCTATACTCACTTGAACTACAGAGTGATAGCGTATGCGCAGTTCTAAGCTGTTCCACACATCAACCTACGTTAACAGCTAAAATGGCTTAGCTTTAGTTTAATTAAAAGAATTTAAAGATAAAATTTGTAAAAGGCAAATTTAGGTAGGTGAAAGATAGGGGGAAGATGGGGGTGTAGGGAAATTGTCACCGGAGCCTGTGCTGAATTAAAATTAAATTAAAATTAATGGATTCCTTGTTCGATTAAATAATGGGCATATTTAGTTAATTTATTTGTTTCTTGGTGTCATCCTTGTTCTTTTTCATACTAATCACTTTGGAAGGCTTAACAAATATGATACAACAATTGAAAAAAACTTAAAACTGGCTTCAAGCCATTATACAGTTTATATAATTCATTATTTAATAAAAAAAACACAAAAAGAAAAATTTGTATTTCAAAAAGCTTATAATACTTCTCGAACCACATGAAAAAACGAAGTGAAATTCCGATCAACTGGTTCGTGTGCAAACTCAATCCCAAGTGATCACTTGCCGAGATCCTGGACCCAAGCCTCAAATTTACCTCCAACTAAGCTTCTGAAAGATAACAAAGGATACGTTTGACCTGGAACGCTCGGAACTGCTGGAACAAATATTTAGTATTACAAGGGACCAAAAAAAAAAAAGTGATGTGTTTCATTTCCATATTTCCATGCGAAACGTTTCAATCTACCTCAATTAACATTTTAATAGTGAGAAACAAAGTAACAAGACATCAATGCCAGATGAAGGAAATTTTATATAATTCAATGGCGTCAGTGTATCTTTACATTTTCAATCAGCAGTGCCAAAATCTCTCTGCTTAAAATAAATTAATATAGGGCAAAACACGCATATACCACACACTTGATAGTGCTTATATTAGTCCTAAAAATGGAAATGCGGGATTTCGATGAAGTTGTTAAAACAAAGTGGAAGAGAACAATGTGCACACCTCATTAAGCCACGTTATCACTTTCCAAACAACTTTCGCATTACACGCAGTCCAATATCAAAAGCCACACTAATTACATTTTCAAATGATTATGTTGGTATGTCAATGTCATAACCTGGTTTTCGCCATGCATATTCCAGCAAAGGCTTATACGTAGATGTAGCAAATTGATTGTAAATCACTTAGTGAAGTTTCATGATGAAATCACAATCATGTATCTTCACTTGTGGTTTGTCACATTGTAGTCTTACAAAATCAATAATCCTTCTGATATAGAGTTTATATTGCCGAAAGAAGTAAAAATCAAGGGGTTCAAATTATTTTGTTATTTTTGGTGGCAATATCTTCAGCATAACATCTTTGTTTAGAAAAGATGCATCTAGAAGGGTACGATCTGTATGACCTGACCAGGAATGGCACAACAACAGGCACATTTCATTTGTCATTTGTTCGCAAAGGACTAAAGTCAGAAAACGTTTCATGTGTTCTTTAGTAATTTTCCACATTTGCTTGCCTCCACATGAATGTTGAATGTTTCGTTAACAGGCTGTTTCAAGTTACTTTGAAATATTTCGCCTTGCGTCTCTTGAAAACTGATGTACAACTAATGGCGTTAGACAAGTGCGGAGTTCTGCGTGGAAATGACAGAACCCCTGTTTTGTTTATGATCGCTTGTTATTTTAAACATGTTTTCGTGCGGTTCCGAGCGTTTGAGGTCAAAGTGTTCCTTGTGAGTACGCTAGAACCTCCGTGTTTCAGATTCCATTGGGGCTTCACGTTATACGATAGCATATTATGACCGGTGGACCAATCATGTCATACTTTCCCTTACTTCCTCTAATTTTCTTGCGTTTTAGGAAGTTACCAACGCACATCAGTGTCACTTCCTGGACTGCGTACACATTTTAATTTGGGACTGAACGTCAGGAATTTAATGCATATTTATTGCAGTCCTATGTTTGGTCTTAAATTTTTATATGGTATAATCGGCAGTGTTGGCGGTGGAATGGAGGTATCGGAGGATAGGCCGTAAACGGGGGCACTGTATAGCTGCCATTTTATTGAACTGGGAGGTGCGCGAGATAAGGCCGCTGGTGGTATGGCTACTCTATTATAGAGAGGATGAACCTTTTATATGTGGAAGCCAGGATGCGAAGGGGTCGCCATAAACCTTGAGCGAAGACGATTCCAAGGATTAAGTTATGAAACGAATTCCTGTGTGTGATATTTTGAGTGTTTGCTGTAAAAATGGTTATAAATTTTAAAAAATAATTGTGCGAATGCTTAACTAATTTAGCTTCATGTGTGGACTTCAAGCAACCCTACTTAAATTTTTGAAGGTTACGATTTGAAACATTATTTGTGGAAACGATTTTAGATGTAAAACCTATAAACGAATGCACATGTAAAGGATTCCCACTGCTTTTACGCTAAAAGATACATCCATCCATCGGTAGCTGAAACGCTGTTATTCCTAAGTATCAAAGAGATTTACAAAGTCAAAACGATAAATGAGGTTGAAATGGGCTTAAACGTTTGTGAATCGCCACGAAATAACTTATTTTCAAATCATGTGATGAAAATTCCACTAAGAAAATGAGTTTCAACTAGAACATTTCCATCAAATGGAGACACCCACAATTTCTCCAAATAAATACGTACCAATGAATAATGAGATTTTTTTAATAAATTTACGCCTCATCATTGTCGAGGTAGTTGTAGGCGGGAAGGGATTTGGGGAAAGAATTGGGCCATGGCATTTTTAAGGAACCATCGGAACATTCAACTGGAGTGATTTCAGAAAACTACGACAAACCAAAATCTGGATGGCCGGTGGGGGATCTGGGCTCTGTGTATTTATGAGAATATATCAAAAAATAGACCAGCACTGTATTGAAACACCTCAAGGAGGCGTTGCCTTGCCTGTTTCAACCGAGCACTTGGCCAATAAGTAGGATATGGGTCCATGATAAAATAATTATTTGAAAAAATAAAATAAAAATCGCCTACAAAACATGGACATTTTACTTTAATAATATTGAAATTTTTACATTAATCAGAAATTTTTGGAGGCGGTGCCAGCTGCCACATCTTGAGGAACGAATTACTGAACTTTATTTGCATGGAAAGTACGAACGAAAATTCCCAAATTTTTTACAGAATACATTGAGGTAGATATTGTTTTTGCGGGAAACAGTTTAGGGGAACAAAATAATCTGTGGCTCAACCTCGTTGGTCGTCCAGGCATATCTCTGGCGATGCAATGTCAGTTGGTAGGCTGTATAGTGCGGTAAACGATTTACAGTTTGTATAATATGGGTGTATCATCTGTATGTTTCAGTTTTGTTGAAAATTGTTTTTAGCATTAATCATAAGTAAGTAGTAGCATGAATTTTATGTATTATTGTCATTCCTTAAGGTTGTCATTTTTTGTTTTCTTGCTTTGGCTGGCACCGCCTCCAAAAATACCTGAGTATTCTAAAAATTTCAATACAATTAACATAAAATATTGTCCATTTAGATTTATTTTCTTCTGAGCAAAGTATTAAGCGTTTTTAAAATTTTATTGTTTTTTAAAGGTGGTTTTCATTTTTTTGAAACAATTATTTTATCATTACATTTTTAGTGGTACTATAGCTGGGTTGCCAACCCTACGAGACAGAAAAACAGTAGTTTCCCCGAAAAAAACCAGTAGAAAACAGTATTATGATTATTTGAAAACATGAAATTTACTGTTTGCACATTTTTTATGGAAATAAAACAAGTGAAGAAAATATAGATATACTGTTTTCAAAAATACAATTTATTAGGTATTTTTACAGTCATAAATTTTATTTAAGAAATTATGTACAATGAATAACAAATGAATAAAAAAATCAAAGTGAAATTATATTTTGTCTTCATCATCAATTATTTCATCTGAAAGATTTCTGATTCATTTTTCAAGTGAAAATCGTACATATTTTTATTAAATTTCTTCATGTGCTTTTCTGTGGTATTAAATTAGTAAGATTCAGTTACTTCAGATTTTCTATGTAATGTTCCATTTATACTTGTTGTTGATAATTTATTGCGTATTTTGGTTTTCATGATATTTATCGTCACGATTACACATTACTTCACTAGCTTGAGACAGAAGTGACTGAAAGATGAAACAATTTCCTCCCTCTATTTGCTGCAACCTCAGGTACTGACTGCCATCTGCCGCTGCCATCAAAAGCCTCCGTGCAACTGATATTTTCAGTATCAAAATGTTATCGCTACGTTGTTATCAAATAATATTTGCAAATGGCGATAAAATATAAAAAAAACAGTAAAAATTCGGAACGAATTAGAAAACAGGGGTGTCATTGAAAAAACAGCAAATCTACTGTTAAAACAGTAGGGTTGGCAACAGTGTACTATAGTTAGTTTTGTTTTTAAATTCGCCGCAGCAGAACTTCCTGGTAGCCCAGTGGTTAAGCCACTTGCTTTCAAAAAATTCTGCCTCGATGTAACCCACCAAATTTCAGAACGGGGTGAATTGGATGCTGTTTTAAGGAATGTCAGTTTATATTTTGGTCCAGGCTGTGTTTCAACCTAATCACAAAATCTGTTAATGCTGCTATTCGACAATCGAAACATGTAACCTCCTGGCATTAATACATACCTCATACACAAATGTGTTCCTGGAATATATCTGTTTCTTCCGCATCACGCAGAAAATATAGATTTTAAACGGGTTTTCACAACGTGAAATCTTGGGGTCCAAGTTATAATCTGACATACATGTTGAGACATTATAACACATTTATTTCATGAATATTCTGCTATAAATTAAAAATAGCTGAATTTATTTTGACGGGATTTAAAACTGATGGTTTCTATAAAGAACATTGGTAATTAAAAGGGGTGGTGGTAAATGTGAAGAGGGATTAGGCTTTTGTATACCAAATGTAGACTGTATTTTTCAGTTTGATATAAAGTACACGTGTGCAAATTTCCATTGATATCAGATACAAACTGCAAGTTGTATAAAAAACAATTAAAGGGGTGTATAAGGGAAGAGTAGTTTGGTTTTGATAAAACTAGTGTGAACAATATTTTTCTATTTGTTTTAAAGAATACACATGCAAATTTTCATCAAAATTGGATTAAAATGTGGGTTTGCACAAAAATTAATGGGTATAAAAGGGGGAGAGGGGTTGATTTTTTTAATTTTTTGGTGAGAAATCTTCTCCATGAAAAAATTACGTTTATGTACCATCTTTTATAGTGATTGATCAAACGGTGTTGACTGCAGCTTCTTATAAATAACATTGTCAAAAATTAAGAGGATGGAGAAGGTTGTTTTTTTTTTTTTTTTTTTTTAAATGTTGACAGTATTTTCCTCTTTATTATCAAGTATACGTGTGGAAGGTTCCATCCTAATCGAATAAATACTCTGGGTTTATATAAAAATTAAGGGGTGTAAAGGGGGAGAGAGGGTGGTTTTGGATTTTATATCAGAAATCTTCTCCATTTAAAAATACGCATATAAGTGCCAACTTTCATAGAGTTCGGTCAAATGGTGACGATTGTAGCTTTAAAAAAAAAAAACATTCACAATAATTAAGGGTGTGGGAAGTGGGAAAAAGGTTGGGCTTTGGTAGATCAAATATTGACAGTAACGTTCTCTTTATTTTAAAGTATACATGTGCCAAGTTCTATCGAAATCGGATAAAAAATTTGATGCTTTGTATAAAAATTAAGGGGTGCAAAGGGGAGGATGGGGTGATTTTTTATTATTATTATGTTTTCTTTTTTTTTGTTAGAAACCTTCTCCGTGAAAAAATACATGTATATGCCAACCTTAATGGAGCTTGTTTAAGTGGTGTCGACTGTAGCTTTCTATTAAGAACATTTATAAAAATTAACGGGTTGAAAAGGGGGAGAGGGTCTCAGTTTTTGCAAACCAACAGTTAAAAGTATTTTTCTCTTTGTTTTAATGTAAAAGTATGCAAAGTTCCATTGGAATCGGATAAAAAATATGGGTTTGTATAAAAATTAAGGGGTGTGAAGAGGTAGAGAGGGTGGTTTCTCAATTAAATTAATAAGGACCACTTTGAAGGTATACCCCATTCACTAAAAAAAAATCATTAAAATCCGTTGAAAATGGGCGAAGATATCGCTGAACACACAAAAAAATAAAACATAAATACAGACGAATTGAGAATCTCCTCTTTTTTTGAAGTCGGCTAAGAAGACACATCTCCATCACACGCATCGTAGGTGGAGATACAAAGAGATAGTGAGTCTGTCTGTCGGTCATGAACTGATTAGTTGGAAGCACAGTTCGACCTCATTCCAAAGCCAGACGCTTGGGTGGAAGGTAATTCGATCTTAGAAATTGCTAGTTACAAAAGAAATATTACCATTTTTTACCGTGTTATTCTAAATTTCTCTTGTATCAATAATTTCGTTTCTCAAAGAATTTTATTCTAACATGACTTAATTCACTGTTTATACCAAGAAAGTCTGCTGGATGAGCTCTTAACGCTTAAGACTCGTTCGCACTACGGTAGTAATTTAGTCGAGTGGCGAGTAGTTTAGTAGCTAAATTACTCGCCACTGACCAAGAATCGTTCGCACTACGGTCGAGTACAGTACACAAGTAGCGTGGTATTTTGGCAGATGAACAGGCTGCAACGCAATCAAATCAATTAGCTGATACAGCTTATGTGAATCGCTATTTTATAAAAAGTGGTTGAAGAGGTTTATGTGTTAAAGGGAAAAAAAGCAATCTGTACAAAAATTGGTTAATAGAAGGAATGAACTAGGAGCTGCAAATTGTCTTCTGTAGGAATCAGCATTAGAAGATCCCTAAGAATAGTTTGAAAATGATCAAAAGTTGTGTTAATTGAAAGTTCAGCTTGATATCTATTTAAGAAATGCAATTCCAGCAATTACAAAATTACTGGCAGTTAATTTCCACCGGATGTAGTTTAAGGACACTCACACCTCGTATTTATACACGAAAAATCAGCTATTTCCTACTTCATCACAGTGTGAAGGAATCTATGAAACATTAAATGAACTGAAGTAATATTTCGTAGAGAAGCATCCGGTAAAATGAATCACTTTACTGAAGCAATGTAAACTGTTTCAGTACTTGCGCCTAAATTTTTTGACTTTTTTTTTTAACTTCCGCGAGTAGATCATTCTAAACAAATTTTTATCGCGTTAGGTAGTACTTCTAATAACAATAGTAATAATATCTTATTGTATAATCTAGATGCTATCGTAATAAAATAATTAATAAAATTGTGCACTAAGCAGATGTTTTCAATTTTCAATTTTCTTCTCACCAAATCCATGTATCCGCCACACACTTTTAGTGAATCGCGGAGTAATAATAATAATAATAATAATGTTTATTGTAATTCGTTTGTTTTTATAGTGCGAGGACTTAATATTCTACAATCATTCATGTTCCAATAACAATTCGGAAACAATTTTTAAAATTGTTTCTTCGCTCCAGCGAAACGACATTTATGCCGGGCGCACATTGACGCGAAGTCGACACAAGCGGCGCAGCACAGTTTCTGTGTCTCTATGTTTTGGGGCGGAACAGCGCGTATTGAGACGCAGAGCAGAGCAGGGCAGCGCAGTACTGCGCGACGTTGTGATCACGACACAGAAACTGTGCCACGCAGCTCACTCGTGCCGGTTTACAACGTAACACTTCTTGCGTTATTTATAATCTTGCTTTACTTATAATCATTTTCAACTATGGAATAAGAAAAATTGATTAAACTGGTGCGTAACCAACCTGCGATTCACAATATCAGTCGTAATTAATGCATAAAAATTAAATTTAAACAAGAAATTTGGACAATGAGCCCAACAAGTGGCGAGTAAATTCAGCATTTATTTTCATATAATTCTCCACTTACAATTTTCACTTAAAAATATAATATGAAATAAAAGAGAAATACATTCTTATAAATGTCATGTACCGTCAAAGGCTAAATAATTAAATAAATAACCACGAAGATACTGCGAGATTTTCTTCAGTTCTAATAGGTATTTGAGCGTTGTCGAGAAAATAACGGGTTAGTTTATGCCGTGAATCTCCGCTAACGTCATCTTTGAGAATTCTCTTTTCACTGCAAAAGCCTGATGAGAGTTTGTTCTTTTCATATGCTCACTTTTGCGTAGTTTTTATCTAACTCAGCTTCTGATAAAGTAATAACAATTTTCCAAGCTCAGCATGCCAATCTGATTCAGGAATCAAAAATCGAGTTTTTGCATCGACATGTTTTTGGTTACGCTTTTTTTTTTGGTCGGTTTCTCGCATAACACAACAATGCTTTGTAAACTACCGCACCGAAACTGCGCTCTAATATGCGCGGGCAACTACCCGACACAGTTTCTGTTTCCGTGCTGCCCAGCCCTGCTCTGCGCTGCCCCTACTGCGCCATGCAACTCAATGTGCGCCCCGGGTTATGCGGCAGTTAATCAACTCGACTTAAACAGTAGGTTCAGACTTGTTTAGCCGCTGAGCGAGTGGGCAGTGGCGCGTGGTGGGGGGCGCTACTCGCTAGGTTTAATATAACAAAACGGATCGACTCGACTAATCTGCCCGACTAAATTTCATTCTTCACACACGTTTAGTTACTAAATCACTCGCCACTCGACTAAATTACTCGCCTAGTGCGAACGAGCCAATAGGCCTGGCATTCGGGAGGACGAAGTATCAAATCCTAGTTTCTCGTTCGGCCATCCAAATTCAGATTTTCCTCTGTTTACCGAAATCACTCCTCGGGATGGTTGCTTTAGAAGGTCCTGTTTTTTTTTTTTTTTTTTTTTTTTTTTTTAACGTATGTCTTTTTTGGCCTCGTCGACGTCGAGGTCATTGGAGGCGGGAATGGAACGGGGCGGGGGGGGGGGGGAATTCGGCCATGGCCTTTAGAGGGAAGCACTCCAGCCTTCACCTGGAGTGATTTAGAGAATGCATGGAAAACCCAAATCTGGACGGGGATTCGAACCGCCGTCTTCCCGAATGCCAGGCCAGAGCGTTAACCACTCACCCACCACGCTCGGTGTCCTGGTCGAATTATTTCGTGTTCGTTGTCCCCAATACTCTTTCTGCTCTAATGACAACAGCGTGAATGAGACGTAAAACCATAACAAGAAATTAGTTAAAAAAAAAAAAAAGTTTATTTATTCTTCTTAAACCCGGTTTACGCAATTTAGGGTAAAATTTAAAACGAATCCATATAACAACATTCTCACCAGTTTAAAAGTGGAAAAAAGTGCTGCAACCAAAACAGATGGAACTCAATTTGTGTTTTACGTGCGCAAAACGCAATTACGTTTAAATTCTTGAAACCGCGTAACCTTACAAACGACCAAACGAAGCTTAGCGTTACTGAAATTTGTTACAAATGCGTGAATACAACTTTTCTCGGGTGCGTCGCTCCCAGAATGAGCATTTTTCAGTGCGAACATTACCCACGGAAACCTTTTAACATTTAGACAGCAATTGTATTTTGTACGGCTGCTGGCGCCGTTTGTGTAGCTTGTGTTAGAAGGCTGTTCCATTTTGCGGAAATGAGTCTTTGGCAACAAAGGTTCTGAAGCCGTAAATTTCGAGATAATTTACAAAGCAGAGAAGAAACATGAACTAAAAAAAGTCTCCTAATATACTGTGCGTGAGCAGTGAAACAAACTGACACAAACGAAAAGTTTAATATATTCAGATTGGGAATACACATATCTGTTATTCTAATGTAATATTAGTTGATAACATAGTCTATCTGTCAGATAAGAGTGCGGATATTAAAACGTTACTGAGTGGCATAGAAAATCATAGGTGGGAGTATTTTTAATTGCAATGGAGCACACGCTCCGGTGGCAATTTCCCTACACACACATCTTCCCCCTATCCTGCACCTACCGACATTTGCCCTCTACAAATTTTATCTTTAAATTCTTTCAAAGTTTTCGGTAAATTATTCATCATTTCTCTTGGTAACTCATTCCAATCCCTGACACCCTTACCTAAAAAAGAGAATCTTCCTACACCCTTGTGCCTGAAATCGAGTGCCAGCTTGTGGTCATGGTCATCTTTTCCCTTCCATGAACTACTTTTCATACCTATTGCAATATCTTTCCATGCCTCATCGCCAGTATATGCCCTGTACACTCCCATGACCCTCCTCATTCTCCTCCAGTCTTGCAATGAATCCCATTCCAGCTCCTTTATCATATCCGTCACTGATTGCATTCTGCGATAATTTCCAGAAACAAATCTAGCAGCCCTTTTTTGCACCCTCTCCAACTCCTGTATTTGATACGTAAAATGAGTGTCCCATACTACACTACCATATTCGAGCAATGGTCTGACCAAAGTTTTGTAACCCAATTCCTTTACTTCTCTCGTACATCCCCTCATCACTCTCTCCAACAAGTGCAGAACTTTGAAACCTTTTCCTACCACCTGTCCAATGTGTCCTGCCCAGTTAAGTTTGTTATCAAAAGTAATTCCAAGATATTTACATTTCAACAAAGGTAAATTGGACAGAATACAAACAAAATCAAGGCAAAAAGGAGAAGAAGAGTAGCAGAAATAGCAACAAAAGTTTTTTTGTGCTTACGCCTCGTCGATGTTGAGTTCAATAGAATCGAAAAGGTCTGGGAGCACGTAAGGACTTTTAACATGGACTTTTAAAGAAACCATCGCAGCATTCAGCTGGAGTGATTTCAGGAAACCATGGATAGCAAAAATCTGCATGTGCGGTAAGAATTCTAACATGTGTTCTCCCTAATGACAAGCTATAACTTTACCGCTCACCCACCACGCTCGTTAGTAACAATAGTAGCAGAGTAAATAGAACAGGTACTATAGACTAGGAGAAAAAAGGAGACTGCTGTTAAATAGCAAGTGTAATTAATTGCAGCTAATGAGGGAAGCCATAACGATTTCTATAACGAAATACCGCTGGGAAAAAGGGTCTGCTTCGAAGATAGGAGCTACTCGACTTAGAAACTTCGTTCTACAGCTCAGAATATTCTAAATTGATATGGAAGTGAGGACTGCACTTCGAGACTAGTATATATATAAAAAAAAAAATACAAGAATTTTAAATGCAAAGCAGTGGAAGATATCGAAAATTACTTGAAGTAATGATTGCATAGGTAATGGAAGGTTCTATAGGAAAGAAGATATGTAGAGGAAGAGGAAGGTTAGAACACAGGAAATATATAACTCAGTATATATGTTGTTATGGATTTTATAACGTTCTTCCCATGGTCGCTTTCAAATATCTCTACTTTTTATAACTACTGAAAATTAACTATATCAGATAGCCACTCTGCTTAGATATAAATTGCTCCAGTTTTACCTAAACCATGAGTTTTGATTGTTTTCAACAGGAAAGCTTACGTTAATTGTCATCTTTTATATTTGAGATGATTATAACCCTTCCGTTATAATTTTAGCTTTCATGCTTCTTTTTTTATCTGAAAGGAAGACGTATTCTATAACTGAAATTAATTCTCTTTCTTCAGGAAAAACTATTGATTCAACAATCAATAATAAATTATACTGAATGCAAGAATTAAGTTTTTCCCCGCGTATGGCTGACAAACATTCTGTGGACCGAAAAGAATTTTTGTTTACTGAATGCACTCAATCACACTTTTATTATACAACTTGTAGTTGCGCAGAAATCAACAAAAACTTTTATAAAAAAATTTTTTTTTTTTTTATTTTCACATAAATCAACTTCCACACATTTTAAGTCAAATTATTTTCATAATACCTTCCCAGTTTTTTCATAGCCATTACATATGTAATCAATGTTAGTTATGCTTCTCTATGCAGTTATATTATCAACGTTCCTAATGCGATCATCATTAAATCATTATTCTCTTTAGACCTTAAACCACGATTCTCATCTCCGCACATGCATCTTCGACATTCATCTTTAGTTTCTCCTTGGCGCCGGGTTTGCTCCTTGCTACCCATGCGTAATGATAGTAGCAATAGTAATAATATCCTTACCTTTATATATAATTGATAACCTACGTGACACATCATCTCCCCACTCAATGAGGGAGGTACTAGATCCGCCATGGACTAAAATAATAATAATAATAATAATAATAATATCACCAAAGCCATTAGATCTACACGGTTGAAATGCACCATTGGTGTTTTATTTTCTTCCTAATAGTGGTTTTTAGGTTAACATACGGCCTGGGCTAGAAGAAAAGTCACCAAAAGCACAAGGAACTGCACCTATAACCGATATTTAACTAGCTATATCTCGAAAACCATGCGAGATATCAAAAATGTTTATTCTTTATTTTCGATTTGTTTCGTCGTGTTATACAAGAATCCATCATCAGAGTTTGGCGCCACGGTATTGATAGCACTGCCATCACAGGGGTAAATAAAGTCACTTACGCCTAGGTCCTAAGACAGTTTTTAATCTTTTCAGAAAAGTGTACGTCGGCCACCTCTAATGTTAAACGTACAGATATCAGTAAGTGAAATCAGTCAGCGCTTCGTGAATACCATTTGCCGCGTAATGAATGATAACATCAAATGGACGCGGTGATTAAACGCCAAGATTGAGCGAACGGAGTGAGGCCGGCGTATACAGTGACCTCCAGGATCATAAACTTCTCCCTCTACGAGACGCCGGTCAGTCATCCTGTGACATTCATAATTAACTTTTTTTTAATTAAGTAAGCAAGCATTATGTATCTTTACATACGAAAAAAACCTTTCTGGGAAAGTACTGAGGAAGATGTTTACAGTGTTGAGGAATGCAAAGTTAAGCATGATAGCTACATCAGAAACAGTAATTTTTCTAATAATTTCGTTCTCTCCAATGTGGAGTTATCATTTATTTATTTCTGTAAGGTGTTTTTTGTAACAAACCATTATGCCCCTTCGTACCTAACCGAAATCGATAAATGAGGTATCATTTTAAAGATTGCGAGGTTTATACTTACTTTCTGTCGTTTAATAGGGCCCGTTATGCACTTTTGATTTAAGACAAAAATGACAAACGTTAGTCGCCTCGCCGTTGTTTAATACAGACCTTTCTCTTGAAAAAAAAAATATTCATCAGTCATTAAAAATAATTCTCCATCGGTTTCTTTGTTCAACATTGATACTTTTTTTTTAGTGTACTCTCAGTGTTTAAAACTTTCGCAAGCTTAGCAAAAAACTCAATCCAACAATTTTTAAAGCCAGTCTACTATAACAACGAGTAAAACAAAACCATAGATACAGTCAGCGATGTTCATTGCTTAAATCTCTGGTTTACATTTTAGCCAACTTAAACATCCCACCATATTATTTTAACTATTACTTACACAAGTTAACTAATTCTATGGTTGTTATCTCACAAGATTAAGATCTCCGCTTTGGTAACATTGCGTATTAAGACCGAATTTTTTTTTTTTTCGGAATTCGACCCTTAAAGGGCAAAAGTATCAATATTTCTGCAACGCGTTTTTTGTGCCACGAGCCATTTATGTCCCTTGATATCTAACTCATACAGATAAATGAGGTATTATTTTAATGATTAAGGTCTCCGTCGTGATCGCATCATATATTAAAAAAGGAATTTTTTGGAAAAGGGTAAAATTATCATTAGTTCCATAACTTATTATTTTGTCAGGATCTATTTATCTCCTTTGATATCTAGCTGAACTCCAGAAATAAGGTATTATTTTAGAGAATAAGGTCTTTGGTCACATCATATTTTAAGAAAGGACTTTTTTGAGATTTGGCCCTTTAAAACGCAAAAGTATCAATATTTCTAAGAACTGTATTTGTGTCACGAGCCACTTATCTCCCTTCATATCTAACCGATATAGATAAATGAGCTATCATATTACATCATTTCTTAAAAAAAGGATTTTTTGTTTTGTTTTGGAATTCGATTCTTGGAGGGCAAAGGTATCATTATTTCCATAACGTGTTTTTTCGATACGAGTCATTTATCTCCATTGACTCCTAACCTAAATCGATAAATGAGGCATCATTTAAAGGATTAAGCTATCCACTCGGGCAACATTATATATTAAGAACAAAGTTTTCGTAATTTGACCCTTAAAGGGCAAAAGTAATAACTGTGAAAGCCGCGCGTATGAGACAGTTCACAGCCAAGCCGCTAGATAGCAGTAGCACGTATCACAGAGATAATAATAAACTGCTTCACTGGCGTCGACTGTTGTTATGTACCTATTGCACTAAGCAAATAAACAAATGAGGCGGTTCTTCTTTCAGCTTATTACAAACCCACAACATTACTATTCATTGTATTCGCAAAATTTTTATAGGTCATCTAGTTAGTAGTAATTGACGTAATCGACGTAATCAATATCATAAAACTTAATTAATATTATTCAGCAAAATAATTTCTAGCACCGCCAATTGGTGCAAATTTTTAGCTTTACATAGGAGGCAATTCCAATGTTTTGTGCTATTCTTTTTCTATGGAAAATGAAAATTAAACAACAGTTAAGGTAGAATGCGTACCCGCATTGAATTTCGGAGTATGAATAAAAATATTTTAGATGTCAAGGAACATTTATTTTTTGCTAAAATCTTACAAAATATTTTCAGAATATGAGCTTAAAACCGAATCTCTTTTTGCATGGCAGCCTTTATCTAGAGCTACAGTCTGTCACATTTTTCTTATCGCGTAAGTATGGGACCAGCCTGAATAATTTGTTGAGTGTTTTTATTGATCCTATTGTTGTAAACCATCCCCCAAGATCGATAGTTGGTTGCATTCCAGAATTAAAGGTGACATGAGAATTTCCCAGTTTGTAACGACTAGTGGTCTAATACTACGGAACGGAGGCCAGCGGGGTTCACAGCGTCGGGTACAGAAAGCTTGAAAGGGTCAAGCATACTGGTCGCCATACCCCGCACGACGAATGAAAGGACACCATTGGTCGGGGAAAGAAACAAGATACTGTGCACCACGAGTGTTCTATAACTCCGTATCCCTCTTCTTTACTGCTGTAAATGAGGCAAAATAATATTATTTCATACGAAATACGATACAACACATATTTTAAGTTATGTTAAGTTACGAAAGATATTCGTTGATCCACTTGCTATTTGATTAAGAAAACACTGGTGTATATCCACCTGTCATCGACTGTTTTTGGTGAGTGTGTTTTTAACACTGGCTTTTGAATATTACTAACTAAAAATAAAGACATCTGACCATTTATGCAGTTTTTCTGGGCGTTGTATATTTGTGAATGCTTCTCCAGAAGCCTACCGAGTAATACTATTATTTATACACAATATTTCGGAGACATGAAACCACGTCGCCATCTTCAGGTGTCGTCGTAAAACTTGCTGTTTGCGTAGAGCGCGTAAAACTACTTTTCTGATACTACGTTTATAGACACGACGCCACATCCGTGAGCTCGCTTATAGAGAATGTCATCGAAGGAAATTTCAGTATTATTGACGGTGAAAGAATAACCCATTTTTAGCAAAGAACAGTTCATGTAAGCATAACTCTTATTCTAAACGATTTACGAGGGAAACAACACAAATCCAAGTGTGTGGCAATGATTACCTTCCAATCAGCCATGCTGTTCTACACGACTGTCAGATGTCAGTATCTGTTGCACGTATACATGCGAACTGCACATTTTTACCAATGAAAAACATTCGGATATACTGTGGGAGAACTGCTTCTGTGATTCTAGTGCTCCTGCAGGTGAATAAATATAATATCGTTGTTTACCTACACATCTAATTTAGCATCGCAGATTGCTGTTTACAAAGCGGGGAACTGCGATACTCTGGTGGTGCTATACTGTACATCTGAACGAGGATTCATCATGACGCGCAGCGCAAAGACACGCTTGGGTTGAGCGGAGCCCAACAGCTAACGCACGCAGTTTCTGTTTGTTTGGATGTTATGCGAGTATGGTGCACACTAAATCCACTCTGTTTGTAAACTCTCCGTCCTTATCCTGGACGTTCTCTTCACGTAGGAGGTATTACTACACTTTTCCAATTTAGTCAGTGCCTAAAAGTTAATTTTCTTGTGTATAATTTACTGATAATCACCGGCAACGGAATAAAAAACAAACTGAAAATTTTTTATTGGTAAAAGGAAAATCCTCAATGGAAACCAAATTTAAAATTCCTTTCTCGACAAATATATGGTGAGCAACTATCGATAATTTGTTGATCAGTTCCGTAATTTTAAATCTCCGATTGACGGCCCACAATTACCTTAAATTTTTGCAAGGTACGTACTCCATCTGGACAGCAAGATAAAGTTAATTGGCCACAAGCAGAGAAATTTTCTTTTAGAGTCGTAGTTCCTCTGTACCTTTAGACTGGAAATAATAACCGACGTCTGGGCTACAAATTCCCTGAACTGTTGATGGGTTGTGGGGTCGGACGCGGTGCACAGAAAGTAAGTGAATTTTTATCATCACCGTCATCAACCAGTTCAGTCATTAAATGAATTTGCCGCTCAGAGTTACGAGTTCAGGTAAAACTTGAACAATCTTCTCCAAGCCACATAATCTTGGGTGATCCTCTGCCAGTTAACTCCGTCAACCCTGCGTTCGCCCTTGTCCCATCGGTCTGGTGGTCTTCCTCTGGTCTGTGGTGATCTCTTGGGCTCCACTCCAACTCTGTTTTTGCCCGTCTCTCTTCTTTTCTCCGAACAACATGACATGCCGCTTCAAGCAGGCTGTCTTCTCCAAGATGTCTGTGACCTTCATAACTGACCTAATATCGATTACTCTCTTCCTGTCTTGCCTAGTTAAACCTAGCACTGACCTTTCCATAGCTCTTTGGGCCATTCTAAGTTTTCTTTTATAAATCCATTTAAATTCCAGGTCTCACAGTCGTAAGTCAGGGCTGGAAAAATGCAGTGCTTGTAAACTATTTTTGTTTACGTTTGTGGGCAAATTAAATCTGAGGATAATGTAATGCACTCCAAAAACCTGATGCGACGGAATATTTCTGATTTCTCCTGTCATATTAGAAGCTGGCCAAGTGAAGTTTAAATAAGTTAATATGAGGGATAAATTGCTAGCATAATGGACGTTTTTGATACATTCACAAATATCGGGAAATTCTAAGGTTATAAACATGATATATTTAATGAAATCAGAAAGAGGACTTCCAGTTTGTGTTCTGACGTCAAGCTGGTTATATCTTGAAGATCATGCGGATTGGGAAAAACATTTACAGTTAATGTTTCTTGCGCCTAATAAACAATTCTTTATTTCCTTATGGCATTAGAGGTGGGATGGGACTGGGGACAAGGAACGAGAAGAAATTCTACCATGGCCTTTTGAAGGATGCAACCCGGCATTTGCCTTGAGTGATTTGGTGAAACCATGGAAAACACAAATCTGCATGCCCGGACGGGGATTCAAACCGACGTTCTCCCGAATACGAGGCCAGAACGTTAACCACTCACCCACCAAGCGCCGTAACAATTCTTTAATCTCGTTGGAAAATTGGTATATACTACGGGGGTACTAATTGTATTGTTAGGAAGCCAGTTTGAATGATGTTGTTAGTTTATGAAATTCTCTCGGGTAACTAGCCCAGTTATGCACGACATTTCGGCGATCACAAACACTGTCGCCATCTTCTGGTGAAGTGATGAAGATGGCGCCGAAATATCGTGTGACAACACTTCCTTTACTTGGCTAGTTACCCGAGAGCATTTCATAAATTCTCAACGCCGAGAAAAGCTTCGTTCTTATGTTGTTGTTAGTGTTTAAAATATGGGTAATGTTTGCTGATGCGCGCGGAGCTGTTTCTGGCGAGACGGAAAGTGTTTCGGTGGCTGCGAACAGAAGAGGACGGCCTCTGCGGAATACGAGCCTTGTTGCGCATTGTCCGGGGCTCGAAATCAATTTTAATTTCGAGCTGCGCGCGCGAGCGTCCACTCAGGGGCTTTACAAACAGCGCTTAATTGCTTTTATACCATTTTCCATTACTTCCTGATTAAGAGACGAGCGTCCTGTCAAACTAGCGCCCACCCAGAGACAAAGAACTCTGTCGACAGGCAGAATATTTAAAGCAACTTCACTCTCCCCTAAACGCTTCGGGTGACAGTGAGTTCAGTAATACCTAACAGGCGTTATTAATATTCATGGTGTTTGAATATTACCATCAGTACAAGAGGTTCTACTAAATGACGAATTCATTGGTAGGAAAAAGCTGGGGAAATTTTTACGGATTCAGTAAAGGACTTATATGAAACATGTAAATAACACTCAAGGGTACACGATTCAGCACATCACGTTGGTTGCCAGATGATTGCGGTGCCGTGATGGTGTCCGGCACTTGAAAGGGGTTAAGGCGGTTACACACGAGCCAATTTCGGTCCTATCTGCAGGGGCAATCGGCAGGGCAATGATATGGGGTTCACACCACACATCACAATTTGGGTTCTAATTTTAGTTTACATTGTGATCGCATGGCTGCTACACTCCTGGAAATTGAAATAAGAACACATTGACGCCGGTGTGTAAGACCCACCATACTTGCTCCGGACACTACGAGAGGGCTGTACAAGCAATGATCAAACGCACGGCACAGTGGACACACCAGGAACAGCAGTGTTGGCCGTCGAAGGGCACTAGCTGCGCAGCGGTTGGGCACCGCCGCAGTCAGTGTCAGCCAGTTTGCCGTGGCATACGGAGCTCCATCTCAGTCTTTAACACTGATAGCATGCCGCGACAGCGTGTACGTGAACCGTATGTGCAGTTGACGGACTTTGAGCGAGGGCGTATTGTGGGCATGCGGGAGGCCGGGTGGACGTACCGCCGAATTGCTCAACATGTGGGGCGCGAGGTCTCCACAGTACATCGATGTTGTCGCCAGTGGTCGGCGGAAGGTGCACGTGCCCGTCGACCTGGTTCCGGTCAGCAGCGACGCACGGACGCACGCCAAGACTGTCGCATTCTACGCAGTGCCGTAGGGGACCGCACCGCCACTTCCCGGCAAATTAGGGACACTGTTGCTCCTGGGGTATCAGAGAGAACCATTCGCAACCGTCTCCATGAAGCTGGGCTACGGTCCCGCGCACCGTTAGGTCGTCTTCCGCTCACGCCCCAACATCGTGCAGCCCGCCTCCAGTGGGTCGCGACAGGCGTGTATGGAGGGACGAATGGAGACGTGTCGTCTTCAGTGATGAGAGTCGCTTCTGCCTTGGTGCCAATGATGGTCGTATGCGTGTTTGGCGCCGTGCAGGTGAGCGCCACAATCAGGACTGCATACGACCGAGGCACACAGGGCCAACACCCGGCATCATGGTGTGGGGAGTGATCTCCTACACTGGCCGTACACCTCTGGTGATCGTCGAGGGGACACTGAACAGTGCACGGTACATTCAAACCGTCATCGAACCCATCATTCTACCATTCCTAGACCGGCAAGGGAACATGCTGTTCCAACAGGACAATGCACGTCCACATGTATCCCGTGCCACCCAACGTGCTCTAGAAGGTGTAGGTCAACTACCCTGGCCAGCGAGATCTACGGATCTGCCCTCCATTGAGCATGTTTGGGACTGGATGAAACGTCGTCTCACGCGGTCTGCACGTCCAGCACGAACGCTGGTCCAGCTGAGGCGCCCGGTGGAAATGGGTTGGCATGCCGTTCCACAGAACTACATCCAGCACCTCTACGATCGTCTCCATGGGAGAATTGCAGACTGCATTGCTGCGAAAGGAGGGTATACACGGTACTAGTGCCGACATTGTGCATGCTCTGTTGCCCGTGTCTATGTGCCTATGGTTCTGTCTGTGTGATCATGTGTTGTATCTGACCCCAGGAATGTGTATATAAAGTTTCCCATTCCTGGGACAATGAATTCACGGTGTTCTTATTTCAATTTCCAGGAGTGTAGTTACAAGCGTTTAACAATGGCTCCTTTTATGTCAAAGCAGCAAAAAGTACACATCGTTTCTGTACTGAGAGAAAAAGAAGATACTAGTTGAAGACATGGATTTTAATGAGAAAAAAGCTGTCTTACATGAACATTTTGAGCAGGGTAAATCCAGATTTTAGAAATTTTCTGAGTAGATTCTGAAAGTTTTGCAGAAATACTCCACTTAGTGCACCCTTTTATATATAGTAGAACTCCGATTATCCGAATCACTGATTATGCGAGTCGCTTTTTTAATTAAGACGGAAAGGGAAGAGACAGGAGAAGATGGGGATGACTTGTTACTTGAGGATTTCAGAATCATTATTTTGAAAATTCCTGGATGTTCAGAAGTTAGTGCTGAAGATATAGGAGAGTGGGAAATGTGTGATACAGACCCCGGGTAAGAAATTTTAAATGATGATGAACTCATTGAAAGTGTGAGACAAGTAAATGTCAATGAAGAAGATGACCTTAATGTCGAAGGCAGTCAATCATTTGCCGGCCTTGAAACCGCGTTGAAGTGGATGGAGCGTCAGCCCGAGTGTGACCACATGCAACTTCCCACTGTCAAGCGGATGAATACAGTCAAACAGCTTACTTTGACCAAGATGTGCAGAAATCAATGACTTTTATTTACAGTATGGTACGTACATACTGTACTAATGGGCAGCACATGTAAGTACGTCTAACATGTAAAAGTGTTACCTTTTCAGTTAATCAAATAAAGTATCTTTTTCTTTAAAAATTGTTTTTCCTCCCATTTTCAACACATCAATTAAAATAGACCCTTTTGCGGAAAAAATCCAATTATCCAAATTTTTAATTATCCGAATGGGGTCCGGTCCGAATTGATTCGGATAATTGGAGTTTTACTGAATATATATATACCCTAATGCGCCAAAGTATAAGCGCCAGAGAGAGAGATTACTTCGCAATTTTTGGCAAGTAGACAAACCTGTGAAGATATGAAATTTAGTTCGACGGTTTCACCACAAATGCTTTCAGACATCGTACCTAAAACATGTTGGGCTATCTACAAATGTCTAAAACACTTCATTAAGGAATAACAAAGATTGAAAGTGGTATTTCCTGGTCCAATTCCTTGTAAATATCAAGCAAAACTTGAAATCCTTCTTTCGTATTTTGCAGTTAATTTAGTTTTTGTTTTGATTGTCACAAAATGCGGGTATTCATATAAATTTTGAAAATGTTCGTCCACACCTCTTTCTCTTTAGACATTTTTAACGACACTCACGACTAATGGCATGAAACTCACTCGCTCCCTGCTCCGAGCCGATTGAGCCGTATTGTCCCAATCGCTGCAATTGCGCTACTCACGTCTCCCTCCTTACGGTTTTACGCCTCGTCGACAGCTAAGGTCATAAAATGCGGGATGGGACTGGGGACAAGGAATGGGAAGGAATTCGGCCATGGCCATTTTGAAGGAAGCATCCCGGCATTCGCCTGGAGTGATTTGGGGAAACCATGTAAAACACAAATCTGGATGCCCGGACGGAGAATCGAACCCGCGTCCTCCCGAGTGCGAGCTCAGAACGTTAACTCACGTCTCAATTTTCTCCCTGTCAGCAGGGAAAATCTGTGAATTGTTTGTCAGGTTCTGCCGTACCTCTGATATCGGGAGCAACACACCCAATTTGCCTACTCACGCGGCAATCTGTAGGGCCCCTGCCGGATTGCCCCTGCTGATTGAGACCGAAATTGTGTCGTCTGCAGCCGCTTCTAGCTGGTTCTATCCTGCTGGTGGCAACTATGTTCATCATCAGAACTTGGACGGCAGCATAGAAAAGATGGTGGTGTGGAATTCCTAAACACCACATTGTGCACCAATGCCCAGTACGTGTGGAGTGAAGATACACAGTGGTGGTGACTTTAAGTTTGGCGATTCTCTTGGTATCTTTCGGATGAGTAGGCCTGAATGGGCCGGCACCTCTATCTCCTACATCTCTCATCTCATACATCGCAAACAACACTCTGTATCGATCACACACTATCACAATCAGCCACACCTATAATAACACATATGAATAAGGCAGCGGGAAAACATCATAATTCATCTTTCCAAGAGAATTTCCGTGGAGGGGGTACATTACTCCATGGTAACCGCCTACGTCAGCAATCACATGTGGCATCATAAGAAGACGGAGTACACAATTCATGTAAGGCACTAATTACACGTATAAGCCATTGACTATATTTAAGTAACATGCTACGAGTATCCACGTAGCTGAGACAAGACAACAGGGGCTATTTTAAGAATGAAAATGTGAGAAGAATGGACTAAATTGGATACCAGTTATAGAAAATAACAGTGCCTAGACTTTGCGTGGAAGCTCTAAGAACGTTTTGACAATCATGCGAACTTCAACTGGGCGCACAGAAGTGACAAAAGAAGGATAGAATCGTGAAGGAAGAAATATTCAAGGACAGAAGACAGAGTTCTCCTTTCCAAAACATCATTTACTTTCTTTCGTACGCCCTATCCCTCGAGTGATGCGCTAGTGTAGCCACCTGTCTGCGAATCCCGTAACTATTATTTGTGTGTAAGAAGTGTAATTTTGTATGCGAAAAAATGTTTGGTTTATGAGGAGGACATTAATGACTCTCCCAGCATTGGCCTTGATGTTTGCGGTAAACCGCCTGGCCGGTACGAGGGACCTAGGTTCGTGTCCCATCCTGTTATACCTTGCGTGTCTTTTTTTTTTTTTTTTTTTTTTTTGGTGGTTTGATAGATGCTGAACACACATTCTGAAAACAGACGCAAGAAAGTTTACTAGTGGCCCTGGAAATAACAATCAGTCAGAGGGAAAACGACTCAATGATTAAAAATATGTGGCACTCTAAAGCACTGTTTCGAATGCCATGAAATTAATAATGGTGGGAAGGAACTTAGTAAGAATCTATACTATTATGGATCTTAAGCGGGTTGTGTCTGACAGAGAATATATTTTTCCTTCTTAAAAACATCAAAATAAATAAAGACGAAGAAGAATCAGTGTAGTTGAATTATCTCAACTCTCTACGTCACCTTACGGCGAAGGAGGAGATTAAAATCAGTCCTGAACGGTAAACAGCTTTAAACGAAATCCGGCATCACTTAAAAACTGCCGGCCGTGTTTTAATGATGGGGATACGGTCAGACTCAAAGCACGTGGTATCACCTGCGGGCGGAGCTGATCAACACATTAACGGAAAACAAATCTTTCATTTTGAAATCGTTAATCCAAATTTTCTGAATGTAAATAGATTCTGAGGTGATATTTAAATAAAGCTAAAATATATTTACATTGCAACAAAAGATGAACAGATTACGCTTAGTTTCACCGGTTCCACGACAGACCTGTTCGACGAAGTGGAAGAAATAGATCCAGAAAGCTCTTTGTAAATAATTTACTAAGCTATTGATGAAACAACCAACGAATATGAATTTTATATCTTCTTGTCTACACATTTCTTTTCCAGTTTCTCGATATGGTCTTGCTTGTATTTCGAATCATATCCTCAGACATTCTAACAATTTTTGGTTGATTGTTCCAACTATGTTGTCATGTGGTCTCAAAGTAGGTTTCATAGTTACCTGCACATGCTACCGGTCCTGAGTTAGGGTCTGACTTCTATTGTCAAAGTTTCAATGTTGATATGACCTGGTTCATGGAAGTCAGAGCACCCAATTGTCACGTCGATACTGTAGGTGGTTTCAGTTTACACCGCTCATCTATCCAAGCGTTCAATGGGTGTTGTATCAAACTGTAAATCTGAAATCACGGGAAATATCTTCTATTCTGCAATAGTATAATTTCTTTCTAGACGTGTCCATGTTTTTAAGGAACATTTTCTGTGATAGTGTGAGTGTGAACTGTGAAGTGTTGTTTGTGTTGTGAATGAGAGATGAAGCGGCGTTCCGGCCCACTTAAGCCTGCTGTTCCGAAAAACACCGCACAGGCCGCCAGGATTAACGTCCCCATCCAACGGACGAATCACCATCACCACATACGCACTTGAAGAGATTTGAGTTCTACACACGACTTAGTTGCACACTGTGGTGACTAGGAAGTGCGCACCAACACCTCTCCTTCACAGACAGCTTGAACGTTGAGCAGCAACAATCTCGAAGTAAATCGTTCGGAGAGGGATGCTCAAATTGTGGGTTTTTATTCTAATATTTGCGTGTTGCCATTCGATTGACCTAGGTTTTACACTAGTTATTCTTACTGCGGTAACACCATCAATATTTATTTGCTGATGTATTAACCGAAACTATTTAACAATAGTGGACTGGCCCTGGACTTTATCCACGTGTAGTACTTGTTCTGTAGGTTCTGTACTGAAACTAGGCGTAAGGCAAAATAAAGGGACAGATCTTTGCTTTTCTGAAAATGGAGATATCTACTTATGTTAGCTCTCTTGTATACTTCAGGTACCTGTTATTTAAAGAAATTTTGGGTTCAAGGAAAATATGCATTATTGAACTAGTGATAGTAGTTAAGAAAGGTACCATCTGTATAGGAGCTTTGTTGAGGATTAACATTTAAATCAGTAACGAATGTTGATGAAACAGGTAATGCACGACACACCTATTGATCATCAATATTTACCTCCATTTCTTCATTAATATTTTTTTCCGCATAATTCCCTCTTTCACTCAATCGACATTGGTATATTACGACGATCTGCAGTATTTAAACAAAAAAAAATTCTTAAAGAAGGAACCATTACATTTTTTGCTTGATTTTGAGCGATTCTACACCCGATTAGGATTTAGAAAAAAACTAGAGCCTTTCTTATGTTTAAGATGTACATACTGCGAAAATACAAAAAATTAAATTTATTGCTGTATGACTGCGAATCACTTTTACGATTTTTCGGTTATTGGTTTACGCCTCGCTAAGGAATAGGCGGGAACGGACTGAGGGCAAGGAACGTGAAGTAATTTGCCATAGCCTTTTGAAGGAACCATTTTGACATTCTTCTTGAGTAATTTTGGGAAACCATGGAAAACAATTGTATTTGATGAATCACAACTTATTACCAAATTTCATCAAAAACTATGCAAAGGTGGCGTAATTTCGAGGCTGTAACATTCTTATGGGCGAGTGGATGTGATGAAATTGTGGGCGATGTGTTTGGGCATTTTGATTACGGAAGCTTAACACATGGTTGCCTACTTACTTTCTCTGAGGATAGCCGAAGGCCGTAAAGACGATTAAGAGGTAGGAATTTGGTTAACAAGTCCTTCAGGCATTGTATAAATGTTTCGTATATTTTTCTTTTGCCTAAGGGGTTACTCTAACCTTAAACCTTAAATAGAGCTACCAGCAAGTTAATAGCAAATTTTTCCCCCTTGCCTTTCTAGATTCAGTATAAGAACCACAACCTTTGTGGAAGTGTTTCTGTGTTGCTAAAACATCAACTCATCTATCCGAAAACTTCCACATACTTTCTGCGGGCTTAAAGCCGATTCAGCTATGTTGTTACTGCTAACCGGGGGCCTTCCTCAGGGGTATTCAAAGCAGATTTATCCCCTTCTGATGGCTGACTACATCACCTAGTCCTTCAGTTGCACGCTAGGCGGATTCTTGAAAATAATGAAGAAGTGGATGCAAAGGCTAGAATAATCAGACTACGCATCAAAGGATGATGAATATATGTGTTGTGTTGTTTAGGGTACCTGTTAGTGGTCAAAATGTTAGTCTTCAAAAAAGACCCTAAACATATGGTACCTTTGTTATAACTGAAATTGAAAAATATAAATTATTTTCAAACACCCAAGAACTTCAATAAAGACGGCGGATATGGTTTAAGTCAAATACGGAAATGTACACTCGGGGACAAACGCACACCTACATCTACAATGACAATGTCTCTTGAACAGGTGACACTCGGTAAACCAAACAATCCGCCTAGCATGCAGGCGAACGACGGGTTTGTGTAACCAGCCGTCAGTAGGGGATAAATCAACTCGGAATACCCCTGAGGAATGCCCCAGGTTGAGTGCCGAAACGTTGGCAGTATCAACATAGCTAATGTATTGTTAAACCCACAAAAAGTATGTGGAACTTTACAAACATTACCTCCGATAAAAGCATAATTTTTATGTAATGCATATATGACTTGCCTTATTAAGTAACGCGGTATGTGTGGGAGTGAGTTTTCCCGCGGCAGCTCGACTCCGTACGGGCGGCGGCTGGTTCTCTGGAGTGTCTCTCCAGACCCTCGGCCACTGGAGCGCTAATGGGGCCTACCACACTCCATGCTGGAGACGCTCCTCCCAGCAAGACGCACACCAAAGTCGCGCTACGGTAACCAAACACTGAAATAAGGAAGGGGGTCAAGATTCGTAAAACTAAAACAGTTTCCAGGGTCAGACGAGTTATGAGGTAATCATGACATTCTATTATGAGGTAAACATTATATTCTTTACATAATGATCTTTTTATCAGAAATTCTTTTGAATAATTAGGTGTAACGATGAATGGTAATTCAAACTCGTTTCAAAAACATCCAAATATCACATCTCCAAATATCGGTTGTTATCTTTACGAATTTAATACGTTGTACCATATTCATACATGGTGGACGGCCTTTAGCAGCATGAGAAATTCGTAATCGTAAATAATACGCCGAAAGAAATACTTATAAAATGTAGATTTAAACATATGCGTGGTTAAAACAACAGGCGACAAAACAGTGCCGCTAAATCAAAGCTGAAAACGTTTAACGCGTGCAAGGATCATTTATCATAACCTTATTGCATCATTGTAAATAGCATGCTTTACTAATCCCAATTTTCATCATTAAAAAATTATTCATCTATTTGTGGGAAGGAATTTATGTTTTCTAGAAATACTCGGTATTTAGAACACTAAAATCGTAATATTAATACGAAAATTTAGAAATTGAATTGTTAAATATTATATTAATTCTATGATTACAATGAAAAAGCAATGCTTTAAACGTGTCCTTCCTAAATAGAAGAATTAAAAAAGGAAATCTAATTTCCATAGGGCTGGTATGCCTTATAGGCTACTGACCAGATTTTTAGATTAAATCTTTTTGGTTCCACTCTCCGTGAGAAAATTGTCTGATGTTTACAACACTGCACCACGCAAGTCTTATAACTGATCATATAGGCTTCTAATTAATCCAGGTTATCTACCCCCCCTTGCAAAATCACAGATAATACCCAATCATATTTATGAACAGATAGTTTCAATACAGTAATTCAACATCATTATCGTTGGGGACCATCTCCAGTTTCCCTGGTGTGTGTTACGAGCCTTCGTTGTTCTACACGATTGTTCTCCTATCCAGAAAAGATTCTCTGTCCGTGATATATTCCCAGTTCCAGCCTCTTCTTTCTATGTCCTCCTTCAGTTGGTCGGGCCATCTTCTTCTTGATCTTCCTCAATACAGCTAATTACACAGCAAATTCTTCATTGTGTACATCCAGT
Organism: Vandiemenella viatica; assembly: GCA_031002005.1. NCBI lineage: Eukaryota > Metazoa > Arthropoda > Insecta > Orthoptera > Morabidae > Vandiemenella > Vandiemenella viatica. The sequence goes on from CM061914.1 coordinate 6,973,417, forward strand.
CGCTTTGCTGGAAACCGTTTAAAATTTCTTTTAATGGTATTTATTTGCGAATTGATAGATTAATCGCTTTCCGCGAAATCTCTAATATATATCGCGAAGTGCATATTGTACTCCGCTGTCATGAGAAAATCCCAAATGACGTTAAATTAATTGCCACATTAGCCTAGAAAATTAAAAATTCTTACTAACTCCATATCCAAGTGGATGATCAAGGATTCAATTGTGATTTGCAAAAAAATAAGGTTAATTATTTTACAATTTTAGTCAAATATTTAAGAAATTTGGAGAACACCTAAGATGAAGAGATACAGTTACAGCTACCGTTCCTGATCACTGAGTATAAAATTAAAGGAATAACTTCAAATCATTATAGAAAATACACAAAGCGTATTTAACTAAATAGAAAAAATGTAAATAGCCTGTGGAGATGATTATAATTTAAAATATTGCTGTTAACTAATGTAAAAATCATAATGAGATATATAAATAATAAGAGTGGTAATATTATGTTACATTACACTTTCTACACAATATTCAAGGCTCATTTTAACAGCTACATTAGTACGTACTTTAAGGACAGTATATATATGTATATATATATATATAACGGGAGAGTAAATTAATTTTTTGTCACATTCCCTAACCGAAAATTATTCTCTCAGTCCCGTGTCTGTTTCCAAAAGTTAAATAACTCTTGGACCAATATCGATACTAAGTAGAAACTATTTCTATTAGGACTTAAAGTCAACAGTTTTTCTGACATATTTGGTGGTAGCTCATTGAATAAAGCAGATGCAGAGAATATTATCCCTACAATTAACAATGAATTATGATATTTGTTGATGTGAAATTTGTTCCTAGTAGTGCATTTACTTTTAAGTTCTGTTGGCCTTTGCTCTGAATTTGCATCATTATTAGAATATTCAGGAGGAATTCAAATCCCCAGTAGGAATAGTAAGTATTCATACGTATTTGAAATTTACTCTCAATGTAGATACACCTAAATTTTTTAATTGAACTTCATGGTGGCGGCCATAATCTGTAAGTAATTGTGAAAGAACATTTTCAGCTAAAAATCTACTCACTAAGTGAAGATTTTTCCCAAAAACGATATACTACAAACCTGCAGAGAACTAAATATGCATAGTACACCAAGGTTCAACTTTTTATATTTGTGGTATTTTGAATTATTTGTGTCTTTTGTACGTTAGCTATTGATTTATTAGCACTGAACAACTGATCTATTATTCTCTATCTCTCAGCGGTTTTCCTCGGATTCATACTGGTAAATATCAAGATATACCAGTACTATACGTATTTTGTTGGTGTAACGTGCAGGTTTTGACACAAAAGGAATGATGAGACTATCCCATTATACTCCTAACCATGACGAAACAGTAATAGGGATGTCCAGGTGTACAGTACATCTCATGCAATGTATAGGCGCTTCCAGGTGTTCGGTCAAACAGACTGGAAGGTATTGATTCAGTTTTCCTAAATGTGCGAACGTGCCTTTTATTTTATTCAGCAACTGGCCAATCAAATAAATGAGCCAACACAATTAAACTTCCTTGCGTATTCTGGTTACAATTTCAGGATCTGAGAAAAATAAAAGTACTCGGAAACGATTGTGCAAACAAAGCGACTCCCAGAAGCTTTAATTAAGGAAGGTTTGCCGACCTCGTTTTCTCAAGTTGTTGGATCCGTACCGACGGTTAATTCTGTTTCGGGGACGGCTAAACGTTACTGTCGATACTGTTTAAAAGTCGATACTACACCCAGAGAGTTCCCTGTCATTGTTAAACCCTGCGATATCGCGGATACTCTTCAAATACGGAGAACAGATTCAATCTTACGCTAACTTCCTTCAAAGTTTTAAGCTTGTATTCAGAATAGGACATCTAAATTTCTAGTACTATTTCGTCAGATAAAACTATTATTTCTTTTAGGTGGTAAAATTATTTCGCCTAATGTAGAAAGAGGTTATACCAAACGATGGACGCCTAATTTAACAGTTTTTCTGTACGCATTGAAGCGATTCTTGTTTTGACTTGTGACTCATTTAAAAACTGTTTTACTCAATAATTAGTACTTAGTTTCATCAAGTGTAGATTGTGTGAACATTGGCTATTTTACACAATTTAATATAACAGTAGTAAACAGCGGTAACAGAGTGGTTTTGGGGATTTCGCAAGAACGGAGCAAGACAAGTGGCTGGCAGCCGTCCTCCCGAGAAGGCAACTCAAGGGACAGGCTAGGCAGTTTGCTTGTAGCAGGTTGCCAGTGCTAACATTGTACTCAATGAATAGCGGTATTGGTGGAATCTAGTAGGACGAAAGAAGAACTCATCTATTTGTAGGAAAACGCTTAGTACAACGGCTTACAAAACAATTAGAAATGTTTACCTAGCAGAATCAAAAATATCCGAAAAGCTCCTTTTTTATGAAACCTTATACACATTATCAATATCTCTATGATAAGTGGAGGTGCTATATAGTGATACATGGTCACTCCTTATAAACACCAGCGCCGCCTAGCAGCCTGTCTCTGAACTATCGCATACCCCTGACCATGACTGTCCAGGCTTCTGTCATCTACGAGTTTAATTTCGAAAAACTTCCTTACTCAACCAATGTTGTTACCAACGCGGAGAACTTAATCTTTAAAATGATACTTTATTTCGATTCTGATTGTGTTTGAAGGGAGGAAAATAGCTACCCACAAAATAACATTTTTTAGGAATAGACTCTAATATATGATATGGCCCTTTCTATAACCCGATTACTATTGTCGCACACACTGTATACATAAAAATAGGATTAAAAACCTATCAATCATACAGTGTGTCAAAAACACCAGAAGATTACAGAAAACAACAGGAAACATTATTTTTTTGAAATTTATGGAATAATTTATTATGTTAGGAATGATGATTTAAGCGTTCAGTTCAAAACAAATAAGATGAATGGATATAACTTAACATTTCTGTATAAACGGGACACTAATTTCTGCGGAACTCAATCACGCAGTTTAGGAAGTATATAAATATCAATATTGTCCTTATTCTAATTCATTTATAAAAAACCCGATCTTTAGGAAAAAATCTCTCCAAATCATAGACCATAGACCTCCATTAAGAGATTGTCTTACTGATGAATGAAGCCCGTTTTTTCACATTCCCAGAAGATTCAAAACATAATGAAATACCGATGGTTAATAATTGAACAACCATGAAATACAAGGACAACTAAAGTGAGCCCATTGTCAGGAGACATGAACAAGCTGTAGTTCCAGAACTATCATCCAATCAGAGCTGTACCTGAACTGACTGATGACAGCAATTCAGCTGTGAAATGTTATGAAACATTTGTTTCACGACATCGCCATATTGTAATTAACCTCAAGAAGGTAAATACACCAAGCAAAACACAAAGTACTGAACCTACCTAAAAGCTTTTTAACTTTCTGAAATAAAATTTTAGAAAATAATGTATCATCACCGGAAAAGTAATACTGACCGTTACTTACTGTCTTGAAGAGACAAGGATTGTCAAAAATACAATAACCATTACATTGCGATCTGCTGTCTGTAGAAACATAACAAATGAAAACAAATGATTAGACGTTTCCCAGAGCAATGTATACGACCTGGCATGTTCTGTTAATGTGCAGTGATTGTTTATGCTAGCGCTGTTTTGTTATTGTTTCGTTTTTGATTATGGCAGTTTTAAGTAGACAACGTATAGTTGTGAAATTTTGTTTTCTACTCAGTGAAAATGATGCTGAACTGTTTTAATGTTGAAAACAGCTTACAAAGATGACGCCCTGAGACAAACTCAAGTGTACGAAGTGGCTCGCCTCGGTTTAAAAAGTGGTGATAGTTGACAAACCTCGTTCTGGTACGTCCATCAATCTGCCCGAATCGACGAAAATGTTGGAAAAAATCTAGAGTTTATGCTCTCAGGACCGTCGACAGGCAATTGATCAACTGTCAGAGATTAGTTGGTTATCATTGGTACCTCGGTTCAGTGAATTTTAACCGAATATTTGGGAATGAAAAGGGTTGCTGCCAAGTTTGTTCCTCGGGCTCTGACCGATATTAAAAAAGAACTTGAAGTTGAAACATGTCGTGATTTCAAGAAACAGATTGAAATTGATCCAGGTTTTCTTTCAAAGGTCATTACTGGTGATGTGTCACGGTGCTATGGTTACTACACAGAAACAAAGAAACAGTCAAGCCAATGGAAGACGTCAGTCTCACCCCATCCATAAAATGTCATCAAATCAAATCAAACATCAAATCATTTCCTTTTTTTTATGCCAAGAGTGTAGCTCATTCAGAGTTTATTTCCTCACATCTGACCGTCAATCAAAACTTTTATTTGTAAGAATAAGAAGATTACGCAATAGAGTTCGTCAAAAAAGATATGACAGACAAGAGACTGGTTCTTCCACCACGACAATACACCTGCACACACGGCTGTCTGTGTTAGGCAGTTTCTGGCTAAAAATGGGATGGTCCGCTGCCCCACGCACCTTATTCGCCTGACCTAGCAACGTACGAAAGGACACCGATTTGACAACATCGAAGAGGTGAAGAAAAAAACGAGGAAGACTACAAAACGTCAAAACGTGTTCGAACAGTGGAAGCACCGGTGGGAAAAATGTATTGATTTTAATGGAGAATATTTTGAAAAGGATAAATGGATAACGTTGTTTCATAATATATATATATATATATATATATTTTGAAAATATGTAGCTTACAAAAAATAAACGCTTTTTTTTTTTTTTTTGGTACCTCCACGATAGAAATAGTTCTGAGCAGTTGAGCACGCGTTATGAAACATTGTGGCCTCCGAACTCCTTACTGGCGATACGTTTAGTGCGGTAATATTGGGTCAGTCATTAAGGCCATTCACCTATATCTCTCTCTCTCTTTCGAGTCTTAATAGAGTGCAGTCACAAGGAGCTTTTGATATGAACTCAGATTGGATCCTGCGCCGTTACCTAAGCGGGTAGGGGGCCGGACAAAGGAGCTGCCGGCTACCAGCTGAGGGGTGAGTCTAATAGGCGGCAGCCGCAGAAGGTAATCTGAACAGGAGCCAGTGGCCGCTCGACTTCCACACACAATGGAGTCTAGCTACAAAGGCGAGGCGCCACCACCACATTAATGAGAGCTGTCACTAACTGCTCCACTTGTCACGCCGAGTAGGTGGCAGGGTGTTGTTTAATACTCCGGGCGGTCACGTGATCAATATTGTGGGCCTTAGTGCAGCTGGCAGGTAGTCTGTACACAAAGGAGACGGTGCATTACAACCGGGAAACTGCAACCACACAGGAACACCAGAAAAACAGACCAAAATCGCTTCATACAGCAATACAGCTAAATACACAGTGAAAATGTCAGTATAATTTTTGTACTTTCTGGATGTTATTTCGGAATGGTGCTATACACTGATCAGCCAAGACATTATGACCACCCGCTTATTAGTGTGCTGGTCCAACTTTTTTTTTTTTTTTTAATGGCATTTGGCAACTGAGGCCATACAGCCAGCTCTATGTAATCATTGTATCTGTCAGTGTGTATTACTCCAATGTATGGACGCCACAGGACGGACAGGACATTCACACAGACACACAACACTTAAACATCCATGCCCGCGGCCGGATTCGAACCGGCGGCCTTCGGCACGCGGAGCTAGCACTCTAGCCCCTACGCTACCGAGGCCGGCGGTCCAACTTTGGAGCGCAATACAGCAGCGATTCGGCGTGGCATGAATTCGAAAAGTCCTTGTTACGGGGAACGAGCGTCCCTGAAACGGTTAGGCTTGTTGGCTGTTCGCGCGCTACTGTAGTGAGCATCTATGCAGAATGGTTGAAGGACAGTGAAATCACGACTGGGCGAGAAGGTGGTGGACGTCCACGCCTCATCACAGAACGTGAAGGTCGGAGGTTTGCCCGCTCCTTAAAACACGATTGGCGGCGATCTGTGGCAGATCTGACAGCAGAGTGTGCTACGAAACACTTGTGCCTGCACCAGCATTATACTCTGCTGTCAGATCTGCCACAGATCGCCGCGTGTCCCGCTTTACAGAGCGGGCAAGCCTCCGACCTCCACGTTCTGTGATGAGGCTTGGACGTCCACCACCTTGTCGTCCTGTCGTTGTTTCAACGTCCTTGAAACGCTATGAATAGATGCTATCTACAGTAGCACTCCAACAGCCGACCAGCCTCACCGTTTCAGAGATGCTCGTTCCCAGATGCCGCGCCCACAAACCACCAGACTGTAATTTATGGGAGTCGGGTGACCTGTACGTAGAGATCTGATGCTAGACTCCGGAAACCTAACAAGGATTTTTCGAATCAATGCCACGCCGAATCGCTGCTGTACCGCGCTCTAAAGATGGACCAACACACTAATAAGGCGGTGGACATATTGTTTTTTGGCTGATCAGTTTAAATAACAACTTACACTAAATTGCAAAAAGTGCAAGAAAATGCGAATAACCAACAAAAAAGAATCCGTTCGTTCACTACAAAGCAAACATCCCACCTGTTGATATTGTTGATTATTCCCTGGAGTATTTGTGAATATTAGTGCAAACCAAAATGAAATGGGACGTGGAGATAACTTCTATCGTGGGTAAAGCTAATTCTAGTATACCATTCATAGGTCATATATTGAAGAATTTCAACGCTCATATGAAGCAAACAGCGTAAAGAACACGCTGATTATAACAAGGAATTGATTGACACTATAGACACTATAGACTATGTACAGAGAAGAAGTACTCGATTCGTGTATGCTTGCCACAGCCCTTATGGAAACGTCACAGAAGTTATACATACGTAGGGCTGGGAAATTCCGACGTCGGTTTCGTTTGAATTTGTTGATGGCTATGCGAATATCTTCTTTCGTTTACGAGTGCGATGTAATACCTCGTCCACCAACCTATTTAGGTTGCAACGATAGGAGAGGTAAGATTAGAGAAATAAGATGGCGTACTGCTGTTTTATGTATTCTTTCTTCCCTCGTGCTGTTCGGGATTGGAATGCACAGAATTTTGTTGCAGAGCACTCTCTGCCACTCACAGTATTTGTGAAGTGCAGAGTATGGATGTAGATGCGGATTATTGGAACAGTCCCAGCGATATGGAACCATGTAGCTATGGGACTTGCTTTAATAATGAAGAGTCCCGGCTTCGAATACTGGAGCAGTTACAATACTTTACGGGCCTAACTTTGATCATATCAGTAACCTCTTTGTTCGGATTCCTTTTTAAAACTGTAGGCACAACCACGAGACGGATGCAATGCATCAAAAATCCGAATACTGTCCCCAGTTCGTAATACCGCACTGCGCTGATAACAATCAGGCAATTATCACTTAGATAAAACCCACTAATTAATTACAATTTGATTCCTTGCTAGTTGCTGGAATATTTTTCCAAGCAGGATTTTCGTTCAAACTGCGAAGAAGACTCTTTCAACATTTTGTCCTAGTTTCACTGGGTTGTCTAGCGAAAAATTACATTCAGCAGACGTGACGAAACAAGAATGATGTGGATAACTTTCCATCAGTTATTGGCTGAATATTGCAAACTTCAGGGTGAACGATCTACGTGACGATAACCTGTCGTCATGCTCCCAAACATGTCAGCCAGATATCCTCTCTTCGTATTACCTTCGAGCAATACCCCAAACGATATAAGACCGCTACTTATGGTTTTACGCCTCGTCGACGTCGAAGTCAATAGAGGCAGGATAGGACTAGGGATAAAGAATGGGAAGGAATTCGGCCATGGCCTTTTGAAGGAAGCATCCTGACATTCGCTCGAGTGATTTGTGGAAACCATGGAAAACCTAAATCAGGATGTTCTGACGGGAATTTGAACCGAAGACCGCTGCTCCAGTCAGGGAAACATGCTAGAGTGATCTGGTTGGTCAGTTACAAGACGATAACGTTAGTCTTAACTACGTCTTAAATCATGTATAGAATAAACTCTCAATTCGTTTTTCCATGGTATCCCGGAATCGTTTTAGATGAAAGACGCATTAGTTCCATCAATAGGATAAGACGGGATATCCATCTGTAATTACATCAAAGTCGACTATACTTTAAGTCTCTCCTTCCAATAGAAATATTTGGAGGTGGTAATAAAACAAACTTGATAACACATTTTTCTGAAACAGATTTCAAATGAGGCATACAGTAATGCAAGGAAACTGTACTATGTCAAAAAAATGTGTCAAACAAGCAAAAAAACAAATCAACGATTCTCAAAAAGTAGCACCTTTCAAGATTGATGGTATAACTCACTATATTCTCTTAGGCGAAATCGTCTAGATGACGAAAAACCAATAGATCACAAGGTCAAGGAAAAAACCTGTTGGTATAACATCCAAGAGTCAACAACCTCCCGAAGGTTTCTTTTATTTCTTCAAACTCTGGATGATTCACTCAGAACAATCTTACTAGATAAATGAGTTTATACTCGCCTGCATATCTATCATCTTTTCCTTACTTTGGTGGCTACTGATTACATTTGTTAAATTCAGTAGTAAAACTAGATCTCTAGTTCACAAGCTTTCGCACTGTCAGTGGCGTTTGGTGTCACAGAATTACGCTATAAAGCGACACTTACTGTAATTTCCTGCATTTATTAACAGTTCGTTGGTATTACCTTATTCTTTCATGACTATGTACACTGCTGTATGTGTGTACGAAATGACTGTTCCTTTAATCGTTGTACTATATAATTTCACAATAAAATTTCACGATGGCGCCCGATGTAAGCCGACGATATTCGATGACACTATAAGACGTATTTTAGTCTCTTAACTTTCATTAAGTGTGTCTTTCGTAGCTTTTCATTGTAAATTTAGTAGACGATTTAGTAAAAATATCTGTTAAAATATTAGGTAAAATGTGGGATAAAATTATTCTTTGCAATTCAATGAAGTTCTTCATCTCGTTGCCATTTTCCAGTCACTACTGCCACGATGTATGGCCATCTATAGGTAAATATACTGGAAATGTTTCGTGGACAGGTTGTTTCAAGATTCTTTGAAATATTTGAATGGAAAGTGCCTTGCGTCTCTTGAAAACTGATGTACAACTAATGGCGCTAGAAGACAAGTGCGGAGTTCTGCACTGAAATGCCACACACCACTATTTTTTTTTTTATTGCTTGTTATTCTAATGATGTTTCGGTGTGGTTCAGAGCGTTCAAGGTCAAAGATGTCTCTTGTTAGTGTATATACAGGGCGTTCGCCGGAAAACGCTACCCTCCCAGTCTGTTGCCGTCGGCAACTTGCTCGGTCAGTGGGGCCAGCAGTTTCCGCCACACGGCACCGTGAATCACCGCACTGTTTAACACCTCCGCTGCCCCAACAGTGCAGTGCAGTGACCCTTACATTGTTAACAACGGTTTCTTTGCATTGTAGATAGTTTGTGACTTCAGTCTCTTATTATTCAGTGTTGTCAATAAACGTTTCTTTGCGGTTTGGCTGGTTTGGGGCTTCATACTCTTATTAATCTGTACCGTGTTTGAGTGTGAGTAAAATTATTGTACGTTACAGTTTGCAACAAAGAATATTTCTCTACGATACATATGTGAAGAAGAAGTCGTTTAAAAAGTGTCGCAGTAAATTTCGTCGCGAATTTCCTAGCGCTTTACTGCCAGCTAAATCAACAATTCTGCGTCTGGTTAAAAAAGTAAGAGAAACGGGTTCATTTTTTAACAAAAAGAGACTGTCGGTCAACCGTATTCTCACAGAGGAGAAAATTGACGATATCGCTTTTCGACTAGAACAGTCACCCAAAAAATCATTAAGTCAGTTAGGGCAGCGTGTGTCTCGAAATATGTTCAGAAGATGTGAAATGTGCATTACACAAGAGGGTCAACACTTCCAGCATCTTTTATAAGGTAAGCTAATGAATTACGTCACATTTAAATGCTTAGCACACAAGTTTATGAAGTTTATGAAGCGTAATTATTATGAAATAGTCCGCGGCCGACGGTCGAACAATGCCGGAAACTGACCGCTCGCTCTCCGGGAGCAGTTTCTTCCTTGTAGCGCTAACAGTGGGTTGCGTTTCCCGGCGAACGCCCTGTATAACGAAACCAGGAAGTGGAACCTAATGCTGCTATATTTTGACCTTCTCTTCCAGAAGATGTCGCTGCTATATTTTACTTCCACATCCAGTAGACTCGCTGTTGAGTTGTTTGGTTTTCAAGCCAGGGCCTCCGTACACCATCCGCCGATCAGGAATTTTGCAGCGCATCACTGGCTTAGCGACCTCGGCCAAGAAGCTGGCTGAAATTTTCATTTTTCCACGGTTAGCTATTTCTCTGCATCGACTCCATTCTTCTCAGATATCAGAAACTGAATCGATGCCTCATTAGAGTGCTGATAAATGCTTCATATCGGTGCCTAGATCACGATGAAATCTGAAACTGTGGTGGTATCTCTCGTTGCGTTAGTCTGGCAGTAATTAAATCGCGATAAACCAGAAAGCGGAACGAGTGCAGAATGTGTTCCAGTAAGCCACGAGGGGGTCTTTAAATGAGGATTAAGAGGTGTGGGGAGGGAGGTATAATTCCCGGCTTCAAAGACCTCTCGGCCATTGTATGGCTCGCGGATTAATTCAGACGACGCAAACAATGTCGGCGGAGGTGGCAGTTCTCGCGAGCCGACTGCTGCCGTGTCTTACCAGCCGGCGAAGGAGTTGTTTACGTTCCATTAAGGCCGACACTCGCGCACTGTTTGTGTGTCTACGCTGCTCCATTAGGAGCAATAGAACTGCGAAATGTGTATCGCATTTCCGGACGCCGCGGAGGAACAATTCCCGACGCACTGTAAAGTTCCATTCCGCCCGCCTGCAGGGCGGATGCATTGTCCTCCGTCGTGTTATCGTTTCATTATCGCCCTTATCTTGATTGCTGGGTGTTTTCCCTTACACATTCTGTACCGACTACTACTGTCACGAACATACGAGGGGTAACCAAAACAGACCGAAATGCAAGTATTTTTTAAAAGCTATATTTTTTACAAAACACCCTTATCCCCTTCAAAATACTCTCCATTACAACCAAGACATTTGCCGGCCCTGGCAGTGTAGGGGCTAGCACGCTGGCCTTGCATTGTAAGGGCCGCCGGTTCGAGTCCGGCCGCGGGCATGGGTGGTTTTAATTAAGTGTTGTGTTCGTCTTGTGCTGTCCCCACTGTAGTGTCTACAATATCATGATTAATGCCTGAAAAACAGTTGGTACAAAAACAAATTCGAGCTGGCTAAATTGTCGCAAAGACCAAAGGGCATATTTAAAAATAAAATCCTAAGACATTTATCCCACCGCTGTTCGAAAAATTTTCTGCAGTCATCTTTAGAAATGGCAGACAGCTCCTTCCTCTTTCTTTTTCTTATACTCTTTAGTGTTGTCAAATCTGTGTCCTTTCATGCCTCTTTTCATGTGTGGAAATAAGAAACCATATCACCATGACTCATAAGTCATAACCAGTAATGACCTTTGACAGAAAATCTGGATCAATTTCAATCTGTTGTTTCAAACCACGACATGTTTCAACTCGACGTTCTTTTTGACTGTCAGTCAGAGCCCAAGGAGCAAACTTGGCAGCAACCATTTTCATTCCGAAATCTTCGGTTAAAATTCACTGCACCGAGCGCCAAGATAACCCTCTAAGCTCTGACGGTTGATCAATTGTCTGTCGATGGTCTGAAAGCACAAGCTCTCCATTTTTTTCAACAGTTTCATCGATTCGGGCAGTTGATGGACGTCTAGAACCAGGTTTGTTATTTGTCGCCATTGTTAAACCTAGCAAACCACTCGTATAATTTAGTTTTTCCCAGAGCGTCATCTTTGTAAGCTATTTTCAACATTAAATCAGTTTCAGCAGCATTTTTACTGAGTAGAAAACAAAATTTCACAGCTGCACGTTGCTGACTTAAACTTTCCATTATCAAAAACGAAACAATAACATAACAGTGCTAGCAGAAATAATCACGGCATATTAAGAGAACAAGCCAGGTCAACAATACAGGCGGCACTGAACTGACATGAGTTTCGCTATAAACGCCTAATGCAGAAAAACGAACTACACAAGCTCCGCCCACGGCAATGCCATTGCGGTTATTTTTGGGTACACCCTCGTAAGATACTGATCTGGAGGGTCTGTTTCTGAAGCATGGGGCATTTTAGCTGCAAACGCTGATAATTTATATCAGTCACCGGTAGTCAAAGTTATACGGTATGTCTATTTTTGAGCCATATCAGATTATTTTAGATTTGCTGCCCACATGGGAAAGTTTTTTCAAGTGGTATCCCATTCGTTGGGGTGTTGTGGTTCCATGATGGTGTCTGGAGCTCAAAAAGTGATCACGTGGTTCGAATGCCAGTGGTCAAAGATAGTGTCCTACTCGGGACTTGGTCAGCGGAGTAAGAGAGGTGCTGGAGCATAAAATTCTTGGTTTGATCAGGGAGTAAGCGCATGTGACACTGTTGTTGCTGATTCATCCGTCAGAATGGAACGTTAAACTTAGCATAATTACGTTACTGCCAAATGTTTATTAACACAATAACTACAGTTCTTAAATGTAACTGTCAATCATCAGTCGCGAGAGATGTTTGAACCCAAACTAAATAAATAATAGCCTCCATAGGTATACTTGTGAAATCACTTTCTCCAACCGTACTAAAATACCCATCGTCGAATTCCTTCCCGTTCCTTTTCCCCCAGTCCCATCCCGCCTCTAATGACCTTAGCCGTAGACGAGGCGTAAAGCAATAAAAAAAAGAGAAAAGAAAACATCGGGGGAGATTAGAAGAAACGTAAACAAAGAATACAATAACTGGGGTGTGTAATGAGAATGGAGGAAGAAAGCATTTTGAAGTTAACGCTCTTCAACAAACGAAAAGGAGGAGAGTGACCGGAAGACTACGAACCAGGTGGAGAAGCCAAAGAAGTTGATTGGAGAGAGTCAGAAATGGAAGAGGACGATCCACATGAGCGAAAACGTTTGTTGACGACGACTTTCATCAAAGTATATCCATGTCTGACGATTTATTTAGTGTTTGATCACTTTTTATTGAAGTTTACATCGTTAATTGAGACGCTTGTGTATAGTAATCGGGATTTCTAGTCGTTTGATGCTGTCTTAGCTCCATAGATCATTTCCTTGTCTACAAATATCGGGTATCTTGTATTAAAAATCAATGGGTGTAATTAGAATAGCAACTTGCAAGAAGCAAAATTATTACGCGAGTTACTTAGCATCACAATGAGACATGAGGAGAACATGCGGGATGAGCCAGTAATGATAAAGTGCATGTGAGCTGAAATTCGAATAACGGTAACCCTTGTCTCCAATCTCATGCACAAAGCGTTGTTGATCGCATCGCTAGCTCGCTCAAACCATTGATATCAATTAGTGGTAAATATCTATCATTTAATAAGATCTAAGCAAATGCAGTGGGTATTTCTACAAATATCTTCCCAAATAATCAGCTCTCATAACAAATCAACCCGATACAAATACCGGATTATTTTTGTGATGATAATCTTATGAACGTTCTCATTCAGCTTAGGCCACCGTCTGTTCTTGATAAATGCCATTCTTACATAGGAAAAGAAATTAATCTAAGAACGCTTTTATTATGAGAATAATGTTGGGGGAAAAAACTTTATTTCTCTTCTTTCCGACAATTATTTTTTTTTTTAATTTATGGCTTTACGCCTCGTCGACGTCGAGGAAATTACAGGCAGGATGGGATTTGGGACATGAAGCAGGAAGGACTTCTGCCATGGCTTTTTGAAGGAAGCATCCAGTCATTCGCTTGGAGTTATTTTGGGAAAACATGGGAAACCCAAAACTTGATGCCCGGACGTGGATTCGAACCGGCGTCCTCCCGAATGCGAGGCCAGAGCGTTAACCGTTCACCCACCACGCTCGGTACTTGCTTATCTATGTTGCTTGGTTTCAAAAATACACTACATACGTCAAAATCTCTGTAATTCAAACCTAATGGTTGTATTAAAGTAACTTCAATCATTTAAACTGTAATATTACATCTGTGTTTTTGCAGCATGGACTACGGATGTTAAGCATACAACATCATTCCTTTAACTTATTCGCAGGCTTATGTAAAATTTCGTGTAAATATGTTCAAGGCCGTTTCCAAGCGGAATGTATTTTCAGCCTAAAGACATCAGACTGCGACACCTGTGTAATATAGGTTCTGTTTTGGCAAAAATTTATTACAAACGTAGAGATATCGATCCGAAATTTAAAAAAAAGGACAAATTCGTTAAGTGGAAATCAAAATCACTGACTTCTTTTTTTACTATCTACAAGAATGAACGTAGAAAAAAACGAGAAGAAAGAAACAAACTAGAAAAAACTTGATAATTAGCAACTGTGCGGAATGCAATATAAAGACCATACTAACTTAGTGGCATGCAGCTTTGCATTGCTCCATACTTGTGACAAGCGGTTTTTGTGTTGTGTAATAGCAGTCAGTTTGCGGTCAGTGAGCATGTACCTCACAGTGGCTGCATTCTGCGAGGTCAAAGGTCAATGCACTGACCGTTGGATTGTGCGCCCTGAAACTATTCACTGAAGGCATCACTTGCACCCACTCCCTGTCTGTTACGGATTGGAGGAAATTGTAACAGGATGAGCAAAAATGTCACATATTGTTACACAAGTATTCTCAGCTATCTATTGCTACATTAATATATACGTATTTAACTTCACAAAGATTTATACAGAAGTTACTTGAACGGATATTTTATCTCCGTATTCGAGAATTTCGAAAATGCGTTGAGAAATCGAATGAGGTAACGTGGTGGCCTGGCATTCGGGAAGAAGCGGATCCAAATACCCGTCCGTCCATTACTGGTTTGGATTTTCAATGGTTTTGAAAAATGACTCCAGGTGAATTACTGGATGGTTCTTGCAAAATGCCATGGCAGCAATTCCTTCCCGTTATTTTCAAAGATTTTTCCCGCCTCTAATGACATCGACGTCGACGGTGATGATTATTTTCCAATTAGACTAAACAGCAGTGTCATCAAGTTACATACTAATCGTCAGTGGATAGCACTACTAGATCAGGCTAACAACAGCCTTCATCTAATCTTCTTCTGGCTTTTTGGCATAAATGTGTCCAAATAATAGAATTAAAGACATAGCAGCAGAATTTCTTGCTTAGTGCTCAGTCGACCTTTGTTGTAGCCATCTCAAACAACAAACACGATAATCGTACCTGCTAACAGAGACCTACAGAGTAATATGAAATCTGAAATATGAGGCGCACCTGAGTTCAACACATGTTTTAAGATGGCCTCGGCCGTTTCCCTTCTGGGCGCTGTATTAGATGTGGCGATCGCGACTAGTATAGCGCTGCGTGGACGTTTCCGTGACGCAGGACTCAACGTTACGCTCAACCTCAACGACCAATTCAGATTCTTGAATAGGAACGATGCGTCTTTGGATCACGGAGAACGGTTCGACCTCCTCCCATTGCAGGCACAATGTTTGCACTAACTAACTAACTCGAATAATATACGACGAGGTATACAATTCAATTACGAATATGTTTCCGTTAGATGTTATTTCATTGATAGGTTATATTAGCACAAAACAACTTAAAATTTTTTTATGGACCATACATAGTTAACCGATGACCTAAGCTGTTCAGCTTGTATAAAATCCATTGTTATGTTTGGGACCCTCACATAAAGATGAAAATTCCAAAACTTCACGGTTATAACCTATTTATAATCGAGAACTAGTTTACTCATCCAGCTAAATGTAACTAAT
The DNA here is from genome assembly GCA_031002005.1 of Vandiemenella viatica. Taxonomy (NCBI): domain Eukaryota; kingdom Metazoa; phylum Arthropoda; class Insecta; order Orthoptera; family Morabidae; genus Vandiemenella; species Vandiemenella viatica. The sequence goes on from CM061914.1 coordinate 6,989,264, forward strand.
ATGTTAAATGATGACAGAAGCTAACGTTTCACGAAGTTTCATTGAAATACGTTTACTAGAATTTGCGAGAGGGCCGCACGTATACAAAAATTAAAGCCTTGCCCACTGAACCATCAGGAACTGTGATACTAACTGTATGATAATTATCTTATCTTTTACCTGGTCAGACTAGGTACCACAATGTGCAGCTTCGCTCAAATCCGTCCAATATGTTTATTTTTGTCATGCGCGAACATACAGGCAAACAAACAGACTAAACTTCCAAATTTTACTTTTTGGCATCTGTATCATCAGTAGTATACATTGCATTTTTTTTAAATTCGTGTACAGGCACAACTTTTGTACAATTACATTCTATATATAGAGTAGATAGTAAAACGCCTTTAAACTTTTGACAGTAGCGAAAAGTAACTTACACTCAATGGATAGCAATTAGCGGTTATTTTCATCTTGAATTCTCGGCTTTTTTACTTCTCCCGCCAAGGGCATTGATACGAATGAAATCCAAAAACATCTGACCAATAGTTGTGGTACGATTCGCATTCAATGAAAAATTAGTACTAACTACTTGCAACATTTTTCGTAATATCTAATATTTTCCACAAAATCAAAAGTATTCTATTTTGCTCCCGGGAAATCACATAAGAATTCGACCGAATAGTTTTTGCGTGAACCATGTTAAACCAAAAATTTTCAACTCTTCTAAAAAAAAATTGTCAGCATAATCAAACATTACCTACTATACTCTTGGCGCATTGGTGTCAGAAACTCCGTCAAAATTATACAAAAAGTTTTTCTGTAAAATCGTGTTCAACGAAATATACAAACTAATTTTCCCACACTTATTTTCTAATTTTTAGCTTTCCGTGAGATCAAACATTGTACTCCTGGGTCAACAGGCCGAATGTTTTCCGAAACCGCATCAATATCCGACCACAGGTTAATTCATGAATCCCGTTTATCAAAACAACAGGCGGATGGTCAGAAACAATCTTTTTTTCCGCGTCGCACGAAGATGAATCATACCTCGTTTTCCTCCCTGGACTAATAGGCTGCAAGATGTTCAAATCTTCTTGAAAACCTATTGAGTAGTTTTTGCATTTATCGCGGTCAATATAACGTTGCTTTTCGCAGTATATATTTTTACCATCCTTTTATTGTTATAATTAAAAGGCATTATTTCTTACTTTATGTGCAATTTTAATTTATACGCTTCCGCTATTTGAGGCATATTGCTTGGCATCTACCCTGCAGCACTGTTCGAGCAATTTAATTTCTTCTTCACAAACGGAATTTTTCCGTTTCCTTCACTCCTGAAACTAAACTGCACCATCGTTTCCATACTCTGGAATTTCTAAACATCGTATTTGAAATATTAAGTAAACAGATTAACTAGATTTACGTGTATAACAGGAAATAAAGAATACTTTTAGAAGGGTTGCCCTAGTTCAAAAGCGATTTTTTTTTTATTTCTTAACAGAAACTCCTCGTCTATAAAACGGAGACCTTTCAGGTTGATATACGTGAAAGAAATCGGATGTTAATCATCCATTGGTTATGCTTACAATGATTAACAGCTCTTCTATGGTGGTATGTACCGATACCTATACATTCTTATCGGTTTTGTGTAGCAGTAGACATACAAAAGCATCGACTTTAATTATGAGTGCCTGTTGTAACAGCTCTCATACCTCAACTTTACATAGAATTGTATTTTAGGAAGTATTTGTAGTGAGCTAAAGTTTGCTTGAATATGATCTGGTATGTTTGTTTCACAATTTCTTGTAAATCAGTGTATATAGACTTAGTTTTATGAAAATAAATTATTTAAAGGCCATTTAATATATTTAAGAACCGAATTGTGAAAGATAATTGCTTAAATGTTGGTAATTCCAAGTATTAATGCAAGTTACGACGTCTACAGGACAATTGTCTACAGTTTAGAATGATTTCTGTAAATAATTTTGTGTTTAAGTATCTTTAATTTCCATTTCTGACCGTTTTCTAATGAGTTTAAATTTCTGATTGTTTTTAATATGTTTAATTGTTTGAGCAATTGTTAATGCTTGAGAAATATCGCGGAAGCTTTTGATGTGTTCGGGAAATTTCGATAGAGCCTACATAAATAAATCAGCAGAAGGACAGTTAGTTAGTTTGTTCAGATTCACTTTGCTACTGCCAAGGACTGCGTTAGTTATATCTCTGGATTGTATCTATGCATGTATGCAGTATCGTTGACATCGTGTTTGGTGAAAATAAACAGAAATCTAAACTGAAATACATTGTATTCTATTCAGTTACTGTATTAATCAACCACGAAGAACCTGACACTGTGACAAATCTTGAGGCCATAAAATATTAAACAGTGACTTATTTAAGTGAAAGGGTTTTTTAAGCGGCGATTCATAAAAATAATTTGAAATAAACTGTTTATAGTCACCATTCTACGATTTCTCGTACGAAGACACGATTCGATGATAAGCATACGACTACGTAACACATCATGAGAGCCGGAGAACACGAGGGAGCGACCGAGAGTTTTAGTAACGGTTTGGGGTCCATCGACGTGGATGTAATTAGTGGCGGGAAAGGACTGGGGGCGAGGAATAGAAGTGAATTCAGCAATGGTCTCTTGAAGGGACCACCTCGGCATTCACCTGGAGCGATTCCAGAAAACCATGGAAAACCGAAATCAGAATGCGCCCTCCCGAATGCACGGCTGAGCGACTCGCAGAGTGAATATGCCCGTATAACTGTGTTAAACGAAGACATCAGAACACGAACTTAAAATACAGTGTATCCACGTAAACCCTCCCATATTTTTTTTAACGGATAATTATAGAACCTCGCGATTTCCTCCATGCTGTAAAGCAACTCAAAAACTTTTATACAAACAATCGCTATACTTCTACGTCCGCTTCTTTCGTAGGCTTCAAATGTCTAAGCGACACTCAACCTCAGCCCATGTGCGCCTGAGCATGTCGGGAGCCATGAAACCGATTACATCCACACTTCTTACCCAGAAATCGCCTACATCTTGTAAGACAAAATTAGAGCACTATCTTAGATAAAATTACACATAAAACTTATGAGTTTTTTACAGTATCGTACAAACCGCAAGTTTCTATGTTTAAGATATATATATATATATATCTTGAAAGTATATATTTATGTAAGCATATATATACGTGTATATATTGTACTTTGAAATTAGGGAGCGACCATAAGAACACGCTGTACGACTAGCCAACCAAACTGATTAATAGCTCTAATTCTCTGGAAACACAGTATCCTCGGAGGATGCAGACAGAGATATAACTGTGCCAGTAACACAGTAGCAAATAACTGAACAACTAATCGACAATGTAGGAAGCAGAATGCGGTAAACCAAATACGACAGAATATCGTGAACTGGTGAGATAAATCATTGATGTTACCGCACTGAGGTTTATTTGTATGGTATGTTCAATATAGGGCCAAGAAATTAATACTGAAACCACTGCAAATAATAGTGCTAATGCCTGGTAACAAAAATAATCATCGATATGTTGTTAAATAAACTGAGGGCAACTGGTTTATCAAAACATCCTCCAGTGATAAATGTTAGAACAGTATGCTGGAACAATTATAAATAGTAACAGACCAGTTTAATCTTTAACTGTGACGGAACACTTGTTGATAATGTGATACATATGGAGTGAAACGTAAGCAAAAATTTTCTCGCGGCAAAGCACAATTACAACTCAGTATCCCGTCATTGCTTTCATAGGTGGGTACATAATACTCATTTACTAATTGTTTTTGTTAGAAATGTGGAAAGTACAACCGCAAAGCCATAAACTACCGTCCTATCATTCTACTGTCGACAACATCCAAGGTGTTAGAAAGAATTCTGCTAATAAGAATTACGCGTAACACCAATCTCGAGGAAGAGAAGACAATAAGACTAGAACAATTCGGATTCCAAAACCGAGTAGCCGCTGCAACTCAACTGCTCCGAATTACAGAAGATATATTTAAAAATTTCAATCTTAATAAATCTACGGCAGCAGTATTTTTAGACATAGCAAAATCTTATGACAAGGTTTGGCACGCTAAACTTATTCACGAATTAATGACGCACATGGCCTTTCAACACTGCTGCACCAAATTCATCATCAGTTACTTAGTTGATAGAACATTCTTTGTAGAAGTTGACTGTCAGAGATCATCGATATATACGATACCAGCTGGAATTCCACAAGGCTCAGTGATTGCACCGCCATTGTTCAAAATTTACATAAGTAGAATCTCAGCTCTTCCCCACGTGAAACTGGCTCGGTTTGCCGATGACACTACAGAGTACACGTCAGGATGAAAACACGATCTTAAGGTTGCTCACCTATGACAAGGACTTGATGACGTCAGTAAATAGTGCAGAAACTACAAAATCAAAATCAAAATCCTGCGAAATGTGCAGCAATTTATTTTACCAAAAAAGACCACAGCTACATGATACCTTGAGGATTGTAGGCCAAAATATTCCCTGGGTTAAAGATCATCTATTTACTTTTCCGACAACATATAATAGACAGAAAAAACAAAGGCCTAGCAGTAATTTCAAACTTATCACCGGTATTACAAAGCAGCAACCTACTATTAAATACAAAGATAAGACTATAAAAATCCGTTATTCTACCCTTTTTATTTTACGGATGCCAGATATGGGGGCTGGCAAGCCAAACCAACTTAAAACAAATCCTACTACTGCAGAACGGATGTTTAAGAATGATACTTAACGCACCGAGATACACACCAATAGAAATCTCACATAATGAAACAAACATTCCATTAATAAATACAGCAACATTTAATTCAACCGAAAAATTCCATAAGAAGTTAAATGAAGCCAGAGACGCCCGAGTACTAAATCTATTGTACTACAATGCCGAGGCAATAGCATAAGTACAAAGTTCCCCTCAGTATTCTATACCAGCCAACATAGAGCAGCACGGCACACGAACTCTACAGAGGTTTTTTCACCATTAAGACCATCTTAGATGGTCATAGCCCTGGTTTTTCCCTTGAAGGTGAAATAAAAAGTGTCCCAAAACAACACCCATAACCTGACACCTAGAAGTTATATTACGAAAGGCAGTGGGAAAAAAAAATATCTATTACAAATTTGTCACAAAAAGGTTATAGGAAAAATTATGTTCTGACTAATTAACTTCACAGGTGATGAGTAAATATGATTTTATGCTCTGCGTAGGAGAGAATTTTAGCCGTATAATATTGAGTGCCTAACAGCAAAATTCACTAATAATCGCATGTTGAGAGGCTTCTGTACTGTATAGCCACTACAAACTGCGGCGACATCAAAGCTCGCTGTGTTTTAAATTACCGTTTGCCACTAACGAAATTGAGCACTTGGCTTTACAATTACCTTCGTACATTTGGTAGGTAATTAGACTTGCAAACCGCTTTTAATACACGGATGGACGTTTACACATGTTCTCTAATTACGCAGATGTACTACCGGTACTGCGCAACTACTTACATTAATTGTTCAATCCATGGGAAGTGTTCTAATTTTGAGTTCTGATGTTATACAGAACAAACATAAGAGGGAAAGATTTCTCAGGGTGCTAGAACATTTGTTATCACCAAGATGATATCAACATGTCCAATGCGGCTGGACTAGAATGCAAGTAGTACAGTAACAACTTTGTTACTGGCCATGTACCGCAGCTGGTGCGAATAAACCGTAATGCATAATCTTTGGTCAAGCAACAAAGTCAGTGAAAGTTTTAATTAAGCAGAAATTTATCCTAAACCTAAATGACAGTTGGCATGACCATGGCAGAGACCATGAGTAATTTAATTTTTTAATTTTTTTTTAATTGCTTTTATTAACAATATGTTACGGAAAAGAAGTTCCACGTTTTTTCAGCCGTAAAGTTTATTGATACTTTTTGAACTATGAAATGCTACGAAAACTTAATTAATGTATTAAGGCAATTAATTTGGTAGCAGTTGCTTACCTATTACATTGTGGACATAACCTCGAAATGCTTGTGATGATATCTCGGGTGGTTGTTGATTTTCGAGCGAAGGCTGACACGTGACACAATTTTCCAGCCAATAGCTACCGAGGTGAGTGAGTGAGCTATATAGTAGATATTTCAGATATACGTTTTGTATATACTTTGTTCGTATTTTGTTGTGTGTTCATATCTTAGTTATTTGAGTGACCGGTTAAATGCTGACCACGGTGAAATAACTGATAAAAATCGCAGTTTGTGTTTTATATTAGCAGATAGCGTCCAACCAACATACACTATAAAGCTTAAGGTTCAATGTAACTAATAAAACGAATGATGTTGATTTCCTTCTTTGTTCGACAGCAGTGTAACATTGAAAATGTTTTTGTCTTCTATTTTCTCACAACTTTGACTACCTTCCACAACTGCTTTAACTACTACCAGTATGGCCAATCGTTTTTCTTTGAACAGATTATTACAACCTGAATTTCGTGTTTCCTTTTCAGATGTTTTTGTAATTTTTCAGATTAGATATTAATGTTTATTATAAGTGATAATGATTTAATAATATTAGTATTTTAAGAATTTATAAAGTACGAAACGAACGATTTTTCGAAATAATGGGCGAGGAGAGAAGTTTGTGGAAGAATGATACAGGAAGAAGAAACAGGCTGGTAGGTCATATTATGAGACATGCTGGATTGGTTAATTTGTTAGTGGAGGGAACAGTGGAAGGTAAGAACCGTAGAGGAAGACAGAGATTAGAAAAAATGAAAAGTTGATTGAGGACGTGGGTTGTAAGGGGTATGTTGAGATGAAAAGGTTAGCATGATAGGAAGGGATGGAGGATTGCATTAAACCAGTCGATAAACTGATGACAGCAAGAAATAAATATAATTTGGATACTAGCACCACAAATCCAAAGATTTGCATTAGATAGATAATCTTTTTTTTTTAACTGCTTTACGTCTCTCAACACCGAGGTCTTTAGAGACGGGAAAGGATGGGGGCAAGGAATGGGAAGGAATTCGGCCATGGCCTTTTTAAGGAAATATCCTGGCATTTGCCTGGAGTGATTTTGGAAACCATAGAAAACCCAAATCTGGATGCCCGGACGGGGATTCGAACCGCCGTCCTCCCGAATACGAGGCCCGAACGCTAGCCGTTACACCACCACACTCGGAGATACATAATCAACTGAATCTCCCACCGTTAATCGAACAAAAAACCATTATGAAACTACTTGAAAGAGCACCTAAGATATTCGATATTAGACAGTGTATAGAATAGATGTAAAAAAAACAGAACATACAATGTTGGACACGAACATTAGAAAACATAAGGAAAAGACAAAATATGAACAAATTACTTGAAAAACAAAAATAAATTATATGCTATGATTTACACCAAGAAAGTCATAAAACAACAAAAAAATTTCTCATCATTAATATTTCGAACTAAAAATAATTCACCGGGACAATTTCTCTGTAATGTAAAAGTTAGAAGGAATTAGACATTTGTTGTTATATGATGAAGAGCAAAGTATATTGTTATTACTAACGAACTATATATAATTTATCATAAAAATTCTTTACGGATCAAACGCACGTAAAACATGTGAATGTAACGTAATACATACCAGTCGCCTGATCCAGAGTTCTATAAAATCGAGACGTGGCATGCTGGTGACAAGAAACATTTAGATTTTTGTTTTTATCCTCAACCATCTACTAATGAATACGGTTTACCGACTGAAAAGAATAATCAATTCTTACTACAACATCATTAATTACGACTACATTTTAACTGCATTCATTTCCTTTTTCCTTACTCCTTGTTTGATGTGGAGACAAATAGTTGAGTTACCTGAGATTTTTAGGGATTCAATGTATATATAATTCAAAACAAGCTATTGCTTCGTGTTTTTCTATCATAATAATAATAATCTTCCTTTCCTCTTTGTTGCAGGTAAGTGATCATCCTCCAATTGCGACCCGTTATCCTGTTCTGTAAGTATTTTGGTTGGATCTATTGTCATTTGAACTGTTTCTCCGTGGTGGAGAACACGCAGCTTATACTAAGCAATACAAGTTTCTCTGTTTTCCCCAGACAAAAATTTAAAAAATTCTTAGTCCACAAGATATTAAAAATTTTACCCATCTCGGAGGAACAAATACAAATTATCGCATTTTTCATATGAACAAAAAGTATATATGGTTGTAATATTTTCGTTTAACAGTAGGAATAAATCTCGTGTAGGTTGTTGCATAAGGAGTGAGGCTTTGTCTAAAATATCAATGTGAAATGTAAAAGTACGCATTTCGGATTAATTAATTTATTAATTACTAAACTATTGACTACCACACATTAGATTGGATATTTATTAGCAGAAGGGGGAGGATGTTCTAAATACAAGAAATAATAATTTATTTTATCATTAGCAGCAGTTCATCCGGCTTTGTTCGCATGGTCTGTTTGTGTACACTCCTCCCTGTTTACTCAATACGATCCAGAACATTATCATCCACTGGTATAAGCTCGTAACAGTTTTTTGCATATCGTCACGGATCTAGAATAGTTCTAGTTTTTAGGGTCAAAGATTTAATTCAATTTAATTTAATTGCAATGGAGCACAGGCTCCGGTGGCAATTTCCCTACACACCCATCTTCCCCCTAACCTGCACCCACCTACATTTGCCCTCTACAAATTTTATCTTTAAATTCCTTCAAAGTTTTCGGTAAATTATTCATCATTTCTCTTGGTAACTCATTCCAATCCCTGACACCCTTACCTAAAAAAGAGAATCTTCCCACATCCTTGTGCCTGAAATCGAGTGCCAGCTTGTGGTCATGGTCATCTTTTCCCTTCCATGAACTACTTTTCATACCTATTGCAATATCTTTCCATGCCTCATCACCAGTATATGCCCTGTACACTCCCATGACCCTCCTCATCCTCTTCCTGTCTTGCAATGAATCCCATTCCAGCTCCTTTATCATATCCGTCACTGATTGCATTCTGCGATAATTTCCAGAAACAAATCTAGCAGCCCTTCTTTGCACCCTCTCCAACTCCTGTATTTGATACGTAAAATGAGGGTCCCATACTACACTACCATATTCGATTATGACATATTGATCTCATTTGGCCTAATATGAACTTCACCGATGTTTCATCCTTAGAGTGAATGACTCAGAAGTATTAATAGACGTCCATATTAATCACGGACAGCGACGGTCGCGCTATCGTATAATTGTTTCAAAGGTCTTAGACTCGAACCTGCTTAACTTGACTTGTATTTGATCCTTAAAATTCACTCATCAAGTTTGAAGAATTCCTGTTTGCTTCGAAGTATCACGTTTTTTTTTTTATTTATTATTATTGAAGATGGGCAGCCATAAGGTAATTTTTCGTCATAGTGTCTGTACCGGCCAGAGAACGCAGTACAGATTCCGTATTATTAAACAGTTGAACAACTACGAGGAAATGAATTGCCACAAACTCGACTAGGTAACATGCTTAGTCAGATGTCCACTTAAAACACTCTAATACCTCACGTACAGCGAACATGAACAAAGACCATTAACGAAAGTGGTCAGTAAATGAACTAAAAAGCAAATAGATCGTATTGAATAAACTTCGGTCAGGTAACAACATTATCGAAAGTTTTGATTAAATTGAAATTTAGCGTAGGCTGGAATAACAATTGGCATTCGTGTTACAGCAGAGACCAGGAGTAATTTATGTTTTTTAAAGCTTTTTTTTATACTGCTTTCAATAGCAACGTGTTAATGAAAAGAAGTTCCATGATTTTTTCAGCCGTAAAGTTCATTGAAATTTTTTTAACTATGAAACCAGACGACCCGTGTGAAAATTTCGGGATTAAAATGCGATGAATAGTGAGGTTGAATTTGACGTCACAAAAGCTGAGTCATTACTCTTCATACTCCTACTTCATTTATCGATTTTGGTTTAAAATCCAGGGAGATAAATGGTTCGAAACACAAAAAACGTATTTTAGAAAAATTGACATTTTTGCCCTTTAAGGGTCAAATTACGAAAAATTCCTTTCTTAAAATGGAATGATACCACAGCGGAGACATTAGTCTTTAATATGATAACTAATTTTTCTATGTCGGTTAAATATCAAGGGAGATAAATCGCTCGTGATACAAAAATGCGTTACAGAAAAATTTATGCTTTTTCCCTTTAAGGGTTGAATTCCAAAAACATTATTTCTTAAAATATGATGTCACAAAGCTGAGACATTCCTCCTCATAATCCTACTTCATTTATCGATTTTTGTTTGATATCCAGGGAGATAAATGACTCGAGATACAAAAAACAGCATTTTAGGAAAATTTACATTTTTGTCCTTTCAGATTCGAATTAAGAAAAATTACTTTCTTAAAATATAATGTTATCACGGTGGAGATCTTAGTCTTTAATATGATACCTCATTTATCTATATCGGTTAGATATCAAGGGAGATAAATCGCTCGTGACACAAAAACGAATTGCAAAAATATTGATATTTTTGCCCTTTAAGAGTCGAATTCCGGAAAATTTCTGTTTTAATATATGACGTCACTAAATCGGAGATCTTAATCTTTAAAATGATACTTAATTAAACGATTTCAGACAGGTATTCAGGGAGATAAATGACTCGTAACACAGAAAACAGCATTTTACAAATATTGACATTTTCGCCCTTTAAAGGTCGAATTCCGAAAATTTCATTTCTTAAAATATGATGTGGCCAAAGTGAAGACCATAAGCTTTAAAATGACACCTCATTCATTGATTTCGGTTAAGTATGAAGGAAAATACAGACTTGTGACAAAAAAAAATACCTTATAGAAATAATATATATGATGCTGTGAAAAGAATACTTAATTAATGTATTATGGCAATTAATTTGATAGCAGTTTCTTAGCTATTAAATTCTGGACATAACCCCGAATTTCTTCTGATGATATCTCTGGTAGCTGTTAAATTGCGAGCAAACGCTGACACGTGACACCGTTCTGCAGCCATTAGCTATAGAGGTGAGTGAACGAGCTTAGTGAATTATAGTTTGGATGGCGGCTATGCACAACTTCTTGCATGAAGGGAGTCCGCAGTACACTGTTACTCCATTCCTCTGTATGATGCGATGCCGCTTGTATTAGCATTTCGATTGCGAGATCTAATTTAGCTTTAAATGGATACTAATTAGTTGACACTTTTGTTTGAATCCCTTATCTTTTCGACGTCACATGAAAATAAAAGATATCTTATTCTACTCCTGGCAGCACGGACTGTACATTAATCGAAATCTCTAAAAATCTAACCAGTATTAACCGATTGTATCTCGCGCAGGAACAATTATCTTAAATTTATGAGCTTTACATCGCCTCTTCAGAGGTAAACATACCTTGCTTTACCCCCGGTAACAAGAGCTGTACATTAATCTGAACTGTATCAAAATGACCTTTAGTATTTGGGTGAATAACGCTAAAAGAAAAATTACCTAAAATTCTGAGCTTTTTGACATAAAAATTAAAAATACCTTAGATTTTACGTGGGACCATGAATTCTACTAACAAAATCCAGCCAGTAATTTTTGCCTGAATAGCAATGAACCAAAAATTACCTTTTAAATTTTTTACATTTTCAACGTGATCACAAAATGAAACATATCCTGCCTTATCCGCGAGACACTGGGCTGTATATTGAACGAAACGCCGTGAAAACCTGATGAGTAGGTGTTGCGGGATCCCCATTCATCCCTGCTTGCAGACAGACAGAATGTACTAGTAGGTGCCATCGTGAGGCTGGTACAGTTATTTAACAATGTGTACTGGTCAGCGTGGAAAAGAGCGGTAATCATCCCGATCCCTAAGCCTGGCAAGAACGCAGCATACCCGCAGAACTACAGACCAATCAGCCTGCTACCTTCAAAAATGCCATGACGGAATTGCTTCCCGTTCCTTTTCCCAATCCCATTCCGCCTCTAATGACATAATGTCGACGACGCGTAAAGCGATAAATAAAAAGAAATAAAAACAGCTGGGGCAACTGTATACTGTGTTGAACTGCAATAGCACACTGCCACCCAGATGCAGCCTTCAAATACTGTATATCAAGCGCTGGGCTGGTGCGCCCGATCATGGAATATGCATCCCCTGCGTAGGGATATGCCGCAAAAACGCATATTGAGAAGCTGCACAGAATGCAAAGTAAGGCCCTGAAGAGAGCACTCCACCTGCCAATGAGATTCCCGACGGATATTCTCTACGAGACAGCGGGGATCCCACGACTTCGGGATAGGTATAAAAAAATAGCATGAAAATTCTACCACAAAAGCGACAACCACCTTATTCGCTCTCTAGCACAGCGCGACATACACCAGGGTCCACATAGAAGACCACTCGAGCTGCTGACAGGAGAAAACGAGTGAGCAAACCGCAAGTATCCACAGCACGAGAGAAAGGCAGAGAAAGAGAGAAATTAAATTAAATATATATACAAAAATATTCATTAAATGAATAAAAAATAAAATAGTAATAATTAAAGATAATAAAACTGAATGAAATAAAAAAATCACTAAAAGGGCTAAACAGAAATGAAAAAATATAAAAAGTAAAATATAAACTTTTACGGAAACAGAAAATAAAATAAGGCATTGTCAAAACGGAAAATAATTCTGACAAGTATCCCATAAGCTAAGGGACAAGGGAAAGAGGTGAGCCTCAAAAAGAAATTTAAAGGTTAGTTGATTCCTTCTCAATAGCTTATTAATAGCACGCCCAACTAATTTTTATTAGAAGCATCTCAAATGTACGAGATTTATTATAAATATGGAAACATTTTTTTATCGTGGACAATTTTCGGATTAGAAATCAGGTATGTGCAAGAAACATCATTTACTCAGCTGCTGATGGCTAAGAGGTACTTTTTGGAATATTGTGGTCAATGTTTTCCTCTTCTTTTTCTACTCCACCTTTTCGCTGGATCAGGGTTCTGCTGCCTTGGATGAGTCTTACTCTTGATTCGCGTAGTCAAATTTGGAGCTTTGGGTTTTGTAACCAGCAGCATGCATTGCCAGGCAGTACTACGTACTGATGAAGGAAGTGAAATCTCGCCATCTGTCTACAGGACGCGTAACTAGTTCTGTATGCGATAAGTTTATTTTTGTTTGTTTGTGGATTGTGTAAATTATGAGCCGGAGATAGGAGACGGTATCTGCATTCGCTTTGGTGACTTCGTGAAACCGCCTAAAGACCGCCGAAAGACCACCTAAAGACCGCCGAAAGACCACCTAAAGACCGCACAGTGGGGCGAAATCTCAAAAAGCTGGTAAAAATATGGAAACGTTATCCAAGTTTAATGAAACTTTGTAGAAAATCGGTTTTGAGCACGCTGATTACGATTACAATGTCAAAATCGCAAAAAAAACAAAACAAAAAAAAAAAACAAAAACACACAAACAAACAAACTAGAGGATCCAATATGGCGGATTAAAAATTAAAAATGTTTCAATTGTCATACAAATTTGTATACAGGGTTTAATAAGCTCGCTGATACCGATTCCAATGTTAACAATGCAAAAAAGAACAAATGTCGGATTCAACATGGCAGATTAAAAATAAAAAGGGTTAGAATTTAAATACGTATCAAAAATTGAAAAAAATTTAATTATAAATTTTTGTGGATAAAAATGTGGTGTACTATACATTCCTATTTCCTTTCGTATGAAGCCAACTTAATCGTCGCTCTCGTTGGTTGGACCAGCAGATTCTGGAGCAATAAAATATAACTTGTATTAGCCTTTTATAGTACCCCCATACATACAGGTATTATTAAAGATTATTTAAAAAGAGGAAGTTTATTTCCTCTGGTATTCTTCAGTATATCGTATTAATTAAGTTAATTTCGCCAATAGCACACTAACCAAAACTTTCGCACACCTATAGGTGTATCCAACTCTAGTGGACTTAGCTATGCGAGATTTGGAAGAACAATGTTTTAAACTGCTAGATTTTGAAATGATGTGTTATTTGAGATATGTAGATGATAGTTTTATAATAATACTAAAAAACAAAATTGATTATACTTTAAATATTTGTAATAACTGTGACAATAACTTACAATTTACACATGAAATTGAAAAAGACCAAAAACAAATACCGGTAAACTGCAGATAAATTAAGCTGCACTAATTATGGAATAGCAGTTTATAGCAGAATTTTTTTTGAGATTTCAGTAGATAAATAGTAGAGAATTAAGTTAAAATAAGGTTCGTTGTGGGACTCTGTAGAACTTATAGCTGTTTTCATTTTTGAAAAAGAAAAATACAAATTTACTTTTCAAATTTGTTTAAAAATTATTTATTAAATAAATAACTTTAAAATGTTTTTATGTATTTGTAATCCATGTAAACATTGTACTCACCATCACGATCTCTGTCCATTTTGAATGATGAAAATTGCTCAAAACTGAAAACTTTTACACCAGTTCAAAGTAACGGTTAATTTACTTCCTCTATAGTTGCTCGCTCAACGGTCACCTTTCAAATGATGTACAGCATCTGCGTCAAGCCTCGGACGTATTCTAACCATGAAGTTAGACACTTTGGGAGTCAGTCTACCCAGCTGTATACTTAAAATTCCCTAAATAAAAACTTTATTTTTCGACTTTTGGCCAGCTTTTTGAGATTTCGCCCCACTGTGGACCGTCTAAAACCCACTCAAAAACCGCAGTCAGGATTGCGGGGTTCCCCTCCCCGATGCATCGTGCGGCACCGCAGCTCACTGAGTCGCACTTGCGCGTTGTGCCGATATGCACCGTCGGCGCTACATTTAGCGCGCTCCTTCTATTCGTCGCATCGTGTCAGGTATTCGTAGAAACGTTCATGCACATCCTGACTACTAGAGATCAGACGAGATACAAACACTGCTCTATAATGTACAGAGGGACTGCTAAGTGGCATAACAATTGAGGTGTATATTATACTATCGTGTGGTGACATGGTTTCTATTGGCTGAGCATTCCGTCCCTGTCGTAGCCGCCTTGACCTAGCCCGCTAATCCTGCCGGTACAGGGGACCTACAGTTTAACGTGGAATCCGAACCTCGGAAGCGTTCTGGCGTACTTCATATTACACAGCTAGCAGTGCGAGAGGTAAAGGTCAGTTTAAGAGCCTTAGAATATCCCGACAGGGATTCGAACCGGGGATCTTTCGATCTCCAGCCAGACACCTTAACCACTCGCTGATAATTAGGGTAAATTTACTAATGAGAAGACTGGCATGTTGGTCACATCCTCAGCTAGGGGTGTATCGGAGCTCCGCATCCGCAAGCGTGGAACTTTCGCTTCCGCATCCAAAATTTGTAATGCGGACGTATGGCGGATGTTTTGTTTACGTTGCAATATAATTATTCTCTTTAGTCGAGATTCTGCCCCTCGTCGCTTAACTAACAACAAAGTGGTTGTTTTTTCTGATGGTCTCCTTCTCTGACCGCCACCGGATTAAATCCTGTCCGCCGCGTCCTAGTCGCGAGTGTGGACGGCTAAGTCCAACAGGGACACAATTCTGCGGGGTGTATCGCAGCCCCCTTGCCCAATGTTACGGGTGAAGTCCTCAACGGCGGAGAAGACCTACCTTACGGCGCTGTTGGCGGATGAGGCAACGGATCCGGGGTATCTTAGGCGACATCAGGGTTCTACCCGAACAAGTCGGCAACTCCTGCAACCGAGATGGCGACCTGTTGCCGCTGCAGAACTAGCTGTCGAGAGGCAGTCACGAATGCTGCTCTAGTTCGTGGATTCTAACCACCGTCCCAGGCAAGGTAGTGACGTGTAGAGTGCTTCCTAACAGGGAGGTGCTTCCACCGACCCCTGTTTCGAGTGCGATAGATGTGGCAAAATCGGCCATCAGACTATTCAGCCACAAAAGAAGATGTGGTACACTCAATCCTGGCGATAATTGAGTTACTACAACTGTCTTCTGTGACGATGTTGTGGCCAATATATATATACATATACACATATATATATATATATATATATATATATATATATATATATATATGTGTATGTATATATTTTAAATACACTTTATTTATAAAAAAAAGGAAAATTTGATATAAAATAAATACTTTTTTCGATTTTAAATTTAGTTTTGATAAAATATTAAAATGTAAAAAAATTATAAATTTATTTTTCTACTTCGGCATCCGTAATACTTCAGCATCCGCGGGTTGTCAGGTACTTAACATCCGCGAAGATGGCCTCCGCTACAACCCTTAACCTCTTCTGACCGCCGGCTAACAGTGGGCGCTGACGATCAGCCGCAGTCGCTGACGCACTGCCTCTGACGTTACACGGTGACGTCGTGATTCGTGCCTCCCACGCACTCCGCCCACAGTGCCGAGAGGCGCCCACCTGGCTTAACGAGAATAAACAAAGCCCGCCTCTCCGGATTCGCCTTAATTTAGCGCAAGAAAACCGCTTTGAGAGTTCAGAACTTCTATTTGAACCGGTCAGGCCTCGCATCGAACATTTGTAAAACAAGACAGCTTCCAGATTTGGGTTTTCAGTGGTTTATCCAAATTATTCGAAGCGAATGCCGGATGGTTATTGCAAAATGGTCATGGCCGAATTCCTTCCCGTTCCTTGTCCCCTCCTCTTCCAGCCTCCAATGATCCCGACACCACCGAGGCATAAATCCAGAAGCCAAAAAAAAGAAACATATAAATAAAAAAATAATAAAATAAAAAAAAAAGATAAGAAGGGCAAAATTTAAAATGATGCTAATTATAATGTAGCTAAATAAAGAAAAAATTCGGGATCGAAGATTTTAATGGCGTTGTATCATAAATAATCTGTTCTTGGGTTTCCAGCCGCATTGAGATATCACACTTGAGGGACGTTTCTAATGCGTCAATCTCAGTTCTCATTTTCAACCAAATGTCGATGATTAAATGATAATCATTGACACTTGGCTTAATGAGGGCTGAGATAGATGCCTTAGAAACGTCCCTCAAATGTGACATCTCAATGCGGCTGGAAAACCTATAAGAGATTATTTAAAAAAAAAAAAAATACGTCACTCATTCATCCTTCTCTAATTGCTTGTGGTATATTTCATTCTTTTTAATTTAATTTAATTTGATTGCAATGGAGCACAGGCTCCGGTGGAAATTTTCCTACACCCCCATCTTCCCCCTATCCTGCACCCTCCTACATTTGCCCTCTACAAATTTTATCTTTAAATTCTTTCAACGTTTTCGGTAAATTATTCATCATTTCTCTTGTTAACTCATTCCAATCCCTGACACCTTTACCTAAAAAAGAGAATCTTCCCACACCCTTGTGCCTGAAATCGAGTGCCAGCTTGTGGTCATGGTCATCTTTTCCCTTCCATGCACTACTTTTCATACCTATTGCAATATCTTTCCATGCCTCATGGCCAGTATACGCCCTGTACACTCCCATGACCCTCCTCATCCTCCTCCTGTCTTGCAATGAATCCCATTCCAGCTCCTTTATCATATCCGTCACTGATTGCATTCTGCGATAATTTCCAGAAACAAATCTAGCAGCCCTTTTTTGCACCCTCTCCAACTCCTGTATTTGATATGTAAAATGAGGGTCCCATACTACACTACCATATCCGAGCAATGGTTTGACCAATGTTTTTGTAACCCAATTCCTTGACTTCTCTCGTACATCCCCTCATCACTCTCTCCAACACGTGTAGAACTTTGAAACCTTTTCCTACCACCTGTCCAATGTGTCCTGTCCAGTTAAGCTTGTTATCAAATGTAATGCCAAGATATAAAGCAAAAAACAATGTACAGAACGGATTATCGTTTTTGTATTAATTTTATATCGCATATGGAAATATTATCGGCACTAGAGTCTTCTATGAAACGGTTAATAATATTATTCCTGAGTCTTGGGTCTTTTTCAATTTTTATGTACTCAAAATCCATGTTACACACCTTTCAGAACCAAATTACCGTAAAAACTGAGATTTAGTCCTTTTTTGGAAGTGCTTTTATGGCAATCGTCTTTACTAAACCAGAGTTGAGTGTTACGTAAGAATTGTAATATAAGAGTTTTTTTATTCTAGCATCGACTGTTCAGGAGCTATTTTAAGTGAAAAAAAAGTTTTATGACAATTTTAAATTAATTTTTTACTTAAATTAATTGCAATGAAGTAGATGCTCCGGTGGCAATATCACCACAAACACATTTTTTTTCTTTATTTTACCTGTCTACTTTTGTCCATTCGGGAGGACGCCGGTTCGAATCCCCGTCCGGGCATCCAGATTTGGGTTTTCCACGGTTTCCAAAATCAATCCAGGCAAATGCCGGGGTGCTTCCTTCAAAAGGCCATGGCCGAATTCCTTTCAATTCCTTGACCCTCCATCCGTCCCCGTCTCTAAAGACCTCGCTGTTAAAAGACGTTAAGCAGTTTTAAAAAAAAAATACTTTTGTCCTCAACGATTTTTTTTTTTTAATTGCTAATGTAATCCAATCTACCACTCCTTTTACCTTATTTACTACCATTTTATGACTCACTCTGTCAAAGGCGTTTGACAGAGTGAGCCATAAAATGATAGTAAATATGGCATATGCCTGAAATCGTGAACCAGCTTGTGATCTTTTCCACTCACCGCTATTATTTCTTCCACTAATATCTTTTACATTTTTCAACCTCCTCCTATCTTCCAATTAATTCTATTTCAGTTGCTTTATCATATCATTTACTGATGTTGTTCTGCAGTCATTTCCAAAGACAAACCTAACAGCCCTTCTTTGCACATCCTCTAATTTAATTAATTGAACCCTCCATATTCAAGGCAAAGATCTGACCAATGTACTTCACTTCGCTGGAACATCACTTCATCGCTCTCCACAATAACTGAAGGATTTTGAAACCTTTTCCTTTCAGCTGACCAGTGTGTCCTGCCCGTTTGAGTTTATATCAAACATTATGCCAAGATTTTTTTTATTTTTTTTATATAAAAACTTCTCTTGTTTCAAGCCGCGTCAACATTGAGCCGTCCGGCGACGTTTCGGAAGCTTGCACTGCTTCCATTGTCAAGCCCCCGCTTAACATCACTGAATTCTGCCGCACGGCTCAATGTTTACGCGGCTTGAAACCCGAGAAGTTTTTATAAAGCATTGCCGCCGCGAGAACGTACATAATTATCATTATGCCAAGATATTTACACCTCATGTTTTCAACAAGCAATTCCATTCCCATCCTATACAGGTTGTCAACTTTTAGTGTTTTATTTATTATCTTCCTCCCATGTTGATCTATCCAGCGAGATATGCTGCCGGCCCATTCTGCCGCTATTCACAGTTTCATCCGAAATTTCTTGCATATTGTCGACTTACTGTAATTATTGGAATTAACATGAATATCCTTGCCTAAACATGTTGTCGATCTGAAAACAAGTTTCTTTCCTCATATAAATTTCTGGTGTACTTGCATACCAATATATTTATTAATTTATATATCACTGATGTCAAACTGATCGGCCCGTAATTTTCGAATCAATATGCCACTCTTTCTTTATGGAGCGGTACTACTATTGTACTTCTCCAATCTTCTGGTAAGCAGCATGTATCGAAACTCAATCTAAATAAAATTTCAAGATAAAGTGCAATGTCACATCCTGCTATCTTTAAGACACTTGTGGTAACATTATATGCACTACATTACGTCATAGCGTGACGTCACCGCGTGACAGACTTTTCTACACCGCGACCAAGATTGTCATTTTATATAACTACAGATACCATCTAAAGCAACTAAAACATAATTTTGTTTTCGTACACGCGTTTCTATTTATGAAGCCATCTTAGGTGTATTAGCAAGAAGTGATGCACTTATTCTATTGCTGAATTGTTTCTAAATCATCTATCGTTACATGTTAACTATAATTACGTCACTTTGCTAAAAAAATTATTATTTGCTGCAACAAATTTCAGTCAACTTTTCTCCTCAATATTCTTTTTGTGTTTCACAAACACACTGTATTTTTGCATACAAACTACTATTTATATTGTGTAACTGCACTATTACTTTACAGACTCTGTTTGTTTCTTCAATTGTTTTTTTATTACTTTGCGCTTCGTCAACGTCGATGTCGCTTAAAGAGGGAAAGAACTGGGGCAAGGAACGAGAAGGAATTCGGTCATGGCCTATTTGAAGGAACTATCCCTACATTCGTGAGGAATAATTTTGGGAAAGAAACTATAATCGAAATCAGGATGACTGGATGGGAATTCAGACTCATGTCTCCTTGAATGGCAGGCCACTCACGCACCAGACTCGATGTTTAACTGTAGCTGGACAAGTTTGCTATTGTTTTTACTCATTTATTCAGAACTACTGATTATCCAAAGAATGAGCATTGCAACCATGATTGTGTATTGCTTCTTTGGATTTAGGCTATATCTATGGTTTAGAAGTGTGTTTAAATATGAAGTTTGTTTTAGTGTCTTGAATAATTTATAGGTCATGAGATTTATTTCATGAGATTTACCTATTCATTCATTACATTTTCTAACTTCATATAAAGATTGTAACAATTTAAAATCAGGGATTGATAAATACATTGAGCTGTTTGTTGGTTTGTCTTACAGTCTGTCCTCGGCGTAATACTAACATTAAATGATGTTGTATTTCTTCAGTCGCTGTTCATGGGCCATGAAATATAAATACTTCAGTCGTTGCTATAATTCCGCAAGTTCTGCCGACCAACTCAGTTGGTTACTGGAAAGGTTGTTGGCTCACAAACACAAACCAACAACGCGTTTAAGATGACCATAGCATACACTTTTAATGACATGAACAGTGATACAGCTCGCCAAGGTAAACCACCAGTGATTAATAAACTAGTTTGACCGACTCAGAAGATTACACAGTTCGTAAATTAGGAAAATGTTCAGTCCAACAAATAACCGTCGTATCACTGTCTGTCGTTCACACACGTTGTTCTTTTATCAACTTCACAGTCACGACACAAACGTTCTCGAGTCCTTCCGATATCTAACGAGCAGATATATGGCCTTGCTTCCGCGTAATCACTGACACGCACACAACTATTCCATCCGCAACATTTTTTTGCTCAAAGCCAACCCGCGTGCGTAAAGCGTCCATACCCTTTACCCGGTAGAAACAGACTCCCGCCATCTTTTCCCGCGATACTCTTCTCGCCTCACCAATATCGATACTCCCAGCGATACTGTTGAATCGTTACAAGATATACGAAAATTTTGTTGCGAATGCGTGCAATTATACGCTAGTCAGTAGTTCTTAGTTGCCAATATAGAACAGAAAACAGTAAATACAATTTGACAGATAGTTCGCACCAAGTTGTTTGAAATTTCAAACCCAACGACCGAGGTGGATGAGCGGTTAACGTTCTGCCGTCGCATTCGAGAGAATAACAGATCAGCAAAAATATTTAGGAGTCGCTATGGATACAAGGGAGGACGCCGGTTCGAATCCCCGCCCGGCCATCCGGGATTGGGTTTTTCATGTTTCCCCAAATCACTACAGGTGAATGACGGGATGCTTCCTTCAAAAAGACCATGGTCGAATTCCTTCCCATTCCTTGTCCACAGTACCATCCCACCTCTAATGACCTCGACGTCGACGAGGCGCAAAGCCATATGTAAAAAAAAAAAAAAAAAATGAAATTTCAAGAGTTGCGTGTTTCTCCACGGAAATGTTGTAATTCAAAGAATGGCTTCAGGAGTGTATCTCGTATGTTGTATACTGCATGTGCCCCATTGAGGTAGCATGAAACCGGAGTCGTATTTCGTCCGTAATGGGAGCGTTATTAATTACGGGCGCGCTCACAACTTGGCGTGCAGCACGTGTAGCTGGTAATTCACGGAGCTAGCCGAGTGGGGCTGAAACTTTGTCGAGTGCTGTACTGCGCGGCGTAGCGGCCGTGTTTTCAGTAATCGCTGCCTTCCTGTCGGAGTGCAGATGTTGTCTGAAGGTTACACAGCGAAAAAGTTCCTCTACATTCATATCCACACACCACTAACCCAGAAATGAGGCACTACAACGATGGCCACCGGAACGAACTTCAATTTTTACTTTTTATTTAAATTATTGTCCTCTCGACTTTACATTTAGTTAGTAAATTATGTTACCTAGAATCAGCGTTCTCAGTCTGCAATAATCAGAATATATAGTAAAAAGTTTATTTTCTGAAGAGAAATTTCAAATATTAATTCATCAATAGGTCCGAAGTATACAATGGAAATTATATATCAATACAATAATCTAAGTGTGAAACTAGATTGGGATACAAGAACTTTACATGAGAGCAGTAGGATTCATCCACTAAGTACAGACAGTTAACTGAGTAGACAATGTTGTATAACTGCCGACAAAGGAGTAGTACATCTGTGTTTTGAAAAGAAAAATACAGTTTATGAAAAATATTAATAATACCCCAAAATTCTTAAACACGAAACGTCAAGAAATAGGTTGAAAGCCTTCTGTTTGGTTATTGATTTTAATTAAAAGTCACTTATTGAACACAAACAATTATTAATTAAATAAAAGGTTACTTGAGCCGCGGTCGCCAGGTTTAGGTACTGTTCTTCGTCGGGATTATTAAATGAGAAAGTCATACAGTTTAGAGTGAATAACTACCAAAAAACTTTATTCTAGTTCATTAACCTCTGCCTCATCACCGACGGAAAGTACCACCTCCATACAATATATCAACAAGAAATCGGACTTCTTCTTCGAAAACCACAAATTCGTGGGATAAGAGAGGTTGACTTACAAAATAGTCTCCCACATTCACTATCGTCCTCTTAACGCTCTACAGTCACTTGAAAACACAGCATTCACTTTAACACAGTGAGTTCCACATAATACAAGTCTCCATCATCCACTTCACCGAAGTTTTCACAATTTCAACTATTAGACCGAAAAATGTTCCTGCGTCACATCTTCACCTGACGGAGGTCAAAGACTCACTACCCCCAAGACAACATAGCATTAACACACGACGTCTGCCACAGATAATATTGCAGCGCACAGACGTTTGTTATGTTACAAGGTGTAAAATTTCATTCTATTTGTCCAGAAAAAAGGCCAAATAAAACAATTGACTAATCGTGCGATTTAACAAAAAATATTCGCAATAAAAATTTAATTTTAATAAATGGCAGACGAAGTTACGGTGTGGAACAATTATTGTAACTGATATTCAATTTGGATAATGTAGGCGATTATAAATTAGTTACCAAAAGCGTGAAAGTAAACAGAAAATTAAACTTGTTTGGAAAAAAGTGAATGCTCCAGATCAGTGGATGAACGTAAGTTTAAAAATCTGAATAAGATATTTTTTAGCAATTCAGGACTTTTGTTCTACTTTCATTTGTTTATATTATAAAAAATAAACACTCGTTTATTAGTAACTGAAACAGGAAATATAATTTCGTAATCTAATTTTCCGACGGCCTAGCAAAGTCTGAGTCGAGTTTAAATCTTGATCCAGTTGTTGCTTTTTTGGATCGAGTAATTTAAACAGATGAGAGACACCTACAGGACTACCTTCATAATATGTCACGGCTAGAATGTTAACCGGTTAAAAGCACTAGACAAGTCGCGTTCTGATACCTGTTTCAGCAAAAGGTAACATTTTAAACTCAAGCCAACATGGATTTAGAAAGGGCCGAAGTTGCGAGACACAACTTGCACTTTTAATTCATGACTCTTGGTGGGTTATAGATAAGGAATCCCATGTTGACTTAGTTCTATCAGATTTTAAAAAAGCCTTCGACACTGTGACTCACACAAGGTTGCTTACGAAACTTCGTAGTTATTGCATATCTAGATGAATATGTGACTGGGTTGCAAACTTTTTGAAGGGAAGACCACAGTGTGTAATTCTCAAAGGTGAGCGTTCATCACTTACCGAAGTGAGGTCCGGGGTTCCCCAGGGAAGTGTGGTAGGCCTCTATTGTTTCTCATATACATCAATGATTTGTGGGACGTAATAAGGAAAAAAAAAAGACTATTTGCCAATGATGCTATTATTTATCGTGAAATCAAAAACCACGACCACTGCGAATTGTTACCAGCCAATGTCAGGAAAATAATCGCTTGGTGCAAAGACTGGCAGCTGGAGTTAAACGCTAAAAAGTGTCAAGTCATGCGTATAAGTAAAATGTGACAACATTTAGCTTTGAATATACAATTAATGGCCCTGTCCTCAGAACGGAAGTATCCACTAAATACCTAGGGGTAACAATTCGTAATAATTTGTCGTGGAATGAGCATATCGAGAATGTAATTGGGAAAAGCAAATCGTATGCTCCGATTTGTAGGTCGTAACTTGAAACAGTGCACTGCGGAAGTTAAATCGATTGCATATAAGTCAAGAATACTGTTGTTCTGTATGGGGTCCCCATCAAAAGTGGTTAATGGAGGTAATGGAGAAGGTCCAAAGAAGAGCCGCCTCATTAATGGCAGGTATATATAGTTGGAGGGAAAGCGTAAGTGGGATGTTGAAGGAGTTAGGTTGGGAAGATCTGAAACACCAAAGGCGTTGCTCTCGGCAGAATCTATATGAAAAATTCACGACTGACCTATTTCAGGATGACGGCAAACACATATTACGCTTTACATATTACATATTACACAGCTACATTCATATCTACGAATGACCGTGAAAATATGATAAGAGAAATCAGGGCCAGAACCGATTCATTTCTATACTCTTTTTTTCCACGAGCCTGCTTAATGCTCCAATCGCTCGTGGAAAATGCAGCATAATGGTCATAATGCTATTATGCAGCCAAGATTTCCCTCACGTCTTTCCGTACTTGACAAGTATATATATTATACCCCCAGTTTCAGTAAAAATTATGACGTGCATAATAGCCAAGTCATCAGATTTTTACCTAAATAAACGATCTGCGACACCGAGAGAAACCATTCTGTTTCACAAAGTGAAGTGAATACACACTGTAAAGTGTAGACTTGGCTCAGAAGAAGATCTCATAACTTTTTGTCACTGCTTGAACACGAGACTTGGCCTACTTTTACAAGAATTGTTTTTGTGGGATCTCATTTCATTTTGTAAGTTTATCGCCCATTCTGAATAGCCTGTCAAATGTAATTATTCCATTTGAAAATCGGTGAATAAGAACATTACAGATTTTAAGACATCAATATACGTTACCAACAATGCCCCATTCTCTGCAGACAATTAATGTGCGTCGTAGCCGAGCAATGAACATTGCCGCTGGTTTAACTACCACCTCAAATAAATAACAAGTAACTTCCAAACTATCCATAGAAACAAAGTAAAATTTAAGACATTGGTTAAACTTGATTGCCTCTATATAGGATAGAAATCTGAGGTTTATAGCTTCGTCCGGAGAAAAGTAACTAAGCCGCAAATATGTGCCAGAATTTTTCATGTCTGGGATTGTAATTAAATAAATACGGGGAAAAACTGGAATATCAGATTTCTCTTATGATTTAGGGATGAAACCATATATATGTACCTAATTACTTGTTTCCAAAATTACTGGAAGTACAGTGGAATTTTGATGTCGTGGTGTTGTGACGAAATTAAATTTTGAATTTTAATTACTTCGAAAGTAAGAAATGGAAAGAAGTAAAATTAAACACATTAGTTAAACACAGAAAGCAGACTCTATAGTGAAAATCTGAGGTTTATAAAGTAATTAGGGTAGAAAGCAATTTCACGCTAGGGGTAGGTGAGGGGTTACGTATATGGAAATTTATGAGATTCACAATTTTCTTATAATATGTGAGTAAAATTTGGATCTATTGGAGATCGCGATTCCGTAACAACAACATTAAATAATATCGTGTAATATTGCTGCAGTCAGTAGCAAAACGTATAATTTGCAAGCAATAATTCCGTTGTAATACGGTCAGGACAATTATTTTCAACCAGAAATTAGGTTGTAATGCAGCCTGGACCAGCATGAAACAGTTAAATGTACTTCGGAAAGAATTTCTAGCGGAGTCTTGCGTTTGATCACTGCAGTATTATGATGCCAACAGCAGGCGGAATCGCAATCTCCACTAATCCCTAAAATTTTATCTGTGTATCAAAATTTCAGATTTCTACGGCTTCGGGAAGTGCCATAGAATTTTGATGATCATCAGTCAGTCAGTGAGTGAGTGAGACAGTGACAAAATCGCTGAAGTTTGCATCCGAATAACATACGAACTAAGAACAGTAACAAAATAAAATGTAGAATGTTCGCTAATATTGGTAATATCTATGCATAACAGAAATTTGAGACTTGTAGTATGAATACAACCGAAGAAATTGAGGTTCAAAAATGGGCCAAATCGCTTCGAGAAAAGGTTAGGCAGTAGGCAGTGAGTCTCTCCACCACCCGCTTTTATTGAATCGCGGAGTAATAATAATAATAACAATAATAATGACATTGGACATGATGTGAAGAAGAACGATGGAATACGTTTTTGTTATATAACATCTTGGATGTCTGATGACATAACTTCCGTGTCTCATTTCCGTCACACTGCGCAATGACATCCCCATCCCCTCTCTAAATAAGCATTAATTAAAAAGAAAATCATTTAATTTTTATCACATTCACTATCATTGTAATTAATGGCTACCAAAATTAGAGATAAATACATCATATTGTAACGTAACAAAAACGAATGGCTTTACATGCATATGGGGAAAATATAATGGGATATGCTTATGAATAAGTCTGAATAAATTATAAGTATGACATTTGAGTTTTTCCCGGCGTATTGTTGAAATAAATATCTCTCGGGTTTTCTGCCGGTTAATATATTTATTTTGATCTTTTAACGACGTTTCGGCAACTGCCATCGTTGCCTTCATCAGGTTAAATCTCTATTGCAAGGACAGTCGTGTCTTGTCCTTGCAATAGAGATTTAACCTGATGAAGGCAACGATGGCAGTTGCCGAAACGTCGTTAAAAGATCCAAATAAATATATTAACCGGCAGAAAACCCGAGAGATATTTAAATCATAAGTAATTTTTAAGACACAAATTAAAATTTATTGGTTATCTTTCCCAAACAAATCATTTGACTGATAAATAATCACTTGAAGCAAATCAGTTATAGTGCATAGAAACATTAATATACAATCATTCATTTACATGGGTGCCATACCCTCCATGAAATTTAAAATTTTGAACATTAACAAACTTTTCATATGCTGCCTTGGAAATAACGAAACTCTTCTTCTATCCGGCTAAAAACAAATGGCAGAGTCATCAGAATCTTATCGCAACGAACTCCTCGATCAGTTGCACTACAGTGCATTAATCCCCGAAACTAAAATGCGATTTTTAGACTGCTGTAACTTAACCATGTTGCTACAGTGCTTCAAGAGGCGTATGTGTGGAGTTCGTTCCATACACTGCTAAGATGTTGCAATACGATGCCAACTCGGCTGATATTCCAGAAAACCTCCTATTTAAAACTTCAAACTCCTCTGCAAGTGAAAACTTAAGAACGCGTGGCCTACACATGGCAAAATGGTTTAAAACAACCCTCTAATAAAATTAAAATTAACAGTCATTACTATGTGAAATTTGACTCACCTGAGAAAAGGTATCAAGACTTCACTTCTTTATCTTTTAAACATTAACCCGGTCACCACGATTGGATGGAGGAGGGTGTTCTCGATTAATTTAGTGATTAGAATTTTTAGATAATAAATTAGTGGCGGAATTTGGTCACAATCAACACACGTGTAAATGGACTGATATGACTACACACTTTTATTAGCACAGTTTTAATAGTATAACAACGACCATCAACCGAAAATTTATGGAAGTAAACACTTATAATTTGTGATAGATTTGTATTCCGAAGACTGCAAGCTCTTACTCTGGAAAAGTTCAAATTGAAGCAAGTTTAGACTGCTGTCAGCACTGTTGATTATTACAAATATCCCGGCTCTTCTAGCACAGTCCTTCTGCTTCTGGCTAGCACAACGATGCGGGGACAATAGCCAGAGCTTATTTACCAGTCGCGGAAGCACGAACATATCCATGTACCCGGTTTGTCTTCTAGCACTCACTGAAACCTACTTCACACAGTCAAAGTTATCCCGCGACTACTGCCATTGTTCTGCGAGATTAGTACAACTGCGTAAGAATCGATTAATCGAACTGACATTCCATATATATCACCGATATACACAGATACATTTTGACAAACCTACTCATTACTACCTGAAATAAAAGGTCGCTAGCCTACTGTATTACGACTAACTGTTCCCACCAGTAGTTGACCTCCATCTCTAGGCAGCAATAGGTGCCTTTTCAACTTTTTTGCCTTCCAGTTCCTCTCCTCCGTGTTTCATCCGACATTTACCTCGGCAGCATATCGTCAGGCCAATGGTTCGCCGGCATCGTGCGACTCCCGTGGCGAATGCACCAGCACAAAGAAATGCTGCCTCCGTGTGATTTGACCCCTCTCACACGAGTTGTTTGGAATGTTGGATGGCCTCTACTTTCATCTACATACACCGGCGAAAGTACTTCCACCTCAAAATCTTTGCTCATATTGGTGTTTGAGTCGGGGCCATTACTGTCAGCAATCTTCCCTTGACTGCTCTCCACTTGTATGCGCCTTCGAAAACACACGCCCTATCCTAACGTTAAAAGTGTCTTCTCAATGTCACAAAATACGAAGGGGTTCCCAAAAATAACCGGAATAGCATTGCTGTGGGCTGAGCTTGTGTGGTACACGTTCCTGCCACTAGGCATTTATAGCCCAACTAATTGCCATTCAGTGCCGTCTGTGTAGTCGACCTGGCTTGTCATATTAATTTGCATTGATGTTTTACTAGAGCTTTTTTGTTATTGTTTCGTTTTTGATGATGGCAAGTTTAAATGTACAACGATCAGCTGTGAAATTTTGTTTTATACTCAGTAAAAATTATGCTGAAACTGTATTAATGTTGAAAACTGCTTAAAAACATGACGTTGTAGGAAAAAATTCAAGTGTACGAGTGGTTCGCTCAGTTTAAAATTGCTGACATGTCAATAGATGACAAACCTCGTTCTGGACGTCCATCAACTGCCCTAATCGATGAAAATGTTGAAAAAATTCGAGAGTTTCTGCTCTCAGACCGTCGACAGACAATTGATCAACTGTCAGAGATTAGTGGGTTATCTTGGAGCTCGGTTCAGCGAATTTAATCGAGATTTGGGAATGAAAAGGGTTTTGCCAAGTTTGTTCCTCGGTCTCTGACTGACAATCAAAAAGAACGTCGATTTGAAACATGTGGTGTTTTGAAACAACAGCTTGAAATAGATCCAGATTTTGTATCAAAGGTATTTACTGGTGATAAGTCATGGTGCTATGGTTACGACCCAGAAACAAAGCAACAGTCAAGCAAATTGAAGACGTCTTTGTAACCCCGTCTAAAAATTTTGTCAAGTCAAATCAATCATCAAAACAGTTCTGATTTGCTTTTTTGATGCCAAAGGTTTGTTCCCCTACATTAGACGCCAATCAAACCTTTTATTTGTAAGTTTTAAGAAGATTACACAACAGTGTTCGTCAAAAAAAGACTTGATTTGTGGCAGACAGGAGACATATTCTTCCACCACTGCACATGCACACTCAGCTGTCTCTGTTAGGCAGTTTTTGGCTAAAAATGGCATGGTTCCGCTGCCCCACGCACCTCACTCGCCTGACCTGGCTCCGTGCGACTTTTTGTTATTCCCACGCATGAAAAGGACACCGATTTAACAACACTGAAGAGGTCACGAAAAAAATACGTGGGAGGACCTGTCAGCTATTTCTAAAGATGACTACAGAAAATGTTTCGAACCGGTGGGATGAATGTAGTGCAGAGTATTTTGAAGAGTATACGGTTGTTTTGTAAAAAAAAAAAAAATTGAAAACATATAGCTTTTAAAAATAATAACCTATTCAGTCATATATATTGATTCTAAACGATCCGTCTTTCTCCGTTTATACTTAACAGAAATCGATTATTAATTAAGAAAAGAATTATTTGAAATTCAACCAGTAAATGGCAAAATTATGAACACTCAAGGTCACGGGTCTGAGTCAGGCTGCAATGCGTTCCTAGCGTGGGTAAAAAGTGATCGCTTTACAGCTAGATAGCAGCAATACACAGTTAAGTATTCCAGAGATATTTCAATTGACAAAGAAACAGTTGTTATCAGAAAATGAGATAGTTGAGAGCCAAGCTGCTATCCTCCGTCCGGGCATCCAGATTTGGGTTTTCCATGGTTTCCCAAATCACTCCAGGCAAATGGCGGGATGCTTCCTTAAAAAGGCCATGGCCGAATTCCTTCTCATTCCTTGCCCCCATCCTTTCCCGTCTCTAAAAACCTCGCTGTTGAGAGACGTAAAGCAGTTAAAAAAAAAAAAAAAAAAAAAAAAAAAACTATCCTCCGCTGCCGTCGATAGGGAGTGATAGCATTACCGCAAGATACCAGCTCGACAGATAACAGACATGTAGGTAAACTGTATGTGCGTATCCAGAGTAAGGATGCTATTAGGTTATTTTGTTTGTGTTCAGGAAACATTTGATCGTTTCTAGTTGTTCGAAGGACGTTGTCAGTTTTTTCTAAGTACCATTTTACAGTAGTTGGCCAATAAATAATTGCTACGAGTGATCCGGTTCTCCTTTCATCCTGCTACAAACCTCCAACCTCGCTATTAAGCGTATGTCGTTCAAAAAACTTACGCGCGGACCTCATATTGTTATTTACATAATACTGAGAGATTCTACGCGCTATAGAAAATAGCACTCTCAATTTTGAGAGCAGTTTTCAGCATTGGAAACAAAACGTTTTCCTTGTCTCCCTGCTGGTGGGGACTGGGCATCCTTTGACTAAGCGAGTTGACTCCTCGACGCGAGGTAAATATTGACAGGCGGGATCTCGAGTCCGAGGAGCCGCGTCGACGAGGAATCATCGTCCGTGGACTCCTCTCGTGGCAGTGACGCGACAGCTCTGCCGCGCTATACCTCGTCCGCTACACAGAATTTCCTCGGTCGCTAGCAACGTTCTCGTAATCAGAAAGCTCCCGGCCAAACTGTGTCTAGGTTTAAACACAAAGCAAATACCACAATCCTTAACACAACAGTACGAGCAGTTAATAAGTAAAAAATAATTAACGTGTTCATCTTCAGAAAGTTTAACAACAGAAGATTTAAGAAATATTGCAGTCGAGACTAAAGACATCCGGTTCGCTGATCCACTGCGTGGTACTCAAAAAATAACCGGAATAGCATTGCCATGCGCGGAGCTTGTGTAGTACGCTTTTCTGCCGCTAGGCGTTTATAGCGTAACTCATTGTCAGTTCACTGCCGCCTTTATTATCGACCTGGCTTGTTCTCTTAATCTGCAGTGATTATTTCTGCTAGCACTATAGTTTCGTTTTTGATGATGGAAAGTTTAGGCGAACAACGTGCAGCTGTGAAATTTTGTTTTCTACTCAATAAAAATGCTGAGGAAAATCTCCACAGCTCAAAAGTTTAATGTGGCCAGACGATTCATGTTTATCACTATGAACTAATTTGATGTCAAGAAAAACGTGTCTACTGACATATTGCAAGACCTGGTTCTAGTATAGATTGACAGCGAGTAGAAGCATAAACATTTAAAATACGCAGTCCAGTCACATTAATGTGTTCACTGGGATGTTGAGCCATACCGACTCCAGTGCCGTGGCCAGCTGCGCTAGATTACGCGGTTGAGGATCCATGGTGCAAACAACCCGATCGAGGTGGTCCCACAGATTCTCGAATTGGGTTTTAATCCGGATGAGTTTGCTGGCCAGGGGAGTAAGGTAAACTCATCCTGGTGCTCTTCGAACCACGCACATACACTGCGAGCTGTATGACACCTCGCATTGTCCTGCTGGTAGATGCCATCATTCTGAGGAAAAATTATTCGCATGTAGGGGTGGACATGGTCCGCAAGGACAGATACGTACTTGTGCTAATCCATCGTGCTTTCCACAAGTGATTAGTTCACCCAGTGAATGCCAGGCAAAACATTCCCCAAACCATAATGCTCCCCTCCTCCACCCTGGATCCTTCCGGCAATTGTCGCAGGGTGTTGCTTTCAGACGTTTCACGCCGTATGCGCCAACGTCCATCTGTCCGATGGAGCATAAAACGTGATTCATTCGGAAGAAGCCACCTGTCGCCACTCTGTGGACGTCCAGTTGCGGTACTGGCGTGCAAATTCCAGCCTTCGTTCGCCGAATGAACAGCATGTCAGCATAGGTGCCATTAACCGAGGCGTCTGCTGCGGAGGCCCAGTGCGCAGCAACGTTCGCTGAACCATTGTTGAGGATACACTGATGGTAGCCCCTTGATTAATTTGGACGGTCAGTTGCTCAACAACTTGCACGTCTATTTGCCCGAACGCAATCTCCGTAGCCTTAGTTCACCTCTGTCATCTATAGCCCGTGGTGCACCATGTTCCACGCCACTGATTTTGAATAGTGCCATTTTGCCTTGCACGGTATACTTTCACCACGGCGGCACGTGAACAGTTCACAAAATTAGCCGTTTCCTAAATGCTTCCACCTTTGGCCCGAAAACCAATAATCGGATAAATCGCTATATTTCTGCATTATGCCAACGATTAAAATGCTTTCCGATGCCCTACGACATCCTTTATATACACTCCACTGTAATGTGCTACCACCTGCCTTCTGTGATTGGTTATTTCACGTTGACGTGGAAAGTAGATGGTGGTCACATTAATGTGACTTGGACTGTGTAGTTTCCTGCAGAGTAGAGGTAAAAATTATCTCTATTTCAATATGTTGCAGTATGACTAACATCAATGGATATTTCTTAATTTATATTCTTATATCTGCAGATTCAAATCTGGGCTCTTATTTACTTAATTTTGCAAGTAATTGTGGTCTTATATCTTAGGCGATTAATGTAATTTCTTTATGTAATATTAATGCAATATGATCAAATTTAGATTGAAATTTATACTAAAGCTGTATGGAATGAATGCTGGTGCTAAAGCAGTTCTTATTCCTGTTGTTGTTATTGACACTATTGGTGCTCCTACAACCATCTGCTATGTTAGAATTAGACACTCCACTAGCACGCGACCTGTTAGCTCACTTGTTTACGGCACTGTGATGACGCCGGGCACTGAAACGACGTAACTCGGTTCGAGTCCTGCAGGTGGACTTGATCGCCAGAGTATCAGAGGCGGAGATGCACAATCACCTGATAGCAAACCGCAGTGAGGGCATACGGCACTGTTGTTCGTGTTTCGTACGATGATTCTGGGTATGAAGGTTGGCCCCCACCCCGCCTTTTTTTCTTAGTCTCTTTCGGAAGTGTAGGCGTAAATGTGTCTATACTGGTTTTCATCCTCTCCTTTCTTTCGTTTCCCATCCACAACATAAGAGACACTGAACACCAATACTATCCACACCTACAACAAAATTTATGAACACTGTCGCACCCGAGAAGGCAAATGGGAACTCATCCAGCTATATTCCCAGACATTGCCATGGAGAGGTAAACATGCCCTCATGGTTATGGCGTTCATAGATTTCTAGAAACCATGAAAAATCTACACCTGCATGGCCGTGTTCAAATTCGCATCATACTGAATGAGGGGATTGGGTGTTCTCTGGAAATCCACGCTGCGTACAAGAAGCGTCTTTGGTCAGAGAGTCTTGTATGGTTAGCTGTTCGCGAGGCAGTAGGTGTCGCCACCAGCTTTCCAGATTTACCGAAATCATTAGATGCGAATATACACAGTCTGTCACGTAAAAGGGGTGCGACCCACATACAGACGTTCTAATAATCATTACTTAACTGCTAATGTAGTGAGTATTATCTGTGTTGCTTCGCTTACGATTTATGTCCGTAATGGCTGTTATTATTGTGAGACCGATGAAAGTACTGAGTGTCAAGTTACGAAAATAAATAGTATTATTGAATATTAAGAAAGAATAAATAGTTTCATATCAAGAATAATTATTAATTCCAAGTATTCATAAGTTGTTACATATGTACTGTGTTACTTACAGGTTGACAAAAATTCTTCTCGGGTATTCTGCCGGATAGTTTCTTCTGTCCACAACGTTTCGGCAGCAACCTCCGCTGCCTTCTTCAGGTGAGATGACATAGCGTAGCTCCCTCTGTTGGTCCTGTCGTCGCAGTGGTAACTTCGCTATGACATCTCACCTGATGAAGGCAGCGGAGGTTGCTGCCGAAACGTTGTGGACAAAGGAACCTATCCGGCAGAATAACTGAGAGGAATTTATGTTAGCTATACACAGGGAAAATTAATTCTCACACCTATTCTAATCGTATGTTTTGGTGAATTCTGCCAACCACCACTGACAGTCGATTAATATCTAAGTGATTGAAAGCAAAATCAATTAAAAAGGTGAGGAAGGATTAATCTATTGCAGTATCCCAGCTGACAAGTTCCTTCCCGACTTTAATGACCAAGTTGTCGATGAGACATCTAGCCCTAACCGAAAGATTGTCATTTGTGCCGAATTCACATATACCGGTGCTCCAAATATGGGAGAGAAGGAAACGTCTTTTTTTTTTTTTTTACATATGGCTTTACGCTACGTCGACTTAGAGGTCATTAGAGGCGGGACGGGGTGGGGGACAAGGAATGGGAAGGAATTCGACCAAGGCCTTTTGAAGGAAGCATCCCAGCATTAGCCTGAAGTGATTTGGGAAGCCATGGAAAACTCAAATCTGGACCCCCGGACGGGGATTCGAACCGGCGTCCTCCCGAATGTGAGGCCACAGCGTTAACCGCTCACCCACCACGCTCGGTATGAAACGTCTCAAAGATAACGCGCCAAGAGTAAAGAGGTAACGCTCTGGCCTCGCATTCAGGAGGCCGTGGGTTAGAATCCCTGTCGGGCCATCCTGATTTGGGTTTTCGATGCTTTCCTCAGAAGGCCAGGGTGGTTTCTTCATAAATCCATGGCCAAATTCCTTCCCGTTCCTTGCCCCTAGTCCTTTCCGTCGACAACGCGTAAAACCATAAGCGAGAAACAAAAAGTGAAGCGTTTTTCGCTTACGACTCATACTGGTGTGCGGGTGTTTTTTGTTTCGTCGCGAAGCATACTGAATGATTCCTGAGCGAGGTGGCGCAGGGTTGGTTTTTCCCGTCCCTTTGTCCCTTGACACCGTTTTGCTCGGAGAGGACGCGTGTTTCGCTGGAGGACGTGTCAGCGCAGCGCTTCTGGCGTCCGCCACTCGACACTAATTGGCGCCACTGTAGCGGCGCTCCGAATAGCGACGGACTGCCTCACGAAACTCGGCCGCGTCCATTCACACCACTGGAGGGTGCCGCTCAGAATTCAATTGAATTATCACACAAAGAAAATTGTCTCACTAACATCGCAAAAAAAGAGTAAATTCATCCGAATAGATACGGAAAATAATAATAAAAAAACTAAAGTGTGAAACAAAAATTAAATTTAATCGTTTATCATCAGTTGAAACCATTATCTATATCTATATAAATGAGAAAATTTTGATGTATGTTTTGATGTATTGTTGACCTCAATCACGCCTTAATTGCTCAACAGATTTAAATGACATTTGGCACGAAGTTAGTAAATTGTGTGCGTAGTGACATAGGATAGGTTTTACCCCGCAAAAAAGGATAGTTTCTTTGGAAATCGCAATTATCAACTGGTAAACATCAATGAGTTTCCTACGTCGTACAAGGCAGTGCCACGATTACTCTTTGCTTTTATCGTACATCATAAACACTACTTTTCAGAAATAAAAGTAAAAATATTCTGATATTTGCATGTGTGTGTTTAGTTTAAACGCACTTAAACTGTACACTTAACTACTAAAGTTCGGAAATGGGAAATATAAATCTATACTAAACCATAACTTTTTTAAAAAAAATTGTACCGTCGGTATACTCACAAAGAGATGTTATCAGTTGCCTACATGAAGTAGTATCAGCCTCAGGTATCACAGCGTAATTCTGTTCGTAATATATGCGTCATAATATACGTGAAAAATCAAAGCTTGTGAGGAAAAGAAGTTACAAAAACCTAAGAGTGTACCAGCACAAAAGTCGTTTCACTAAAAGTGACAAAATGGTCGTGAACAAACTGTAGTTTTTGTATGTTCATGACAAACATGTAACCTCGCTCTGTTCAAGTAATTGCCTGTGTACCTTTTTTTAACCTACTATACACTCTCTGTAACATTACAAATTATTTTTACCAAAATTTAAAACTTAACCGAAGATAACTAACCATTTTTGGGGTCCAAAATTTTTGTAGAAATCAGCACAGAAGCATGAGTAAAACAGTGTTTTTTTACTTACTGTTCAATATTCTGCCAATAATTATTAACACTTTCACTTAAAACGAATATAATCAATGGCCTAAAGTAGAAAATTTCGTTTCAAGAAGTAATATTAGGAATAGTTTACATCGCGATACACGTCTTCACTAACACGGTGCTTATGAAAGCAGCTTATTTATTACTCACAACAACTAAATTCATCCTGCCTGCCTTATACTGCAACATGAACATTCTGGTCCAGGCAACATTTCAATTTGGTAACTATCTCTACTAATATTGTCGCTACAAAATCAAACGATACGGACACACCTTAGCACATTAAACGCATCGGCGCTACGTTTAGAGTAGTATCAACATTTTATATGTCAGGATTCCTAATTAGCTTAGCACAAATTATAAAAATTAATTGCATTATACACCTTCAGTATGAACTGCAACTAGACTAAAGCACGCGCACTAACACAGTCATTGTATCGCGATGTAAATTTGACCTGCAGTGTTAACGTAAGGTGTGTTAAGAGTTGTAACTAATAGGGAATATGCAAGAAATTCAACTTTACGTCTAGTATTTTTATTTTGAAACTTTATTAGTGTAGTATTACCGCTATAACGTTTTTTTCCTATTTATTCGATTTTTATTTACTGATTTTAATTAATCAAAAGTGCCAAAAATACAAGGGAAATGGAACTTCACAAAACGCAACGCTATTGGTCGAATCGAATCGTGACGACCAAGTACACGATATTATTGTGAACAAAGGCGTAGTTGCTTGGAGTTCTAATAGCTTTGCGATTGTGTTGAAGTTCATATTAACATATCAGCATAACTGGTGAGATATTGTATTCTTGCTATAATACACACCAAATAATGACTGAAAGCACAGTCAGATAAATTTCCAAAAATTGATGCTTTCATGATCACAAGAAATTTTGCAACAAATCCGAATTTTACGGCCGCTCAGCTCAGAGCAGTGAAAGCTGTAAGGTAATTAAGTGATAGATATTTCAATATTCGCATGCAAATAAACAAAAAATCCTAGATGTCGGGTATATAGGAAATTATCAGCCATTTTTACCAAATGCCAGCGTGGTATATGCGGTAGGGTGTTAACTTCCTATTTTCTGACCCGCGTTCAAATCCCCGCAGAATTAAATATTTTTATCTTCAGAAATAGTCAAGCTTGACCTTTTTATTTTGTTAAAACTTCATTTACGTTCTTTTATTGAGTGAAATAATATTTAAAACAAATCATATTACCTATAATTCAGCGTCATTTTTTTCCCTGAAATTCTTTTTTTATATATATGTAATGAATTCACGGGTCTACCGATGGATTGTCTTTTCACAACACAAATCGGCCGCACACCCTTAAAATCTTCACTGCAATCATTCGTCAAGAAAGTCTCCATTCTTACATTTTTTTCACTTTTTGTTAATAAGTTGTTTCGGTGCGTTTTCAATTGAAATAGTTCCTATCATGTTATTTATTTCATCTTCGTCGTTTCTTTACTTGTATATCATCAAGAGGTATTTTAAACGAAATACGTAGCATTGGGAAGATAGTTTTTTCTTTCTTTCTTCTACACTCGATTTTTTCCACGAACGGTTGCGTGTAAATGGTTAAAAATAAAATAGTAGGCCTATCCGTGACGAAAAATGGAGCTCGACAAGGAAGTGGAAGAACAAGTGACACATGCTTATAAACATTGCAAAATTTTTGTATCAGATTCCAGTTTACTAGCAGATTCACCTCATCACTTAATTTCCTTGGGTATGGAGCGAGTCATATTAGAAAGCCATTGTTGACAAAAGGGCTGATATTATGTTTGGTGTATTTTTTATAAGCAATGTGACCTGTTTTAAATTTTAATTCGCGCTATAAAAGTATGTAAATGAAGTTTTAACAAAATAAATACGGGAAGATTGACAATTTTTGAAGATAAAAATCAGTAAAAATATTTGATTCTGCGGGGATTTGAACTCGGGTCACAAAATTATGAAGCCAGCACCCTATACCGTTGACCAGACTGCTATTTGATGAAGTAGGGGCAATAATTTAGTATATACCCGTCATCTAGAATTTTTATTTATTTGTATGCAAATATCTCACAATCTAGGGAGCATTTTGAAAAACGACTATAGCACACACATATAAGCTGTGTACCCTTCAACATACATGAGGGAGATCGCAATCCGTTCTTACAATGTCTGATGGTCTCCAAGTAAGAAATGATTAATAGTTTGAACAGGTAACGAATTTTTATGTTACATTTCCTAAAATACAGAAATTCTAAGTACTTACGTACAAATGATCTTCACAATAATATAAACAACTAGTTGCAGATCTATTCTCATAGCGGTACACCACATTTTTTCTTATATTCGCATCCCGCGGGACAAGAAAATACACTTTATAAAGTGTATTTCTTTTAGTATTTTTGCACACAGGTACAATACAGTACTTATAACACGGTTTTCGACCTCCTTCCATATCGACATTAGTTAGAAAACATGAAAGTTTTGACATAAAACACTCCACGCTATACAGTACGCCAATGCGGTCGTGTACTTACACGTCACAGTACAGCGCGCCAAAATGGCAGCGTTTAAATCGACGGAACTGGATTTCAGTTTTCAAGTATTTATTTTGATGTTAAATATTAATATTTATATTAATATGTTATATTTTTTACGATTATGTACAAATGTAAATAATTGATTAAAAAAATTTAAAAAAATACATGCATATACTCTATTCTGGACCTTCCCTTGTACAGCGTAAGTTACGAGCAGTTTAGCATACATTTTTAAATTACATTACTTTAATAATTGCCATGATGCTGATGCCGTAGTTCATGTGCTTCAATGAAGTTCCACATGTATTTATTATTTACTTCGCTTTTACGACCGCCGTATTGTATACGACATTTTCAGCCAGTTTTTAGCGGTTGCTTTGATATCAAGATCTGAAACTGTACGTCAAGTTTACATCGCAATTCATGGCGGCACTAACATAATATAGTGAATAGAACCCTTGATTTTCTAGCGACAATATTAGCGGAGTTTGTGGTTTGGTTAAAATGCAGCCTGAACCAGAATGACAACTGAAACTGTATTAGTAATATAAGTTACTTTCACGAACGCAAATTTAGTGACATGTATCGCGTTGTACTTAAATTGTATCAAATATCTATAATAAGAGTTCCGGTGCAGGAAACATAAATCTGTACTTAACCTTAAAATTTTTTGAAGTCGTACTGTCAGTAAGTTGACAAGGAAATGTTTTCAGTTGCGCACATGAAATAGTGTTACTTCTCAGATACCACACCGTAATTCCGTTCGTGATATATGTATTACAGTATATGTGAAAAGTCATTACTTGAAATAAAGTGCTGATTTCCAAGGAGCTATATCAACAAAAGTTGTGGTAAGGCGGAAATACAGCCTGGACCAGAATGAATGGTATGACGCATAGTGAGTTTGGAGTCAAGAAGGTGGCTGCCATGCCGAATTCTGACTATAATTACGTCAGAATCTGCTAACGACATCTATTGCCGCTGAATAATTTGTGTAACCGTATCATTCGGTGCGTTACACCTTTGTTACATTTGTCACAGTTTTTAGGTACACTTTTCATTGAAGAGTAAAAGCCAAATAAGCAGTTGACCATATTTTCAAACCAAAAGGAGAAATTTTTCTG
The DNA here is from genome assembly GCA_031002005.1 of Vandiemenella viatica. Classification (NCBI taxonomy): domain Eukaryota; kingdom Metazoa; phylum Arthropoda; class Insecta; order Orthoptera; family Morabidae; genus Vandiemenella; species Vandiemenella viatica. Next base: position 7,029,372 of record CM061914.1, read on the forward strand.
CTGGTCGCAGTTTGAATAATAACAAAAAGTTTTATATTATAACACACTTTCAAGCGGACGAAGTCGTGGGTAACAACTAGTATTTCGTAATAAAGTAGGTTTGGAAAACTTAAACTTTTCTCGATTACATGCTAGAAGTGAAACTTCAGGTATTACATATAATCAGACCAAATCCGTCATTATTCTTTTAATCATACACTTACATCCAGTGACAATAATTATTCGATTGTTGTAAATTTATATAAAAACTCAGTATTAGTAGCAATTTTGCAAGGCACGTATGTTCGTATGGGCCAACTAGGACCACGTTAACCATTCGTTTGGCTTGAGTTTGCTTTGGATGTGTTACAGCTTTGGTTGTTAGTCCTGGAGGGGACCTACAGTTTAACGTAGAATCCGAACGACGGAAGCGTTCTGGGGTACTTCACAATACGAGAAATATTTTGAGGTTCTTAACCGTTTTTGCAGGCTGTAGGTCTGTGCACTCCAATTGTCGTTCGACATCATTCATCGCTGGGTGACGTCATAACATCCGTTACACGAATGTCGTGACCACCATTTTTGACGATCTTTCATTTGATTAGTGCGTGTAAAGCAGTAACACCACGAACGTATCGCAACCAGGCCAAACTTCTATGCGAGTTTTATGAGAGTTTTTTCATCGGTACATAATCTCTGTAGATGATAACACTAAACTCTAGATTCATCTCTGGGGGAATATTTGATAGTGCGCAACATGAAAACAAATTTTCAAATTGAAACGTGATCTCTTGATTGGATGTCATTGTAGACGGCAAAGTCTCCAGTACCGTAGTTACACAGGAAGTTCCTCAAAAAAATTTAATAGGACCCCTTAGTTTCTTCATTTTAAGCTGTTCAAGATCTTTGCATGATGACGAAGTTCTTTTCACGCAAGTAAGAAGATTAGCTGACTGTTCAGAGATTCATAATAATCCTTACATAATATTAACATGGTGTTGTAAACAGCAACTAGAAATTCACTTCAAACACATTTAATATAATGCGGGTAACGAATAAAAAGATTCCTATTACGTGTGATTACAAAGTAAGGAATTCAGTCCCCGAAAAGTTTAATACCTTTAGCTACTTAGGTTTGACAACACAAAGCAACGTGGAATACGATCAGCACGTAGTAACGCTAATTAGATTCAAAGCGATAATTTTCAATGATTCGATAGCGTGAAAAAGGAGAGAGCGTACTTAAATAGAAAGCAACTTATCGGTTCAAGAGTTAGAAACGATATGAGGCACGTGTCTAATGTCGACTTGCCACAATATTTACGAAAGTGTGACAGTGGTTGGTCTTGGAGCAAGGAACGGGAAGGGGTTCGGCCATGGCTACCTGAAGGAACCAACCCTGCGGTTACCTGGAGTGATTTTGGGAACGGATGAAGCCCGAAATTTGAATAGCCACGTGGAGATTCGAATCCGCGTCCTCCAGAATGCGAGGCCAGAGCGTAACCGCTCGCCCGCTGCGCTCAGTGGCTGGGGTCATTCGACAAACATGTTTTAAATACGCCGATCAGCCAGAAAATTATAACCACCTACCTCTACAAACCCGTCTAGGCGATAGCAGCGTCACCTGACGAGGCATGACTGCTAGTCAGACACACACACGGTGCATGTAGTATCAATGAGCGTGCTATCCGTATTTAGAATCTGAGTTTGACCGAAGCCCGAAGGCTCGGCACGAGCATTTCGGTAACTGAAAGAGTTACTCTGATGTTCGAGGATTGCTGTCGTAAGTGTCTTCAAAAAGGGGCGAAACCAAGGTGAAGCCACGTCCAAACGTCGAGGGGTTGGGTAGCCACCCCTCATTACAGATGTCGAAAACCAGGGGATGTGGTAAACCAGGACAGGCTACGAACTGTGACGATACTAACATCAGACTTTAATGCTGGGCCGAGTATAAGAGTGTCTGAACACTCACTGCTCCGAACACTCCTAACGAGGGGCCTCCGCAGCCGACGACCCATTCACGTGCCAATGTTAACACCACGATATCGGCAACTACGACTGAAATGGGCACGCGACTATCGTCACTGGACCCTGGCGCAGTGGCAGAGCGTTGCATGATCTGATGAATCTTCGTCATGCCGATGGGAGGAAACGAATCCGTCGCTTTCCAGGGGAACAACTTCTTGACACCTGTACTGCGGGACGTAGACCAGCTGAATTATGTTATGGGGAAAATTCACTTGGGCATCGATGGGTCCAGTGGAGCTCACGCAAGGTACCATGACGGTCAATAAGTATCATACACTGGTTGCAGACTACGAGGTGTGTACAAAAAGAAACCGAACTAATTAAATAGCGCGCCAACCGCTGCAGATAAAATTCTCTGACTTCCGTGCACACTAGTGACATCTTCGGCAAGAGATTGCCTCTTGTCGCACTACGGTTTCTGCATTAGTTTATGAGTGACAGCCGGTTGAGTGAGGTCGTGCGCAGAGTGCTCGTCGGATTTGTTAGAAAGCGAGAATGAAGGAATTGGAGGAGCAACGCGTCTGTGTGAAATTTTGGGTTAAACTTGGGAAAACTTTTACCGAGGCACTTAGAATTCTTAAACAAACATACGGGGATGACTGCATGAGCCGAACTCAGTGCTATGTTGGTTTAAGCGCTTTAAGGAGGGCAGGAGTTCAGTTACCGACGATCCAAAATCTGGTCGATCCTCCACATCAACAGACGACAACCATGTTGAGAGGATTCGCACTGTGATTCGTGAAAATCTCCGTTTGACTGTCCGTGAGGTTGCTGAAGAAGTTGGCATAAGTGTAGGCTCTTGCAATCACATCCTGAGACAAAAACTTGGAATGCATCGTGTCAGTGCAAAACTGGTGCCGCGCTTGTTGACGTACGAGCAGAAGGAGAATCGAGCCAGGATCTATAAGGAGTTGCTTGAAAAAGCAAATGAGGACGAAAACTTCCTCAAGAACATCATTACAGGCGATGAAACATGGGTTTATGGGTAAGTTGTGGAAACGAAGAGGCAGTCTTCAGAATGGGAGGGGAAAGGATCTCCTCGACCAAAGAAAGCGCGGATGAGTCGGTCGAACATCAAGGTGATGATGATCGTGTTTTTTGATTGCAAAGGAGTTGTGCATCATGAATTTGTACCACGTGGTCAAGCGGTAAACAAGGAAGTCTACCAGGAAATTCTGATACGATTGAGAGATGCTGTGCGTAGGAAAAGGCCTGAACTGTGGGAGAATCAGTCGTAGATGTTGCACCATTATATCGCACCCGCTCACGCATCGTTATTTGTCACGAATTATCTGGCAAAACATCGCACTCCCGTTGTGCCTCAGCCACCCTATTCTCTAGACTTGGCTCCGGCAGACATTTTTCTCTTCCCAAAAATGAAAAAACACTTTTAAAAGGCGTCGTTTCCTGACCATAGAAGAAATTCAAGACAATGCGACGAGAGAACTGCGCGCCATCGGAGAAATTGCATTCCAGGAGGCGTTCCAAAACTTGAAAAAACGATGGCAACGGTGGATTGATAGTGAAGGACAGTACTTTGAAGAGGACAGTGTGTAAAAGTTAGTATAATCAGCAATAAAGCAATTACAGCAGAAGTTCGGTTTCTTTTTGTTCACACCTCGTACTAAATTCAGTTCGAATATGGCTATCACTACTATTGTCTCCCAACGGCAGTGGCATTTTTCAGAAACATAATCCACAATGTTATGAGACCAGGAATGTGATGGAGTGGTTCGTGGAACACAGTGGCGAGTTCCAATTGATGTGCTGGCCCCCCAACTCGGCGGATCTGAATCCGATCGAACACATCTGGGATGTGATTGAACGTGGCGTCAGAGCTCATCGCTCCTCTTCCCGGAACTTACGGGAGGGTGGCTAGTGTGTGCCTTTATTTCAGACATTATAATTTTTTATCGTGTTATACAGTTGATAGATGATCTTACATCCATTTACAAGAGCCGTACAAAGTCTAATCGATAATTGTAATAAATGTTAAAACTCTAAAACCTGCAATTAATTTTCATTCATTAAATTTTATTTTACTCTCGCGACTACACCTACTGGTACAGCAGCGCATCCATTGCTACTTTATCACATTTATTCCACTTGTAACGTACCCTTACCGTTATTTTTTTTTTATTTTGTAGTGAACACATGTGAGTGTTACTTTACCATATTTTTTAATTAATCCTTTTACTTATATTTCCTGCACCAGAGCAGTACATAAGGATTTCCTTGATCCCTCTTTGTCCGTTGCTGTTTTTATTCCGATACTCACGCTGTAAATCAAATTATTATTAATGAAATTCTTACCACACAAACTTAAAATCAACTCCTTTGTCTATATCTATATTTTAATCTCAAATAAAACACTTTCTACTTATCTCGCAACTTCTATATTTTCCATTTAACAGACAATTATCTTTTCCAAATATTACATTATCTCTATCAAAACCCTTAACCTTCTGCCCTCAGGCTAATATTTTACTGTTATTAATCCCGCCAGGATTCTTCGTGGCCTCCATCTGGCCATTCTGTTTCATCTTATAACATGTTCGTTCCAAAACCAAACTTGTCTTCCTCCTTCCAAATCTTTTCTACAACTCTTCGATTGATCTTTCTTTTTCAGAGATCTCATTATATCCATCTTGACATGCTTTGACCTTGGAACTTAAAATTCAGAGTTAGTAACTTATATACAGTTACAATTATTAAATAAAAAATAGCTTTAATAATGTCAAAATCACAAAATGTGAGGTTGTGTACCTCACACGCTGATGATTTAAAAAGTTATTATCTTTTTCCGTTGCATTGGTCGTGGTATTCTGCTGCTATTCACTTTGTTCGCATGCTGCAGTCACTTTTGGTATACTGCTGATCATAATTTATTACAGCATTATTTTTAATATCTTTGATTTTGTTTTGTCTCTTATGTGATAGCAACGTGCATACCGTGTGGAACCTAATCTCCATTCCGGCGAGTCATCACTCAATTTCGCCTTCTACTGTCCATTTTTCGTGGCCGTAAGCAAAAAGTGTTTAAATTTAGTATGCTGTTAATCTGAAGTAACTTTGAATTTTATCCAGATTATTTAGCACTTGGTTAGTTATTTTTAGTGGTATCTTGTAATTCTGTTTTTTTTTTTTTTTTTTAATATATTTCATTTCCTTCTAAATATGTTACGTTACGGTCTACTTTATGAATAATCTAAAATTTGCATGGTTATTTTGCTTCTAATTTTCTTCTTTTCTCAGAAAGCCTTGATTTTATTATATATAAAATTTCCATAGTTAATTTTTTTGGAGTTCGAGTTGAATAAATGCAGATTTGAACTCAATACTACTACCGTACGTGCTATTTCTCGGCAAGCAACCATTACGTAGGATACTTTATTGCTTCCAAAGCAAACAGTTTTTACCGAAGCTATGATCAGCAGGAGCAATATAGGTTTCGAATTCCGGTAGAATATGCCTTACGTCAAAATGCAAAAATCATAGAGGTTCTGTGATTACAAGTAACTACAGTTCAAGTGCTACGTGGATCTGGATCAACGTACTTGAAGCCGGCCTCGGTAGCGTAGGGGCTAGAGTGCTAGCTGCGCGTACCGAAGGTCGCCGGTTCGAGTCCGGCCGAGGGCATGGGTGTTTAGTGTTGTGTCTGTGAATGTCTTGTCCGTGTTGTAGTGTCCTTGTGTCAATACTTGATAGCAACAAATCACATTGAGCTGGCTGTATGGCCCAGTAGCCGAATGCCAAAAAAAAAAAAAAAAAAAAAAAAAAAAAAAAAACGTGCCTGAACGCGGAATATGGAACTGTAACAGGTCGCGTGAACTTTGCTCCGTAACTGTTGTTAATGGTCTCTGTTTTGCAACATTCGTTTGTCGTGATGTAATGGCCGCTCTCGTTAACGTGGCTGTTACTGCGCCGCGTGGGCCACTGCACCTAGTTTATGTTGGCACGCCTGTTAAGCTCACTGAATAGAAACTGCTGAACTATGGAGCGGGTGCAGTAAACTCCTTTCTTTCGAGAACAATGGACTTACAGACATTGACGCTGGCAAATAGGGCGTTTACAGTTTGTGCGAAGGGAGAAAGTAATAGTATTTTAGAGAAATGAAATATTTTCGGCATAACCACTTGTTTGCGATATGATTAAACTTTTCTGTTCGCTGTTTTAAATATACTTTGTGACGTATATGCCACATAACCAGCCCGCCCGATCTCTATTATTTTCAGATTGCAGATGTTTTGTTTTAAAGTTAATTGTTAATTTTGGTTTTCTGGTATTAATGATTCAAGTACTAATAATGATGCCTTTTTTCTGGCGCTAGAGAATTCATTGTTGTTGCGGCGCAAGAGAAGCTTGCTAGCTAGGGAGCGTTCATAAACTACGTAGCTCGTTCTTGGGGAATGCGGGGGGGGGGGGGGGGGGTTGGCAGGAAAGCTAAGCTGGCTACTTGGAGGGATATTTCCGAGCCATACCACATAGCTTTTCATTCATAATTCATATTGTTTGTCACAGTTAAAATGAGGAACAGAACACAGAATAACATTTAAGTATTTATTTTCTTCATTTAATTATCTCCGTATGTAATTTATGGCAAGTGAAAACGGTACAAAATATCTTCTGGAATCAATGGGGAAGAAAGGTACATGCTTAGGGGGGGCGGGGGAGAGAGGTGGGAGATAAAAGCCACATCGGGCTATGTGGTGGGGGGGGGGGGGGGTGTTCTCAGGAGGCCAAAAAGGAGCTACGTGGTTTATAGACACTCCCCTTACTACCGCACAGTGCAATCTTCACATATCTACAGAGCTACAGTACAGTTTGCGCGAAGTTACTGCTCACTAAAGACATGGCACAGGCTTGTAGGGTGCTGAAGCACAAGCCTCCACTTGTATAACTGAATAGTACGAGAGTTTTGTTAGCTTGAGAATATAAATTCATGGTAGTAGAAGAACTTTATAAATATTTGTATTTTATTTGTTTTGCGTCAGGAGTCGTCAGCCCTTATGAAAGCGTCACAGAATTGATACATAGATTGGGCTGGGATAGTTTGGAAGACAGACGACGGAGCTTGCGTTCGAATTTATTGGAGAATATGCGAAAAAAAATTAAATTTCGAGTGCAATGACATAATTCTTCCGCCAACCTATTTAGGTCGCAATGACCAGAGGGATAAGATTAGAGAAATAAGATGCCGTACTGATGCTTATATGTATTCCTTCTTTCCTCGCACTATTCGGGACTGGAATGGGCGGGTTTAGGATTGGTGCTTAGCACCCTCTGCCACCCACAATGTTTGTGATTTGCAGAGTATGAATGTAGATGTAGATGTATAAATGAAAATAAGTGGATTTTTGTATTATTATTTGTAACAATAATAGTATCCATCATTTGAATTTGAGAAAGAGAATAGTATTGAAAAAAGAATAAAAGTTTATAAAGTTTGTTCAAAAGAGAAAGAAGAGAAGAGGAGGGGAACAACCTGCTTGTACGACGACTGTAGGAAGCATGAGTGGGCGTTGCTGCAACTTTAGTACTATAACTTTTACTGCCTCTGATTAATGAATTTGTTTCTATTTAAATTGTTATCGGCAATTTTTGTGTAATTCAGTGGAGTAAATATTGCGGAAATTGATTTGATTTAGTTGCATCATTGCGTAGTAAAGATAGGAAGACCGTATTGCGTTTAAAGCAGATTTCCGTTTGTATTAGAGCAGGACCAGTAAAATGCTAAAAATTATTCTACGGGCCACCAACTTAGATGGGCCTAACTTTCTTATTTACGTGCATATTGTTAACAAACCATACAAATTGTTATAGTCACGTACCGAGGTTCCTTAATACCAGCACATACAATAATATCACATGAAACGGCCACAACTTGATCCTCATAGGATAACCGCTCTGTCGACTGGAAACGTATTTAGTAAGGAGTCTATTATAGTAACTCACATCCGAACATCCTGGAATTACCAGATTTTCGCTGGTTATTGAGACACCTCAAGTTTTATGTTACAGCTAATGCTTTCAAACTACGAAAACTCTATCAACGTCCGTTCAATAGTTTTTAAGCGTTGCTAATCTTGGGAACCCGTTTCTAATGTCCTGATCCATCACTATATAACGCATATCAAATGGTTCCATACTTTCAGGTTATGTTCAGTTATTTTTGCGTAACACTAAAACAGCCATACGAAACATACAAGAATCGTTAAAAAAAAGTGAATTTCATTTTGGAGCCCTCCAAATTCTCGTCCTAACCCTTTTTTTGTGAATATTGTCAGTCTATAGTGATTTTACAGCACAGTTTCATAAACGTATTGATTGGAAGTTTATCTAAAATAGTGTTCGCCGTTTGCGACAAGGAGAGAGACAAGAAATTAAAGGGAAGTAGGACAGTGGTTCGAGAGACATGCAGTGGTCCAGTGACGGCAACAGCGGGATATTCGACAGTACGAAATCATCCCCTGGTCAGTAGGTGGGGGGGGGGGGGTAGATTCACAAAAGCTATATACAGCAGCCCGTGGGGTGTATCCTGGCTAGTCTTCGACAACTCAGCTACCAGGCGGTCACGGCGTCGCATTGTCGGCATCGAAGCGGAAGACGTTGCCAAGCTGGTTGCAGCTATCCTGGGAGCGCAGGAGACGTGCGTTTCTTGGAGGGTCACTAACACAACACAGGAGCAAAACATAATAGTGATTCTGTCAGAGTGGTTATTTATTTTATTTATCGTATGATTATAAACGAGATGCACAATAGGTAATGTACATATCACAAGCTTGTACAATTTCACATCTCAAGATATAATGTTTTAATCCAGTCAACTGCACTGATCGACGCATCATGGATTTCCGCCATTGTTCCCTTGCAGGCCCGAAGAGGACAGTCAGAAACGATGTGATTGATTGTCTGTAAGGTGGCTCCACAGTCACAATTTGCAGAATCTACCCAGCCCCATTTGTATAATAAGTAGGCGCATCTGCCTTGTCCTGTTCGAATTCGATTGATGATTCTCCACTGCCGCCTGGGGAGATCGAGACCTTGTAACCTTACTGAGGGGTCCTCAACTAGATTTTTATTGACTACTGATGACTGCTCCCAATGAGTTGTCCACAGCTTATTGGTGTTGAAAGAGGACTCTGTGAGGTTGATTGCTGTGCGCCATGGTGGTTTTCTTGATTTCAAGCGTTGGTGTTTCGCTTACAATGATCCGATTTTCTCAATTAGGACTGTTCTTGGCCGGTGTACGGCGTTGCAGGACTAGATGTAGGACCTGTTGGATGTTGTTGGACTTCCAGACCAGCCAACATAATATATTCCCGCCCAAAATCGTACAGTTTTGTGTCATCCTAACAAGTGTGAAATGAGTGCGAGTGAAAAGGACTGGTGTAGCATGTTGCTGTATCCCTGGGAGGAAGATGAATGGGCGAGGCCATCCAACGGCAGTCCTTTGTTCTACAGGAGGTTCTACAACTTGGTCTGTGAATGGGCCACTTCATATTCAAGTTCAAACGCGTAAATTCGTCACTTAGTTAATAACAGAGTTCAGTTAATTGCTATTCTTATTGTAAGACTGCAGAAAAAAATAATAACTCCGAGGTGTTGCGAGCAAAGCGACGATGGTTTTAAACAGAAAATAATTATCTATGTAAAACATATTGTCATCTAAGCATAGCTCCGTTATAGCTCAGCTTTAAAATTTGCAGTTAGAGATGTACGATATTAATGTGGTATTAGGCCATATTTCCGCAGTTACTACGGAAATTATTTACGGAGTTATTTTTAAAATTACGGATGTAAGATTTCATGCGAAAGTTCGGCACTTGCGGATAGTAGACATGAGGGATAAAACACCATCAGTTGTAACGTGCGACTAGTATTAACTAGTGATTGTCGGTGAGATATGCAATCTATTACCCACTTCTTCCCAAAGTGTCAGCAAGCTGCACGCGAGTCATCGCTTGTTGATCTGAAAGGCAGATACAACAATTTGATGATAAACGTGTAGCTGCAGACCTACTTCTTTTGTATGCATTAGTTATTTATGAGTTTTTCTCGTTTACACATTAGCTTCAAATTTTATATTTTATCTTCTAAAGTTATAGTTTGTGCCATAAATGTTCTCCCATACACCATAAAACAGTCACTAAAATTTTAAGTCGCGTAATTTACCGTTGCTTTTCCATGAATGTTTAGTCTTATTATTAAGTATTAATGTATGTGCGTAAGAAATTGTTTATTGTTTGTTGAGGTTAGTGCGCATTCTGCATGAGAGATAAAAGAAAGGAGAGTGACCAAGTGCTACTTCCACATACGTCGGACGAATCACCATCAACACTGTTTTATCCTCTGGAGTATCGGAACTCAGCACAAACGATTTAGATGGTCCTGTGATGAGAAACTGAGCACCACTTTTTTTTTTTTTTTTTTTTTTTTTTTTGCTGTCGGCTGTCTTTCGACTGGTTTGATGCAACCCTCCATCGTTTCCTATCCTGTGCTAACCTCTTCATTTCTACATACCCCTTACAGCCCACGTCCTTAATTATCTGCTTCATATATTCTAATCTCTGTCTTCCTCTACAGTTCTTACCTTCGACAGTTCCCTCCACTAACAAATTAAACAATCCAGCATGTCTCAAAATATGACCTACCAGCCTGTCTCTTCTTTCTGTAAGCTTCTTCCACAAACTTCTTTCCTCACCCATCATTTCCAAAACTCGTTGATTTCTTACTTTGTCTGTCCACCTAATTTTCAACATTCTTCTGTAGCACCACATTTTGAATGCTTCAATTTTCTTTATTTCCGGTATTCCTAGAGTCCATAAAGTGCTGTGCTCCACACAAAGAGTTTTAAAAAGTTCTTTCTAATTCCTAGATCAATATTTGAAATTAAAAGGTTTCTCTTTTTCATGAAGGCTCTTTTTGTTAGTGCTATTCTGCTTTTAACATCATTCCTGCTTCGGCCATCAGTTGTAATTTTACAAAATAATGGTAATTCCTTTTACCATTCGATTTTAAATTAATACACTGTCCCCAGCATAAGAAAAATACAATGTAATCTCAGAATCATTGACCACCAAGACGGAAATTTCAATTTCTTACGTTTTAAATAAATTTAAAATTATTATTAAGACCTGTACACCATACGAGAAAAAGGTAAATAGTATTGTGAATAAACATATTAAAAATAGATATTTTATAACGTGTGAAATAGACTCTCATATTTAAGTTAATATTTTTTCTCTCTTTATTTCACTACTTGCAACGAACATTGTTATATCACAAGAATAACATTTGTATTTCCCCCCCCCCCCCAAAAAAAAAGATTGAGATATTTCATGAGTTAAATGAATAAAAAACTGAATAAATGCAGAGCTGTTCGTTCATTTTAAAAAACTTTTTCATTATATTTTGGTACCAGAAACTTCTTTATGTATTCTAATTATATTAAATATGAAGCAATTGTTTCGTTGTTGTACGATGTTTGCATCAGAGAAAGAAGATCCTATCGATGCATGTGAGATAACAACCATAGAGTTAGTTGTTAATTGTAAAGTAACTAGTGTAGGTGACAGTAGAAATAATATGGTGGGATGTTTAAGTTGTCTAACATGTAATGCAAAGAGTTATGCAATGAATATCGCTGACTGCATCATGACTTTTGTTTTCGTTGACTGGTGGTTGTCATGGATGTTTTAGTAGTAGAAGTTTGACTTGAAAGTCGTTGAATTAAGATTTGTTAAGCTTATGAGAGTTTCCATACTGAATGTGAAATAAATAATCAATGTTGGAAAAATGAGAGAAGAATTATTTAATGAGTAATGAATAAAATTTATCAAGATAATGGTTTGTACTAAACAGCAGCGAGGCGGCTATCGTTCGTAATTTTTGTTTTAAATCCAGAATGCATAACGGGCCATATTAAACGGCAAAAGGAAGCATTAACCTCGCAAGCGCAGTGAAGTTGCGATGAACCAGCAATGTAGCCAGTGATACATAAAACCAGACAGTTTACATACATAGTGCTGCCATCTTAATGTAACATTCATTGTGAACAGAGAATCGGGAATTGGAAAGATGATGGAACTAAAAAGCAACTCACTCCTTGGAAACAAACATTGGCAATTGGCATCGAGAGTGTTCGTCTGCTCAACGCAACAGGTGCCCCAGCGCGCCTGACATCCCGCCATACAAACTGTCGGCTCGGTGACTCCGCGCAAGACGAATTCAATTTGCAGGGCACCACAAGAAGGAAAGAGGGTTACCACAGGCATTAATATTAATATTCCTTTCTATAAAACTGACTACTGTGACACTGTCAGACATTTTTGTGAGGTACTGAATACATTTGCCATTAACTCTAATCTGATCGGTGAAAAATAACCCTACTGGTCATCATAAACACTATTTTTTCGCTTATATTATCTGCTATATAATAATAGAATGTTTGGGCAAGTTGTATACAGTTAGCAAATTTTAGAAAAATCTCAATATTTTCTTGTGGATCATCCCGATGAGACAATTGTAAGTCGCAACATTACAGGTAGAAGTTATCCTTCCTGGCGTACTACGTAAACCCAAAACGACTTCTGGCAGAGCAGAAGAATGCTTTACGATACAATGAGTTTAATGGTGTGCGGTGGTTTCGATCACCTGTAAAACGATTCACGATAGACTCACTAAATTGAACCTAAGTTATTAAAAAGAATTCTGAAACAAAGTGTTAATTGAGTAACACAGAAATGTGTAAACCGAAGGTCCTCGAGAATCGCTGACACCGTTAACTGATTGACTGGGAGGTGTACTGCTTGTCACAGAATGCTTCTTCAAATTAAGTAGAGAGACAAACATTACCTAAGGTAATCCAGTAGGAGAAAGGTTGATTTTCTCTGGACTAATAGTATTTGTCGAGTTACCAATGGGAAAATAGCAGCTCAGTGCATGTTACTTCTTTTCAGCTATAAAACTGACTGCCTTTTCGACTAACACCGATTTCGTCTCTCCCTCACATGTATACTGTCTGTTTTTGCCGTACTGTTCATTATTAAAAGTGAACTGTATTATTAACAATTAACAAAAAAAATTGGTTCCAAATTCTTAAAAACCAGAAACGATCGCGTCGCAAACGCTTTCCATAGGGTTCTGTAGCATTTTACACCTGTTTTTGAGGGTGTAAAGATGCGGCACAAAAAATGTGTTTTCTCAGTATTTCTGTAAAATTTCGGCACAAACGGTGAAAAGCGGAGAAATTTATACATAGTTTGTTGGTACCAGAATAATGTGGATAAAATAAACTATGGAAGCAATCTAATAAAACTAAATTTTAACTAAATTCCTTATTTCATACCAACAACTTTCTGAACGATTTTCGGAATTCGTATTCCATTAGTTACTAAATTAAATTAAAATTTTATAAAATAACATAAGCCACACTTGGTGGCGTACGAAAAAAAAAATAATAATAATAATAATTTTTCTATGCTTGTTACTCAATCATACCGATTTTTTTATTATTTGTCTACGGATGTAATGAAATGTATCTACCTGTGAAATTTCATCACAATTAATTCAAAGGCGGAATACGAAAAGACATAACGATATTATAAGGTTTGAGTTTCTGCGACATGGTTATGGTTGAGGATTCCTAAAAAACGGCCCATCAGCAGTCAGGTTAACATAGTCAATAGATAGCTTACATAAGCTGACCCAGTCATGTTATGCAAAGATATACTCAAAATTACATTACAAGCAGAAATGTGAAGATCCATTAAAATGTCTAAAACTGAACAATACGAGATTTGAAAAGTTGCTTCGTTTTGTAATAACACTGAAACCGAAGTAGTCTCTTTCGTTGTATTGGGTTGGTTCTCCTGGTAGAGCGAAGTCGATTTAACACATTGACTGCCACGTGAGCCAATGTTGGCTCACAGTTGCATGGGTTATGACGCCACGTAAGCCATATTTGGTTCACGTATACATTGTGCAGAGTTGTGTTTAGAGGCTTCGTGAGTCTCATGGGGCTCACAGATAATGCGTTTCAACTATGGGTTTAATAGTTGTGGCTCCACTGAACACTCTGATGTTCTTAGCAATCAATATTTTTGCATTTGGTAGCCCTGGTGATTCCTAACTGCAACCGTCAGAGATCAACTTTCGACGACTCAGCTGTAGTACTGTTTTGTTTTGCTGATTTCTCGTGTATGCTATTTGAGGTTACGTTTGTGTATTTGGTTAGTTTCCTAGTTTATTGTTATGGCCAAAAGAAGACAAACTTTTGAAGAACTTGAACAGCTAGTGAATGAGGCTATGTAAGATAGCTTATCAAGTTATCAATTTTATATGTAGCTAATATAAGCAAATAAACTAAGAGTTTGAATCATTTCTTGAAAAACGATTTTTTTGTACCTATTGTGTTTTAAATGATGTGAGCCAAATGTAGCTCACGTGGCGACAGATCGTAATTCCGTTAAAATGTAGTTGTTGGGCCACGTGAGCCATATATGGCTCACACCTGTTATCAATCCAGATCAGTCATAACTTGATATTTTATGAAGTAACTTAGTTCTACATGATCAAAAGAAGACATCTGATGCAAAAAATCAATTTGGCCTCACAAGTAATATTCGTGATTTCAATGTGGCATAGCAATACATAGTCCAAGTTTCATCATGGCAGTCAATGTGTTAATGGTGCCGAACGTTTCAGCCTTCCTTCCGTCAGCCTTTATTGAACCAACAGCGAAATTGTATGACTAGGAACTTCGGAATCCATCGCAGGAACAGTCACACTATGAGTTTCAAATCTATTTTACAAATTGGAATGTCGTATCGCTTGAACGATAGGTGTGACAATGTGGAGCTCCACTGGGTACGATACACGTTCTTCACAGCCAATAACTGAAGGCTTTATCGATAGCACCGCAAATTCATATAAACATGATACGTGCCTTCACAGTTCAATATTCCGTCAGCGAAATTCCGTATCAGATGTTGCCACATATTATTGTGCCACAAAAATTAACTCCTTCTCCTTAACTTTCACAGTGACCATGCGTTTCACTAAATGAATATGTATGAGATATGTTCACTCTGTATGTGATTGGACAGTCCTCCAACGCTCAGTAGCAGAGTTGGTGACGCCTGATGTTGTACTAACGTCCATAACCAGTTCTTCTTGATACTCACTTTACTTTTTCGTATCCAGACAACATACTATTTTTGCCCAATATTGGACAAAGTTGTCTTCGCAGCCATAAATCGTCGAGTGTTGTTGAAAATTGGCACTGCTGGGAGGCATAGAGATTATCCATGGTCTGCTGTTGTCCACATCCACATCGATCGTCTGTTGTCAGCTATTACTGGAGCCACGCCTCTTCTTATACGGTTGGGGGTTCTCCATTTTACCCAGTTCAATTTTATGCCAGGAGGTTCTTCCTCAGATATTGGATACCAGTTTGGAGGATCCACATTCGTCCGGATTAGAAAAGGTCTCCTAGCCTTCTAGGTGGAATGCTTGGTATCGCAAGCATTACGTGCCTTTCATCAAACGTTTGTTCGAATTGCTCTTTGTACTCATGTGAGTTACGGTGTATTTTTGGTTCAGCAAAACCAGCTGGTGTATTGAGGTTGGTTTCATGCAGCCACTCACTATCCAACAAGTGTCCAAAGTATCCAAATAGGCTAGGCTATACCTTCTTTTTTTGAAAAAAAATATTCGCATTGGTTCCAAAAAGTGCTTGCATACCCTGTAGTGGAAAAGCAGAGTGCTTTAGCAGATGTGCGCAATACCGCCGGATTCGCTCCACATTTGCTGTTATAAAACTTTTTTGGGGATATTGATTGTCATGTGTGCTTAAGCTGAAGTTAAAAAGCAGTGTTTCTTGTTAGTAAGACTTCTATCTATAGTGACTTCCAAGTGTTCTGACTGCTCTGTATGTTCCAATGGGTGGCCTCCCCGTGGAACAACCAGCTTCCGTTTTGTCCCTCTGGAATGCAGGCGGAATGTGCAGATTTCGATTTGGGATGGGTTGGGTTTCAAAGAGTTGTATGACATAAGCGCACAGTGACAAAAGCGCACAGTGACAAAAGCGCACGGTGACAAAAGCGCACAACCCAAGCGCATCTGACTCTTGGCGTCAGCCACGCAGTGATCGCTTCCTGCAGCGGTTCAGTCGCCCAGCGCTCCTGGTACTGGAAGGTCATTAGCGACCTTGATTTATTATATCATTTAATGTTAGAAGATCGATATAAATCCAAAAACCACTCATAATTTGGTTATTGTTGCTTGCTGTTATGATTTATTCAGAGATGCATTCCTCGAAAAAAATTACATACCTCATTATAAAATAAACAGAAATGAAGAACTTCAAACCGAAAATCTTTGACCATTAGTTGGAGGGTGACGGTTAGGTACATGCTGCTGAATTTTCCGTGAGAGACTTAACAGCCGTGCAGGTGTAGGGTTAACACCCCGCAAGGCAAGAACTCATTAGGGTTACTTTCTGACATTTCAAAATATGTATTCATATTATTAAAAATTCACACTGATATTTAAATATTAATTTTGTGTATAATTTATTAATTTGTTTTATGCAACAACATAATTATGAAAATTATTAATATTGATTTAATAACAATACAGATGAAGATGAGATAAATGAGTCAATGGTAGAATATTTTATGAACGTGCCTATGAACCAAAGAGTCCGACATCAGCAAAGTTTGAGTTCTGTTTGAAGTCCATTTCATGCCTAGCAAAAAAAATTCAGTCTCTATGCTGATACAACAGTAAAATTTTTAATGTAAGTAAAAATAAAATGAAAGTGGGAACTGTCCGAATTTTTACGTTTT
Source organism: Vandiemenella viatica (assembly GCA_031002005.1). Classification (NCBI taxonomy): domain Eukaryota; kingdom Metazoa; phylum Arthropoda; class Insecta; order Orthoptera; family Morabidae; genus Vandiemenella; species Vandiemenella viatica. Next base: position 7,046,231 of record CM061914.1, read on the forward strand.
GCTATATCTGTTAGAATCAGTAATACAATATAAGTACTAAATGAAGTTTTAATTACAGTATAATTAACCACATGGAAAATTGCAATTACATCACAAGAAGTAACTTGTATTTTTTGAAGGCTTCTGTGATAGTATTAAATATAAAATAATAAGTGACGCGAAGGTAATAAACAATATGAATAAACTTATGTTTATGCCGCTCTGTAGGAAGCGGTTCCGTTACTTTCCATTACAGCAGTCATCAGTGGCTGTCGCAGGCGAACTACGCCAGCATCTGACGCTGCATAGGAAGCGCACCTTGTCTGGGCTCGAAAGTGCGTTCTTTTCTGGCCACTTCGACCCAGACCTTTATGTCGCCTGTGCGCTTTTAGTCGGACACCGATTCAAAGAGTTGCCTTTGCAGTAAGTGGACATGGCTAACAGGGCTTGTTCTGACTGTTCTTCAACCCTTTGGACCACTGTATCCTGTATAGCGATTGTCAGGTCGTCAACGTACAATAAGTGTTTGGTATTAGGACACACAAATAGGAGTCACTAGTAGAGATATTAAATAAAATAGGGATAGCACTATGTCCTGAGGTAATCCATTCTTTTGAATTCTCCATCTCTCTTCTTGTTATACAGGCTAACATAGAAACGTCTATTAGTGAGTAGAGATTAGATGAGTTTCATGAACATAAAATCTCTGCACAGGTCGCATAGTAGTAGTAGTCTGTGGTTAATGGCGTCACACGCCGCAGAGAGGTCTCCCAGCGCTGCTCCTGTCACCCGTTTACTGTTCTTTATATTCCGTCAGCTCTTGTCTTGGTTCTTCTCAGTGATAACACGTAAGAATAAGTGATACTGCTGCTCTGGGAGACTTTCTCAATTGTATTTATACTGACAACAAATCTTCTCGGGTTTGCAGTCGGTTTGCAGGCCTGGTATTCGTAACGGCAAGATCTCCGGTGCATAATTGACCTGGTGATGGCTGCTGAGCAAGTTGCCGAAAGCTTATCGCTTTTTAATAAAATCCGGCTGTAAACCCGAGAAGATTTGTTGTCATTTATTCGCCGGGAAAGCCTACACTCATATATTTATACTGTTCTGAATATTTTATTAATCTATACAGTTCTCTTTCTATCTCTCTCTCTTTTCCTCTTTGTTGGTGGGTGAATTAGTAAAAGTTTATCCCCTATGGTGGTAGAAATCTGTTGTTCTAAAAACTAACTACCTTTGTGGAATATAATTCAAGAATTTATGCAGGACCACTAGTGTATTTCTGTTGATGGAGAGTATAGCTATTCAAAACACATAGCACGGAGGGTGATTTTATTCATTTCTAACAACCAGCTTCCGTTAAACAACCCTCACGTTTTTATTAAAATAATTTGGAGGTAAGACTACCGTCAGTGAATTGTCTTTGCAATCTTGCGAAAAGTCATAGAAGTGTGCATATGGCTGCCCAAATGAGCACACGTTCCCTATACAAATAGAAGTACAAAACTGCTAGAAACTTTACACGGAGCCTACTACCAACTTCTTGAAATAATTAGATTTCATGTTGGATGGAAGCTGTTGAAGTACTACTTTTGTGCTTCATTTGGCGCTTTTAATTTTATTTGCTTGTGCTTTTAGGCTCTTTTTTTTTTTTTTTTTTTTTTTTTTTTTTTTTTTTTTTTTTTGCAGAAATGCAGTGTCTGCTGGTGTTGTACACGAAAACACATGCAAACGTACAATACATAAATTTTAACAACCACTGTCATATGTTAGTGTATTGTAAACTTTGCTTAAATACTTACACGCTCTGAATAGCTACATATGTCAGAACTTTAATGATACAAGCCTTTCTGCCAACTGATGTTTCAAAATAACGAACCGCCATGGTTATATCTTCATTACTCGTGATGGTCATACAGTTTAAAACTCAGTTCTAATATTAATCGCTGAGCCTATTATAACGTTACTTATGTAATTATTAGCTACTTCATGTGACTTCATCCGATTTGAAGTGCCCTCTACTATATCAGTGTGTCTTTTCAAAAATATTAATACTAATACATTGTATTACTTTATGAAAAATTATTTACGGACATCAACAAAAACACTGTTACAATAATATTCAACAACTAAACTAAGAAAAATATTCACTATCTTAGGAGTTATTTCATTTTAACTTCTCAGTACCATATATTATGGTACTTGTTGTTTTCAACAAAACACGCAAATTTTGAGAACACGGTACCATCAAGCAGACAACATATACTGTTCTTGGTTTTAGGAATGTACAAATTATTTCTGACACTTTCAGTGTTTTGACCTATGACTTATTGATTGGCATCGAATTTGTGAGATTTAATGAAGATTCATCCCCTGCCTTCTAAATTCCTTCACAGTGGAAGCTGTCTTAGATTTCTGTTAAATATTTGATTACTTTTGATTGGCAAGTCCTAAAATCACGTAACGACTATAATTATGATTTTAAGTATTTTACATAACTTTGAATAATTGCCGTGTCTTTGTCATTTTGTCTATTCGATCAATTAATTCTTTTTTGAAATACCAATTACGTCCTCAGTTGACATATAGTGTAACTAAAAATATGGGTTACACAGAAATTTAGATGTTAAACTAGAAACGAGTTGTTTCGTTATTTTTATTAATAATTCCACAATCTTTCAACGTCATTTAGTATACCACCAAAGCCCCTCAGGCCTCTGAACTTTTTAGCCACTGCTGGGTATGTCACTGTTTATCCGGTATATATTTAGTATTGTACAATTTCACAATTTTTGTAGCCCACGATTTCTCATAAGATAAGAGCATTCTGATGATATCTGAGGTGTTCTCCTATTTCAGTGTTGGCACTGCAGAGGTTATCTTGCGAAATAACAGAAATAAGTTAGATATGGCGAAAAATAGATATGTTGGTATATATATATATACAGGGTGTTACAAAAAGGTATGGCCAAACTTTCAGGAAACATTCCTCACATGCAAACAAAGAAAATATGTTATATGGACACGTGTCCGGAAACGCTTACTTTCCATGTTAGAGCTCATTTTATTACTTCTCTTCAAATCACATTAAACATGGAATGGAAACACACAGCAACAGAACGTACCAGCGTGACTTCAAACACTTTGTTACAGGAAATGTAGAGACTCTTCGTGCTCGTATTGTGGACGGCTGTGATACAATACGACATTCTCCATGACTGCATCAGCGCATCAGGGATTCCATGCGACGGAGGGTGGATGCATGTATCCTCGCTAACGGAGGACATTTTGAACATTTCCTGTAACAAAGTGTTTGAAGTCACGCTGGTACGTTCTGTTGCTGTGTGTTTCCATTCCATGTTTAATGTGATTTGAAGAGAAGTAATAAAATGAGCTCTAACATGGAAAGTAAGCGTTTCCGGACACATGTCCACATAACATATTTTCTTTGTTTGTGTGTGAGGAATGTTTCCTGAAAGTTTGGCCGTACCTTTTTGTAACACCCTGTATACTGACTTTTCAGTGATGAACAGCTAATCCAAATGGTATACTAATTTCGCACCAAACTTCATTCAAATCTTTTTTTATAAATAATTCCGTCAAAAAACAACTGTTTTGGTGAATTTTATTTTATTTTATTCCCCAGACAATTTTAGCCCGGGTCAAAGATTTTTGTGCCGGTGTTATTACAGAAGCTGTAGAAAGAAGAACAACTGATTCATTAGTTAACAATGACACTGGTTATCTACTCAGTGCGGCCTGGAATCCGACTATTAAAATGTTGAAACAGTTGCGTCTCGGTAACGAGCAGAAGAGTGGATGACGTCATCGCGCTGTGTTGGCTTTCGTCTTCTACCGTTTCCGTGGAGCGGGTAAGCAAACAGTTAATCACTGACACTTGGTTGAAATTGAGGGCTGAGACAGACGCCTTCTAAACGCCCCACGAGTGTGGCATTTTTACGCGACCGGAAGCCCCAGAATAGTTTATTTATATACAACGCCGTCAAAAATTTCGATCTTACAGCCCTTCAGATGTTTTTCTCACAAGGCGCTGAATTTTAGAGATAAATCACCCAGCTAACCAGCTGCACTATCCAAATCACTAAAATCCCCCCTTCTTTGAGTCGCAACGGAAAATAAACCTTTCAATAGTAGTACCCTCCTTAAATGTTGCCAACACTAATATTTTTTAAGACACAATAAGTTTTTTCTAACGTGGTATTGTGACTGAAAAATACAGAGCTTTATCGGCCAAATAAAGTTAATCTAGAATAAGTGTTGGACAGTAAAAATTATTTAAGCTGCTCTGCTGTGTTTATTATTTCTATTATAACTTCTCATCTTCAGTTGAACTAGCGAGGATACTCACCGTGAGCTGGACTCTGGGCTTGCTCCTCGTCAGCACTTTGAGGTGATATCTGCTGCAGGTGGATGGTGGGATATTGGTCTGCGGCCACTGTTTGCACAGCTCCCCCGATATTGGCGACGTCTCCTCTTCCGACGTATGGGCTGGCGGGTGGTGGGTGAATAATATAGGGCGGCAGCTGGCGGCCAGATTAGGAACCCATTGCACTGCTCCGCTCATAAATATTCGCCCAGTCCTCCCAGCTGGTACGAGGACTCAGCTTCATGCAGCCCATCTTCATTCCAGGAGCTCTCCTGGACGTCCTTCCACCTGCTGCCGCACTCACAAGGTGTCAGCGAGTGCGCTCCGCAGTCAACTGAGGTCACACTGCAGGCTCTAAGTGAATACCGCCTCAGCTGCTGGAGAGGTCACGTGAATCCGAGACTGTTATATCCGAGTTATTCTGTAAAAACGTCTATAAAAAATTAATTCCTGGCCTGATTAGACAGAAATTAAAAATGATATATTCGTGCCTTCATGTAATATTTACTATAAGATTTACATAATTCTCTACAAAATGACCCGTATACAAAATCTCCTGTCAAAAAAGTATATATTAAAGAGTCATATTTCCTACAGTGACTGATTCCACTGACCATTATCTCCAAAACTATTACTATAGTTTCACTATGATCTTAGAGAGTGTATGTATATATCGTTGTAAATTATGAAACTATTCTCGAGTCAATATTTTCAGAAAAGGATTATTAAGCAGATTTGTTACTTTTTTTTTTTTTTTTTTTCCGCAATGCAGGAAATAAAATCCAAACGTTGTGACAATCGATGACCTGTCAGCTTTCATTTGTTACCCATCAAGAGTATTTAAAAATAATTTCCAGCACCCGTAAATCCCTATAATTATAGTCACCACATTTATTTTTTTCTTCAAATTTTACATTATGAGACTGTTTGGGGAAACTAAAATAGGACGTAGTTAAAAAAAATTTTGGTTAAAGAATTGAAAAGTTATGAGGCTATGAAGAGACGTACTGCCGCCACCTATGATGTACAGTAAAATTGTACAAAAACTGTGTCTATACGTGAAACATATTAAAAAATAAATTAAAAAAAAACAATAATGATAATATACACTGCTGATGGTGTGAGAATATTTATCAACTATCGATGATAATGATAAATATATATGTATGTATGTACGTAAGTTCGCACACCACAAAAAAAAGATCTAATTGAAGCATTTTAAGAATATCATTTTCATCACTAGAATCTACAAAATTTGTGATAATTTGGGGTCTAAAACCATATTTTTTTTCCCTTCCGTGGCCGCAATTCCCAAAACTGATAAATGCATTTCAACAAAACTTAGCACAGTGATAACTTATGTCATCAGTTAACACATTGAAAACTTTTTATTGGCACCAGGACTAGTGTTGCAAACTGAAAAAAAAAAATGTTTTTTTTTTTCAGATTTGTGAAAAAAAACATGAAAAAAAAAACCTAGCACCCTTGTTTTTTTTTCTAAATTTGTTTTTTTTTCAGAAAACAATATATTTGATAAATTATAGTTTTATTTATGGAACTTACATTTTACATGTGTGTTTTAAACCTTACTAAATCATATAATATCTTACATAATGATTCATAAATGTATCTATATAGGTAACATAATTTTTTATTCAGCCTCTATGTCGGTATCACATTCACTCGTATCAGTACTACCAACATTAGTTCGGTCGGAGTCGGAATTTTCTGTTTCTTCTTCTGTCCCCTCTAGATCCATAACTCCAGAAATAGTTACATTTTATTGTACTGGTTGTATTGCATACAAAAGCTTTTGAGATTGCAATTGTAAATTGTGAGCAAAGTACACACTGTGAATGAAGACTGCACCGATAGTTCTTAGTTCTGTATTACGTTCTTTTAAGTTTGAATTTAAATCTATTATCATACAAAATATGAGCTTCATTTGTTTTCAATCGTTGGTTTACGCCAACAGTTGCAAGGAAATTATTCATAATTACTGACACAATGACACACAGTATCACTAAACGCTGCGAGTTTAACAAGTATACGAATATAAGGAAAGCACAACAAGTAATAAAAAGAGGCAAAAAACCGTAGTTAAATTTCCTAATTTTTTGAAAAGATTCGTAGGTCTACAGATAAATTTGTAGGGCCTGGCAGCACTAGTTCAAATAGTGAGTATGAATCCAAACAATGGGGAACGGGGACTCCTTCTCACGCAACCTAGCCTTTTCGGGAAGTCCCCATTCGTAAAAGAAAACTTCAGTCAATGTTATCAATATTATTGTAATTTTTTTTTTCTACTGAACCAGAACAATATAGTAGATTTAAAAGTAAGATAAGTACTTAGTATAAACTCTAAAACAGTGATATTAAAGGATAAATTCCTTAAAAATTTGAAATTTAGTAGTTATGAAAAAAAAAAATTGTCCCAGAATAAAAACATGTTTTTTTCACAGTTTTTTTTCATGTTTTTTTTTTTCACGTCAGAAAAAAAACTGTTTTTTTACAACACTAACCAGGACTCTGTATCATAGTACTCTATGATACAGAGGCAATACAATAAATTTTGTGATCTTTTGAGTTTTGTTGTCATAGTTAACAAGTAGAATATTTTTATCTCATTATTGTAATACTAACCCCAAAGCCCGTCAAAAATGACGGGTTTAACTGAGTGTTATGGTAATTTATTTCTCTGCAGTCTTAAATAAATATAATTGTTATAAAATAATTATCATTTTTATTATCGTCCCTTGTGCTGTAAAAAATATTCAGTTGTTAATTGGTTCATGACGCATTTCAGCCTAACCCCAACTCCGCTAATATTGCCGTTAGAAAAGCAAAGTTTCAATCGCACGCGAATTAATACATTCCTTGTATCGCATGTCAGTGTCACCATGCATCGCGATATAAACTTAATCCTAAATCTTCACAGGTTCTCACACCTTTCTTTCTTATTACATGTGATGAAAATAGATGTTTAAACAACTGACACAGCTTACATCGGCTGAAATTATGATTCCAGTGAAAACGAAGGATGCTAAAAATAAATCTTAACACCTTACGCTGTTCCACGTAATATTTAATTGTGGTTTACGCTACATATATCGCGATCAATTTGGAACTTCTTTCATTCAAACCATGTAATGATTTCAGTAAAAAAAACGCAAGTGATGATTAATATGCCCATTTGAACGAATTACATAGGTTCCTTTAAGTGTTCTGTCAATTAATTGCTTAACTGAATAGAATTGTTATAAAATAAAATTCAATGTAATTCCTCGTGCCTTACGCTATAACAAAAAGTTGCCGTTTTCATCCGGGTCAACCTAACCACATACTTCAATCTCACACATATTAACACATGCAATGTCTCGCATTTTAGTGGCAATAATGCATCGCTATATATATTTGGGCTCTAGCGTATTCACTTGGACTCATAAAGGAATTGTCCTTTTGGTATGAAAATTGTTACACACGTTCGATGGATTATATTGTTTAATGTATGTTTCTCTTAGAGCTGTAAAATATACACATACCTCATAGACTTCACTCAAAAACTGCCGTAACGCGAGCGAGTGGGAGAAAATATAGCGAATTATAATGACCTTGCACACGTTCTTTGAACTATATTATTCGGGAATATGTTGCTATCACAGTCATTAAATATAAAAATATGGAACAATTTACACACAGTAATAACTGTAACAACTTTGAATCGTTAGCGAACCAAGGAGTTTAGTTTTTATAGTTCAAATGCAACCTGCACCATAATGGCGTTTGGTTCTTGTTGTTAAAAAATTTGGATTTATTAAACATTTTAATTATCTTATTTTTCGAGCAGAATCATTAGCAGCGCATGTGAATAGGTTGGAATGTAGCCTGGACCAGAATGGACATAGATGCTTCCTTTTTTAGCTTAATGAACTATGTTTTAATTATAAAGCTGGTATAATTTTCATCCTTTTTGGTCATTGATACATTTTGTTGCACGTAATAATAGTATCGCTGTAGGTCGCATACGATAACAAATGACGTAGGCACTCTAATCGCTTAGTGTGTAACGTTACGGCAGATTTTTTATTATTATAATTATTTGCTTGAAATTTGTGCATTATATACTATCTTGATGGGTGTATTAGAAACATATTACCAAATGATATTGTCTAAGGAACGTTTGCGTTATCAGTATACATCGCTATATGCCTTCTCCCAGCAGCTCTCCGCTTAACGTTACGGCACTTTTCGAGTGATGTTTGCAAGGATGGCTATATTATACAATTCTAAGCGTAACATATATTAAATAATATCATCCGACGAACGTGTGCAACAGTTTACAGACCGAAACGACAATTCCATGATGTGTCCCAGTGATTGCGCAGCAAACATACAACGTTTGAATAGCTGACATAGTTACATGTTGCGGAAATAATAGCCTCAGTAATATTACTCAGTGAAAGCAAAGAAGATTAAAATAAATCTTATAAACTTACATTCACGTAATATTTGTTTTAATTGTAGTGTAGGCTTCTCAGTTCGTGATCAGTGCGCAGCTATTTCCGTTCAAATGATTTAATAATTTCAATAATACGACACAGTTTAAATTATTATTATTTTTTTTTAAACTAAATTATTCCTGCCCTCTGCTATAGCGTCAAATGCCAGTTGTAATTCTGATCCATGCTAAGTATAGGGTTGCCAACTATACTGTTTTAAACAGTATTATACTGTTTTTCATTAAATTATACTTTTTACTGTTTAACAAAAATAAAGTATACAAAATACTGTTTTCAGCATCAAAATGCAGACACATTATTATTTGTTACACTTAGACGCTCACAAATTGTTTTTATTTAGTCAGAGGGTGCTCACTGCTCAGTGCAGTGCAGCCACAAACAAATCACACTGAGTTTCTGAACGAATCTGTCAGTGGCAAATATTCAAGACTGTCATTCCACTCACTGACAGACGTGCGAGTGTGGTGTGTACGTTACTATTACTACTACGTTACGTTCTCAGAATATAACCGTTGTTTGTGTGGACTTTGTAGTGATAAGCTTAGTGTACAAAAGATGGAAAGTGATACTACTGATACTACTCCTACAACGCCAAGTAAGAAAGCCAAACTATCGAAAGTAAAACAAAAATATAAGCACGAATGGGAATGCCAATATGACTGGTTAACGAGTGATCCACTGTGCAAATTTAATGCTAAATGCAAAATATGTGCTTTAACATTTACTATTTCTCACGCAGGTGTTGGGCAGGTTTGATACATTCGTTTGCGTCTTGCTTGATTTCCACTTATCTATTTTTTGATATGCTTAAATTATTACATATTTTTAGGTAACTATTTTACATAATATATTTCGTTTCCGTTTTTTTAGGTTAAACAACACTTGACCAGCAAAAATCATCAAGCAAAAATGGAAATGAGAAAATCTAGTGGATTGTTACAAAAGTTTTTTCCTAAAACTTCTGCTTCTACATCAGGCTTGTCTCCCCTTTCTAATGAAGATACCAAGTTAACAGCGGCCGAGTTAGCGATGACATACAATACTGTCAAGCATAATTTATCGTACAATAGCCAGGACTGTAATATCAAATTAAATAAGATTATCTATGTTGATTCCAACATAGCATAAGTCACAATCTAATCATAGCTTTCGCTAACATTGATTCTCGAAACTTAAACTTTTATCTTACATATCTATGGACAAAGAATTTAAGGAATATTTCTAATTATCAAAAGAATAATAATTAAATATAAGCATCTAATTATTGATATGACGGTTTAAACGCAACATATAATTTTTTCAGTGTTCGGTCAGTTAATTTATTCACCGATGCTTATAACTGTTATTAAAAACGTGCATAATAAAGAAAAATGGCGTAAAGCGTGACGTCATTGCGCGGAGTCATAGAGTTACGTCATGAGGTGACAGGTGACATTTAACGTGACAGACTTGCTTATTGTAATATTATAGATACAAAATCTATAAACTTTCTTGCAGTCGAAAATTTTATTTCTGTTATAAATAAGAAATCAGTTGGTATTCTTTTCAAATGCGGTTGTATTTGACTTTTCCAATCTGGGGTTCTTTAGGTATGTAATTAAAGTAACTCTTCTAATTCACAGCTGAAGGCCCTTCCTCCTTGGTTAGTTTCAGTGTTGGTGTAATCGCTAAAGCATTTGTTTATGTTTGAACCTAGTATTTTTGAAGTTTTGATATCTTAAAGGAAAATAAATAAATTTGAATCTGAATTATTTTCTTGGATTAGTTACTTCATCATTTAGAAACGAGATGCCTTTCAGAGACTTTCTGTCTCAGCCATTTTCTTTCCCTCTCTTGCACAGTTTAGCTTCCTTCAACCGTTAGCTACATCAATAGGCACAACTGCCAGCCACATATCCTGTGGCGCCCCCTCACTTTGTATTCACGCCTCTCCCGCGAGAGAGCCTCATAAATATGCGAATAGCATCGGCAGCTCGGGTCGTAAGGGATTAGGCGGCACTCTTAGCACCTGTCTACGGCGGACGCATGCGGTTAGAGTGAGTCGCAGAACCATCCTGAGGACGCTACCACTTGATGCAGACGAAACGTTTTAATGGTTGTTTACGCCTATCATTATGAAATAATACCACTTATGAATGCTTAGCGCACATTTATGGACCAATCCTTTTGGAGAGGTAACTTTTATGGGACTGAAATTTTTTCTTGGTAGCCATATGGTTGTCCAAAAATCACTCCACGCAAAAGACAATATTCCCAACTCATTGAATTCTATTCCTGCTATTGACGGTGTAAGTGTTTAATATTAATAATTCCAAAAGAAATCGTTGTCGAAGGCAGAGCAGAGTATAAACTACTAAGTTTGTTTAACAATTGCTCAAACTGTAAATTCCAGAATTAATAGTTTGTTTATACGCTTCTTATACCTATTCGTTGTACTTTAAACGTTAAAACATGTTAATTAATTAATATCTTTTTTTAGTCGCACATTAGTTTTTAGTAAAATGATTTTAGGACATTATTTAATTTTATTTTTATTTTTGTTTGTTCAGCTGCATTTTGAATGTTTCTGTATAGCTTCTTCCAATCTCTCTTTTCTTCATTTTTTACTTCCTTAAAGAGTTTAGATTCTAAAATTTGACATTCCCAAAAGTAGGTTCAATTTAACACGTTATCCTCCTGACTTCAGGCTAACGTAACCTAATCCGGTTATCCTACAAGGTAAGGAGATCCTATAGTTTTAAGTTGAATCCAAACTCCACAAGAACAAAGCAAAGCTTTACGAGAGGGCGAAGACAGTTATAGACCCCATAAAAATTTCCGCTAAGATTGGGAATAGAAGCTACTACCTTTTGATCTTCTGTCGGGTAGCTTAACCATTTAAGACGGGTGGCGTACGAAGCAATTTTTCTTGAAAGTGAAGGACCACTTTAAGGTTATTGAAAAATCTCGTCTCAAACTGGTATTCCAAATAGGCTATTTCAATTCCAGACGTAAAACCTACTACGCAACGATTAAACTATCTGCTATCCGCGAGAAAACATCTAAGAAGTATAATCTTTACATAGCTTGCCTCTGCAGAAAACTAGTTTCTTTACACTTTTTTCTAGGGAACGCAAATAAGCTATGGAAATGTTAGATTAGCTTTGAAAAGAGCATTTCAACCATTACATAATTTATTTAAGTCATAAACTCTTCTAAACTTCTAATGTAGAACGAAAGGGAATGTTATTACCAATTAATAATGACGGTTTTTAAATTTAAAACTATTTCTCGGTTCGTGCAAATAAACACATGAGGAGTAAATAATGAAGGCTTTGATTCGTTATCCGTCTCACTGAAAAAATTCACCGATTATTCGGTAAACCTTTATCTGTTCTCTATTACCAAACAAACATGGCGAGTAGTGCAACACTATTTAGACACGTTACAATATCTGTGTTTAATTTGCAAGTATTTATAATAATACCGTGTCTGCTGTTTTGTCACACAACGAACAATACACGACAGATTTCAACATTAAATTCGAAAGGTCCGTGCTGTAGGAACCGATTACTCTTTTGACTCGATACGAAAGTGTCGACTTTGAAATATCAAAGTGTTATTAAACGAAAATATATTTTTTGCTTCACAAAATGAACCAAAAACTGGAGCGCACAAATACATGCAGCAAGTGTAGTTTCAGTTATTATTATTGGAACATTAGTATTAGCTTCTGATTTTGTCCAGTGTCGCTTACACAGTGATGGTGCTTGCTGGTTGACATGGGATAACCTGGTTCCAGCCACATTTGTGTCTTGGAAGGAAGAATAGGGGAAATGGTGATACAGATTAGCTTGGGTTAGTTCCCAACATTTCTGCTTTGTGTGTAGAGAGAGAGGGTCAGTGACAGCCTTGATGGAAATTCGTCTGTCAAAAGGCGCGTTCCCACGATCCCTTGTAACGAAGGTGAGACGGGACGGGACGAATACTCAACTACACGCCATGGGAACAGGGCCGCCACTGCTAGCGGAGACGAGACGCAGTTATCCACTCTGAGTCGGTAAACATCACAGGCGTGTGTAGCGGTGCGCTGTAGCCATCGGTTTGCAGCAGCGGTGCGCACCCCTTCAGTTGCTGTAAATTGCTCTGTGCCAAACAACACTAGGCAACGTGGTGGGGAGGTGGCGGCGAGGTAAGCAAGGACTAACCTGCGGCCCACGGTTGTCCCTACACTTCGGCTAATGAGTTCCCGTCCCGTCTCACCTTCGTTACAAGGGATCATGGGAACGCGCCTTAATGGGGACGTAAAACTTTTCCTATACAAATTTGTATTTCAAAAGAGAAGACCTAAACTTTTTCATCCTCTCCTTTCCTTTCGAATATAAAAAGGTAAAGGTCTCGGGGATCCTACCGCTTCTGCCACGTGCCGTACGATCCGCGGAGTTAGAGCTCCGCACTCCGATTAAAACCGTCGGCACTAGAACGCATGTGACAGGGTCAGTGCCACATTCTGGCCTTCTCTATGTTCCCGCGGAGTTTCCTCCGCGGTGCTCACTGGATAGCAGGCTGAGTGGGCCTGGAGAACCGTTCCAGACTTTCAGCTTCGAGGAAAAAACCTCTGCTTCGTCGGGAATAGAACCCCTCTTTTGGAACATACGCCTTAAAAAGTTCCGTTGGCTTATTGGGCTGTTTAAGCTTTGAAACTACTCACTGCTTCCAGTAGACTTCTCCCGTAGGGACGTATAAATAGTTATAATGTTAATTTTTTTCTTACTTGAGATTTCTGGAAATGACAAGCACTGAGGAAATGACAAAACACGAAAACAAGAAGGTTATCAATCAAATCAGTGGCGCAGAATTCTTGAAACCAAAAATTTTCATCAACTTCTTAAAAACATGGTTCTGGCACTAAAAACACTGTCTGCAATAACCAATTTAGAAACGATTAAGTCAGAATATTACTTGCATCTGTTCTCACTTGTGACACCTGCTAGGGAAATTCACTACAATTACAGGAGGTATTTAAGTCACAAAGATGTATTATAAGAATATTTGCAGAATAAGTTCATTATACGGAAATCTGTTTAGACAGCCAAGTGTGGTTACTACTCTGCTAGAACAATACATATACTCTCCACGGAGTTGTGCGGTAGATAATCCGTAACACTTCAGTCTCTGTGCTCTTAGCTATATAACAAAATTAATAAAACATCTAAAATGATTACAATTTGTGAGTAATAAAATTGTGTGGAGCTTCTTGATGAAGTGTTGTGTCACAGGAAATAAATTGTTGTCCACGTAAACCTGAGCACTTCAAATCCAGCCTGAAAATGTTATTATATGCTTAGAGTTTTCATGCTGAAGTATGGTAGCTACAAAGGAATTAAAAATAAAAAAAAAGTTGTGTAAAAATTTATCAAGAAACTACGGTCTCTGAAAAATATGAGTGCAGTTCAGAATGAAACCTCTGGCTAGCTACAAAGACAAAAAACCTACATATACAAAATTTTATCATATTCATCTTAAAACTACAGCCTTTCGTTATTTTTCAATACAGTCACCATTCAAATTCAAGAATTTGCCATAGGTTTCCACAAAATTCGGCCTCCTACGTACCCTTAACGGCGTATTAAAGCGATTCAGTTCTTTATGTGAGTGTAAATATAAACTGATCACTGGGATGTAAGGGGAACTATCAAAAACGCTCCATTTGACTTTAATCAAAAATTATTTGGTATTTTGAGAACTATAAGGACGAGCGTTGTCACACAACACTGAATGTCAGCATTCCGCTCGCCTAAGTTTATTCGCTTTCACAGTAGACCTCTGAAGTGATCACGTTCCAAAAAAACTGAGCAGGAAATCTCTCTTGGCATCCAGAAAAACCATAACCATCTTCCATGAAACATGGCCGCGGGTATGACGCCACACCTTCAACTGATGTTTCGTTTTACCATTTACTTGCGCCATGCAAGTTTCTTCACCAGTCACAATTTTCCTCAGTAAAATTTCCACATTCGGAGTCGTAGCCTGAAATAAAGTCTAAGGCAGAGCCAGTGGATGTCTGTAGGCGTTTCTGGTACACAGAGACCACAAAACTTCCGGTGATCAAATTTCTCGTTGACAACCTCATACAAAAAAGGGCGACGAATTTATGGAACTTTTTCTGGATGTTCAGATATAGTAAATCTTTCAGTTTCTCGAACTGTTACGTCTTTATCTCGATGATATCATTATTATCAATAAAAGGCCCACACTCTTCTCTTCATCATAAACTTTTGTTGTTCCGCTTTTTTTTTTTTTTTTTTTTCGAATCACCCATCTTTGGGGTACGTCAGATCAATCACTTCTTGGATGCTTGCGTTTTCTTCTTCTCCCAGTATTTCTTCATTCTATCTGATCTCTTCCTTCTTTCCTCTTCTGAAATTTGAATCGGTTTTCTGGTGTTTATCGCAACTTGGAACCTCTTACTTTTGTCTTTGGTCACGGTCTTGGCTGTACCATTCTTTAACATCACTTCGGTAATCTGGAGTTCTCTCAAATCCTTTTCCACTTCCTTAAACCAGTTGGGCTTAGTCTTTTTTTTATAAAAGAAGTCAAAGATTTTTTTTGTTAATCTGTTAGGATTCATTCGGAATATGTGTCCATAGAAATCAATCCTTTTTTTTCTCATGGTTTCGGAGAGTCTCTCAGACTTTGCGTAGAGGGCTTCGTTTCTGTAGAAAACTTGTTTGTTATTCTGGAATTTGGGACCCATGATCTTCCTCAAAATTTTCCTCTCTTTGATTTCCAATTTCTCCATTTGTCCTTTCCTCCCCATGACTAGTGTCTCTGCTGCATAGAGTGCTTCCGGCTTAATTACTGTGTTGTAATGTCTTATCTTTGTGTTCCAAGAGAGGCTTTTCTTATTGTAAGTGTTTTTGGTCTTCTGGAAGGCTAATTCCATTTTGGTCCTTCTCGCTTCCATTGTTTTACCTTCAAGGTTGTTCCATTCAATCCATTCCCCTAGGTACTTGAAACTCCTAACCACCTCTATTTTATGAGCTCCTACTCGGACTCTCGTATGAGTGTCTGGTATATTTGTCATAATCTTTGTTTTTTCGAAAGAAATCTTAAGTCCTAACTTCCCTGCCTGCTCTTGTAATTCGGCGATTTGTTCTTTGGCTTCCTCCCATGTTTCTGCGAGCATCGCCATATCGTCAGCGAATGCCAAACACTTAATCGTAACTCCTTTATTTTTTGTTCCAAGTCTAATTCCTCCTCTGGTTCTTGCATTCCATTCTCTCACAACTTTTTCGAGTGCACAATTGAACAACAGGGGGGAGAGGCCATCCCCTTGCCGCTTTTGTTGTTACACTTTTTTTTTTTTTTTTTTTTTTTAATGTGGATCCATAGTGATATCCCTTCACTCATAACATTTGGGGAACATACAGTACACAATTCATGAAGAATGTGGGCAGCTGAAAAGTTTTGTGCTCAAAGAGATCTTACTGCAACATGCGCCTCGCATTTGATGGGAGATTCTATCGAAAATCTTAAGTTTGAAGTTATTACATAAGAAAAGATGACAGGACGAGTCTCACACTGGCTCAGAGAATTTCAGCGCAGGGACAAACAGTTCTTCTGGTAAATCTGCTAGAGGGAGATTTCTAATCCGAAGTTCATGTTATAATGCTGATAAAATTTTTCTCCGTTTTTCATTCATTACTTCAAAAATACTCCGACAAAAAGAGTTAATACGCATGATATTACTGGCCGAGAGACTTCAAAGAGTGGTTCGAGCATCTAGTGAGAGTATCACTGTCCTGGATACACTAAGCTAAGTCGGTAATCATACCGGTTTAACATAATTTACACTGCTACGTAGAATTGATACCAAAAGGCATCCTAGTATACTTCACGTTAGCAAACCAAAGCTTTGCCAGAGGTGAAGGACAGGTTAAAGTCCTGTAAAAATTCAGACCAGGAGCAGGCTTCAAACCGAAGACCTTGCAATTCTCAAGCAGAAGCCCCAACCATTTTTTTTTGTGTTTATTCGTCCTTTTTAAAAAAAACAGAAACAAATAAAAAAATTCTCATGATCTTTATTTAAAATTAAGTAGCCTAAATAACAAAAAAACAAACAAACAAAAAATTAAAGCCCTTAAAATATCAGTAGAGCTAAAAATCCAAAATTACTATGTTGGGGTTGGATCTATATACTTTTTGGGGGGGAACTTGGGTCCCCTTCCCCCCCCCCCCTGGATCCGCCTCTATCAGGGAATACACGTCGGAAAATTAGATTCAATCAGAAATTTCATTGATTAGTTGAGTTACTACACCAGATTCAATCGTTGTTTTCTCTCTCGTATTGCGGTAAACGCAGCACCTGACGCATATATTTAAGAGGAGTGACCTGGTGGCTCAGTGGTTAAGGCGTCTGACTGGAGATCGAAGGGTTCCCGGTTCGAAACCATGTATCTGCGGAGATTATAAAAACCCGACCTTTCCCTCCAGCACAGCTTGTGAAGTAAGCCACAAAGCTTACGTGCTTCGGATTCAACGTTACACTGCAGGTTCCCTGGACGGCTAACAGCCCTATTTGTAACTCGGATGTATACACATGCAAAGAAAATTAGAGCAAACGAGACTTGATGTGATCCTAGTTGCACAAAACGGACTTTTAATTTAATTTAATTGCAATGGAGCACATGCTCCTGTGGAAATTTCCCAACACTCCGATCTCCCCCTATCATGCATCCACCTACATTTTCCCTCTACAAATTTTATCTTTAAATTCTTTCAACGTTTTCGGAAAATTATTCATCATTTCTCTTGGGAACTCATTCCAATCCCTGACACCCTTACCTAAAAAGGAGAATCTTTTCACACCCTTGTGCCTGAAATTTAGTACCAGCTTGTGGTCGTGGTCATCATTTCCCTTCCATGCACTACTTTTCATACCAATTGCAATATCTTTCCATGCCTCATCGCCAGTATATGCCCTGTACACTCCCATTACCCTCCTCAACCTCCTCTTGTCTTGCAATGAATCCCATTCCAGCTCCTTTATAATATCCGTCACTGATTGCATTCTGCGATAATTTCCAGAAACTAATCTAGCAGCCCTTTTTTCTACCCTTTCCAACACCTCTATTTGATACGCAAAAGGAGGGTCCCATATTACACTACCATATTCCAGCAATGGTCTGACCAAATGTTTGTAACCCAATTCTCTCGTACATCCCTTAATCACTCTCTCCAAGTGCAGAACTTTGAAACCTTTTCCTACCACCTGTCCAATATGTCCTGCCCAGTTAAGTTTGTTATCAAAAGTAATTCCAAGATATTTACATTTCAAGTCTTCAGAAAGCAATTCTTTCCCCACCTTATATTCATAATTAACCTTTTGTTTTTTATTTGTGTATCTAATAAGCTGACACCTCTTTGCATTTACCTTCATCCCATGTTTACCAACTCAACTACATATCCTGTCCAGATCATCCTTCAACTGTTTACAATACTCTATCGTTTTGATTCTTTTATATAGCATTATGTCATCTGTAAACAATCTAATTTCAGATAGTAAACAATCAACACAATTATTCATTAGAATAATGAATACCAATGGTCCCAATACGCTACCTTGCGGCACACCCATTTTTGCTTCCACTGCTTTTGATACTACATTTCGAACCCCAACATTCTGTGTTCTACTATTTATAAATTCTTCTACCCAGCAGATGACTGTCTCATTCACTCCAATAGTTTTTACCTCATTTACTACCATTTTATGGCTCACTCTGTCAAAAGCCTTTGAAAGATCTAGTGCTACGCTATCAATTTGGCCTCCCTTGTCTATTTCATCCGAAATATCTTGCACATATCCCACCAACTGAGATTCGCATGAATATCCTTGCCTGAACCCATGTTGCCTGCTTGAAATCCACTTACGTTCCTCACATATATTTCTGATGTGGTTGCATATCAATCTTTCCATTAATTTACCTACCACTGATGTCAAACTGATTGGCCTGTAATTCTCAACTCTATTTCTCACCCCTCCCTTATGTACCGGTACTACTATTGCACTTTTCCAGTCCTGTGGTAAGCAGCAAGTATCCAGACTCAATTTAAATAATATTTCAAGATAAGGTACAATGTCACATCCGGCTATCTTTAAGATATCGGTAGTAATATTACCTACACCAGCCCCTTTATGTTTTATCAGCTTTCTTATTTCCTTCATGATTTCCTCATGATGAATTTCAAATTTTTTACTATCTTCATTTCAAATTGTGTTGTTAAGCTTGTTCTCCGAATTAGACCCTCCGGTTTCTGATTCATTGTCCCTAATGCTTTCACTAAACCAGTTACTTAAAATCTCTGCCTTTTTCAAAGCGTCAGTAACTTCTTCTCCATCCTTATCTATAAGTGTCTCTACACCCTCCCTTCCTCTCAGTTTCTTGATATAGCCATAGAAATTTCTATATGCATCAGTCAATGGTACTCCTGCACTGACAATACTCTTCATAAACCCATCTTTAGCTACTTTCTTTGCTGTTATTATGTACTTGTTTAGTTGTTTTAAATATTCCCTACTACCCTGCTGTCTCTTAACTCTGTTATGTTCTTTTCTTACCAACCTCTTTAACCTCCTCACTTCCCAACTGTAAACAATAAAATATAAGGTGTAATTATCAATAACTTATTAATTTGTATTAAAATTAATAATTTCTTCACATGGCAGAAATTTAAAGTAAAATTATTGGAACTGAATTGAACATATAAATATGAATTTAATAAAGTCTAGATCAGGATTTTTTTATATCTTGATTGAAATGTAATTAATTTTACCAAAATACGATTTTTAAATTTTTAATTAAGAACATTAGAACCGTTTGTCGATTTTCTTGTAAAAATTCATTTGTAAGGGGGCGTCCAATAATTGCGTGAGGTGAAATGGGGGGTGGGGGGGATCCGGTGAAATCTCACCAAATCACATAAGGCGGAAGGGTTGACGGAAATCTCACGTGAGGTTTTGAAATTCTTGAAGGACGGAAGAGCTAAAAAAATGAGTCTGCAAA
Organism: Vandiemenella viatica; assembly: GCA_031002005.1. NCBI lineage: Eukaryota > Metazoa > Arthropoda > Insecta > Orthoptera > Morabidae > Vandiemenella > Vandiemenella viatica. The sequence continues at coordinate 7,066,162 of CM061914.1, forward strand.
TGACGTTGATATTTACTATAGGGGAGATATAAGACCTAGAATCAACGCGAAAACCGACTTTATTTGGGGGGGGGGGGGAGAATAAACGTCTTGGGAACATGGGAGCTAAAACAAAGGTCTCAAAAAGCTATGAGGTCGATTAGCAGGAGGGGAGGGGGGGGTCCCGGTAAAATCTCACTTCATCCTAGGGGGGGCGAGGGGGGCTGTCCGGCCAGTTCTCACCAGAGGGGGAGGGGAGGTCAGGAATTCGGAAAAACACCTCACGTAATTAATGGACTTCCCTTAATCAGAACTTTTATATATTTCTGGAGACAACCAAACGTGCACAACGTTACCTGCTTCCACGCTGCAGAACAATTTCATGCTGTGTAGCGGCGAGGAATGAGTGTTTCATGTAGGTAGGTTATAGGTGGTTCTGTCAGGAGGTCAGAAGCCACTTGTAAACAGTAAACGAGCATTTGTTACTGCGCACAGGTATCAGGTCCGCGGGTGGTTGGGGCTCACCAAACACTCGAGAGGAACAAAAAGAAAGAAAAAGAGAACCTGATCAGTGGTGAGGTCCGTAGTTAACACACATCAAACTGTCGCCACTAATTGTTACAGTCTTGAACGTGTGCTCGGGCAGTGTGACTTCAAGTTGATGAAAGCTACTTTGTTGTCGGGTCACCCAGTTGTAAGCTCTTCCTCCATCTTCAAACAACGTGTTTCGCCACTAGCCAATCTATACTAATGTTAATGGCTGCTATTTTACATTCTTTGATCCGCTAAATGTCTGCAGTCCTGTACTTTCATTGAAAAGTCCACTGCCTTTCATTGCGATCGGTAAGTATTCTCCACGTCCACATTTAAGTCTATATCACCCAGTTGCGCGGAGTGTAGCGTCGTTTATGGTGTTTGTTAGTCCCATGACGTTACTTTCATCATACGATGGATAAATGAAACAAATATCAATCTAATCCATAAAAACGTTACACTTAAAAAACTTCATTATAAAAAACGATTCCTTTTCTTCACTATAGGTTTTCCCTAGTTTCCGAAACGATCAGTCACCTTCACCTTAACTGTCAGTAACCTTAAAATATGCACTAACATCCGTTGTTGTTTGAGTTAGGAAAGTGAACGCACATGATGCTTTGCCCCACTGGGATTCAAATCCGAGACCTTGAATTTTCAAGGCATGCACCTTAATCATTCACCTAACAAACCGTTGAAGCGGGGTTGCAAGCGCACATTGCAGATGTACGTGCCTTGCTGTGAAAAACACCCCAGCTTTCACCCCCAGTCCTCGGTGGTCGGAAACAAAAGCATAACAATAAGGCGGTTTGATGGCCGGAGCTAGAGGCGGGCGAGCAAAGCCAAAGGCGTTCATTAGCGCGTAATGAGAAGGTGGGAGGGAGTAGACGTTGCTTCATTAAATTAAAAAACTAATAGCAAGCGTTTAGAGTTATTCACCCTAACCTCTTCATTATGTGACATAGTCAAATCGTTTAAGTCAAAATACTTTATTTTAATGAGAAATTTTTCTCTGTCGATCCGGAATGAACACACCGTTTTCATTTTCTCTTTCATTAATTTGCCATCGATACCTTATGAGAGAATAGTACAATAACAGCAGTTCAACATATTCCACATCTCGCACGAAATAAAGATATATTTTTGTGGAAGAAAAAAATACTTAAAGAAGTATATTGAGCTGTCGTTAATAAGATCGAGTTCAAATGCAACTTAAGTGTGAACGAAACTGAGAAAGCTAACGAATTAAAACAGTTCACATCTCGTAATCAAAAACCAAAAATCCAGTAAACGGAGCAGAGATGTCACTGTGAAGCAGACGTTGCAGTTGCAACTGCAAGTTACTTCCTTGGGTACCTCACTTTACTTAATTGCTTTGATGGTCGCCAGGTGTTAATGGATTGAAAGATACTTGGTTCGAATCTTGATTAACAAGAAAAACACGGTGTAATAACCATATATTGACCTGTGTTGTAGCTTTTTTCGTGAATTACTGACCCAGCAACACTCCGTGATTCGGCTTAGCTTTAAGTTGTAGGTTGTTTTAATTTTATTTATGCCGTTGTCGACGTCGAAGTCATTAGAGGCGGGATGGGACTGGGGACAAGAAATGGGAAGGAATTCTGCCATGGCTGTTTTTAAGGAAGCATCCCGGCATTCACCTGGAGTGATTTGTGGAAACCTTGGGAAACCCAAATCTGGATGCCCGGACGGGGAATCGAAACGGCGTCCTCCCGAATGCGAGGCCAGAGCGCTAACGGCTCACTCACCACGCTCGGTGAGTTGTAGGTCTCCTGTGTAATGCAATATTGCTGAATTCGATTCAGCCGCGTGAGAGAGGCTTAAAACTGTCTTGTCACTGCGCCGTTAAGATTGACAAAATTAACAGAGATATAAATGCAGTGTTGTTGTAGACCATTTTTCCGCAGTTGCTCAGAACATTAAATGATAAAATTACGCCAATGCAACTGTATTTGCAGCCTTATTGCAGTACGCGTTTCGCCTCTCATCGAGGCATCATCAGCGACGAATCTATTTTAAAATTTACATTTGGTTTACAAACTTATTTGACATAATTCTAAATTGATATATTTTCTTATTATTTACACTTACAATTTACATTACTAGATTTCAGGATTGTAACCATACATCTTTGTTTTTTTCTCCAAAGCATGTTTCCGTTACAGCCATTTGTCTTGGCTGTTGTGTACAGGATATAAACATTGCGTCTCCTACAATTCGCTTATTTCGGTGGCCATCTTATTTTCTTACTGTCAAAGATGGTGGTGCGCTGACGGCGCCAGTTTTGAAATTGCGTGGGATATTGATGTTTTGTTATTTTATTTCTAATTTTATGGAAGTGTTTGAGTGCATGTATCTGTTAGGTTTATTTCTATACCTGAAAAAAGGCAACGCTTGTTAAGGTGCCAACAGAGGTACGAACGCTTGGGTATGCTGAATGCAACAAGGTTGTTTTTACTGCCGGTTTTCACTCACTACCACGATGAGTGTATAGGTGACTCATTAGTCCATTGAACAAGGCATAATTACTAAGTTTCTAGTACATGAAGGTGTCAAATCAGGAGGACGTATACGCAGATGTCATACATAGATCGACAATGATACACTTTCAAAGCCTTGAGTGTCCAGTTGTATAAGGTTATCTGTGGCGGTCGGATATTAATTTATAACCTCACTCTTGTAGGCCTACATCAATGGGCATCGCGTCACAGAGAAGTTTGCTGATTCCCGAGAACATAAGAATAACGAAATTAGTATATAATCACTGCTACGTTCTGAATACATTCAGACAATCATTAACAAGAAGTCGCTCTAACGCAAAATCACTTCAAAATTGGAGCAAAGAATGTAAATAAAGAGAAGTAATCGATGAAATCTCTATGTAACTCATTGAATCATGGGTAGAACGCTATAATCGTTAAACGAACTTATGGAGTGTGGAATAGTATGAAAATGTGGAAGCAGCTCAAGTGTTCTGCTGGCGAAGTTCTGATAATTATCTCTTACATGCTAAATTTAATTTCTGCTTGAACAACGAACTATATAATCTACACAGTACTGTAAGAGCTTTGGAAACGCTAGAGAAATTATTGGTCCAGAAGACGAAAGATTGAAATCGGCAGCGTCATTCTTCTGTGCAATAACACATGACTCGTGAATACAAGAGAAATTGGAAGAAATATGATTTGGGATTTTACAAAAAAAAATTGCTTGGATAGAAATTTTCCATCGACGGAGAAGTACAATAGGTTACAGGTTCAGCAAATTTATACCAAGCAGCAATTAAAAAAGATCCACTGACAGGCTAGAATGAAAGTAGAAAATCAGTTTTATATATTTTTTAAAAATTATGAAACATATTTCTCGACCTTCGACATGTTAGTTCCACCTTCCAAAGAGGACCAAAAGAGCGTGGTGGTTTAACGGATAGCGTTCTGGCCTCGCATTCTGGAGAACGGCGGTTCGAATCCCCGTCCGGGCATCCAGATTTGGGTTTTCCATGGTTTCCCAAATCACTCCAGGCAAATGCCGGGATGCTTCCTTAAAAAGGCCATGGCCGAATTCCTTCCCATTTCCTTGCCCCCATCCTTTCCCGTCTCTAAAGACCTCGCTGTTGAGAGACGTAAAGCAGTTATAAAAAAAAAAGAAAAAACAAAGAGGACCACATATTGTACAATCGTTAAAACATATTTGCAGTCTTGAAAATACAGTACAAACCTTATCTGTTGCGTATTGGTTGTTTTAGACTTGTGGAGGAATTGCAGTTTACTGATTAAAACTACACACCGCAGTAAGGGCTGCTTTTATGCTCGTCCTTCAGCGAGCATGTACTGCACGTGCCGCGGGGCATTGTGGGAACGCCCGCCCTTCACTGCGGCGGAAAGTAATAATGGCTGCGCTGATTTTTCTCTCTGGAGTGTGGCCACGTTAGCTCGACGCAAAGAGGAGGAAAAAAAGAAGAGTCTGAGAGGAACACTCACTCGCACAGTAGCAGAAGCAGCCTCTATCGAGATCTGGCCCGAGCGGAGCCTCCCTGGGGAGACGAGGCTCATAAATATTCGAATCACGACCGGTCGGCCGTCGAGGGCCGAGGCACCGATGGTTCTCTCTCTCTCTCTGTGCTGCTGGACGACACAGGACCAAGTATTGTTAATTGATAACACTTGTCGCGGCACCAGTTCATCGGGTCTGAAACACTCTCGGAAATGAGGCACGTGGAGGTCAGTAGAGGTGAACTACTCCCAGCGTCAGACCTCAGAGGCAACAGATAATCTGCACACTCGTGCTAGGAGGGCGTAAAATACATAAGAGGTAAACCCGGACACAATTTGTTTTCCAATTTTTGTCCCAAAAACTCTATTATCTAGACCAGCGGTTCCCGACCTTTATTGGTACACGACCCAATTTTAAGTAAAAAAAAATTTCGCGACCCACCTAATATGAGAGTCTATGTAATATCAGAATGGGAAATGTTGTATGACCTCGATACGCTATCGACTATCCTTACCTACGAACAGGCAAATTTTAGTACAAAGGATATACTTGATAAAAACTTCTCGGGTTTCAAGCCGCGTCAGAATTGAGCCGTCTTAACATGTTAAGCGGGGGCTTGACAATGGAAGCAGTGCATGCTTCCGAAACGTCGCCAGACGGCTCAATTCTGACGCGGCTTGAAACCCGAGAAGTTTTTATCAAGCATTGCCGCCGCGAAAACGTACATAATTATCAAAGGATATACTATCAACAAAAACAAGGATTGATAATACATAACATATTATAGACCGGGAGGCGACTGCACAGACCATCACCTCATCAACTTGGCTCCTGAAACTCGACGATCAGCATATTAAAATGCAACTGGTTTGCCATGTCGCTTTTCGGTGGAAACCAGCTGCAGACCTGATTTTAGTGGTTGATTGGTAGCTTAATCATTGTGTTTTACTGCACCCAAATGTATGAAAATATGGAAGACCGAAAGCACGAAAACAGAATGGTAAACTTTCCAGTCAACCACTGAAATGGGTTTTGTTGGTGTTTTTCACCATGTTATGACTTGGCACATCCATGTCATTTTAATTTGCAAATCGAGTTTTAACTAATCCTGGAATTTCAGCCGTCAACTCGATGAGACGATGCTTTGTGCAGACGCCCTCCCGCTTTTTTTACAAAGATAATGAAAAATACGTTTAATTATTATAAAAAACACAACTTTACAATCAGTGAGATTTCTGGCACTGATGTTTGCTGATGAGGGGATCGATTAATTTTAACCTTAAGTCACTTTTACACATAGTTTATTCTGTATTAGTTTTTAAAAACCAATAATATATATGTTTGTGGTAAAAACCTCGATTTTTCCGCTACTAACCAAAACACACGCCGCGACCCACCAGTGGGTCGCGACCCATAGGTTGGGAACCGCTGATCTTGACAACTGAAATTTTTAGAGAAAAAAAAAAACTTTAAAATACTTGCAGGTTTTGAGCCAAATAAGAGAAACATTATAATTATACTATTTTACCAAAAGTGCTCTTAACTCAGAAAGCACTGCTTTCTAACGGTTGTTGTGAGGTGAAAATCCTTTTAATTAGTCTCGTTCTTGTCACGACTAGCCCATCTACTATTTAATTTCCTAAGTTCACTCACTCTCTCACTTACGTCGATTGCTATTGGCAGGAGATCGGTGACATTGCGCGCCAGCCGTCGCTCGCAAATTAACAGCGACCAGAGATATCATTAGAAGAAATTCGAGGATATGTCCACAATTTAATATCTAAGCGACTGAGACCAAATTAATGGCCATATTACAGTCATTGAATTTGCTTTTCCTAGCATTTCATAGTTAAAAAAACTATCGATAAACTTTACGACTGAAAGTACGTGGACCTGCTTTTCAGTAACATGTTGCTAATGCAAACTGCATAAAAAAATCTATAAAACTTAAATTACTCATGGTGTCTACTGTAACGTCGATTGTCATACCGGTCTAGGCTTAATTTCAATTTAACTAAAACTTTCGCTAATGTTGTTTGACCAAAGTTTATTCATTACGATTTGTTTCCTTTTTACGTATTTTGCTGACCACTTTCGTTAATGATCTTTATTAATGTTCGCTGTAAGTGAGTTATTAGATTATTTAAAGTAGACATCATACCAAATACCGAATCGACCATCCTGGAAACTAATTTTTTGGGAGTTGCTCAATTGTTTAATGATCTGGGAGCGAGCGTGGTGGTGTAACAGCTAGCGTTCTGGCCTCGCATTCGGGAGGACGGCGGTTCGAATCCCCGTCCGGGCATCCAGATTTGGGTTTTCCATGGATTCCAGATCACTCCAGGCAAATGCCGGGATGCTTCCTTCAAAAGGCCATGGCCGAATTCCTTCCCATTCCTTGCCTCCGATCGTTTCCCGTCTCTAAACACCTCGCTGTTAGAGAGACGCTAAGCAGTTAAAAAAAAAAAAATCTGTATTAAGTTCTCTGGCCGTTGTTGAGAGTATGACCAAAGATAACATTATGAATGCCTCAAGCAAAATTTTGCAGAGTGAACTTTAACGGTCAAATACAAGTCAAGTAAGTATTTTAGCATATGCGGATCTACGACTTTTGAAACAATTGCACCATAACGCGATCGTCCCTGACTGTGTTTAATACATCTATTAGTAGTTCTGAGTTCTTCAAGCTCAAGAGATTTTATTCACCCTTGCGTCAAGATCGTATTTGGTCCAATCAGATCAACCTGTCATAATCTTTGCTCCTAAAAACTGAAACTGTTATAGACCTAAGACCTATGTCGATATTTTTAAAAAAAAAAAAAAAAAAAAAAATCACGGGTGTACACTATTGATGTAATAAGTGTTTATATTATTATCGTTTCCTTTTTTTTAATTATATCAAAATGGTGAACGATTACTTCCCTTCTGCTGGTTAAAAATAAGATGATGTCCTGAATACAATCCACCTTACATTAAATAAATCGTCTCACGTTTTCCCATTATTTAACATTTATTTGAAAGACTGCATGAATCATTTGCAGATGCAAACATTCTTCCCTACTCAGACTCGACTAAGTGTAGCTTTCCGCTAAGTCACCGTAACAGCTCTCTTTGCTAAGTTGAACAACAGCCATTCTATTACAAATATTACTTACAGGCTGGCTAAAGTAATTATTTATACTCTTATATTTAACCGTCCAACTTTCATATCAACATATTATTTGACATATATCATTTCTTGATTATTATTTCTCTGATAGTTATCCCACAACGTGCTAGATACTACTCATTATTAATAAAACTTTTAATTCTGGCAACCATTTTGACGGGTACATCAATAGACGAAGCACAGCTTACACGTACGGGAACACTATAGGGCACACTATGCTTAATGGTCGTGCAAATACATAAAAACAGTATGATGTATTGATTTTTCTTTGGTTAAACGATTATAAGTTCGTAAGAGTACAAACCACAACTGGTAGAGGCTGGGCTATCCTCTTATCAAGTTATAATTACGCGTTCTGTTTGTCTGTCAACGCTGCTTTTGAAGTTTGCTAATGATAACAGCCGAATTTACAATGTTAAGTTGTTGTAGTTTTGATTACTCTTTATTTCGCTTGATGGTAAAAGCAGATAAAACTTTTGTTCTCTTTTTATCATATTGGTGAGTCATAATGATCATTGTGATCAGTGACACTTTATGCCACAATCTTTGTTGTAAACTTCCTAAACTATTATTTTTGCTTTAATCACGTCAGCATTTCTTTATTAGGTGGTGGAAAATGTATTATTTGCAAATGTGGCGCATTTACTCCAGCTACCAATGTGCCCTTCACAGTGATCACTCAACTTCTGACTCTGCTCACGCCCCTGATATTTCTAACCAGGCCTGAAAACAATAGTAAACACTAACGATTGGTGGCCGTTCTATCTCTTGCAGAATTTACAACTCCAATAATTTACAGAACCGCCTATGATGTGTATGTTTACAAAGTTACATTGACATTTGGCAACGTGTTCTGGGTGCTTATTTTTTTTTTTTTTTTATTCAGCAAGTGTAGAATCTGTAATACTTGTTACTTAAACTACTTTTGTATTTGTTCCAAGTACACCTTGTTCCGATTCATAACACATATTACAACACAGATATATACATGTCTTCAGTGGTTTAAGTATTAGACTTTGAATACAAATTTTGCGTTTGAAAAGTTACTCCTATTGAATGCCATTCATTTCGTTACTTCTATTATAAATTTATGTAATGTGTTTAATGACTTTTTCAGGTTGTATTGTTTTGCTGCAAAATAATGTCCGGCTGTCTGCAACCTTAATGATATCTGTTTATCCGGAACGTCTTTTGATTCATTTGAGGCTAATGGTCTGAAATAGATTTTTTTTTATCGTACATGCATTTTTTTAAGTGAAAATAAAAATCATTTGCAATGGAAGTTAATACATGGAACGGAAAATTTAATTTAGGTTTCGTTGCGGGGCCATGTTGCAGGCATCTAACTCACATAAGAAGCAGTAGCTAAACGGTTTATCGTCAGCAGCCTTCCTAACGTTTATGTTCAAACTTGTGGCAAGAACCATTACCAAGGCGTGATTCAAACTAACTGCCAAGCCTTCAGCACCACTTACTAATTCCGTTCGTGAACTCCAATTATTTCTTCGAAAAACTTAAATTAGTGATATCTCGAACAGATACACGAGTAAGAAATTGTAATAACAGATTAAAGAGTTCTTCTTTTTTACTATTTTATCTCAACGCGCGTTTCGCCTTCGTTGTGTGGAGCATCATCAGTAACAATAACAGTATACGATGTTGTTGAGAAAAACTGTAACATTAGTATATATAACTAACTTACGAACTTTGCAGAAACACATATACTCTTCATACATATATGTCAGTAGCATAACTGAAAACTGGCGTAATGCACTTCCTAGAAACGTCAGAATTGAAATAAATAGAAGAACTGTGTAGGTGGGTAAGAAGAGAACAGAGTTAAGAGACAGAAGGGTAGTAGGGAATATTTAAACAACTAAACAAGGACATAATAACAGCAAAGAAAGTGGCTAAAGATGGGTTTATGAAGAGTATTGTCAATGCAGGAGGACCATTGACTGATGCGTCTAGAAATTTCTAAGGCTATATCAAGAAACTGAGGGCAAGAGAGGGTGCAGAGACACTTATAGATAAGGATGGAGAAGAAGTTACTGACGATTTAAAAAAGGCAGAAATTTTAAGTAACTGGTTCAGTGAAAGCATTAGGGGACAATTAATCAGGAACGGGAGGATCTAATTCGGGGAACGAGCTTAACAAGACAATTAGAAGATAGTAAAAAATTTGAAATTCATCCTGAGGAAGTCATGAAGGAAATAAAAAAGCTGAAAAACATAGAGGGGCTGGTGAAGATAATAATACTGCAGATATCTTAAAGATAGCTGGATGTGACATTGTACCCTATCTTGAAATATTATTTAAACTGAGTCTGGATACTTGCTGCTTACCACAGGACTGGAAAAGTGCAATAGTAGTACCGGTATATAAAGGAGGGGTGAGAAATAGAGTTGAGAATTACAGGCCAATCAGTTTGACATCATATGCAACCACATCAGAAATATATGTGAGGAACGTAAGTGGTTTTCAAGTAGGCAACATGGGTTCAGGCAAGGATATTCATGCGAATCTCAGTTGGTGGGATATACGCAAGATATTTCAGATGAAATAGACGAGGTAGGCCAAATTGATAGTGTAGCACTAGATCAGCCAAAGGCGTTTGACAGAGTGATCCATAAAATGGTAGTAAATAAGGTAAAAACCATTGGAGTAGATGAGAAAGTGATTTTCTGGGTAGAAGAATTTTTAAAAGGTAGAAAACAGAAAGTTAGGTAGGAAATGTAGTATCAAAAGAAGTTGAAGTAAAAATGGGTGTGCCACAGGGTAGCGTATTGGGACCATTGTTAATCATTATTCTAATGAATAACTTGTGTTGATTGTTTCTATCTGAAATTAGATTGTTTGCAGATGACATAATACTGTATAAAAGAATCAAAACGATAGAGGATTGTAAACAGTTGCAGGGTGATCTGGACAGGAATTCTAGTTGGGTTGGTAAACATGGGATGAACATAAATGCAAAGAGGAGTCAGCTTATTAGATACACACAAATAAAAAAGAAAAGGTTAATTATGAATATAAGGTGGGGAAAGATTTGCTGAAGACTTGAAATGCAAATATCTTGGAATTACTTTGATAACAAACTTAACTGGGCTGGACACATTGGACAGGTGGTAGGAAAATGTTTCAAAATCTTCACTTGTTGGAGAGAGTGATGAGAGGTATGCACGAGAGAAGGCAAAGGAATTGGGTTACAAAACTTTGGTCAGACCATTGCTCGAATATGGTAGTGTAGTATGGGACCAACATTTTGCGTATCAAATACAGGAATTAGAGAGGGTGCAAAAAAGGGCTGCTACATTTGTTTTAGGAAATTATCTGCAGAATGCAATCAGTGACGGATATGATAAAGGAGCTGGAAATGGGATTCATTGCAAGACAGGAGGAGGATGAGGAGGGTCATGGGAGTGTACAGGGCATATACTGGCGATGAGGCATGGAAAGATATTGCAATAGGTATGAAAAGTAGTGCATGGAAGGGAAAAGATGACCATGACCACAAGCTGGCACTCTATTTCAGGCACAAGGGTGGGAGAAGATTCTCTTTTTTAGGTAAGGGTGTCAGGGATTGGAATGAGTATACCAAGAGAAATGATGAATAATTTACCGAAAACGTTAAAGAAATTAAAGATAAAATTTGTAGCGGGCAAATGTAGGTGGGTGCAGAATTGGGAGAAGATGGGGGTGTAAGGGAAATTGCCACCGGAGCCTGTGCTCCATTGCAATTAAATTAAATTAAATTAAGTTCTCTTTACTTTACTGGCGACAAGGTATTAGTGTCAGCAGAAGAATATTATCTTGAAAGGTAATATTCTTATCAATCTAATCTCGAAATTTACCAGTCGCTGTCCTGTGCCTGTTTGATACGTAACTCTGTCCCGTCCATTGTCCTTCCACTATTCTTCCTGTTCCACTACTGTCCAGTTAACTCCTCGATACTTCCACGTATTTATGTAATATTGGTTAGAATTGGTCGTCCTATAGGAACATTCGCTTCCAGTTTCTAATTTCTTCTTTGATACTTTTTCTTCACGCATTATCTTCATTTTATCATTCTGTGGAGTCTCAAGTTTATTAATCTATACTGTACAAGTTCCTGTCATGATCATTTTTCAACTTATCATGTCTACTCCTGTTCGTCTGAAAAGTCGTCTCCTTTATCTGGTTTCTATTAATACCCTATTCCTTTGTTATTGTTGGCTTTAAACAATACTTTAATAATTTCACTACTAAGTGCTGTAAATCCGTACTTCGTATCAATCCTTTGAATTCACTGAATAGTTTACGATGCTCTCCAGTACTTGTATATTATGCTTCCTTCTCCCATCCTCTACGCATCCCAAATGATTAAGATCTTTTTAATCTCCATAATCTCGCCTCCGCATATAGCATCAGTATTTGTCTTATCCTTCACTTTGGTTTGGAGAGAAGCGCACTCTGCGTGACGTCATCACTTCCTCCGACTGTTCACGCATATCGGACTCAGGGCATCGCATCATCAGGAAACAACATTGGTTTCATATTTTTATTGCTGATTTTAAGTTTAATCTTCTTTATTATTTCCCCTATTGAACAAAGAACAGCAGATAAAAAAACCTGCTCCAGCCAGTTTTCTAAACTGACCAACACTGCTCTTCCCAATTCTCGCTTCGCTCGTATATACTACCAAACATCTCGATTTACTTATCCCTTTCACAGTCGCTGGCGAACGCTTTCTCGATTACCAAATACACCTGCCAAGTGAAACTCCCGGCGGGAATGGATAAGGTCTTGTATTAGGGCAAAGGTTCTCAACCTACGGGAGGAAGGGGAGAGGGACGTTCGCCTAGGGTAGTTCCTTGGATTTTCAGAAGACCTTTGACTCCGTGCCACCCTTAGCGAAAATTCGGGCGTACGGTATATCGGATCAGATTTGTGAATGGATGCGAGATTTGCTAACTGGTCGGTCACAGTATGTCTTTGTTGACGGGGAAACCTCTTCTAAGATAGATGTCACTCCGGGCCTACCTCAAGGCGGTGTAGCAGGAACCACTTATTTTCTTAATTTTTATAAACAACCTCGGTGACGACGTTAATAGCCGGTTGCGATTGTTTGCTGATAATGCAGAGTTATCTATAAAGAAGTAGGTGCTCTGACTACTATTTTTTTTTTTTTTTTTTTTTTACGACACGTCGACGGCTAAGGTCATTAGAAGCGGGATGGGACTGGGGTCAAGGAATGAGAAGAAATTCAGCCATGGCCTTTTTGAAGGAAGCATCCCGGCATTCGCCTGGAGTGGTTTGGGTAAACCATGGAAAACCCAAATCTGGATGCCCGGACGGGAATTCGAACCGGCGTCCTCTCGAATGCGAGGCCAGAACCTTAACCGTTCACCACCACGCTCAGTCGTGCTATGACGATTGCTCAGAAATTCCGCGCCATATGGATGTTATGATGTACAGATGTAGGAGATTTTGAGGGAAACGTGGCACATCCTATAAATTTAGTAAACAGATAAATGTTTGAGAATAACGGCAAGGAAATTACTGTGGCAGTTCACTAATATCTTTATATATAAAGATGATTGTATGTTTGTTTGTTAGTTTGTTCTTCATACAAATCCACAGTTTTCATCCGATATCGATGAAACTTTGCACTACTTATCCGTTGAAAGCAAGGAGAAAAATACTGTCTACATTTGGTTGAAAAATTATCTGTATAAATAACACATAGTTGTCTCATAACTTCGAAATACGGCGATAGACAGACACATTGAATATGGACGTCTCCGTACTGTGTTTTCGTGTAGTGGACTGGCAGCTCAGTGGTTAAAGCGCTTGCTTACGAACGTCGTGGTCTCCTGGTTTAAATCTCCGTGGAGGCTAAGATTTTTAAAAATTGTTTTTCATCGTAATAGTAAGGCCTGGGCCGTAGGTTATTCAGATTGAATGTTAAACTGTAGATATTAGAAAGTTAGGGGTGCAATGCGAGGCAAATCGTAGGTAAGTCTTGCAATGTTGCAGGTGTACACTTTTTTACGTTGTAATGATCCCTCAGGTGTTGTTCGCAGTCAGTGTGTGAGTGTGAACCGACAGTAATATTATTATAAATACGAAAGTAAGTCTCTGTCTCTTTTGTTACGTTTTGACGACTAAATGGCTATATCGTTGTGATGGAATTTTATAAGGAAATCTGTATGAAGGGCACAGGATATTTTTTCCAGAATGATTAACAGTTGTAGTCACTAAATTTTGAGTACCTTATCGAATGGTGACAGAAATATGTTGGAAATTGATTCTCTTCAAGAGACAGGTTCGACGGTGCAATGATATAGTGATGATAGCTTTCCTGTCATATTATTCCGACTCGATATTGTTTGGGACCAATGCTTCGTTACCAAGATCATTCTATATTTAATTCTGGAAAAAAATTTTAATCCATGCGTACGAAGTCGCGGGTAAGAGCTAGTTTTTTATAAAACTTTAAAAAATACGTTTTAAGTTTTATTTTATTTAACCAAATTGACAAAGTGGTTTTTGTATTTGGATATAACATTTTGAGTTGGAGAGACGAGACCAGAGTGGGCAGGGAATGGGACACATGCTCTAAAAGGTTGAGTACCTATGATCTAGGCGATGACCTACAGTGAGGTAGTAAAGCACTAAAACTGTTGTTTTTGGGAGCGCTGCGGTAGCTGTCAAATCAAAACACAACAGGAACATGGCAAAGTGATGGCTGATGTAACTCCTGTGACATTACGGTGCACCTAGCTAGCCGTAATAGATATAATGAATACATACATCAGGTAAAAATACGACTGAATATAATACGCAAATGTACACCAAAAAAACTAATGACATATATAGGAAACAAACTTGCCACAACCAGAATTTCTATAAAATATTAATTTCTGAAAATAGGTTGATACAAGTATATGTTAATTCTTGGGTTGTATTACTCTTTCTTACAAAGGAGAGCAAGAAGCACTTGCACCACAAAATTAAAAAATCTGTTAATACAGCTGATGTCATAAGTTCTGCATGTAAGATATTATAGAATGTTGGAAATTTGTGCCAACGTGAAGAATGAAATTTTTTCTTTCTGGGAGAAGTTTTTATTATACTGGACTTGAAGTTAATATTTCCTAACAATAACATTACTTGTAAGTGGTCACCAGGTAATAATAACCTGTGCTGGCATTTTACATCATTTTAGAAAATGTCTTTTCACGTGAGTATGTACTCCAAAATACAATATTAACCTAGGGGACAGATTGATAAAAGGTGGCAGATTGATCCTTGGGGTAGAGGACTTGAATCATTAATAAGTTCAAGTGCGACAGTCACTCCATAAGATCAAAATTGTTCTGTAAATTCTAAACGTATTCTCCATAATCCTGTATAACTAAACAATCCGTTACACCGTTTCTGTATTGGTGGCATACTTTCGAAATGTATTCGCCGTGAATAGAGAGCTTCTTTCTCCGTTCGCCGAATGAATATTCTCACCTAATACTCACAGAACATCCTATTTAGCAGCAGTTGTCAGACGTTTCGTGTACAAGCAGCAGATCTATTTCTGTTTAACTACTAATCCCAGAACGTGAAAGCATCATATATCAACTAACTGACGGAACTCTAGGGACACAATTACCACAGAGACACGGTGGCAAAATTTGTCTCTTGGCACCAAGTTATGTAAGTAATGCCTCTTATTTGCAGCCATCACAAAAGGTATTCGCCTCTCCGAGAACCTCTACGCTTCATTTGGGCGAAATCTCGGGAGTAAACAAGCCCGTAGTACAGTAAAGACTGAGGCGGCGGTTTATTGGCGATAAAACACAGGCATTTCAGCGGCCGTTCTCCCAAACTGGCAGTTTGTTCCTTGTCTACAGCCCTCGTATCTGTAACTCTGAATCCCGCCAGAGAAATGAGCTGCGAGGTACAAGCAGTCTCGTCCAGTGAGCACTTGATGAAATCACGAACCACCCTCGTAAACAGAGAAAAATAAACTGGACGATTGCTTCAGAATGACGAAAGATTAGTTAACGCACCATCATCCACCTTAGTAATCTAGCGAAATCATGTACAGTTAATAATGTTTGAGTATATACAAGTTGTAAGGAAACATAGTCCCTTACATTTTTTTAAATTCAGTTTTTACTGTTTCTACATATATATATTTAAAGGTAAGAACATTATTGTTCAAGGTAAATTCCATTGGTTTAGTTATTGTTGTTTTTTATTTTTTTTTATTTTTTTTTATTTTGTAAGTAAAAGGATAATATTTAGTATGCGAGCGCATGGAGTGATGTATTGAAAGAGCATCTTTGGCAATTGATTATCAAGAAGGTGTCCGTCAAGAAAAGGTGGCAGTATAGCGGTCGTACTGTACGTCGGGATATACTATTAATATATTTGATGGATACTCAAAGGGAATACTAGCTGGGAGAGCAAGTGTGGAACAATACAGAGAACGTTGAACCATATATGGTGTTGGTGTTGACTAAACTATCAGTGGTGGAACGATCAGGAAGAGAGTTGTTCTGTTTATGAAACAATGGAACAGAAAAAAAACTGAAGGAAGTTCAGTTGAAGAGAGGTGGCATCGATTCCTACATATACTCGGGGAAGGTATCAACTTGCACATACCGAAACGGACAATCAGGGAAGAGAACGATCCCCCGTGGTACACACGGGAGGTTAAAATGTTACTCAAGAAGCAAAGGAAGATACATGCACGATCAAAAAGGACGATGCATCGGACTGATTTAGATAAGTTAGAGGAGATAAGGGGACGTGTTAAGAATGCGATGCGTGAGGCCTGTAATAACTTTCGTGAAAATTCTCTCTCTAAGAGCCTCACTGAAAACCCTAAGAAATGTTGGTCGTATGTAAAAAAAATTAGTTGTAGTGGGAACAATAAGCCAGTTCTAATAAAAGACGGACGGGAGGTTGAAGACAGCCGCGGCAAGGCTACCTTATTTAACACCGAATTCAAAAATTCATTCAAGGAAGAAAACATGAAGAACATCCCCACTTTACCACATCGTGTGGAATTAGAGATGGATCCGATAGAAATTGATAGCGTAGGAATTGTAAAGCAATTAAAACTCCTGAAGTGCCGTAAAGCGCCGGGTCCCGATGGTATACCGGTAAGAGTATTTTCTGAATACGCGGAGGATATTGAACCATTTCTGTCAGATATATTCCGTAAATCACTAGAAGAGATAAAAGTACCTTCTAGCTGGAAAATAGCCCAGGTAATTCCCGTTTTTAAGAAAGGAGATCGGTGTGATCCTAGGAATTATCGACCCATATCTCTAACATCGGTCTGCAGCAGAATTCTGGAACATGTCATATGCTCGAACATAATGAAGTTTCTAGACGAGAACGAGTTACTTACACCATCTCAAACACGGATTTCGGAAGAAGAGATCGTGTGAAACACAATTGGCCCTATTTTCCCATGACATAATGAAAGTTATCGATGCAGGTTCGCAAGTTGATGCAGTTTTTTTGGATTTTCAGAAAGCTTTTGATTCTGTGCAACACAACCGACTTTTAGCGAAGATTCGAGCTTACGGTATTTCGGCTCAGATTTGCGAGTGGATACGTGATTTTCTAACTGGTCGATCACAATATGTCGTTGTTGACGGGGAAGCCTCTTCTAAGATAAATGTTACTTCGGGCGTTCCTCAAGGAAGTGTAATAGGTCACTTCTTTTCTTAATATTTATAAACGATCTAGGTGACAACGTCAAATGCTGGTTGCGATTGTTTGCCGACGATGCGGTTATCTATAGGGAAATAAGGTGCTCCGACGATTGCTTAGAAATTCAGCGTGATTTGGATGCTATTTTCGATTGGTGCCGTAAATGGCAGCTTACACTTAATTGCAAAAAGTGCAAGGCAATGCGGATAAGTAACAAGAAGAATAAGGTTGTTCACGAGTACAAAATAAACAATTCACCTGTTGACACGGTTGATTCCGTGAAGTATCTGGGGGTGATAGTACAAAGCAACATGAAATGGGACATGCACATAACTTCCGTCGTAGGCAAGGCTAATTCTAAATTACGATTTATAGGTCGTATTTTGAGGAATTGTAATGCTCAAACAAAGGAGATAGCGTATAAAACACTAGTGCGTCCGCATCTGGATTACTGTTGTGGGGTTTGGGATCCGTATCGCAATGTTCTGATTGACTCTGTTGAGAGGGTGCAGAGGAGAGCCGCTAGATTCGTGACTTGTTGTTACAGCCCTTATGAAAGCGTCACAGAATTGATACATAGATTGGGCTGGGATAGTTTGGAAGACAGACGACGTATCTTTCGTTCGAATTTATTGGAGAATATGAGAAAAAATTTAAATTCCGAGTGCAATGAAATACTTCTTCCGCCATCCTATTTAGGTCGCAATGACCGGAGGGATAAGATTAGAGAAATAAGATGCCGTACTGATACTTATATGTATTCCTTCTTTCCTCGCACTATTCGGGATTGGAATGGGCGGTTTTAGGATTGGTGCTTAGCACCCTCTGCCACCCACAATGTTTGTGATTTGCAGAGTATGGATGTAGATGTAGAAGTAATTTTTTTTATGAGCCTTGTTCTTCTTAAAATTAAATAAATAAAATGTGTATTGGTTATTTTATATGCTGTGTTTAAAAAGTAAACTCATTAACTACCTAGTTTAATTTGATTTAAAAAAAAGAGATAGTATTTATTTGATTTGCAGAAATAAGTACGTAGAATTTGTAATACGAGAGTAAGAGAGTGCTTCAAAAGTTTTGGAGGTGAGTATTACCATCCAAGGCAAACCGAGAGCAAACTAAATACGGGAAATTCTACAGACAAAGATGAGTATTAATTTACAAAGTGGACTCTTATTAGAATGACCGAAGTTTAATACCTCAGCAGTTTCATGGAAATTTACTACATCACACTTCCCAACTGACTTTTTTACATGTATGCAAATTGTCAATAGTTTCGTTAAATCTATCCTAATGTCTTTGGTTCCATTTGATGATTTTGAAAGTAAAACAATCAAATGAATTTACAAGTTGCTAGAAAAACAAACTGAAGTTTTCATTTTGCGTTTTTAAGTAATGGGGAAGCTGTCTACCTACTGAAAAACTGTAATATTTCTGTACTCAAATTCTAACACCAGTTCATGTTACTATAACGTTACTTCTAACTGAAGACAGCTATCAGATCGATTAAGGGGGCCAAGACTCTCATACCATCATCATTATTTACCTTTTGTAACTATACCACACTTATATCAATATACGTACACTATGACACGAACAATATACAGTAATAAGCTCCCTTTGCAGCGTAGTGCATTAGTTATAATCCAAAATATGTAAGCAGCTGGGCTCGTGGAACGGATAAAATGAAGCGCAGGAACACCAGAGAATGTATAAAAGTAGTATTTAAACAATGGATGTTAATCTACACACATGTCGTCCCAGTACTAAATGCTGGTTTACATGATTCACTTTCCGTAATCACTCCGGATGAATCACTTGCAGTGAAAGTGAAGGTGAATTCACTTTTCGTTTACACGTATCATCGCAAGTGAACCATTTAATTCACTTTAAGATGAAAGAAAACGAACTTGTGATTGTTGGAATGGATTTAATTTGCAGAAACCTCGCCTAAAACATCGTCATGAAAATTAAGAGAAAAAAGAGATGTTGATTAATGAGAAATTGGATCTTGTGGTGTGGTAGAATTGGGGCCTTAGGGTGGCTATAGGACAAAATCGCATTTAAAAAATTATCTTCGAATGTATGACTCACAATTTGAAGAAACTGGTATCAAAAATCTAACCACTAAATACAATACAGAATACTACGATGAGAAAATGTGTTCTAGGCAAATTGAAGCCAGAAATTACTCTCGGGTTTCTTATAACTAGAGCCTCATGCAGTTGCTATCGAACACTTGCGGCTGCATTCCCTGTACTGACGAGTAGATGCTCAATCAGCACCACATTTTTCTGGTTTTAAAACTTTAGTTAATTCATTAGAATAACTGGTTTGGATAGTTGTAATCTTGCACTTGATTTTCAAAAGTGGGAGATTCAATATTCATGAATCATCTCTTCATAGCTCTTCCTCAGATGTTTTTGTTTACATAACTTTAGAATTTTGTTCTCTATAAAAACTATTGATTATGGAACGATAGTAAAAATAGAGAATTTTGTTGCTCTTTCCATTTAAAATCAATCGTGTGTTGAAAACAACAACAATCAGAAACAAGGAAAAGTGATCGATCCATTAGGAGGTTCCACTCCGATATTTCGATTGTTCACACGCATCACTCTTGACGATTCATCCGAGTGAAACACCGACAGTGAACAGAGTTGAGCTCGAGCCAACTCCTGTCATCCGTCGTCTTGGATGATCACTTTGGAAGACTCGTTTTCTCGGCTAAAGCGATATTGATGAAATTTGACAAGCAAATAGTTAGAATGGACGTGGAAGACGTTTATAGGGATAAATAACATATTTTATCATGAAATTTTGAGAACTAACCGAATGGTGGCAGACAGACAGCATTTTTACGTCTGTGTTGTATTACATCGGTGAGCGCTCTGGTGGCACAGTGGTTAAGGAAGCTCGAGATACGATCCTGGGTTCGAATAAATGGATTCGAGATTTTTTAAAGATGTCAGGGCGTTCCTTGGTTCGGATTACACGTTAAACTGTGGGTCTAGCCAAGGCAGATGCGGAATGCGTGGCTAATTGAAACTCTGTCACGCAGGTGGCCGAACAATCATTCCGGATCTCCCGGCCAACAATGTCGTACTAGTTTACATTTTTAGGTTATATCGGTTGTTTCTCGCAGTTAGTTTGATTGTGATCTGATTATAAATTTCATGTACAGACAAACAATTTTAGCATCGAATAACTAAATTGTTGAACAAATAATTGGAAAAATAATCTCGCAAGAACAAAGAAAATTAGTAGAATGTTGGTAGAGAGTATTATCACATATTGCAAAAGTTACCACAAGTCCCACAAAGTTTCGTAACTCTCTGGAGTTATTGAGAGTGCCTTCCCCTGAATTAAAAATGCAGTTCCAGTACCACAGATGAGCAACCTCGATGCACCGCGACTGTTGAACTGCAACACGCTTATAAATAACCCAATAGGCTCACGACGCAATAAAGTTCTGATCTTGACATGAATGGCAAAGGTGATAATGTGTTGATTCGTCTAAACAAAATAATTGAGAGAGATCTACAATTCGAGTTTAAAAGACTTTAGTTCCCAACATAATTAGACCAGGGACAGACACTGGCGGTAGTAAGGGTACGTGTTTTTTTCCCATGGACAGTGTAGCCAGCTTGCGGGTTTTCAAAACCCAAAGGCTACATACCTTAGCAAAACCATAAACGTTGTGTGCAAAATGGTAGTGACATAAAATGTACCCAGAAAGTTACAAGTTCCGGTGGAACTGTGGTAAGAATCCCCGCCCCCTTAGTTTTTTTTTGCTGTTTTTAAATATGTTTCAAATTGGTTCTCTTCATGAGACAGGTTCGATGGTAGAATGTATAGTCTCGTTATATTATAACGACTCCTTGGTTTTTGGGATGTATTTCCGTAACTTACAGCTTTCAGTATACAACTCTAGCAATAAAATTCTAACTCCATGCGTGCGAAATCACAGATAACAGCTAGTTATTTTATAGTTACTTAAAGCGGAATATTTTTTTCCACAAAGTAATACCTCATAAAGTGTGTGCGTAAAAACCTATATAATCATAAACAAAATACGTCGATGCCTTCGTAATGTATAGTGAACCTTGGTCATTCAAAAATCTATTATACAAATACAGTCAGTGCTTCTATTAATAATTGTCCGACTGACTCGTCTCACGCTCCAGAAGGATGGTAGTCGAAAATAACGAAAATAAGATTCTCAAACTTTAAAGCTACCTTGTATGTAAAATGAACGCCGTAAACTTTAAGATTATGGGTAATAGCAGCCGAACGCAGTAGGTGAGTGGTAGCGCTCTGGCTTGGCATTCTGGAGGACACGGGTTCGAATCCCCCTCCGGCAACAGTTTCTACCCATGCATACTAGCTATTCCAGTCGTCTTAGGTGGGACATATATGTCAATTTGTGATTCTTTCTTCAAGCGTCTGCCGACTGACTTACCACATCTATATCTGTTAAGATCAATACAGTTAGAAACCAACACACCAGTCTGGCGGAGAGCTTTAAAGGTCCAAAGCACTGGATTGATGTGATACATTGGGTCCAGCTTCAAATACCAGCCTTGACATATCAGTCATTCTGATTACAGCTATGAGGCTGTTTCCCGCTATCACAAAATGGTGTGACAGTCCACAATCTCCATGCCAAAGATAACATTACATAGTAATCAAGCAGGGGCGGAATATACGAGCACCGAGCGTGGTGGTGTAACGGCTAGCGTTCTGGTCTCGCATTCGGGAGGACGGCAGTTCGAATCCCCGTCCGGGCAACCAGATTTGGGTTTTCCATGGTTTCCCAAATCACTCCAGCAAAATGCCGGGATGCTTCCTTCAGAAGGCCATGGCCGAATTCCTTCCCATTCCTTGCCCCCCCCCCCCCAATCCGTTCCCGTCGCTAAAGAACTCGCTGTTAGAGAGACGTTAAGCACATAAAAAAAGAATATACGAGCTATCAAAACTCTTGCACCAGACGGCCAAATCGTAATTGTTCGATGGTGTCCTCACTCTTGGCCCTTTCGTTATATTATTATTTAGACTTAAGGGAATACTGAATCGGATTTGGGGTGAAAAAAATCGATTTTCGTTTTATTGGCTTATTATATTCCGCCAAGTTTCCACTTTAAAATGATGTATCGTACATTGATCTACCAAAATTATAACCATTTTATTTTTATAGATTTGTGAGATAGGGTACTGCGCTTTTGTTATACACGTTTCTCATGGCTGACCAAAAACTTTTTGGCACTATTCATGTGACATGAATTCAAATATCCTGCACGATCGGCACAGACTAAGGCATGGAGACATTAGTGAAAAAAGCAAGACAGGTGCAGAGGAGTGCCAAAAGAAGACTTGAAGATGATTATGAAGACTGTGAAGGGGGCATTAACTATGGATCAGGAATGTTTTAATATTCTTTCTCCGTTTCCCATAAGTTTACTTTTTGCTTCTTCTAGGAACATTATACCAGGTACTGGTGAACTTAGAAGTCCGAAATTTTTATGACGTAGTCACTGGGCTTCTTTTACATACTGAAATAATGATTTTTCAACTATTTGATTTACAAAAGATCTAGAGGCGATAATCTAGTGAAAAGTGATTGAAAAAATTTAAAGGTAAATATAAAATATCTCTGTAAGTTAATATTTTGACAAAAAACTGTTGTTTCAGTATTGTTACAACATATCAATGTACATACAGTAAAAAATGTGTATCTCTAGCTCAGCCGTTTGTGAAGAAATGTTCCCTATAGTAAGCATAATTTAACATTACGGGAATAGGTGATTCCATATCCCCTTAACGTATGTTCTTATTGATTCTCTTGTATATTTTCTAACTGCTGCGAACGGTTTCGGATGGTTGTGGTGTTCAATTTATGTTAAGTGAATTTCCATTACAACCAGGCTTTTTGGAATGAGTAAAACTATGAAATCTTCAAGAAACTGTTTTTTATGCGTACTGATGACTTCGCTGTATGTGATAATCACAACAAAGAATATCGTAAAAATATATACAGGGTTTTACAAAAAGGTACGGCCAAACTTTCAGGAAACATTCCTCACACACACAAAAAAAAAAAAAATATGTTATGTGGACATGTGTCCGGAAACGCTTACTTTTCATGTTAGAGCTCATTTTATTACTTCTCTTCAAATCACATTAAACGTGGAATAGAAACACACAGCAACAGAACGTACCAGCGTGACTTCAAACACTTTGTTACAGGAAATGTTCAAAATGTCCTCCATTAGCGAGGATATATGCATCCACCCTCCGTCGCATGGAATCCCTGGAGAATGGCGTATTGTATCACAGCCGTCCACAATACGAGCACGAAGTGTCTCTACATTTGGTACCGGGGTTGCGTATACAGGGGCTTTCAAATGCCCCCATAAATGGAAGTCAAGAGGGTTGAGTTCAGGAGAGCGTACTAACATACTAACGAAACTAAAATGAGCTCTAACATGGAAAGTAAGCGTTTCCGGACACATGTCCACATAACATATTTTCTTTGTTTGTGTGTGAGGAATGTTACCTGAAAGTTTGGCCGTACCTTTTTGTAACACCCTGTATAGTGGCGAATACAATGCCCTGCTCTCAAACCTATTACGCACGGAACCTGTAATTATTCAATCGACTCTTCTTCAATATTCGACTGAAAAGTGGAAGGAGACAAACATTTTGAACTATTTCGAAAATGATATTTCAAAAACTTAGAGCTCTGGAAGGATCAGGTTTCTTCCTTCTGTTTGCGGCAGTGTAGGACTGCAGTTTTGTCGAGGACACAGTCTTGTCTCGTTGCGGCGATGGCGACCTGCTTTCAAACTCATCGCACAACTCCGCCACAAGTCGTTGGCGCCGCTGTCTTGGCAAACTCTCAGTCGCTGCCAGCCGTGGAGGCAAACTTCGTTAAGAACGCCCCACCCAGGCGGAGATCCAGCCAACATCTTCAGTCGCCTCAAGTGAGACGGAAACACCCACATGGACCTCAGAGATTTTAAACTATACCCGTGAATTGCGACGACTAGGAAGACCGAAGATAAAACTACTGTAGTTGCGAGTAGCTACTGCACGTGTACAATCAGTCTTCAGGCTTGTTTACTGGTTGATGCATAGTGAGACGGAACATAGGGTCGTAGCAGTCCAGATGCAGTAGGACCCACCCGCGTAAGCTAATTAGAAGGGTTCGGTTCTGTAAGACAAGTCATATTCTTTTTCCTACCTTCTCTTTGAGCTGTGATGCTGAATTAAATATTGATTGAACATTTCTTATTGTATTTAAATGTATTTTACATAGCATATAAATACATATTTATGCTATTTTCCGAGTTTTTGTCATATTACAATAATAGTACCTGGGTGACCGATCTTCGCTCGGCATCTTTCGATTTTTGTTCAGTATGCAAGATTTCATCAAAATCCTTACAGACGTTTGAGATAAATTAATTTTATCGGGGACTGCACCACCTTCGGAACCAACGCGAAATTGGTAATAACCTGTTGAAATTTGTTTTAATTGCTTCGTCATTATGTCCTCTTTGCGTTTTGCGCTCTTGCTTAGCCGAAAACTTGTCACGAATTTAAAATTCCGAAATATGACAGCGACGCACAGCCGTTGGATGCCGTCAGCGTGGAAAAATCAGTGATAGTCTATTAAAATGTTAATTTAATCTTTTAATGTAATGTTTTCTTACCGTTTCAGCTTTTCTCCGTTGGAAACAGTCGCATTTAATTGACAAATAGACAATTTTTATCAGAGTTGTAATACGGTTCCCACCATCTTATATAAAAACGAGCATACAGAGAATGCTTCCATCGTAAACAAATACAGAATTTCCTATGGACGCCGCAGAACGCAAAATTGCATAAAATTTTTCTCTTGGGCCAGGCTATATTTCAACCTAACCACGAAATCTATGACAAAATGAAACTGTTTAGGTTGATATGATCCCTGTGCCGATAATTTTTTTGTTATTTTTGAAATGCTGATAGCATTTCGCAGTTGCTCAGCCTCATATTTCGGCATTTTTAATTTTTCTAGCGACTTTTCAGCAAAACAAGAGCGCAAAATGTGAAGAGGACATGTTTTAAGAGCTAGTGCAGTAACCGCCTTTTTTCCCCCACTAATTACATGTTTGTTACACATTCAATATATTTCCTTCCTACTTACTTAAGAGCTGCAGTCGGTTAAATAAATATCGTGAATAATCGTCAGGATTTTCTTCAATTGAGTCTTTACTGGGCGAAGTTCGAGTAACTTGGTTGAGACGATTTTCTACTAGGTTTTCTTGAAATGATTACATTATAACTGCTAAGAAGTTTTTGTCAAAAAAAGTATCACTTTTGACAAAGCCAAATTTTAAACATCGTTCTCACATCTTCTTTTTAGGTGTTTTACCATACAACTGGTAGTAATAAATAACCACTTTTCAATATCTTTTTCAAAGAAATTATGTAAATATCTGTATCACTTCTGATAAAGCCACTTTTTAAATATATTCTTTTGAAATATTTTACAATTAAACATTCAGCGCTAGTATTTCCTCGAGTCAGCTAGCATACAAGAAATATTCATTCAAATAAGTTCCTTTAAACCAAAGAGAAAAATATTAGTTAGCGTCCTGCTACCTGAATCATCTACGAGATGGCGTTAGAGCCGTTTTCGAGCCAGTTTCGAGATACCAAGAGCAAAAATTGTTCGTATTTTGTAAAATTGTTTTTCTGTTTCAGGGAGGAACACTATTTAGATAATCTTAAAAGTCAAAACGTTATCTAAATATGAAATTTCATCCAAATCGTTAGCGCCGTTCCCGAGATCCGAAATATATATATATATACAAGAATTGCTCGTTTAAAGATAAAAGATTTATGGTCATATGGTCATATTTTGAGCGAAAATCTTATAATTTTTTAATAGTACCAGGAATTCACTAGATATAGATAAGAATAATTTAAGATAATTATTCACAGAACTGTACTCCTATAATACATTGGATGAAAAACCAAACTATTTGTCACTGAATGGGTCACAATTCACCAGTCAACAATTAAAGTTATACGTTATTGTCATTTTATAAACGTTAACGTTCCGATCACCTTTTAATCTCGACAGTGCACCAGAAACATGCATGTGTCGATACGCGTCAATCAATGTATCAATGAAATACTTCTGAAAATAATCTTCAGCCAGTGTTAAATCTGCAGTGGATCATTGAGTAACGACATGCCGAAAATAAAATTTTCTGAAACTGTGAAGTTAAACAGTTTCGTAAGGGAATTTGGAGAGGACTGTTTTAGCAAAGATGAAAGAGTTCTTTACTGTAAATTATGAGAAATTAAAGTGACTTCAATAAAACTATTTAAAATTTAATTTCCCAATGGTGCCGTCAGTGGGCTGAAACAAATTATGCTGTTTCCGTGAAAGCGACACTGCTAGATAAAATAAATTATTTGTAACTGAGCATGTTTTGATATACTATATTTATATGTTTGATCATATTTTATAATTTTTTGGTCATATTTACCCGTTTTTAAGGTCATATTTCTCTATTTTTTTCTGTCATAAAGATCCGAACTATAGAAATTAGTATTCAGCGGTATCACGGCGGAGAGTAAAGATGTGGCAACTGTAGCCGAAACTGCGACAAAGACAGATGCGCGAATGAGAGGTAAATATGGTGGTCTCCCACTAACCTCGTGATGGACGGGGGACCTACTTCACCACGTCGTTCGCGGCATTGGAGGAGGCTGCTGCGAATCTATGTTCTCTGTACTAAATCACTGTCTGTACCAACCCCTAAACTATCCTGAAGTTTGAACCATGTATCCACATAATTTACAGAATCGGTTAAAGTGTCATTTTGTAATTGAATACACGTATAGTACCAAACACAAATGCGCATTTGAATTCGCGTGGTCTTACGACTTGGTGACGAGTTTGAATTCGTCGCGCAAAACAGATATGTTACCTGATGAAGGCAGCGGATGTTGCTGCCGAAACGTTGTGGGCAGAAGAACTTATCCGGCAGAACACGCGAGGAGAATTCTTGTCAGCCATGCGCCGGGAAAAACTTAGTTCTGATTGTTGATGCTAGGCCGCAAATCTGGTAAATTTGTTGTTAACTGCACCAAAAATATCACATGGGGTCATTTCGGGAGAACGTGGAGGGTATTCCAGCACGACTTAAGCTTTCTCAGCGCCTGTCGCCATCTTAATTGTCTCCTCACGTCTGCGCTCTTGTGGCAGAAATTTAAAACGTGGCTACAAAAGTTTTTTTACTGTTTTTATACGACTGTAAAGTTTTGTGACAGTAAGCCGAATAATGTTGATACAGTAAATCGCTTCATTCCTTTATAATAAGCCTGTATTCTTTTGTTTTACTTCCAATAGTTCTTCATCCTCTCACTTTGCTGTTTCCTCCTCTCTTCTGTTCATATGTTACTACATTTCCTCTTCTCCTTCTCCTGGAAACCCTTGAAATTTTGGATCAATCTCCTAAAAGTTGCTCTATTTTGTATTAAATCTTCTGTTATTCCGATCTCAATCATATCTTTCTTTAGTCCTTTGATCCACTGGTTGCCCTTCTTACTCTTGTAAACATGGTTAAAAGTCTATTGTTGTCCATTCTCATTATGTGACCAAAAAAACTGATTCTCCTCTTTTTGAACGTGTCTTACATCCTTTAAATTTCTTCTTCTTTGTATAGGTCTTTATTCCTCCGGTGTCTTAACTCACCATTTTCAATTTTTAGTGATCCCCAAATTTTTCTCAAGATTTTCCTTTCCCTTTTCTCTATCTCTTCTATTTCTCCAGTTTTTATAGGGTACAACCATTCTGATGCATACAGTCCTTCTGGTTTGATTACTGTATTGTAGTGTTTGATTTTAGTTTTCCTTGATAGATTCTTCTTATTGTATGTATTTTTAGTCAACTGGTATGCTAGTTCTAGTTTTCATGTTCTTGATATATTTGCTTCCTTATCAAGCCCATTAATCTGAATTACTTCACCTAGATATTTAAATTTATTGACCTTGTTAATTTTTCCGTACTCTGTGTTTAGTACTGTGGGTGAATTCCTAATATTGGTCATGAATTTAGTCTTCTCAAAAGAGATCTGAAGTCCAACTTTTCCTGCTATATCTTTCAGAATGTTGATTTGTTCGAGTGCGGTTTCTATACTTTCAGAAAGAACCGCTATGTCATCAGTGAAGGCCAAACAGATTATCCCAACCCCTTAGTGCTTTGAACCTAATCTTATTTCATCGTCAGTTCCCCTTTCGTTGAGTTTCTCTTCTCATAGTCTTATTACCTTCTCCAAAAAGCAATTGAAAAGAATTGGGGAAAGCCCATCTTGGTGACATTATATATTAGAAAATGAGCTTTTCAAAATTTGACCCTTAAACGGAAAAGTATCAATATTTCTACAATGCGTTTCTGTGTCACCAGCCATGTACCTTCCTTCATATCATACCTGTACAGATAAATGAAGTAACATTCTAAACATTAAGATTTTCGCTTTGGTCACATCATATTTTAAGAAAGGAATTTGTCGGAATACGATCCTTAAAGGACAAAAGTATCATCATTTCCATAACGTGTTTTTTTTTAATCGATAAATGATTTTAAAGATTAATGTCTTCGGTCAGGCAACATTTTAAATTGAGAACGAAGTTTTTCGGAATTTGACCGTTGAAGGACAAAAGTAGTAACTATTACTACTATTACTATTACTCCCCGATTCACTAAAAGTATTTGGCGGAGGATGCATTGCACCTATCCGGAATGGTAATGGTTAGGAAGGGATATACGGGATATGGCAGGAGGCGCCCATGGGCTATTGTGAGGAACCATCCCAGCATTCGCATGGAGCGATCTGGGGAAACCATGGAAAACCCAGATCAGGATGGCCGGAGTACTTTATCGAAGCTACTCCTGTCCGATTTTGTGTTTACTCGCCCGGTAATCCATTCTATTCCACTCCCTAATCGCTCGTGGAAAAAATGAATAGAGAAATGTATCGGTTCTGGCCCTGATTTCTCTTATCTTATTTTCGCGGTCATTCCGGGATATGAATGTTGCTGGTAGCAATATTTGATTGTTGTCATTACGAAATACGTCAGTCGTGAATTTTTCAATTAGCTTCCGTCGAGAGCAACGCCTTCGGTGCTCCAGGTCTTCCCAACCTAACTCCTTCAACATCGCACTTATGCTTTCCCTCCAACTATATATAACTGTCACGAATTGGGCGGCTCTTCTTTGGACCATCTCTAATGCCTCCATTAATCCCTTTTGATGGCGACCCCATACAAAGCAACAATATTCCAAGTGAGGCCTCACTAGTGACTTGTACGCAATCGATTTAACTTCCGGAGTGCATTGTTTTAAATTACGACCTAGAAATCGAAGCATACGA
Source organism: Vandiemenella viatica (assembly GCA_031002005.1). Lineage (NCBI taxonomy): Eukaryota > Metazoa > Arthropoda > Insecta > Orthoptera > Morabidae > Vandiemenella > Vandiemenella viatica. The sequence continues at coordinate 7,096,001 of CM061914.1, forward strand.
TTTGCTTTCCCAATTACATTCTCGATATGCTCATTCCACGACAAATTATTACGAATTGTTATGCCTAGGTATTTAGCGGAATCTACCGTTCTGAGGACAGTGCCATTAATTGTATATTCAAAGCTAAATGGTGTCACCTTTTTACTTACACGCATGACATGGCACTTTTTAGCGTTTAACTCCAACTGCCAATCTTTACACCACGCAATTATTTTCATAATATCGTCTTGTAACAAAGCGCAGTCATCCTGGGTTGTGATTTCACGATAAATAATAGCATTATCGGCAAATAATCTTTTAATTCCCCTTATTATGTCGCACAAATCATTAATGTATATGAGAAACAACAGAGGCCCTATCACGCTTTCCTGGGGAACCCCGGACCTCACTTCGGCAAGTGATGAACGCTCACCGTCGAGAACTACACACTGTGTTCTGTCCTTCAAAAAGTCTGCAACCCAATCGCATATTTGTCTAGATATACCGTAACCGCGAAGTTTCCTAAGTAACCTAGTGTGAGGCACAGTGTAGAAAGCATTTTTGAAGTCTAATAAAACTAAATCAACCTGGGATTGCTCATCTATAATACGGGCCAAGTCGTGAATTAAGAGGGCAAGTTGTGTTTCGCAGCATCGGCCTTTTCTGAATCCATGTTGATTTGGGTTCAAAAGCTCATCTTCATCCAAAAACCGCATGACATTTGAATAGATGATGTGTTCTAAAATCCTGAAAAATATTGAGGTTAACGAGATCGGTCTATAATTTTGAGGATCATTAACATTCCCACTTTTGAACACTGGACTTACGATGGCGGTCTTCCATTCGGCTGGTATTTTTCCTTGATCCAAGGAGGCGGTATATAATTTCATCAAATACGGCGCAATTTGCTTTGCATACCTAGAGTAGAATCTTGTAGGAATACCGTCTGGTCCGGGAGCCTTATTGGGATTTACATTCATAAGCAGTTTAGTTATTCCCTCGATATCGAGAACGAGATCATTCATAATTTTATTGGTTCGATTGTTAAATATCGGAATCTTCTCCGAGTTTTCTGACGTGAAATTTTTTTAAAATACATTATTCAAAATTTCTGCTTTCTCGACGCTAGTTTCTGATAATTCCCCATTTTCATTAATCAATGACGTCATGACCTTACGAGAGCCTCTTATTAATTTGACATATGACCAGAAATTTTTTGGATTAGTAATCAGATCTTCGGATAAATTTCTGGCTTGTAATTCTTTAAACGCATCACGCATTGCCTTACGCACGTCCGCTCACAAGTGGACTAATTTAGCGCGATCAGATGAGTCCCCCGATTTCTTTACCGTGGCATGTAAACGCCTTTGCCTCCTGAGCAAACGTTTCACTTCCCTATTGAACCACAGGAAGTTCTTACTAACCTTAATAAACTTCTTGGGAACAAATTGGTTTAAGACGGTCCATATTATTTCTTTTAAATTAAACCAAAGTTCCTCAACATTTGTATTAAGCGTGTACGTTTCAAAATTTTTCGCCAAATGATCGACCATAAACGCATCATTTGCCTTATCGAAACAATATACGAGTTTGTCTTTATCATGCTTCAAATTCAGCCTAGATTTTAAAGTTACCACGATCGCCTTGTGATCACTTATACCGTCTTCTATACAAACTTTATCTACAATATCCGGATTGTTAGTAAGAAAAAGATCCAAAATGGACGAGGAATCTTTGACGCTCCGCGTTGGCTCTTCGACCATCTGTTCAAGAGAATTTTTGGCGAATGATTCCATTAACGTTTCGGTTATTAACCTATCTCTTCCGCCTGACCTGAACGTAAATGTGTCCCAGCTAACAGAGAGTATATTAAAATCACCTCCCATGATCAATGTATGTCCCTGAAATTTCTGAGAAATACTAGTAAGTGAATGTCTAAAATATTCCACGTTATCTAATACAGAGTCCGGAGGTCGGTAAAATGATCCTATTATGAACTTTAAACTTCTGCCAATTTTTACCTTCACCCATATTAACTCGCAACAATTTTTCGTTTCATTTACTACGGAGCAATTGATGGTTTTATTAACGGCGTATGAGATAGTTCAGAGCAAAGCCGCTAGCCAGCAGCAGCGGCACATATCGCAGAGATAGTAATTAATAAACTGGTTTATTGGCTTCGACTTTTGTTATATACCAATTACACTAAACAAATAAACAATTGGTACAAATGAGGCGGTTTTCTTTCATCTTATTAAAAGCCACCAATCTTCATCGTATTCGTTAAATTATGGTTCGGTTTATCTAGTGTACATTATTGGTATAGGTACCGTGTTGGAATGGACAGGAATTTTCACCCTACCCCTGACAATGCGTCCTACTTGTAAGCTCCTGGACTGGCCACCGACCAGATAGAGAGTCAGTATGGGAACAAATTATTCGAAAGTAATCTCTCGAGCTCTTCCGAGGCGACTTCGGTTGGAAGAAGTTTTCTGTGCCTTCTGCCAACTCGTCATTTTATTAGCGTCATAACAGGAGGATGTTTTCCAGTTGGCTCGTCTGAATTGCTGAGTGGCAAAGTCTCTCTCGCATAAATTTCACTTTGGAGGACTACCAGAACTTTGCTCTATACCAACGCTATGTCCCGGAACCACCTCTGCCCCCGAAATTGGATTTATATTATTTACCGCTTGTTACTCGCGAAGCATTTCTCAACCTGCTCTCTCTTTGATGTATTCTGTTTTCCTTCTTTCGCAACATGTTTCTGTGTAGTACATAAGTTCAAAACAAGCATGGGTACATGATTGTTTTTATTTCTTCAATATTTAACCAAATATTGAGACAAGACATTTGAATAAATATAAAATAAAGCAACACAACTTATGACATCCAGTATAAATCATAATAACAACCCTAGAATAAGTATAAAAATTGCGTAAAGCTTAGTAGAAGTATCAGGACCACGTTATTTAAGAAATAAAATTATAGCTGATAATCTATGCAAAATTGTACAAGAGAAAAGGGTGTCAAAAAAATAAAACTCAAATCTCAAACAAATGACCTACTATAAAGAAAAAAACTCTTTAAAAATGTATACAAGGAGTTCAGCAGTCAATGGACTTAATGGAGTTTAATGCCAGACAGTAGGAAATATGAAGATTGGAAATGTGATGCTACAGAATACGATGTTGAAAATTGATACATCTACAGTTTTACTTTTTTAATTTACAGGAAGCAGGTTGTTGTAGAGGGTGTTTTGAACCAAAATTAATCTCTGACGGCACCGTGGGAGAATGAATTGACACAGGGATCATTAAGGCTCCATATTTTTCTGAACATATCTATCATATCATTGCTACCCAAGAACATTGATTGAAGAAGTACTTCACTCATTTCGCACAAGAAAGAAATTGTTCGAACATTATTCAATAAGTTTGTATGGGATATACGTCATATGCCTACCACATAATGCCAGCCAAATTTCCGTATCAATTTGGCGACACGCTCTTGACAAGTAGGTACAAATCGCAGGATCTTCTCAGCACATTCTCCATATCATTAAAAAATCTCTTGCAATACTGATACCATGCAGAGCACCAATATTCCAAATGAAGACGCACTAGAGTTTTATACACTGTTTCCTTTACACATAACTCACAATTTATCAAAAATCAAACTTTAAATCGTAGTCTAAAATTAATTTATTCAATTACTCATACTGCGTATGATCCCATTGCATGTTTCTTTGTACGGTTCTAACCAAGAACTTAAAATATTCCGCACTGTGTGACAGAACAGAAATATTTGCATAAGAAAATTATATTTTTGATCTCTGAGGTAGATAAAAAACTAATAATATATACTCTTAGAGAGAAAAAGCAAGTTGCTATGGAGATTAGGACTTGTGAGATGATAGTTATCAGAGTAGACTAGTAGATTGAATGCTCGAGAAAAACATTGCCTAAAAACGGACCTGCATCTTCTGAGAGTAACCAATTCCATTGTAATTCCTAGTAGATCCGAATGATATGAAATAAACGATATATTTTGGATCTAAGGAATTGAGTTATTCATAATTATAATCAATCAAATCAACGACAAGCGACGCTAAGCGTTACAACTGCCAAGAAATTAACAACTTAATTTGTACTAATGGGAAAATGATAAAATAAACTCTCATAATGACCTCTTGACAAGTTTTTACTGCCTGTGAAATCTGCTCCTATCATAGCCGCCTTCACCTAAGGTGACCTGTCATTTAATGTGCAGTCCGTACCACTTAAGCATTCAGGCGTACTTCACACTAAGCAGGAAGCTTTCCCGTAGATTAAAGTGGGATAAGGGTCTTTGAAAGTCCCAGCCGAAATCGAGATTCGAACCGAGTACCTTTCAATCTCCAGTCATTCACCTTAACCACCGAGTCACCAGACCATTCGTAGCCAGCTATATGTTTTGACAAATAAGCTAAAAAACTTATCACGCAAAGACAATGTAGCTGTCTGACAGGGAATGGAAAGGTCCGCGGTTTGAATCCCCATCTCGGTGGAGATTTTAAAAAGCCCTTAACCCTCCTTCACCTCTCCTACAGCTTGCTGTGTAATGTGAAGTACGCCAGAACGCTTCCGCGGTTCGGATTCCGCGTTAAACTGTACGTCCCCTGTACCCCGTGGGATTACGAGTTAGGGTAAGGTGGCTACGACAGGGGTGGAATTTGCAGCCAATAGAAACCCTGTCACCAGGCCATGACAACCACATTATTATTATTATTACTAAGCAGAGAGAGAGTGATGGAGTTTATTGCAGGAATCTAAGAGTTTGTTTGTCCCGTTCACAGCAAGTGGTATATTCGTGTTCGTCATGCGTATTAACCGAGAGTGGTGGGTGAACGGTTAACGTTCTGGCCTCACATTCTGGAGAAAGCTGGTTCGAATCCCCGTCCGGGCATCTAGATTTAGGTTTTCAATGGTTTCCCCAAATCACTCCAGGCGAATGCCGGGAGGCTTCCTTCAAAAAGGCCATGGCTGAATTCCTTCCCGTTCCTTGTCCCCAGTCCCATCCCACCTCTAATGACCTTAGCCTTCGACGAGGCGTAAAGCAGTAAGAAAAAAAACCTGCAATAACCTGGGTTATTGCAGCTTAAGTTAAGCTGCCATTTACCACGCCATGCTGATATAAAGTCAATATCACGTTGTACTGTGAAGAAATGAGAGAATCTACTTCTTAACATAAAATGTATTACAAGATATTATATTATTTACGCTGTTATATAGAACTTCATATAGTTTCATACGGGATATGGATAGATAGATAGTAACAATGGGTTCTGAAATTTAAATAATAAGATAGGATTCACATTTATTTGATTATGAAAATATAAATCTTCATTTTATTGCAGTTGAATTGACAATTTAGATATCACTTATTATCAGGAGATGATTTTTAACACGTACGGAGCGTGGAGGCTGAGTGGTAACGCTCTGGCTTCTCATTCAGGAGAACGCGGGTTTGAATTCCCGCTCGGCCATTAAGAAGTGGGTTATCACTACAGGTGAATGTCGGGATGATTCCTTCAAATGGCCATGGCCGATTTCCTTCCTGTTCATTGCCCCTCGTCCCTTCTCGCCTCTAATTACCACGACCTCGACAAGGCGTAAAGACTTAATAAGAAGAAAAGTTTAAATGCGTTTCTCACGGGTGGACTAATGATGACTGTTAATGACTGCTTTGTGGATAGTGAAAACGGCGCGCCGGTTAGTGTCTCCCGAACACTAGTAGACATTTTAGATTGGTTTTCATACTGATCATCCATTCAAAATGTGATCCGTATTTTTTTTGCGTTATACCGCAACAAACGGACACACAACAAGTTGAAAAAAAACTTTTTACTTCGGCTCCCAACAAATAATTTTTTTCCGAATATATCTCCAATTCAGAAAAACAACTTAGTATTAGTATAAATTCAAATTAACCCATAAACAAACGATTCACGAAAATGTAAAAAAGTATCAAGAGTTCTGTATGCTTATAGAAATGATTAAATAAAACTGCATCTGACGTTTATTCTAAAGAAACCAGAAGAGATAGGAATACACGCGCCTGATGGAATTAAAACATTGCGTAAACCTAATAAGTGGACCAATAGATGAACCAACCATGAAATTTTTGGTAACCGACCGCCTCCTCTTCTCTTTGAAAATCTAAAATTAAATTTATTAAATTATACAACTGTAAATTAAAAGAATTGTGAGTATATTAATTTCTTGAAAACAGCTGATGAGTGATGTGTTGAGTCACTGATAATTAATACAATAAACATTTTTCAAAGAAAAAAAAGCGTTATTTTAGGCCTCAGAACTCTCCCAATTCGAATGATTTTCTCTGGCCAGTCTGTTGACTGTTTATTACAATCCTCCTCCTGTTTCTTTCCTGAACTAACTTACGCTCTGCTATTTATCCTTAACTATCCGCTTTGGATATCCTAGTTTTTATCTGCTTTAAACGTCTTCCCTCCATTTATTACTTCATCTCACTAATTAATTAATTTTTAATGACTCGAAATGTGATTTACTTTCTTGTCTTATCTTGCTGTAAGATTCTTCTCCGGATTTCTTTATTCACCAGTTATTTCCAAAACAAATTAATTTGAATTTTTATTTGTCCACTTAATTTTCAATAAAGTTTTGGAATAATCAGATACTTCAGTCCTCCTTCTTACTGGTGTTAGTGATCCCATTAAGCGATGAGCACCATCCAAACAATTTACAAAAAAAAACTTTCCGGCTCAATCTCCATATTTGATAAAAAATAGTTTCCTTTTTATCAAGGAGATTCTGATTAGTATCTCAAAAACGACTCTATTGGTTCTTAAATATTGCGTTCTTTATTTCAGATTTTGATAGTTACTTGGTTTTTATCGATAAAAACTATTCTTTCGTGGATGAAATTAAATGTTTTCTGGTTTAATTTCTCTTTCAAGAACCAATTAATTTTCATTAATGAGAGTCAGATAACACTTGTGAGTGCCATATGAGGTTTGACTTGAATTTTTTGGATCATGTTAGCCTGGACTACTGTCTATGATGCACACAGTTCTATTAATTCGTGTTTTAAAACAAAAATTTAAGCATTTCTAATTGGCCTATAACAACTAGCTAGATTTCCTTTGTTGCTGAATTACACAATTGTCTAAATCTAGAGCGGTCTATGACGAACAAAGTAGCGTCTCGTGTGTTTTACTGGTGACACCAAATCTCTCTCATAATACATTGAAGAGAACTGGTGAAGATGAAAGCTTAAGAATAGAATTCGGGGAATCCTCTTTAGTCAGAAGCCGGAGTGGTAGGTATTGGAGGGCACAGTACGGAGCCGTGAGGAAGCGTGTCTGATGCTGCCGGCTGAATGTACGCCGGTCGAAGGCCGTATTTCAGGTCGGACTTGTGTGACGTCCCGAATTCGATTAGAGCCTCTGGTCTGAGCCAGCCTGTCTCATATTTTTGGTGCAGCCGGCCAGAATCGGGTCGAACCATGTTCGGGCTGCAATTTCTCAGGAGGCGATTCAGCGATGTTGCGAGGAGAGCTGTTGGTTTCTACTCCGCTACGTATCATTGTATGTTTTCAACTAAGGATTATAACGTTTGAAGTCTGCAATCTCGATAAGAATGTCCTTTTGTATAGCAAACTTACAACACTGAAAAAATAAATGTGTCAAGACTATACGGGAGCTAAAATCTAATAACGGCCAACAATCTAAAGATCTTCACACTAATACTACACCAGTAAATTAGAATAATTTTGGTAGTATCTTTTTGATATAATAAATACTATAGTGACAATATTTAGTAGAAATTTCTTATTAACGCTCACGGGCATAATGTATCAATTAGATTTAGTATTAATACTATCCTAAGACTTCTTGTGTATAAAGTTTTTGTGTGATACTAGCCTCGGAATAAATTTCTAGCTTAGGATTGGAAGGCTTTTGAATAAAATTACAGTTCAGTTTAGAATCTTATAAGCGGCTCTTCAACTCGGTGTTGTTTCCAAAAGTGAAGTAAACTACAATGCCTCCGCGATTAGGATTCTATGTAAAACTGTCGGTGCAGCTTTCAAGTATCACAGCGTGATGTTAGATCGTCAAAGCAGAGGAGAATTGCACGGCCAAGTGAAACCATGTCCGAACTACTTCACGAAGTATCCCGGCTAACAATCCATTGCTGTTACGACTAAATTATTGATTTAGATTGGAATACGTCTTAGACATTTTTTCTAGAGTAATACAGAGTGACACAAAATTTGATGATGGTGGCGTAATAGAACCGATTAGCAACTACCTTTTTTCACCTGCAGATGCGTCAGGTGAACTTTGCTGGGAACTCAATCCCTTGATTCAATGTAAATCTCATCTTCTGCCGCTATGTACCGTACCTATCTTGTGCTTGAACCACAGCTGCAGAAACTGTGACGGAAATTGTGACGTCTTTCTGGATTAGTTAAGCACGTATCATTTTGATAAGACTCGCTGAGTGACCTAAGAAAACACAGAGAGAGGACTGGATTCCTTAAACCATGAACATGATATTGATATGACGTCACACCTGTGAACCAGAATCTGTACAGTCATCGATTCAATCAAATCAGTTGCACTTCCGTATTTGGGAAATTATTACGCTGTGCGAAACCCACAGCAAAAGTATCATCAGACATGCTATCATCTAGTTGTTTATTAGATACCACAATGTATATGTCATTCCTTGAAGACGTAATTTGCAAAAAAAAAAAAAAATAAAAAAAAAAAAATTAAAAAAAAAAAAAAAATTGTTAATCTGTAATTAAATGTCGTTTGATAATTTTTTCTGTTATTTTTGGTCTAGGATAGGTTTCATTTATGTATATTCAAAATTTTACAATCAACTAATGCAAGATGATGAATACATATTTCAGTTGCCAATTTTACCACAAAAAAAGTATCGATAACCATTAATATCACATAAAACGTTTCAACGTTTCATTAGATGAATGGGACAGTAGCACAATCTTTTGCTGATTCAACAGCATTCAGAAATTAGTTTTATTAATGATTTAATGTATGAGCCAACTCGTATGTGACTTTATCCTGTATTCCTGTGTTCATAATCTTTCCTTTTATCTGATATTTTGTAACTATTTGTGAAAATTTTCTTACAAATAAGTATTTATAAAAACATTCGAAATAAAACAAAACTTGCTGCGAATTTATTTTGATTTGATTATTGTTATTCATTGGTACAATTTCGTTTACATTAAAAAAATTTAAATTAAAAAATTTACACTCTTATGCTTCAGTTAAATTTGGTTAAAATTACGGATTTTAATATATTTTGTTTGCGTAATAATTTTAATATTGGTTTTGGACAAATCGGGAGGCAATCTGTATAGGTCTGTATGATGCTGAACTTTCATTTTTAAATGTTGAAAATAACTCAGCTGAATCAATGAATATTATGTTGTTTTATATTTTTTTAAAATTAATTTCCTTCCAAAATTTCGATTGTGAACCTATTTATTTTGGAATAAAGCATGTTGTGAAATACTTTACGTACAACCACGAAACTAAATGCTGAATTTTTGGTGGAATGCTGCGAATACTTTACTCAAGAATTCAGATGTATCGAGCCTGTCCTTCGATAGAATTATAGTTTTCCCTAATTAAATTGCGTTTCTGTATAGTGTTGATAGTTTAATCATTATCGTGATCAAAAATTTTGTGTTTCAGGTGAGACGATGTGACGCTGTTAAGAAGTTCTAACCAGGTAGAGTCGGCGTCGCATCTTATTCTAAACAGATCCTGTAACTGCAACAGGCAGAAACGCAATATTTGTTTTTGAATAACACTCACGCTGGTATTGTGTTATTATCCTCTTAAATAAGGTGCGCTGTCTGGAGACTGCGCGCTCACCTCCATATATCGGAAACCTTCGACCAGTCTCGACAATAGCCGAAGTGTTAGTTACTCTGCCTGCCGCAGTAGCGCTGCTTGGCTAAACAGCAAAATTCAATTGAATAACTGTACTCGCTTTATTTGTGCTTATAGTGTCAAAAGGAAGTGTAAATTTCAAATAAATAATTGAAATTGATTTTTTCACTTATAGTGTTAAAAGAAAGAATAATTGCAACGCCAGATAAAAGATAATTGTCTTTTGTGGAAGTAGCTGCAAAAACATACGAAGAGCAGGGATAAACATAGTTAATGAGAGGCAATCGTACGTTTCAAAGTTACAATCGAACGTTCGTTTAAATTTACATGTTTCATTTTATTTATTTACGACAAATAGATGCAGAAATTCAGGTAAGGAGAAGTGTTTTCGATGTTTAAGGTATATTATCTGTATCAATTATAACAACTAGGCTAAAATCATAAAATAAGATTTTTTTTTTTGGCAGAAGGCAAGAAAAATGAAGTTTATTAGAAACTCAGATAAAGTTTCCACGAACATACGTAATCGCTAAATGTATTAGTCAAATAAATAACAGTTACATTATACTTTCCACCAATTAAAGTAAAATGCACTTATTTAAAAAATATCGCAGCCAAATTCTCCGATAATCTAACCAGAGTAAGGTAATGACATCACGGAAAATATCATTTAAACTATCGTTATTTGTTTTTTTCTTACACGTTTTTGCAGAATAAATTCCTACCATAGCCGTAGTTTTTTGACGGGCATTAAAACTAGTAGGTTGTAAGATTACAGGAGTGTATACATTCCCTTCAGTATTTATAGAGCTGTTAAATTAACAATCGACCGATATTATTAATTTACAATTGAGTCGTGAACGTAGAGATAATGCAATTATCAACAAAATTCACTTCTGTCAATACGATACGTGGAATGTTCGCAAACATTCGTCTAGCAGTGTTTCACAAACGTTTGTTTGCGGATCGTTGTTGGTCCGCGAAAATGGTTCATGTGGTACGCAGACATAATGTTACAAATCTGGATATCGTCTTGGTACTGCATGAAGCTATAAAAGCTATAATAGAGTATAAGAGATATTCCCCACTTTTTAAAGCGACGAATATTTCAGTTACCAGAAATTTTTTTGGCATTTTCAGTATAAGCATAGAACAGTATTGACACTACAATAGTCTATTAATTTTCACTCGGCATCACAGAGAGCGCCGTTAGTTTAACGATAAAATTAATGACCGTTTTCTGAGGACAGTATCCATCCTACAGTAACAATGTTATAAATTTAGCAAATAAATATTTTGAGTCGGGTCAATGTATGGATCAACTTTTAATAGTTTCTTCCCAGTTTCATAACTGTGTTTCCAAAGGAATTCAAAACATGCTTTTTAATTTTTGTGTTATAATGTTACACTAAAATATGTCGCAGATATTAGCAATATTCATTACAGTTGAAATTAGTTAGTGGGCCGCATAATTATTTTTTGATAATTTTCTACTCCTTGGCTCGAAAAAGTTTGAGAAATGCTGGAATATCTTCTTCTTCTATCTTTCTTTTCTTTTGTATATATATAACGAAAACCGGATAAATCTGTCTTATAAAAACTAGGAAACTACCCAGCAGATTTCGATGGGGTTTTCACTGTTTTAAAGCTTAGAATATCAATTCAGTTGTTCCCCATGTCTTATGTTTCAACGTTAAATAACGTAGGAGCATTGAATGGAATTCTAAACGTATGATGACAAATCCCAAAGATGGATGGATTAGATGTTGCATACTTCGCACTAATCACACAACTACATGTCCCTGACCATAGCCTTTAATGAAAGCAATAAGATAACGTTACAATAATAACTATTTTGTACACTAAACAAAACTTGAAGTATTCTTTCCTTTAATTCAAGATATTCAGTTTATAAACGCCACAGATAGCCGTAAAAATAACAGAGATTTTCTTTAACCACGATCTCTGGCAGTACAAGTACAATTTTTCTGGCCATTAGCATTAGTCTTCTGTTCACAATAAAATCATATATTTACTATAATATTATTCTGGATTCACTTTTGATATATGTATAAAAGGCTCAATCTGCGGAGTTAAAGTATCTGGCGTTACGAGCAAAAGGTATATCCATTCACTTCGCAACTGAATCAAATGTGAGTTTATAACATTATCCAGCGTTGTTTAGTAATGTAGTAATGAAATTTTGTAACCAAATTAATGAAGCTTGATACACATGAATCTTTTCGGACGAATGAAAATCGTGTACGTGCAAATAAACTTCAACCCACCCGTTTCTTGGTAGGGGGCGGGTGAATCTAGGTTTGTTTTAATTCCGAAAATGGTTGGCGCGAATTTTATTGAACTTTGTACAAATGTTTCTCACTGCGGGAATAAAAATAGCGTATGGGTAAATCTACGCCGACTATACCGGGCAACGCCAGGAGCTCCGCTAGTACTACTATAAAACTGTAAGAGAGCTCTGTTTGTACGCTGAAACCAAAGTAGTTTCGAAGTAACAACTTCTATATCGGCGCCAGTGCTGAGGAGTGCTGCGGTGCTTTTGTGCTCTTGCTGGTGCGACAAGCAATATCGTATGCACGAACCTGCTGTATACAGGCAATGGCGCATTCACACGTTCACATTCTAATTTATCTGTTTTTAATGAATATTTATTCAAGGCAAACTATGGGATAATTAACACAAGAACACATAGATGTCGATAGGATTGTTTCAGATGTATCTGGAACGCAATGGAATTAATCTTGAGTATTCTATCAAATCGTAGAAAAATGTATACTTTAAAACATTTTTACATGTGTCAGAACAGCGTGTAGTCCATTAAATGTAAGATTTTCTACATATATGTGTTATTCAGTATGAACTGCATATGTTTGTAAAATTTTTACTATTGTTTAGTATGTTGACAGGTGAGCATAACGCTCGTGAGAGACTGCATAACACGAGTAGAGTAACGAGGCGAGCTTATGACTGATAAATGTTAGGAGGATACAAATATCCTCACAAATTCAGTCTGAGCTTAGGCGAAAAAAGAAGAAGAGACGATTTTGTAAATTCCGTCGTGTATCCAGCAACGTAGTTTTGTATCTGTAGCCCTAGAACCACAGGACGAAATTTGATGCTGTTTTCATTGTTATGTAGTAAAATAATAATAACTGAAGAATGGAGATAAATTAAAGTGTAAATGAAATAATGGCTCATGGAGAATCGTTCCTTCAGTAAAGAGTACAAAAAAGTGTATTTCATGGCTATAATCTTAGTTCTTCACTACATGTTACTTATTCACATGTTACCCATTCAGCAAAGATTATGCAAGAACAATCTCTTAGTTTCACTGTATCAAAAATTGACTCTACGTGTGGTTTCTAAAGCGGTGTTGTTGGGTTTGAATCTTCTACAAAATAAAATAATTCTGAAGTTACTTTTAAATAAACCTAGAACATATTTACATTGCTAGCAGAAACAAACAGATTACAGCTGGGTCTCTTTTATTCTATGAAATAGACTAATTGGTTCACCAAGACATCTCGTCTATGAAGAAGAAATCATTGACAATATACAGTAACTGATGAGAAATGGTAATTATCGAATGTTGATAGAAGACATTTGTCAATATATGCTTTCTTTTACTTTCTTATCGCCCATGTCGGACAACGACACACCGGCACCTGTTCACATGTGGCATGTGCCTTTCCAGCCATAAAACGGAATTTGCCAGATATGGAGCTTTTACACTATCAGAGGAAACGTGCAACTGCGTTCTGTGTGTGATTAGTGTGTTTTGGTGTAGTTTTATGAGGTGGAGATTCTGGACATTCCCAGCTAGTGTTGCCAGGTCCAGAATGTTTAAAATCAGGACGGAATGTCAAAAAAAATCGGGTTGAGGGGTTACAAATCGGGACAACTACAAAAAAAAAATATGTTTTTATATAATTCATGTTATTTTTACAATTTATGGAGGACAGGGATAATTTCTATAGGTATTTCTCTATCATAGGAACTTATGAATCTTACTAAGAAATATTGTAATAATAGCCAGACTTGTTGACTAAGGTATTAGTTTTGTTATTAAAATTGTACTTAATGCTAGATTTGATTGTTTTTATCATACTTTTTTCGGAACGTAATTATAAAATTCGCTACAAGACAAATTTAAACGGTTTTTAATTTGTATCTCTGCTCGTGTGATTATTCAAGCACTTAGACCAAATCATATTAGCCAGGGATAATTTCCTATCAGCTTCCGCGTCTGAAACCGTTATTGATGCCATGAAAGCCAATATTCAGATTCATGCGTCTCATAAGAGTGTTTTAAAGCTTGAACGCATTTGGCATAGCGTCAGAAATGACTATAAAAGTTTCAAGATGAAATTCTCCCGTTCGAAATCACCAATAGGCCCAACACAAAGCACATTTTACACTGTTATGTAAAATATACACCCCAATTAATTATCGTGGTGCAGTAACTGGAAAAACTGAATTACGGCACCTGAAGTTCAAATCTGCGTTGTCTTTAAAGTAATTAGTAAGATTAATTAATAAATGCAACTGTATTACGTAGGTTTATTGCCGTACGCATTTTGCCTCTCATCGAGGCATCATCAGCGACGAATCTATTTTAAAATTTGCATTGGATTTACAAACTTATTTGACATAACGCTAAACTGATACATTTTCTTATTGTTTACACTTACTATTTACATTAGTGGATTTCAGGATAGTAACCACACATCTTTGCTTTCTCTCCAAAGCATGTTTCCATTACAGCCATTTGTCTTTGTTGTTGTGTACAGTATATAAACATTGCGTCTTCTACAATTCGCTTGTTTTCTGTGGCCATCTTATTTTCTTACTGTTAAAGGTGATGATGCGCTGACGGCGCCAGATTTGAAATTGCGTGGGAGATTTTATTTCTAATTTTATGTAAGTGTGTGAGTGCTTGTATCTGTTAGGTTTATTTCTTTTCTGTAGGGTTATTGTATGTTTACCAGTTTGAACAGTGTTTGTTTTTTTAAGTTTATGTGGTCATTCAGTACCTGCTTGCCATTTTTTATTGCTTTATGTATGTGGTAGTTTTCTTGTAGAGTGAGGGTATTGTGTCTGTAATTGTTGATTCTGCGGAAAAATGGCCTACAACAACACTGCATTCAATTAGTAAGATGTTTGCTATCAATACTGAGTCACATTTTTTATGTGGCTGATGCAGCTTAATTTAAGTCTTCATAAAAGTTTTTGAATTTATGGTTGGGCCTCAAAATCTTACCATCGGTACAATTTTTTTGTACAACCGTGATTGAGGCATCTGTAGAAACGAAACAAAATGCATCGTTTTGAGTAGTTTCGATCGCTTCTTTAGTAGATACCGAACCTAAACCAATCACGAGCATGTGCAATCCCAATGACCTCTGTTCTTCCAAGTGACAATTTCTCAGCAATTTGAGAATCATTATGCAAAGTAACATTGAGTTTTGATTCACAACCCAGTGAATATGGGTGTGTAGGGAAATTGCCACCGGAGCCTGTGCTCCATTGCAATTGAATTAAATTAAATTAAATTAAATTAAAAACTGAAAAGAAAGGTTTGCTGGACCGAGTGGTATGTCATTGTGACTTAAGCAGCCATCACTTCTTCTTGATTCTCCGGTGCTCCTCTGATAGCTGTTAAAAATATTTTCAGCGATTTTGTTAAACTGTCACTCTCTTCTTTTTACTTGTTTTAATTAAATTTCTGGTGTTTTGCCACCATGAAATATGCCACACTGTTTTTGGCACAATGTGCAGGTTAGTGGAGTCAATTGTACCATCAGCCGTGAATAGCAGTGATGGTTGTGTGCGATGCGCCTGACGTGGACACGTGATTTCATTTTTTTCGATAAGTGATGGGTTTTATCAATAAGCTAAAAAATCGGGACATTTGGCGCCCCGATCGAGGGTAAATCGAGACGCGTCCCCAGACCCTGAAAATAGGGACGTCGTGCGCATGTCGGGAAACCTGGCAACGCTAGTCCCAGCATTCGCCTTGATGCCTGCGGGAACCCGCAGTAAAGACGACCAGTCCGCGGGTACAGGCCTCGATCCTTGTACCTCCGTGATCCAGTGCTGTGACGCCTTATTATTATTC
Source organism: Vandiemenella viatica (assembly GCA_031002005.1). Lineage (NCBI taxonomy): Eukaryota > Metazoa > Arthropoda > Insecta > Orthoptera > Morabidae > Vandiemenella > Vandiemenella viatica. The sequence continues at coordinate 7,112,071 of CM061914.1, forward strand.
TCAACCATGAACTGGGGTTGTTTCCATTTACCTTCACTAGAAAGCTACTTGATATTGTCTCATTGTCACGTGTCATTGCAAACATCATGTTACGTTTGGAACTAACAACCGAGCGTGGTGGGTGAACGGTTAGCATTCTGGCCTCGCATTCGGGAGGAGGAGGGTTCGAATGCCCGTCCGCGCATCCAGATTTGGGTTTTGCATGGTTTCCCCAGATCAATCCAGGAGAATGCCGGGATGCTAATCCTTCAAAAAAGCCATGGCCGAATTCCTTCACGTTCCTTGTCCCTAGTCCCATGCCGCCTCTAATGACCTTAGCCGGCGTAAAGCCAAAAGTAAAAAAAAAAAAAAAAAAAAAAAAAAAAAAAAAAGTGGAACTAATAAGGTTTAAGTTTTGACTAATTTCACTAAATGATGAATTCCGGGGATATTTTTCAGTGAATTAAGAAATGTGATAATGTGTTGAAGAGCTTTCACTTTTAAATGCCTACTATTCAAATAATTCCAAATATTAATAAGCAGTACATAAATGAAGATTGAAATCTGATTTGTTGATAATAAACATTCAAAGCCAATATATAGTTGTCTCACAGGCAAAAGGCAATAGAAAGTATTAAATTTATATGAAAAGGGAGACATAAATTGAAATAAATTATTGAACAATATTCATGGAATAGTAAGAATTTAAAGCAACAATGCGCATAACGAACAATTATATATGTAGGGAAACTCAAAGCGGGGCATGTAGTCCAACGAAATAAATATTAATTATAGCAGCCAGTTCTAAAGTGTATGTTATCTGCAATTCTATCATTTCTTAACATAAGTCGCACTCATGTCATTAAAGTTGCGAACTTACAAGACTTTACTTACAAGCTTTTTTTCTATTTCCGCTTTCTTTCTAAAGAGCCATCGAATTCATTTTATTAGATTTCAATGAGATATTGCTACTAGAATTAAGAATGCTTCGTGGAATGGAAACGATGACCATGACCACGAGCTGGCTCTCGATTTCAGGCATAACAGTGTGTGAAAATCTTCTTCCGTATGCAACGGAGTAGAGGATTGGAATGAATTACCAAGGAAAGTGATGAATAAACAATAACATTGGAAGAATTTAAAATTAAAAGTCGTTGAGAGCAAAAGTAGGCAGGTGTAAGATATAGGTTAAATGGGTGTGTGGGGAAACTGCAACCTGATTGTGCACTCCATCGGAATTAAATTAAATATTTCACTAAATTAATAATTCTAACCATTTTTAACCTCCTACCTGATATACAGAAGTGATGGGCTTCTTTGATGTAGTAACAAATTCTTGGAACTTATAAATGTCAATGAATTATGGTTTGTATTTAATAACTAAATACATATAAAAAATTTATACTATTGGTCCATGCACTGAACCTTGTGGTAGCTGTGATATAAAACATCTAAACATCTAAAATATCCGACGCTTCACAATCTACAATAAAATTCTGAAGTTATTAACGTTAGAAATCGTATATCGATGTGTTTTTTCATTGCTTCCAATAGGTTTCTTTTTAAATCCAGAATTCTAACTACGTTTTTCTAGTTCATATCTGCGATGTACCTAATTTCGCAAACCCGTGATAGCAAATACTTTTTAGAGGGTGAAGAGCAATACCGTGGCTGCTACAAGCTGTCAGTGATATGAATGAGTCCACTGGTCTCCATCGAGTGTGTCGACTTATCGACCTCTGCTGCTGCAGCTGACAGCTAATCGATCTGTCGTCCACCGAACTCTTAATTTTGATTTGACGGCTCTCTGGGCCGCAAGCTCAACTCACGTCTGTCCTCTTTCTGCTTCAGACACAACTATCATCATGAAGCCGACAGCGACTAATTCTTCTGCTTGCTTCATTTCCGGCAGTAAAATTTCTTTATTGATGATATGAGCGTCATTATTTTTACTTAGCATCCGAGATAAATGTGATAGGTAGAATATGAAAAATTTCACTGAATTAATGATATCTTAGCCAAATTTGATATCCTACTCCTTGTGTATGAGGCTATAAGCCAAACTTTCCATAAACCATTAATATTTTAACGATCATCATATTTCAGGATATACCTTCATTGTTACTATAATAGCTATTGACTAAATACGCTTCCAGAAAGCAGCGTAGCTCTGAGGATCGTGATAATGGCCCTTATAAGAGGGCCTTATTATGGATATACGTCTTAAGGACAACCGTAAGTGCCGATAACAATTGGCATGGTTGCTTAATAATGTACGCATAGACAAATTACGCCAATATAAGATAGTGGTTAGTAGAATTATTTTTGAGTGTTCCTTGGATCGATAAATTTGAGAAACGCTGGTTTAGAGTGTTTAAGTGAAGCTTCCTGACTTCCACTAGTGACTTAAAGACCGTTCAAAAAAATCGACAACACTTCGAATGCAACAGGTCGGTTGATCAGCAAGGCATCAGAGATGTTACTCTATAAAGAATTGGAACGAATGTGCAGACACGTTGTATTTTATACTCCTAACAAAATTATATTTTTTATCTCTTTTAAGATGGTGTGTTATATATATTTTACTTTTGGTGGACTGTATATTAACAAATAACGGTGCAACCAAAAAAAACTAGTAAGCCTTATCTCTTAATGATAAAGAAAATATTAATATTAAAATGTTATTTACAGTAATTTAAACCAGCAAAATAAAATATTTTCAGTGAGTATAACTATTAGAATAAAGCATAATGGTATCTTGCATTTTATTATGCGAAATACCTGTAGAAGTGATCCGAGCACATATTTTACTATCAAAGTATATCTATGTAAATGAGCAACAAATTTATGTTTAATGGTGTTTTCTAACAGCTAGTTCCTGTTTTTATTTATTTATTTATTTATAATAAAGAGTTAAGGAGAAATATGTTTCGCAACTGAAACTTATTTGGGTGTCACTAAGGCCGAAATTTCATTGGTATCTTGAAGGAATTGTTGCGTGTTTGTATGGTATATCAAGCTAGAGAAAGACTTGTGTTCAAATCGAGCATTTCATACCGGGCGGGAACTTATAAAAGAGACTCGAAAAACAAATTATGATGAAAAGAAAATGCGGCTCTAAGGCACAATAAGGAAAAAAAATATATTCACCAAATGGCTCACTGAGGAAAAACATTTTTGAAGTTCTTTACATGTTTCAAACTATTTTCATGAGAAAGAGTGAAATCAAAAAGTATGTTGTCATAAACTTAAGTGCACAGCAACGGAAGAAGGTATACGGAAGATCGTGTCTCTGAACTCACCAATTTGAACATCACGTCAGTGAAATATGTATTTTAAGGAAATATATTTTCAATGCTCAATCAAACTACTGCACCGACATAAAATGTAAATTTTATTGGTTATAGTCGTATTATATCTTAACTGAAATTTTTTTACATGACGGTATCAGTTATAAAAAATTACTTTTCGCAGGTATAAGACGATATCCTGAAATTCCCTTAAACGAGATAGAGAAACAGCAAAATATTTATATTCATTTAATTAAGGTATGTTAAGGTTGGAGCAGTAAATTTTATAAATAACAGTTCATGAATTAAAGTCGCCAAATCTGAGAAAATGTTTTCTACCATTGGATTGTTTTAAATAGAGATTATTGATAGTAAGCATCAGCATTATTTTAAATCACGGTATGGAATCATATTTGTAGTTTTGTGTAAATAGTAAACACTTTTCCGTATTTCAGGATAGAAATAACGTATTTCGAAAATTAGGTATGCAAATTTTTGTCAGAGTATTCGAATTATTAAATGGCGTTTTTCAGATAAAAAGAAGTTTTTAGTAAATTTATTTTCAGCTGGAACTAATCATATAGCTTCTTTCTTTGCTGGAACTACACAATTTGCTATTTCCTTTCTATTTCTTTTGTTTATAGCAGCGAACAGATCTTCACTCCATATTATGAGTGGGCTGACGTAGTGGTATCCGCTCCAGTGTAATGAGATATTTTCGCAATACGGTCGCTCCGGAATTCGTTACGAAATTCGAGAAATGTGTTCGGTCCCACATTCGCAGTCTGGAATCAAATCAGAAAACTCCAACTGAAGATTATTTATCTGTGGAAGCATCTCAAAACAAAACAGTACTAAAATATTCAATACCTAAATGTCAGACGACAGAATAACCTAAAGTCAATTAATTGAAATTTTTGTTTCATATTGATTATGATACAATTCTAATCTCATATATAAATATGAGCAACAAGCAGATAGCTAACCAAGTCGATATCTATTTGTTATCGAACTTGTATAAACAGGAAATAATATTGTTTGCATTTAGATTAGATTAATGCACTTAGATCCCATATTAAAACAATCACCGGGAATCATTGTAAACAAACCAAAAATATTACCAGCTTCTATTAACGTTAGTTACTTAACAACCCAAAAGTATTCACAATTTCCAAAATTAACCACTAACACGTAGTAATCTATGTTAATTACACTTAGTGATTGGTATATTTGTACACAATTTCAGAAAGTCATACACCACAACAGCTATTCCGAATAATGTTGTCACCTTCCTCTTCCGCACCCTAAAATAAATATATTTCTTTTTCCTTTATAAAATTTGTAGAAGAAAATAAGTAATACAGTGAAATTGTTTGTGAAGCAAAAAAATATTTCGGTTTGCGTTTAATGCTGTTAGGTACCTGTGGGTAATATTTAATTTCCTATGGTGAGACACAGAATAAAGAACCGTTTTCTGCAGTTGACAATGACTTTTTATGCTTTGCAATGTTATATTTATTCGCATTATTACAGGTACTTTTGTCAGCATTGAGACAGAAGTGTGTGGTATACCTGTACTAGTTAAATCAACTTACTGGAATATATCCGCACACTATTGCCTTATCTTGAAGACAATAAAGGATACGGCGAAATGTTCAAGAAATTCATTACAAAATTTTCAAAAAGAAGTTGTATTTTCTAAACTGAGACATTGATGAGCCTGTTGGTTCACCTTAGTTACCAAATACAACAGGCTCCGGAGTGGCATGGGTTCGACAAGTTTTTGGTTGGTTTCGGGAGCGGTCTACCACACAGGACATGTAATTCGATTAAATTGGGAGTCGCGCCAGGTGTGTTCTATCGGATACAGATCAAGAAAACTTGGTGGCCAATACATCAGCATGAATTCAGTATCATGCTCCAGAAATCACTATACCACGATTCTGGCATTCTGACACGGACAATAAATTATGTTCCTGGAAGATACCGTCACCGTCGTGAATTAAATGAAGCATGAAAACGTTGCAGGTGGTGTGCAATAATTTTTACGTAGTTCACACCTATTATGGTACCTTCGATCACTGCCACAGGGTCCCATAGAAACCTATGCGAATGTCCCCCATAGAATAATACTGCCTTCGGGGCGTGACCAATGTGTCTAGCCGTTAGCCTGGTAGACAACGTGTGTGGACACGACCCTCAAGCTTGTGTAGCAAGAAACGTGATTAATGCGGACAGGCGACAAGTTTCCTTTGATACACGGTCCAATATTAATGACCCACAGCAATCGTAACTGACGCTGTCGTTGAGACAACATGGGAACACGTAAGGGCCGTCTGCTGCGGAGCACCATTTTAAAACAGTGTGCGCCGAACGGTGTGCTCTGAAACACTTGTGCCTGCACCAGCCTCATACCCTCCGCCATGTCTGCCACAGATCGCCTCATATCCTGCTAAAAGGTGGCCATACACGATCGCTCCATCCGTCCAAATGGAGCGATGTTACTCCATTATCGCGTCGTGTGTGGGGAAACTGATGTGGATGACGTGGAGTGACAGGATTATTTGGATATCCGGTCAGTCCAATATCCATCAGTTTCGTCCATCATGCCATCAAGCCGACTGACGGTGTGTGGGGAAAACCACGTGGAGCGACACCAAGCCATCACTCCAGTCGGCTCGTGTATGGCGAAACCGCGGTCCAAACTCTTCTAATTCTGTCACCGACCACCGAGCAGACAACATCAGTGCCTTGAGTGGACTGTGCAACATTGTACCATTTCCTTTTTGTTTTGAATCTGCTGTAGAAATATTTGTTTTGCTACTAGTTAAATATTATTTTGAATGTAGAACTGGAAATAATACAGTTTTAAATATTATTAAGTAACAATTAGAACTATTAAGTTCTTTTTTTACTTTTTAAAAAAAAATAATAATAATAATGTCGTCTCAATAAGACTTTGTGCTGGAGATTATTGAGAAGTGTAAGGACTTACCATGCTTGTAGGATCTCTAATCCTGACTACCATGACAAAATATAAATAATTGTGGCAATAGCTCAACTGCTAATATTATTTAAAAATAAACGCCAACAGAGAAACCGTGTTGAAAAAAAAGATAATTCTTTGCGGTCTTCTTTTTAAAAAGATCATAGTATGATAAGATTAATTTTATATGAGCCTACTTGTTTAAATATGTTGTTTTTAAATATGTTGTTTTACTACATTTGACGTTCCTGTCAATTTTCAGCCTGCTAAACTATTTCAATTTAATAAATCTGTTTTATAAACATTTTTTTGTATTTTTAAAAGTTTTCGTAATATTACAGAGCTTTTTTTCATAATTTCGCACTTTTTTGGACGTTTATTTAAATATCAGGACTTTTATTCAGTATTCGATAGTTTCAATATCCTTTAAAATTAATTCGGGCTCATTTTATTTAGTACTTGGCACTGATAGATTGTTGCTTGCTTTGCCTCTTTTTTCATTGTCGTGGCTGACTGGAGTGATGGAATGATCGTGTATGTGCGACGACGACCACAGCCAGTTGCTGCTCCGTTGAGCAGAGTAGGGTGGAGTGTGTTGTCGCTAGACATTTACTCCAGCTTCATTTTGATGGGACATTTCTTCACTGATGGTTTGTCGTTGCTTTTGGCTGTCGATGTTTTCTTGTACTGATGGGTGCCGCCGCGACCTTCTTCCTCAGAAGTGGTAGGCCGCATTTGGTGTCGTTTCATTAGTGCTGCCTCAGGGGGGCAGAGGTGTCTTCTTTTGATGTGAGGTGATTTACAAGCCTTGTGAGAAGGGCGATGAGCGAATCCAACCTTTCTTCTTTCTGGACTGAAGATTGACGGGTGGTGTGCTCGCATGATTTTCTGCCGGTGATCTTCTGCCTGGGTTGATTCTTTGGTGGACGCCGTCTGGTGTAATCAGCGTTTTGAACAGTCGTCTCCACTGGGACGGCCCTGTTCTGTTGTCTGGAGCTGCTGAACTTCCGGCGCTCCTCGGACCGTGTGGTAGCAGTAGGGCAGACATCGCTTACTTGGCGGCTTGTTACGGGCTGCGTATGTGACCTGCTACTTCGTTGAGGATTCTTCCTGCTGCGTTGCTGCTTCCATGCTCGGCAGCCGCGATAAGAAGCAGCGTGTGAAGAGCCGCAATTGCAACAAACAGCGTCCTCGCGACGCTGGTTGCATTCTGCGACATAATGACCACCTCCACAACGAACGCATCTTACTGGCTTTGTACATTCACTGGCTAGATGCCGGAATTCTTGGCACCTGTAGCACTGAACCAGCTTGCGTGGCTGCAGTTTTGCTGTAGATTTCTGCGAAGAGGTGCCGGCCTTCTTCGTCCTGGGGCAGGAGAGTGTGACTTCATAAGATATGGAGTCCTGCTGCAACATCTGGATGGCGGCTTCGAAGTCTTCAGGGCAGGACAGCAAGATCTTCAGTCCCAGATGGTCTGGCCAGCTAAATACAGGAAGCTTCATGGTACTCTGCATCTGAGCCAGTAAGATGCAGTAGTTCCCTGCATAGCTGACAGTGATCGGTGGTACTGGGCCTACTTGTGCAGCAGGGTAGATTACTGGAGCTGATGAGTCAGGCACGCCGTTTGGAGAAGGTGATGGTGAAGATGGTTGTGTGGGCCTTATCGGCGTCATCTTGAAGTTGCGGTACGTCTTTGGGTCGTAGCTGTAGATCTGGAACCTTCTTTTGGTGTCTTCAACATATTCCTCCCAGACGAAGTCGCTGGCCAGTGGGGTTGGAAACACAAGTGCCTCCGGCCATGTGCTACGCTTTTGGATGTCATCCGCATGGATGTCATCCATACGGATGACATCCAAATGGAGCGAACTTTACAGAGCGTGCATGCTTCCGTCCACCGTGTTCTGTGATGAGGCGTGGACATCCATCGCCTTGTCGTGATTTCATGGTCCTTCAACCATTTACAATTGAGGTGATGTTCCACAACAATCTATCCTTTGTCAAAGTTAGTCAGTCAGTGGATTTTCGCATTAACAACTCGTATGATCTCTTGAAGGATTCCTACGCGTCTCTGCTCTGATTATCCCATGACGTACACGCAACGTCTCCACACAGCATTCAATCTCACGGTCGGAAGTGGACATAACGTTTAAGCTCATCAGTGTATATCACTTTCTCTTACATGTGATAAACAAGAAGAGCGAGGAATAGTAACCATGCAGGTGAGACATCCTAGTTTTTTGAAACAAATCACCGGTCTTCCAGAAGCTGATTCAGGTAGCATCTGGTGACTTTTATGAAAAATGGACTCTGAAAACGTAACAGGAACGTGACAAGTAGAAAAATTGATCGTGACTTCGAAGGAATATCGAAAAGATACACACTTGTATTTACCTACGGGACAAACCTCCCCTTTCCAATGGCTACCCCTGCCCCTCGTGTTCTTGTTCATTTTGGCATTGGGAAATAGCGGAGTCCCAAAACTCCGACCACTCAAATAAACGGTCTGCCACCAAGAGGCCAACGCCTAGGCCCTAGACGGTGGGATCTCCCTCCCCTTAGCACTGTTGTTGGCAAGGCTTTCTTCGCAACGTTAGAAATGTCACCGCCAGCAGTCACTGTACGTGGTTCCATTACCGCACACCTAATGTACACTGGCACGTATCCGTTGCCCAGTACTCGAGTTTGGATAGCTAACTAAAAGACATATCCTCTTCCGTTAAACTAGATTTTTCTACCCCTAATGCAGGTGTCCGATTCCTGTTGTACTAACAAGGGACACCTTTGACTTTGAATGCTTGGAACCGCACGAAAACATGCGTGCGTGTCATTTCCATGCAGAACTCCGCAGTTGTCTGCTATCTCTATATCAGGATTACTGTTTTTGTAAGACTACAATGTACCAAACCACGAGTGAAGATGTATGATCGTTATTTCATCATGAAAGTTCACTCTTTGATTTGCAATCAATTTGCTGCACCTACGTATAGCGTATGTTGCAATATGCTTGGCGAAAACCAGGTTATGACGTTGACATACCAACGTCATCATTTGAAAATGTAATTAGTGTGGCTTTTCATACTAGACTACGTGAATGCGAAGGTGATTTTGGAATGTGATAACGTGGCGTTATTGAGGTGTGCACATTGTTCTCTTCCACATTGTTTTAACCACTTCATCTAAATCGGGCATCTGCACTTTAAGGACTAATACACAGTCCAGTCACATTAATGTGACCACCTCTCAAAAACCAGAATAACAACCTTTGGCAGAACGGATCGCTGCGAGGCGTGCAGGAACAGAGTCAATTAGGTTTCTGAAGGTGTTCACTGGGGTGTTGAGCCATGCCGACTCCAGTGCCGTGGCCAGCTGCGCTAGATTGCGCGGTTGAGGATCCATGGCGCGAACAACCCGATCGAGGTGGTCCCACAGATTCTCGATTGGGTTTAAATCCGGTGAGTTTGCTGGCCAGGGAAGTAAGGTAAACTCATCCTGGTGCTCATTAAACCACTTACATACACTGCGAGCTGCATGACACCTCGCATTGTCCTGCTGGTAGATGCCATCATTCTGAGGAAAAATTATTCTCATGTAGGAGTGGATATGGTCCGCAAGGACAGATATGTACTTGTGCTGATCCATCGTGCCTTCCACAATGATGAGTTCACCCAGTGAATGCCAGGAAAACATTCCCCAGACCATAATGCTCTCTCCTCCACCCTGGGTGTTTGCCTTCAGACGTTTCACGCCGTATGTGCCAACGTCCATCTGTACGATGGAGCATAAAACGTGATTCATCGGTAAAAGCCACCTGTCGCCATTCTTTGGACGTCCAGTTGCTGTACTGGCGTGCAAATTCCAGCCTTCGTCGCCGATGAACAACAGTTAGCGTAGGTGCATTAACTAGGCGTCTGCTGTGGAGGCCCATGCACAGCAACGTTCGCTGAACCGTTGTTGAGGATACACTCTTGGTAATCCCTTGGTTCATCTGGGCGGTCAGTTGCTCAACAGTTGAAGGTCTATTTACCGGAACGCATCTCCGTAGCCTTCGTTCGGCTCTGTCATCTATCGCCCGTGGTGCACCACATATTCCACGCCGCTGATTTTGAATAGTGCCATTTTGCCATGCACGGTATACTTTTACCACGGCGACACGTGAACAGTTCACAAAATTAGCCGTTTCCGAAATGATTCCACCCTTGGTCCTAAAGCCAATAATCATGTCCTTTTGGACGTCGGATAAATCGCTACGTTTCTGCATTACGCCAACGATTGAAATGCTTTCCGATGCCCTAGGACATCCTTTATATACACTCCACTGTATTGTGCTGCCACCTGCCTTCTGTGATTGGTTATCTCACGTTGACGTCGAAAGAAGGTGGTGGTCACATTAATGTGACTGGACTGTGTATAAGCACTATCAGGTGTGTGGTAATGCTGTATATGCGTGTTTTGCGCTATATTAAGTACTTTAAGCAGAGAGTTTTCGGCACTTTTGATTGAAAATGTAATGATACACTGACGTCATTGAATTACGTACAATTTCCTTCTTATGGTATTGATATCTCGTTACTTTGTTTCTCTCTATTAAAATGTTACTTGAGGTTGAATACAACGTTTCGCATGGAAATAACATGCACACACCACTGTTTTATTTATGTTCACTTCTTATTCTAAGCATATTTTTGTGCAGTTCCGAGCGTATGAGGACAAAGGTGTCCTAAGCTAACAACAGATATCTAGGCCATCAATCTGATTTTCTCCAGGTGTTTACTGTAGCTAACTGCGATGAATCTGTGGCAGATGTTGCGTGTTCACTGCGCGTTGTGTGATAGTAAAACAAGTCAAGAATGAGACCCGATGCTAGCAATTAACTCGTATTCCTCTAAGTAGAAGGAGGCCGTCATCTTCACTACCACAATCAGACGAACTGAAACCATCAACAATATCGTCTAGCTTCGCTCTGCACTTAATCGTATTAGTTCAGACGTTTGCTACACGATCTATTGGTAGGGAACTGTTCCTAGTAGTTAAAATTTCTTCAACCGCCAGGTCTGAAACAGACAACGTTCTGTGACAGTGCGTCATGACTGCGTGTGGCTTTTTGCTTAACAGTTTCATCTTCGTAGTCCGTTCGGTCGCTCACCATGCAAACGCATCCCTTAACAGTTTTCATAGTTATTTATATTCTAATGGGATGGGGTTTTGGGTGCGGTTATTTTTTTATAAAATTATAATTTAATTTTTGGGAAAGAGATGTGAATTTAAAAGGCATATGCATACGATCTAGAGATGGGTCGTAACCCGACCAATTTATTTCATAAAAGAACTTATGACCTGCAGACAAAGGGGTATTTCACCTTACGTATCAATAAACAATCAACACATTGACCTGCAACACAGTCCGTAATTCCTACAATTGAATAAAACTTTATCTGACTTTTCAAAATTCATCACCTCCAGTTAATAATAAAAGGACATTAAATAATACGAGAATTATTTTGCTATGTGACACGCCATATATTAATTTAAAAGCGTGATCACCAATATTAATTCTTGATAGTTAAAGTTTTGTTTGCTCTCGGCATTGTCATTAGCTCAGTTTTGTACAGTGGATAGAGGACGGGACCCTATACTTAGAGCGTTAAAGGCTGAGTTATACGGGAGAGTAGTGACTTGTGCAAAACACTGAGTCCGGTTAATCGTTAGCACTTTACAGTACATAATTGCAACAAATGTCTTCAGCAGTGTAACGACCCATCTGATGAAGTTAGTAAGCGCGCCCTAGGTAATGTGCGCTACAAAAGTTGAACACTTCAAGTCTGATAAACCATCAGCTCACGACTTACCACCAGCCATCGTGATGGTTGAAGTCGCAAGGCCCCCTTTCTGGGGTTGGAAGCTCCTTCTCTCCTTTCAGCGCCTTTCTTGAATCACCAGTCGTAGAGTTTCTGGGATCATATACGAACAGAACTTTCGGAAAAGCCATCATAGATTTTAAATATAAAATTTTTATTGAAAAACTCTCTCCCGCTCATCGATGACATCAGACATTTTGTACAGAGATTCGCCGACACTGTTATTTTCGATTCTGACTTATTAGGCTTATTAGCAGAGTCCTCTATTTCCCTTGAGTCAACTGCTGTCATCGTGATTTGACTTGTTCGCTCGGCCGGACTACCTGCGGGGTTTACCGCTCTCCAAGCAGTCATTTCAAAGTCGCCTTTGTGTGGAAGGTCGTTTATTGTTCGAGGGTAGGCGTCTCTTTGTCGCGACTACCTGTCTAGGTGGTCAACACACTATGTGGTCCCACGCGATGATAAAACTTACTGCAGTTCCATTACCACTCTGATTTATTCATTTGTAATGAGCACTCTTATTAAAATACTAGCCCGTACCCGCGACTTCGTACGCGTGGATTAAGAATTTTTTTGCCAGAATTAAATTTAGAAAGTTGTTGGTAACGAAGGATTGGTCCCAAACAATATCGAGTCGGAATAATATGACAGGAAAGCCAACACTATATCATTGTACCGTCGAACCTGTCTCTTGAAGAGAATCAATTTCCAACATATTTCTGTCACCACTCGATAAGGTCTCAAAATTTCGTGACTACAACTGTTAATCATAATGGAAAAAAAATATCCTGTGCCCTTCATACAGATTTTCTTGTCAGATTCCATCAGTATCGATATAGCCATTTAGTCGTCAAACCATAACAAAAAGACAGAGACTTACTTCCGTATTTATAGTATTATTACTGCGGTTCACACACACACACACACACACACACACACACACTGACTGCGAACAACCCCTGAGGGACCAATATAACGTAAAAAAGTGTACACCTACAGCATTGCAAGACTACCTATGATTTGCCTCGCATTGCATCCCTAACTTTATATTATCTACAGTTTAACATTCAATCCGAATAACCGACGGTCCAGGCGTGACTCTTACGATCAAAAACAATTTTTAAAAATCTTATCCTCCGCTGAGATTTGAACCGGAAACTACGATCCAAACATTAGTAAGCCAGCGCTTTAACCACTGAGCTACATGACCGCTACATGGAAAAACAGTAGAGAGACCTCCAACGCGTCTGTCTTTCGCCGTTCAGTAGTATTTCGAAATTATGAGACAACATGTATTATATATACAGATAATTTTTAAACCAAATGTAGACAGTATCTCTCTCCTTGTTTCAAAGGATTAGTGTGCAAAGTTTCATCGAGATTGGAAGAAACTGTGGATTTGTCTGAAGAACAAACAAATAAAAACAAACAAACATACATTCATTCATCTTTATGCATATAGATTGCTTCACTCATCTTCGTTGATATGAGAGCATCAAACGACTTACACTTTTAAGTTCTGCTCTTCGTTGTCACTCTCTCGGGTGCCAGTCAGCCACTATGTTTGACCATTTTGTTGCTCCACTATTCTGTACAATTTAATCGAGAGTTTACTTCCGGTGGAGCACACGTTTTGCTCCTCTCGTGAATGAGTTTATGCAAACGCTCTCTTGGTTTGAGAGGTGACAGTAATTGCCCTCGGGGAGGGGGGACTTGTTAGCCGGCTTCCACCTTGCGAGGTGCCAATCAGACAACCAATTAGAACGAGGACCGTGCTCGCTAATGACTTGCATCAGGGGCGTGACGGCGGGACAGGACTCGCCAGCCGAGCACGTATCGACCCGCTGCTGTTGGCTCTGGGCTTGTTTGAGGTCTGGCGGCAAACACAGGGAGCGCCACGGGGGGAAAATATTTAGTCCTCTACTTAGGTGAGCGACGCACGTCCTGGTGACGGAGCACACTGGCGGACCTGCCAACTCTGGGTCGCTAAAGTGAATTCCTGTGACCCCGACGACCTGCCAGCAGTGTTTGCAGTTGCCTCTGCAGCGCATTGACCCACAGCTAATACGGAATCCAATATCGGCGTTAGTGTAATTCACATATACAAACGAAGCCTTTCAAAGATAAATATTAACATAACTGGGCAGAACACAATGGACAGGTAGTAGGAAAAGGTTTAAAAATTCTGCACTTGTTAGAGACAGTGATGAGGAGATATACGAGAGAAGTAAGGGAATTGGGTTACAAAACTTTGGTCAGACCTTTGCTTTAATGTGGTAATGTAGTATGGGACCCACATTTTGAGTATCAGATACAGGAGTTGAAGGGGGTGCAAGAAATGGTTGCTAGATTTGTTTCTGGAAATTATCGCAGAATGCATTAAGTAACAGATATGATAAAAGAGCTGGTATGGGATTCATTGGAAGACAGGAAGAGGGTGAAAAGGGTCATGGGAGTGTACAAGTCGTATATTGGTGATGAAGTATGGAAAGATATTGGTGAAAGAATGAAAAGTAATGCATGGAGGGAAAAGATTGTCGTGAACACAAGCTGTCACATGATTTCAGGCACAAAGGTGTAGGAAGATTCTCTATTTTAGGTAAGGGTGTCAGTGACTGGAAAGTTACCAAGGGAAAACATGAATAATTTACCAAAGCTCTGAAAGAATTTAAAGTTAAAATTTGTAGAGGGCAGATGTAGGTGGGTGCTGGAAAGGGGGAAGATGGATGTGTAGGAAAATTGCCACCGGAACGTGCGCTCCATTGCAGTTTAATTATATATTATTATTATTGTTGTTATAAGTTGGATGCAAAAATTCCAAGTAACTCCAGGATTCATTCAATCGAAGTGAATAATACAACTGTTACAGCCACACGTCTTAAACGCGAATAGAATACGTTAAACGTCGTAGATAAACACAGGTGCACGTGGTAATTCGTCTGATAAAGAAAACTCCAAGAAATCAAAATCCTTAGTGAATCTGGAATTAACACATTATGTTACTCTAAAGAGCCTATTTTGGGCTTGCTAGTACTTTTCCCAATGCTCACGGCGCTTTCTTGCTGTTTAAATGATTACTTTCATTTATTACAAAAACTACAAGAAGTGTGCTTATTCATAGCATACGTAGAGAACTTTACATTGTAAACTTATCAGCAACAAAGTGTTATTATTTATAAACTAGAATGTAAGCGCGTCAAAGATGATGCGTTGAATTGAGTTTTCTGGCAAGTTATTTTCACACAGTTCCTTAACTAAATGTAATTATTGTAAAATAACGCTCCCTACATTCCCTCCTGCCTTGTGCTGTAGCAAAAAGGGTCAGTTGTAACTCTGGTCCACGTATGGTTACAACCAACCCCAAACTAAAGAAATGACTTTAGTGGCATGGCATCAGAGTAAGCACCGGAAATTAAAAATAAATATTAGCAACCTTTCTCTTTGCTTTAGGCTTTACGCCACGTCCACATCGAGATCATATCAGGAGAGAAAAGATTGGGAACTAGGAATGGAGGGAAATTCGGCCATGGTCTTTTGAAGGAAGCATCCCAGCATTCGACTGAAGTGATTTGGGTAAACCATGGAAAACCCAAATCTGAATGTCCGGATGGGGATTCGAAGTGCCGTCCTCCCGAATGCGAGGCCTGAGCGTTACCGCTCACCCACCTTGTATATTTAACAACTGTTGCTGCTTAATATTACTAATGATCGTGGTATAGGCCACGGAGAACGCGATCAATGTAAAACTTCTTTCATTCCGACGAAGTAATTATTGCAGTAAAATGACGCTCTTGAGAGCAACTTAAATTATTTTTAAATAAGTCCTTTTCTCTTCTGTAACAACGAATGGTACTATTTACGCTCTAAATACTACCCTCTCACGCGCATTGGTACATTCACTGTGTTGTGATTTAAACGTGATATTATATCTCTAATGTTATTATGGAAGCGATCAGAGAATGAAATCCAATCATGTACATTGAATTGTGCCGCATCCTCTATTGATGGGATGTCCACAAGCTAAAGCTGTAGGTTCAGCAGCCTATTGAGATGTAGACTATTTAGCCGTGGCTTTGCCAAGTTACCCAGGGTGCACCACGAGGAGGCACAATCTAGCGACTTCAAAACATCTGGAGAAATTCTCGCAAGTGATCACAAACTGAATGAGTACTTCAACACTTGGCGCCTGAAACTGAGGTCAGATCTTTTCACCTAAATAACAGACAAGCCCACTATAGAATTCAAATGAAATTCAGAGACCAATTACTGAAGTACAATCCTTATCCCAACTATCAAGGTGTCGTTCTCGACCGATCACTGACATATAAGGAACATATCCATAAAAAAAACGTCAAAAGTAAAAACTCAAAATAACATCCTTCACAAACTTTCAGGAACGGGTTGTAAATCACATTCCTCAGCTCTCAGAACATCAGCTCTTGCTCTGGTTTACTCAGCTGCTGAATACTGCAGTCCAGTATGACTAAATAGCAGTCACACAAAAAAGATCGACATACAACTAAATGACACAATGATAGCAAAATCTGGAACTGTTAAAACTACACCTACAGATTGGCTGCCTGTATGCTCTAACATGCCGCTACCAAGTCTCCGAAGACAAGCGACTTTAAAAAAGGAATGGCAGAAATGCTTAAGATATCCACAATCTTCCAATTCATCAGGACTGCGCACATTAAGCTCCAATCAGACTAAAATCTAGGTTATCAGCGTGGAAGTGTGATAAAGTTCTGGTCCAAAATAACTTCAACATATGCGAAGCATGATGCGATGAGAGGATTAATTCCATCCCTGACAAACATGTGCTAATCCAATACCCTACACGACAGCCTCCTGGATTCAACCTTCCTAGGAAAACCTGGACGGCACTGAACCGAGTGAGAACAGGCCACGGTAGATGCAACTACCGGATGTACAAGTGGAATGATAGAGAAGCCTTCTTGTAACTGCGGTATCCATCAACAAACCATTCAACACATCCCCATGGAATGCCCTCTCAGGAGATTCAGTAGCACAATGCATCACATTCACGAAGCAACCACAGAAGGAATTGAATGGCTGCAATCGTTGGACATCAGTCCGTAGTAACATCCATGTTTGGTTCTATCTATTGTGTTTCAATGTAATTACTGTTTTTGTATTTTTGTGCCATACGAAATAAATACATAAAGATACATTCAACGAATATAAATTAACAAAAAGCAACTAATGATTAGTGTGTTGATTTATACGAATCACATGATACTTTCTCAGTTTTCTGGCAATTCATTTATTCACATTTGCTTACCTAAATGCAATCAATAATAACAAAAACAACGCTGATAACCTCTGATAAGTAGTAGCATCTCTGGCCGTTGTTAATCCATTAACAAAAGGTCGTGGCGTTACATCAGCGTGGCGCTCTACGGCACAGTGACCAAGTTAGCATTTTATCAGTTTTGCTTGTGGTAGTTGAGACAAAAGACACTAATAAAATGTTATTAGATTTTACTTTGTTGGCATCAGATTTGGAATTCATATGTTCATTATCTTAAACTGTAACTGATTAGAATTATCTAGGTTATAGGTACAGTGTCTAAAGTTTTTAAATTTTTTTTGCAGGTTCGTTGTGGGCCACTTGTAGTAATTCATAATGGTGTTGACAAGCGAATCAGATAAATAAGAGCCGTTTGCTGCTCGTAGCGTACTGCAGGTAGTCATAATTACATTGACACAACATTTACATAGTCCACATCACTGCTGAGGGAACTGCCAGAATCAGAATCAATTCGAGGCTGTGATCTCCGGGTTTTTATTGTTTTATTTTATTGGCATTTGGCGATGGAGGCCATACATCCAGTTCAATGTAATTATTATAGCTTTCAGTGTATAAGTCGTCATCCAGTATATATATTGTATTTTTACAATGTAGGGACGCCATAGGACGGACAGGAAATTAACACAAACACACAACACTTAAACATCCATGCCCGCGGCCTGATTCGAACTGGCGACCTTCGGAATGCGGAGCTAGCACTCTAGCCCCAACGCTACCGAGGCCGGCCTATCTTCGGGTTTCTGACTGTTTGTTCCAACCTTTTCTGTATCCCCACTAACTTTTCATCGATCAAAGATGGTCTGTCATAGGTGCATTGAGGTACGACAACAGTGAGTGGTATCTTCCCCCGACTAACTGCATCGCAATCTGTTACAAGTTCAACTGTCAGCACAATATGTCTGATGTGCGGTAAGGCGTGGCCGTTTTGTTCGTCGCCTCAGTCAGTTTCCGCTCCACTGTGACACGTTGATGTTGAGTGGAGGGATATGAAAACTCTTCCCGGGGACTGCGTGGTGAGCATAATATTCGCCGTACATTGCGTCACAATGCTATGCCTCGCAAATTATCTGTAACTGTCCACATTAGCGAATTAATTTAGGGTCAGTTTTCATAGAACTTTATTACTGAACCGTTGTAATATTCTGGACGTTAGTATTTCATTTAAATGCCCATTGTGTCGTGCTGTCCTGATTTCGGTTTACCATGGTTTCCCAAAATCACTCCAGGCTAATGCCGGGTTCGTTCCTCTAATAGGTCATTGCCGAACTCCTTCTCGTTACTTGACCCAATCCCCTTCCGATTCGCTGAAAATCGTTCTTGTAACTTTACAACGCCTATCTAAAACATGGAGTAATAATGTGGCCGTATTGCTTCACGCGCCGTAAAACGGAATACTGTTAAGGAGCTTATTGTTTATATCCCTACGGAAGGCAGTCACTTCAGACGCGTATATTATTCAAAACAAACAATGAACATTCAGTCGAGGGTGATTCTAATCCACTATATGCATCTCTACTTTGTTGGTACTCTGTTACTTCACAATGAACGTGTGACTGTTAAGGCAGATTTTTTGCGAACCATGTTATTGTTCGATTGTATCAAGACTAACGAGTACCGAACCGATACGATATTAACGAGTACCTATTGGTTTAGTAACGAATACCTATAAGAAAACACCTTATTGTTATTATTATTAGCGAATTCTCCCAATAAATTGAAGACGTTAAGCAAATGACCCAATCAAGTTTACTTAGAGTACTTCTTGTTGTTCCAATAGGCTTTCACTCTTTCCGAGAAAGCTTGTTTGTGTTCTTCCGACCACTTTGGTCGGTTTTTTTTTTGGTTGCTCAGTTATAATTTCCCATTTGTCTACGTTGCGTCTGAAGGTGTATTTTTCTAAGATGTCTGTTGCTCCTATGTTTGCACTTTTAAGATCCTTCCGAATTTCATTCAGCCAAGGTGTTGGATTTTTAAATGAGGTTACATAATCTATTATCTTTTTTGCGATTTTCTGGTACCTCTTAAGGTGACAAAAGAATTTCATTCCCCTTTTCTTGATGTCAATTTCGATGTTTGAAAACGTTTCTGTTGTTGTGATTGATTGTAGTCTGTAACCATCTTATTGAGTCTTGCTCCTAGATTTTTTATGATTTTTCTCTCTACTTTTTTATTTCTTCAAGGTTATGTTTTCTGTTAAGTGTTAACGTTTCACTTACATAGAGGACTGTTGGTTTTATGACTGTGTTGTAGTGCCGAATTTTGGTTTGTCTTTTTTGTTGTAGAGATTTTGGACTAACCCTAACGCTTTTTTTACTTTTTGGAGGCGATTTTGCTGCGAGATTTTCTCAAGGCCTGTCGTTTAGATGAATTCTCCGAGGTATTTAGAGTATGGGAAATTCTTGATTTTACCATATTTTCTTTTCAAACTTGCTATTTCTGTCTTTGAACATATGAATTCAGTTTTCTCGAATGAAATTTGTAACCCAACTTTTTCTGCACATTCTTTGAGTGTCTCAAGCTGTTTGATGGCAGTCTCTTCATCTTCTGCTAGTATCACCAAATCATCAGCAAAAGCTATGTATGGTATGTAGAGGTTTATTTTGGGAAAGTCAAGTGGGATTGGCTTCCAACACTTAAATTTCTTGGGTTCTTTCTCCCAGTCTTCGACAAACTTGTTTAGAACGACGTTAAACAGAAAAAAGAGAGAGCCCATCGCCTTGCCTCTCACCTGTTTGAATGTCAAAGGGTTCTGAAATCTCTCCCATGAACTTAACTTTAGATTTAGTGCCAATTAGTGTTATGAGTTCTCGTGTTTTTTATCTAATCCCCATTCTCCTAAAGTTTGGAATAGTGAAGACCTGTCTATTGAGTCGTACGCCATTTTTGAAATCCACAAATGTGCATACTAGGGGTTTTTGTCTGAGGGCTCGAATTTTGTTTATAGTTTTGAGGTCGAAAATTTGGTCGGGGCACGACGTGTTTGACCTGAATCCTGCTTGATATCCTGCTAATTTAGGTTCTAACTGCTCTTGTGTTTTCTTCAAAATACAGGCTGAAAGAATTTTGTCTGTGACTGGTAGGAGGGAGATCCCTCTATAGTTGTTTATATCTGATTTGTTACCGTTTTTATGGAGTGGGTGGATTAGAGCGATCTTCCAATCATCTGGGATTTTTTCAGTTTGCAAAATTTTTTGGATTAATTGTGCAATTTCTTTGAGTGAATATGGACCTGGAAATTTTTTAAAAGTTCGGCTACAATTCCATCTTCTCCTGATATTTTGTTATTTTTAAGTTTCTTTACATGTGCATAAATTTCTTCTTGTGTTGGTGGCGATGAGTTCTCTGTTGTTATTTCAGATTGTATTTTTGGGAACTCTTTTCGGGTCGCGGACAATTTAAGAGCTGTGAAAAATAGGTGGCCAGCTCTTGGCAGTTTTCGTTATTTGTCAGGGCAAGTTTACCACTTCGTTTTCTAAAAGAAAGGTTCTGTGGTTACTACCCTCTGAATCGGTTCGCGAAGGTCTTGTAGAAATCATGTGTATTGTAATTCTTGAAGTTGTCTTCGATTGTCTGTGGTTGGTCGTTGACATATTTTCGTTTGTCTTGTCTTAAAATCTTAGATGTTTGTTTGCGAATTTCGAGAAATTACTTGTGTGTTTCCTCAGATTTGTTGCAATTGTAATTTGAAATTCCTTTTTCTTTCTTCTAGTGCGATCTCACATTTTTGATTCCACCAAGGGTGCTTTGGTTTTTTAGTGAAGAGATATCAATTCATTCACGGTTATGATTATTTTATCCGAAATTTCTGCCAGTCTTCCGCAGGTTCTTCTTTCCATTTTTCTCTGATTTTGGAGTATTTGATTTTGCAAAGATCGAATTTTGGAGTCACTGGTGTTTTTCCATTAAATTTTGTTTTAGGTGTGAATTTAATTTTTACTCTGGATAAATAGTGATCACAATCCATATTTGCCCCTCTGCGTACTTGTACATCGCGGATTTCTTTTTGATAGTCATACGATATTCCAACATGATCAATCTGAAATTCCCGTAAATGATAGATTTGTGATCGCCATGTTTTTTGGGGAGATGGAAATAATTTTGAAGTAGTTTTGCTGGCATAACGCAATAAGTCGTGACTCATTTTTATTGGTGAACTTGTGTGCAGGATAATCTCCTGCCGTCTTCTTGTATTTGCGTTTCCTGCCAATCTGTGCGTTGAAGTCACCAGGTAAAATTTTCACAACATCTTTGGAATTTTGTCCATCTCTGTTTCAAGTTCTTCCCAGAATATTTGTTCGGGTTCTTTTTT
>CM061914.1:7134827-7155651 GCA_031002005.1 Vandiemenella viatica
CGTGAATCAAGAACCAGATAGGTACGGTACATAGCAGCAGAAGATGAGATTTACATTGAATCAAGGGATTGAGTTTCCAGCAAAGTTCACCTGACGCATCTGCAGGTGAAAAAAGGTAGTTGCTAATCGGTTCTATTACGCCACCATCATCAAATTTTGTGTCTACTCTGTATTACTCTAGAAAAAAATGTCTAAGACGTATTCCAATCAATCAATAATTTAGTCGTAACAGCAATGGATTGTTAGCCGGGATACTTCGTGAAGTAGTTCGGGCATGGTTACACTTGGTCGTGCAATTCCTCTGCTTTGACGATCTAACATGACGCTGTGATACTCGAAAGCTGCACCGACAGTTTTACGTACAATCCTAGTCGCGGGGGCATTGTAGTTTACTTCACTTTTGGAAACAACACCGAGTTGAAGAGCCGCTTATAAGATTCTTAACTGAACTGTAATTTGATTGAAAAGCCTTCCAACCCTAAGCTAGAAATTTATTCCGAGGCTAGTTTCACACAAAAACTATATACACAAGAAGTCTTAGGATAGTATTAATACTAAATCTAATTGATACATTATGCCCGTATGCGTTAGTAAGAAATTTCTGCTAAATATTGTCACTATAGTATTTGTTATATCAAAAGATACTACCAAAAATTATTCTAATTTACTGGTGTGGTATTAGTGTGAAGATCTTTAGATTGTTGGCCGTTATTAGATTTTATCTCGCATATAGTCCTGACACAATTATTTTTGCAGTGTTGTAAGTTTGCTATACGAAGGAAACTTTCTTATCTAAATTGCAGACTTCAAACGTTATAATCCTTAGTTGAAAACATACAATGATACATATCGGAGTAGCAACCAACAGCTCTCCTCGCAACATCGCTGAATCGCCCCCTGAGAAATTGCAGCCCGAACATGGTTCGACCCGATTCTGGCCGGCTGCACCAAAAATATGAGACAGGCTGGCTCAGACCAGAGGCTCTAATCGAATTCGGGACGTCACACAAGTCCGACCTGAAATACGGCCTTCGACCGGCGTACATTCAGCCGACAGCATCAGACACGCTTCCCCGCGGCTCCGTACTGTGCCCTGCAGTACCTACCACTCCGGCTTCTGACTAAAGAGGATTCCCCGAATTCTATTCTTAAGCTTTCATCTTCACCAGTTCTCTTCAATGGAGGGTGATGTGTATTGTGAGAGAGATTTGGTGTCACGCAGTAATACACACGAGGCGTTACTTTGTACGTCATAGACCGCTCTAGATTTAGACAAGTGTGTAATTCAGCAACAAATGAAATCTAGCTAGATGTCATAGGCCGATTAGAAATGCTTAAATTTTCGTTTAAAAACACGTATTAATAGAACTGTGTGCCTCATAGACAGTAGTCCAGGCTAACATGATCCAAAAAATTCAAGTCAAACCTCATGTCGCACTCACAAGTGTTATCTGACTCTCATTTATGAAAATTAATTGGTTCTTGAAAGAGAAATTAAACCAGAACACATCTAATTTCATCCACGAAAGAATAGTTTTAATCGATACAAACCAAGTGACTGTCAAAATCTGAAATAAAGAACGCAATATTTAAGAACCAAAAGAGTCATTTTTGAGATACTAATCAGAATCTCCTTGATAAAAAGGAAACTATTTGTATCAAATATGGAGATGGGAGCCGGAAAGTTTTTTGTAAATTGTTTGGATGGTGCTCATCGCTTAATTGCATCACTAACACCACTAAGAAGGAGGTCTGAAATATCTGACTATTCCAAACTATATTGAAAATTAGGTGGAAAAATAAAAATTCAAATTAATTTGTTTTGGAAATAACTGGTGAATAAAGAAATTTGGAGAAGAATCTTACAGCAAGATAAGACAAGAGAGTAAATCACATTTTGAGTCATAAAAAATTAATTAATTAGTGAGATGAAGTAATAAATGGAGGGAAGACGTTTAAAGCAGATGCACATTAGGATATCCAAAGCGGATAGATAAGGATAAATTGCAGACCGTAAGTTAGTACAGGAAAGAAACAGGAGGAGGATTATAATAAACAGTCGATAGACTGGCGAGAGAAAAATATTCGAATTGAGAGAGTTCTGAGGCCTAAAATAACGCTTTTTTTCTTTGAAAAATATTTATTATATTAATTATCAATTACTCAACACATCGCTCATCAGCTGTTTTCAATAAATTTATATCCTCACAATTCTTTGAAATTCCAGTTGTATAATTTAAAAGGAATTTAATTTCAGATTTTCAAAGAGAAAAGGAGGCGGTCGATTACCAAACATTTTATGGTTAATTCATCTATTGGTCCACTTATTAGGTTTATGCTAAGTTTTAATTCCATCACGCGCATGTATGCAGCTTGTGGAAAACCGCCAGTCATACTTGCATTTCCTATCTCTTCCGGTTTCTTTTGAATGAACGTCGTATGCAGTTTTATTTAAACTTTTCTGTAAGGTTAGAGAACTCTTGATACTTGTTAACATTTTCGTGAATCGTTTGTTTATGGGTTAATATGAATTTATACTAATACTAAGCTGTTTTTCTGAATTGGAGAAATATTCGTAAAAAAATTATTTGGAGTTGACTATTTGTTGGGAGCCGAAGTAAAAAGTTTTTTTTTACTTTTTGTGTGTCCGTTTGTTGCGGTATAACGCAAAAAAATATGGATCACATTTTGAATGGATGATCAGTATGAAAACCAATCAAAAATGTCTACTAGTGTTCGGGAGACTCTAATCGCCGCGCCGTTTACTCTATCCACAAAGCAGTGATTAACAGTCATCATTAGTCCACCCGTGAGAAACGCATTTAAACTTTTCTTCTTCTTAAGTCTTTTCGCCTTGTCGAGGTCGAGGTAATTAGAGGCGAGAAAGGACGAGGGGCAAGGAACAGGAAGGAAATCAGCCGTGGTCATTTGAAGGAATCATCCCGACATTCACCTGTAGTGATAACCCACTTCTTAATGGCCGAGCGGGAATTCAAACCCGCGTTCTCCTGAATGAGAAGCCAGAGCGTTACCACTCAGCCTCCACGCTCCGTACGTGTTAAAAATCATCTCCTGCTAATAAGTGATATCTAAATTGTCAATTCAACTGCAATAAAATGAAGATTTATATTTTCATAATCAAATAAATGTAAATCCTATCTTATTACGTATTTCAATTGCAAAACCCATTGTTTCTATCTATCTATCCATATCCCGTATGAAACCATAGGTACTTTTATATAACAATGTAAAGAATATAATATCTTGTAATACATTTTTTGTTAAGCAGTAGACTCTCTCATTTCTTCACAGTACAACGTGATATTGACATTATATCAGCATGGCGTGGTAAATGGCAGCTTAACTTAAGCTGCAATAAGCCAAGTTATTGCGCATGGTTTTTTTTTTCTTACTGCTTTACGCCTTGTCGACGGCTAAGGTCATTAGAGACGGGATGGGACTGGGGACAAGGAACGGGAAGGAATTCAACCATGGCCTTTTTGAAGGAAGCATCCCCGCATTTGCCTGGAGTGATTTGGGGAAACCATGCCAAACTCAAATCGGGATGCCTGGATGGGGATTCGAACCCACGTCCTCCCGAATGCGAGGCCAGAACGTTAACTGTACACCCACCACGCACGGTTAATGCGCATGACGAACACGAATACACCACTTGCTGTGAACGGGACAAACAAAACCTTAGATTCCTGCAATAAACTTCCAATTCCATCGCTCTATCTGCTTAATAATAATAATAATGTGGTGGTCATGGCCTGGTGACAGGGTTTCTATTGGCTGCAAATTCCACCCCTGTCGTAGCCACCTTACCCTAACTCGTAATCCCACGGGGTACAGGGGACCTACAGTTTAACGCGGAAGCGTTCTGGCGTACTTCACATTACACAGCAAGCTGTGCCAGAGGTGAAGGAGGGTTAAGGGCTTTTGAAAGTCCCCACCGAGACGGGGATTCGAACCGCGGACCTTTCGATTCCCGGTCAGACAGCTATATTCTCTTTGCGTGATAAGTTTTTTAGCTTATTTTTCAAAACATATAGCTGGCTACCATAGGTCAGGTGACTCAGTGGTTAAGGCGAATGACTGGAGATTGAAAGGTACTCGGTTCGAATCTCGATTTCAGCTGGGACTTTCAAAGACCCTTATCCCACTTTAATCAAGGGGAAAGCTTCCTGGTTAGTGTGAAGTACGCCTTAATGCTCAAGTGGTACGGACTGCACGTTAAATGAAAGGTCATCATAGGAGCAGATTGCACAGGCAGGAAAAACTTGTCAAGAGGTCACTATGAGAGTTTACTTTATCATTTTCCCATTACTACAAATTAAGCTGTTCAATTCTTGGCTCGTATTCGGGAGGACACTGGTTCGAATCCCCGTCCGGGCATCCAGATTTGGGTTTTCCATGGTTTCCCAAATCACTCCAGGCAAATACCGGGATGCTTCCTTCAAAAAGGCCATGGCCGAATTCCTTCCCATTCCTTGCCCCCCATCCTTTCCCCTCTCTAAAGACCTCGCTGTTAAGAGACGTTAGGCAGTAAAAAAAAAAAAAAAAAAAAATCAATTCTTGGCATTGTGAAATATTTTAAGTTCTTGGTTAGAACCGTACAAAGAAACATGCAATGGGATCTTACCCAGTATGCGTAACTGAATAAGCTAATTTTAGACTACGATTTAAAGTTTGATTTTTGATAAATTGTGAGTTATGTGTTAAGGAAACAGTGTATAAAACTCTAGTGCGTCTTCATTTGCAATATTGGTGCTCTGCACGGTATTCGTATTGCAAGAGATTTGTTAATGGTATGGATAATGTGCAGAGAAGAGCCTGCGATTTGTACCCACTTGTCACGAACGTGTCGCCGAATTGATACGAAAATTTGGCTGGCATTATGTGGTAGGCATATGACGTATACCCCACACTAACCTATTGAGTAAAGTGCGAACAACTTCTTTCATGTACGAAATGAGTGAAGTACTTCTTCAATCAAAGTTGGTGGGTAGCAATGATATGATAGATATGTACAGCAAAATAAGGAGCCTTAATGATCCCTGTGTCAATTCATTCTCCCAAAGTGCCGTCAGAGATTAATTTTGGTTCAAAACACGTTCTACCACAACCTGCTTCCTGTAAATTATAAAGTAAAACTGTAGATGTATTAATTTTCAACATCGTATTCTGTAGCATCACATTTCCAATCTTCATATTTCCTTCTGTCTGGCATTTTAAAGTCCGTTAACTGCTGAACTCCTTGTATACATTTTTAGAGAGTTTGTTTTCTGTATTTTAGATCATTTGTTTGATATTTGAGTTTTATTTTTTGATATCCTTTTCTCTTCTACAATTTTGCATGAATTATCAGCTGTAATTTAATTTTTCAATAACGTGCTTCTGATACTTCTACTAAGCTTGCCGCAATTTTTATACTTATTCTAGTGTTATTATTATGATTTATACTGGATGTCATAAGTTGTGTTGCTTTATTTTATATTTATTCAAATGTCTTGTCTCAATATTTGTTTAAATATTCAAGAAATAAAAAGAGTCAAACAATCATAAACCCATGCTTGTTTTGAACTTATGCACTCCACAGAAACATGTTGCGAAAGAAGGAAAATAGAATACATCAAAGAGAGAGCAGGTTGAGAAATGCTTCGCGAGTAACAAGCGGTAAATAATATAAATCCAATTTCGGGGGCAGAGGTGGTTCCGGGACATAGCGTTGGTATAGAGCAAAGTTCTGGTAGTCCTCCAAAGTGAAATTTATGCGAGAGAGACTTTGCCACTCAGCAATTCAGACGAGCCAACTGGAAAACATCCTCCTGTTATGACGCTAATAAAATGACGAGTTGGCAGAAGGCACAGAAAACTTCTTCCAACCGAAGTCGCGCTCGGAAGAGCTCGAGAGATTACTTTCGAATAATTTGTTCCCATACTGACTCTCTATCTGGTCGGTGTCCACTCCAGTAGCTTACAAGTAGGACGCTTTGTCGGGGGTGGGGTGAAAATTCCTGTTCATTCGAACACGGTACCTATACCAATAATGGAAACTAGATAAACCGAACCATAATTTAACGAATACGATGAAGGTTGGTGGCTTTTAATAGGATGAAAGAAAACCGCCTCATTTGTATTATTTGTATCAATTGTTTATTTGTTTAGTGTAATTGGTATATAACAAAAGTCGAAGCCAGTAAAACAGTTTCTTAATTACTATCTCTGTAATATGTGCTGCTGCTGCGGTCTAGCGCCTAGGCTCTGAACTGTCTCATACGCGCGACAGTCACTACTTTTGTCCTTCAAGTGTCAAATTCCGAGAAACTTCGTTCTCAGTTTAAAATGTTGCCTGAGCGGAGACATTAATCTTTAAAATGATACATCATTTATCTATTTCTGTTAGGTATCAAGGGAGATAAATGGCTCGTGATAAAAAATAAATAAATAAAAAATAAAAAAACACGTTATGGAAATAATGATTCTTTTGTGCTTTAAAGATTGTATTCCGACAAATTCCTTTCTTAAAATATGATGTGATGAAAGCGAAGACCTTAATGTTTAGAATGTTTCTTCATTTATCTATATAGGTAAGATATGAAGGAAGATACATGGCTCGTGACAGAAAAACGCATTGTAGAAATATTGATACTTTTCCCTTTAAGGGTCGAATTCTGAAAAGTTCCTTTTCTAATATATAATGTCACCAAGATGGGCTTTCCCCAATTCTTTTCAATTGCGTTTTGGAGAAGGTAATAAGACTATGAGAAGAGAAACTCAAGTAAAGGGGAATTCACGATGAAATAAGATTAGGTTCAAAGCACTAAGGGGTTGGGATAAACTGTTTGGCCTTCGCTGATGACATAGCGGTTCTTTCTGAAAGTATAGAAACCGCACTCGAACAAATCTACCTTCTGAAAGATATAGCAGGAAAAGTTGGACTTCAGATCTCTTTTGAGAAGACTAAATTCATGACCAATATTAGCAATTCACCCACAGTACTAAACACAGAGTACGGAAAAATTAATAAGGTCAATAAATTTAAATATCTAGGTGAAGTAATTCAGATTAATGGGCTTGATAAGGAAGCAAATATATCAAGAGCAAGAAAACTAGAGCTAGCATACCAACTGACTAAAGATACATACAATAAGAAGAATCTTTCAAGGAAAACTAAAATCAAACACTACAACACAGTAATCAAACTAGAAGGACTGTATGCCGCAGAATGCTTTTTCTCTATAAAAACTGGAGAAATAGAAGAGATGGAGAAAAGGGAAAGGAAAATCTTGAGAAAAATTTGGGGACCACTAAACATTGAAAATGGTTAGTTTAGACACCGGAGGAATAAAAACCCATACAAAGAAGTATAAATTTAAAGGATGTCAGACACGATCAGAAAGAGGAGAATCAGTTTTTTTGGTCACATAATGAGAATGGGTAACAATAGACTTACAAAAAGAATTTTCAATCATGTTTACAAGAGTAAGAAGGGCAACCAGTGGATCCAAGGAGTAAAGAAAGATATGATTGAGATCGGAATAACAGAAGATTTAATACAAAATAGAGCAACTTTTAGGAGATTGATCCAAAATTTCAAGGGTTTCCAGGAGAAAGAGAAGAGGAAATGTAGTAATATATGGACAGAAGAAAGGAGGAAACAGCAAAGTGAGAGGATGAAGAACTAATGGAACTCAAGAAAAGAATACAGGCTTATTATAAAGGAATGAAGCGATTTACTGTATCTACATTATTTGGCTTATTGTCACAAAACTTTACAGTCGTATAAAAACAGTAAAAAACTTTTGTAGCCACGTTTTAAATTTCTGCCACGAGAGCGCAGACGTGAGGAGACAATTAAGATGGCGACAGGCGCTGAGAAAGCTTATGTCGTGCTTGAATAGCCTCCACGTTCTCCCGAAATGACCCCATGTGATATTTTTGGTGCAGTTAACAACAAATTTACCAGATTTGCGAGCTAGCATCAACATTAAGAATTAAGTTTTTCCCGGCGCATGGCTGACATGAATTCTCCTCGGGTATTCTGCTGGATAAGTTCTTCTGTCCACAACGTTTCGGCAGCAACATCCGCTGCCTTCATCAGGTAACATATCTGTTTGCGTGGCTCTCCGCATCGTTTTTGAGGACGTTTGCTGGAGAACATCTAATTATTCGCATAACATGAATCGTGAAATTATTTTGGCAGGATCAGTTTTATACGTAATAAACGTTGTGGACAGAAGAAATTATCCGGTCGAATACCCGAGAAGAATTCTTGTTGGCGTCAACAGTGCTTTTCAGAAGATTGACAGTTACATGTCGCACCGAGTGCGGCAAGATTATCTCCTTGATATCTGCCGAATCAGTAAGGAGAAACATATAGAGCTCTTGTAATCGCTTAAATAAAAGTCAGAAGTGTCAACTCTGTACAGAGTGGTGGCCACGCAGGGCCTGGTAAATTATCATGCCACACGCAACACTCTCTATTAACAAAGTTCCCATCAAAACAGTAAATTCTATTTCTAATTGGATACCAAGTGCTAAAATTTCTCTGAATTGTTGTGGCAGAGTTCGTATCGTGAAAACCACACAGCGAGTACGATATGCAACAACGGAAAAAAATCAACTTAAGTGCCATTCCAGTTCAGTGGTTAAAGTGTTCCGTCTTAAAGTCAGAGCCCGCTGGGGCCAGGTATTTTTACCGGTTTTGTCAGGTCGGTCCGCGATCCGGATTTTACATTACACTGTAGATCCGGCTACGACGTAGGTGGAATGCGCGACGAATTCAAACTCGTCACCAAGTCCTAAGACCACGCGAATTTAAATGCGCATTTGTGTTTTGTACTATACGTGTATTTAATTTCAAAATGGCACTTTAACCGATTCTGTAAATTATCTGGATACATGGTTCAAACTTCAGGATAGTTTAGGGGTTGTTACAGACAGTGATTTCATACGGAGAACTTAAATTCGCAGCAGCCTCCTCCAAACCCGCGAACGACGTGGTGAAGTAGGTCCCCTGCCCATCACGAGGTTAGTGGGAGACCACCATTTTTACCTCTCATTCGCGCATCTGTCTTTGTCGCAGTTTCGGCTATAGTTGCCACATCTTTCCTCTCCACCGTGATACCGCTGAATACTAATTTCTAGAGTTCCGATCTTTATGATAGAAAAAAATAGAGATATATGCAGGCAAATATTACCTTAAAATTGGGTAAATATGACCTAAAATTACAAAATATGATCAAACATTTAAATTTATTATATCAAAACACGGTCAATTACAAATCATTTATTTTATCTAGCAGTGTCGCTTTCACGGAAACAGCATAATTTGTTTCCGCCCACTGACGGCACCATTGGGATTTTAAATTTGAAATCGTTTTATTGAAGTCACTTTAATTTCTCAGAATTTACAGTAAAGAACTCTTTCATCTTTGCTAAAACAGTCCTCTCCAAATTCCCTTACGAAACTGTTTAACTTCGCAGTTTCAGAAAATTTTATTTTTGGCATGTCGTTACTCAATGATCCACTGCAGATTCAACACTGGCTGAGGATTATTTTCAGAAGAATTTCATTGATACATTGATTGACGCGGATCGACACATGCATGTTTCTGGTGCACTGTCAAGATTAAAAGGTGGTCGGAACGTTAACGTTTATAAAATGACAATAACGTATAACTTTAATTGTTGACTGGTGAATTCTGGCCAATTCAGTGACAAATAGTTTGGTTTTTCCTCCAGTGTATTATAGGAGTACAGTTCTGTGAATAATTATCTTAATTTCTTCTCATCTATATCTGATGAATTCCTGGTGCTATTAAAAAATTATAAGATTTTCCCTCAAAATATGTCCATATGACCACAAATCTTATATCTTTAAACGAGCAATTCTTGTATATATACTGCATATATATATTTCGGATCTCGCGAACGGTGCTAATGATTTAGATGAAATTTCATATTTAGATAACGTTTTGACTTTTAAGATTATCTAAATAGTGTTCCTCCCTGAAACAGAAAAACAATTTCACAAAATACGAACAATTTTTGCTCTTGGTATCTCGAAAATGGCTCGAAAACGGCTCTAACGCCATCTCGTAGATGATTCAGGTACCAGGAAGCTAAGTAATATTTTTTTCTTTGGTTTCACGTTTGCTGCTTGCAACCGACGAGTAAGGAAGTAAGCGGTGCGATAGAGTGAGGAAGTGAGACGTGTTTACCTGCGCGAGTGTTAGTGGCAGCGAAGCGGACTCATCTCCAGGCGACTATCAACAGTGCTAACTGCGGTCGTGTTATATTCACAGAACTTTTGGTGAATCAGCGGACAGTTATAGTATTTTTCATCTAGAGAAGACAACCTAACTGTGTCAATACATCCTTGGCTGAGCTCATCTCGTCGGACCCTTCTGCCGGAGGGCGAGAGGAAATGGCGGAAGCAAGTGATGGAATCGACCCGAGAAAAGAAGAGGCGTATACCGTGTACCAGAGTGACCAAGAGATGATGGAGACAGCGAGGAAGACAAAGGAGGCAAACCTAAACGACACCGACGAAGAAGAAAAGTACAATCTGAGGAAGAAACGTAAAGCTGCAGACAGGAGAAACGTCACGAAAGAGAAAATTGAAGAACCGATGATCACTGAGTCGATTCCTAGCAGAGGTAAGGAGGTAGCGTGCAGCCTAGCGACCCCACCTCAAACAAATCCCAGTAGAGCGTCAGGAGATGGAGGCCAACAGTTGAACACCTTATGTAACCATCTGACAACTAGTCAGGCAAGCCAAGTAAGAGAAGAAGCAGTCAAGCGGAACCCCCCCGCGCCGGCAATGCGGAAGAGGCTTTATAATGACCATGCAGAGGGTCCATATATGGTTATAATCGAGAACGCATCAGACAGTGCTTCTCTACACCCAATTCAGCTGGGGAAAATTTTTTATAACAAGGTCACTGGGCTGAAACGACTCAATCAACTTGGGAAAAACAGAATGTCTATGGAATTTTTGAATGCCAACACTGCTAATGGCTTCGTTGAAAACAAGATGTTTCTTCAATCCTTGGGTCTGCAGGCTTATATACCGGCTAACCGAGTAGAACGGAAAGGGATAATCAAGTTTGTGCCTACGGACCTAGCAGAAGAAGAATTAAGGATTAACGCTGTTTCGTCGGCACCGATTATCGATGTACGGCGATTTACCAAGAAAGTATTCAATGACGGCAAGGTGGAAACAGTTCCCCTGCAAACTGTGCTCATAACTTTTGATAGCCAATTCCTGCCAGAGGAAATCGAGATTTTCTACCTGAGATTCAAGGTGGCTCCCTACATATTTCCAGTAACGCAGTGCTTCAAATGCTATAGATTTGGTCATACGGCCAAATTCTGTAAAGGAAAAGAAAGATGTATGAAGTGTGGTGAAGAACACAACATATCCAGCTGCTCAAATGAGGTCCAAAAATGCGTAAACTGTGGAGGTGACCACAAAGCGAACGATAGGAAATGCCCCGAACGGAAGCGACAAGAAGAGGACAAAGCAAAAATGGCGACGGAAAACAAGAGGAGTATACAACAAAGTTACCAATACAAGGCAGCGGAATTCCCACCTATACAGAGTAAAAGGTACAGCGCGGTGACGATGCCACAGGGAATGAAGCAAATCAGGGAGCACTGCCAAAGTACCGTCAGTACTCCCAAGGAATCTATAGCGACCCAAACCGAAGAAGTAACCAGCAAAGAACAAACTAGTAGAGAGGCAGGAGAAGACATGGTTAATATAATAGTCAAAATAGTGGTCAAACTGCTGGCACAACAGATGAAAGGCAAGCTGGCAGCCACCACAGTGAAGAAAATTCAGGACGAAGCGTGTCGACAAGTGCTTCAAGAAATTAAAGAAATGGGGCCAAGTGGAACCACATCGGAGGCTGCAAATCTGTTAATTAAAAATGGCTAGAAGGACTAAATTGACAGTGTTACAGTGGAACGCACGTAGCCTATTACCAAAATGGGACGAATTTCAAAGAACCATAACAGAACATAAGGCCGACCTAGTCCTTATATCGGAAACATGGCTGCGCAGCTCGTCGAACATAAACATCAAGAATTTTAGTGTGTTTCGGAAAGACAGAGATGATGGGCACGGGGGAGTTGCCATCTTGGTGGGAAGCCACATTAATTGCTCCGTGCGCAGATTAGCGGCACCAATTGCCAACGTAGAAATGCTCTCTGTCGAGCTCTCTTACGATGGACCTATCAAAGCGGCCACCGTCATATATAAACCACCTCAAGTCAACCTAAAGGAAGAAGATTGGTCGGCTGTATTCCATCAGCTGCCGGCAAATAGTGTGGTTGGAGGCGACTTCAACGCTCACCATTCGTTATGGCAAGATAGTTATGTAGACACGCAGGGAATCGAGCTCGCCCATGCCATATCAGCCTCTTCATTTGCCGTTCTTAACAACAAACATGGAACTAGACTTGGTGCTCCTAGTCAGAGAAACTCTTCTCCAGATATTACTCTCATATCGATGAACCTAATGCATAGAGCGAAATGGGATCTGCTACCAGAGACTATCGGAAGTGATCACTGCGTCCTCAAATTATCATTAGATTGGAATCTCCCATCTGTCCGCCGGCACTCAAGCAGACGGTGGTTGTGTAACAGGGCTAACTGGGCTCGCTACGAAGGAAAGATCAGCACGCTGTTGGAGCAGTGGGAAGGTGCAACCGACGATATCCAATGTCGGTACAACGAATTTCAAAGAATAGTGGAGGCTGCTGCAGAAGAGGCGATACCAGAGGTTAAAACTCACACTAGAAGAGAGCTCACTAGAAAACCTTGGTGGAACAGTGACTGCTCACGAGCTGTCGCCAGGCGGCGCTTGGCTACCAGAATATATTTGCACGCCGCCACTCAGGAGAACTTGGTAGAACTCAAGAAAAGAACGGCTGAAGCACGAGATACCATTAGAAAGGCCAAACGAGAAGGCTGGAAGAGTTTTTGCTCCAATTTAAAATATGGTGTGACGACCCAAGAGACTTGGCGGAAACTGAAGTGGTTCAAGGGTGAGAGGCCAGCTACCAGTTGGATATCGTCAGACAGACAAGCAGCAGAGGAGTTCCTAGCCTCGTTCACTCCTCCATATGTACCAAAACAGGAGGAATATCACAAGAGTAGGGAAGTAGACGACGTCCCAACAGGATCGACGGAACCCTGTTTTCACCTATCAGAACTATTGCACGCCCTACGGAAGAAAGATACTGCTCCGGGGATGGACGCCATTACCTACACAATGATCGACAAACTTCCTCTTAAAGCGAAGGAAGCCATGCTGGATCTCTACAATACTATGATTGACCTCTCCTATGTTCCTGACCAGTGGCGGGAGGTAATCGTTATTCCCGTGTGTAAACCCCACAGGAAGAAGAACATCATCTCGTCATATCGCCCCATTTCTCTCCTGCCGTGCCCGACAAAACTGATGAGTGCAATGATCAAAAACAGGATCGAGTGGCACCTGGAGCATCATAGGTTACTTGATACCAGAACTATGGGCTTTCGAAAACGCTTCAGCACCTTAGACAATATCAGCACGCTGGTGACAGATATTCAGCTGTCATTCACAAGAAGAAACTATTTAGTGGCTGCCTTCCTGGATATTAAGGATGCTTATAACAATGTGCAGATAGATATACTTGTGGGCATTATGAAAAAGATGGGCATACCTAGCAAGCTATGCTCATGGTGTGGCCGATACCTCGCCCGAAGAGTGAATTCAGTGTTTACAGCGGAGGGAGACAGAATCAGTCGGCTAGTCTTCCAAGGTTTACCACAGGGCGATCCAATGAGCCCCTTACTATTCAATATCTACATGGCAGACCTATGTAACATCCTAAAGGGCCTAGTATCCTTCCTCCAATATGCGGATGATTTTGTTGTATATATATCTCACCCGGACATAGAAACGGCCCGCAGAATACTAGAGGAGCAATTGAAGCTGATACAAAAGAGATTGCTGGACAAAGGGCTAGAAATATCAATAGAAAAAAGCAAAATTTGTGTGTTTACGCAAAGACAGCTACAAGGAAAAGACTGTGCAATTACACTAAATGGACACACACTGGAGTTAGTTAAAGAGATCAAATTCCTGGGAATGTGGTTAGATTCAAAATTAACATGGAGAAAGCATATCATGGAACTGCAGCAATCATGTATGCAACGCCTGAACTGTTTCAAAGCCCTCGCCGCCCCGACCTGGGGTGCGGACCCTCGACTACTCCGGCATGTATTCTGCTCTCTACTGAGGAGCCGAATGGAATACGGGGGGTTCCTGTATCAAACTGCCGCCAAGTCTCTTCTAACAAAATTGGACTGCATTCAATCAGCAGCTCTGCGAGTAATCGGAGGCTTTGTGAAATCCACCCCCATCGCCGTGATGGAGGCAGAATTAGCCATTCCACCGTTGAGTACAAGAAGAAGTAAATTGGGGTTGAACTTCTGGCTAAAGGTGTGGTCCATGAAGTCACATCCCCTACAGAGGAAGGTGCAGCTCCTTGCCCATGAAAGTTCAGCCAAATCACGTCAACAACAGAAAAAACCCAGCCTGATACAGTATTTTCAGACAACGGCCCTGTGGAATATACACAGACAAGAGATCAACGAGATGTTCAGCGAAGAAGATACGTGGCAAAGGGCGGAGATCTCGTCGCGAATCCACCTGTCCTTGATCAAGGGCTCGGTAGACAAAAAAACCACCCTTCAGTTAGAATTGAAGCAATGGGCATTAGAAACCTTGAACACACGATGGAAGGAATGGCGGAAAGTATTTACCGATGGATCAAGGGTAATGCAATCCACCAGCGCGGCCGCTTGGGTCGATGCAGACTGTGGCGTTTATGAAGCTTGTAGATTGCCGGCAGAATTCTCAATCTTCTCATCCGAGATGTACGCAATCCTGAGGGCCATACAATATATACAACGGTCAGTACAGACAAAAGCAGTGATATGTTCGGATTCACAAAGTGCCTTACAGGCTATCATAGGCATTCCTAAAGGCCAGTGCAGAAACTACCTGACATATGAAGTTGGCAGAGAACTCTGGAAAGCCATACACAGAGGCATAGAAGTGTGCCTACAATGGATCCCGGGTCACGTGGGAGTGACAGGGAACGAGCTAGCGGACAAAATAGCTCGACGACATCTCCAGGTTCCCGATACTGAGAACATACCAGTGCCTTATACCGATTTCAGAACGATCGCCTCAGCAAGAGCTCTCAACGCATGGGAAAGAAAATGGAACGAAAAGGCCCAAGGGAAAGGGCTATGGTACCGCGCCATCGCCAGCAAAGTTACGATGAAACCATGGTTCCAGGAAGTGGATCTCCATAGAAAGGCAATCACGCTGATTAGTAGATTAAGAACGGGGCACACCTGGCTTAATGATAAAAAATTTCTAATGAAGGTCTCGGATTCTCCGAACTGCGAATCCTGCGACGAAGTGGAGGATATCTACCACTTCCTTCTAAGATGTAGGCGCCACCGCGAATATAGAAGAATCTTATTAAAAGACGCTCTTCACATAGAAAACATCGCAGATGTGATCATAACCCTCGCCGCGCCCAATAAGAAAGCGATTAGCTTAATCTACATGTACGTGGCTAAAACTAAAGGCATAATATAAATAAAAGAGCACCATTACTCCATGTAACTGGCTAAATTAGCCTAAGGCTAAAGCCAAAAAAAAAAAAAAAAAAAATTTTCTTTGGTTTCAAGGAACTTATATATTTGAATGAATATTTCTTGAATGCTAGCTGACTCGAGGGAATACTAGCGCTGAATGTTTAATTGTAAAATATTTCAAAAGAATATATTTAAAAAGTGGCTTTATCAGAAGTGATACAGATATTTACATAATTTCTTTGAAAAAATTTTGAAAAGTGGTTATTTATTACTACCAGTTGTATGGTAAAACATCTAAAAAGAAGATGTTTAAAATTTGGCTTTGTCAGAAGTGATACTTTATTTAACAAAAACTTCTTAGCAGTTATAATGTAATCATTTCAAGAAAACCTAATAGAAAATCCTCTCAACCAAGTTACTCGAACTTCGCCCAGTAAAGACTCAATTGAAGAAAATCCTGACGATCATTCACGATATTTATTTAACCGACTGCAGTTCTTAAGTAAGTAGGAAGGAAATATATTGAATGTACTAGCTGACCCGGCAAACGTTGTTTTGCCATATAAATAACTTTCAAGTTATTTCTAGAATCAAGGTTATTATAATCACAACGTGCATTCACGCGATTGGCAAGTGCGCTTCCGGAATCCTCGCCGCCCATAAAGTAGATTTGTAAGAATTTATGTGGTTCGTTTGGCATTGGCAGCAGTGAGCCCATTTTATGATAAACTTGGCCTCTGATTTTGAATGTAGAATTGTATTGTTGACCATTTGCATTAGTATTTCGAACTATTTCTGTTGCTCCGAACGATGTCATTTGAAAGCATGAATTGAATGTTCGAATTGACTTCAGGAACACGTTAGAATCTGGATCGGTGCCGATAAGTAAGCCGTTCAATGGTTCAGGTGGTGTTTCAATTTCAGGTAGTTGCACTTTTCCTATCGCGCAACACATCCCAGCTGGCTCATTTTTGAATTTCAGAGCATGACAATGCGGACATTCCTTGTCCATAGCACCAATTACCACTTTTGAATGAGCATAATATTCAATATCGGGCTCATACTGGAATGCTAGACGCAGGAATGAATCATATGTAAATGATCGATGTACCTGTTGTCGTTTTTAGTCATTTGTTCTGCGTCTATTGACTGTGAAACGGCGTGATTGTCGTTGTTCTAATCTTATGACTTCATTGCTTTCAGCTCGTGTATCTTCTGGCTCTTCTTGATGCAATTGCGCCATTCTGACACGTGCATCAGTATTTTGTTGCTGGATTTGTTCTTCGGTTCTTTCGGATCTTCTATTTCGCAAGTTTCGAGATTTACTTGTATTACGGCTCAAATCAGCCCCTTTGCGTTTTCTTGGCATTGCTCACTGTACAAAACACACATAAATAGATTTAATGAAATTAGACATCTGGCGGGGATAACTAATTAAATGACAATTGATCAGTTATCGACCGGAGATTGATGGAATCGACTAAATATCCATAAAAATACTAACATTCAAAGAGCAAATGAATACTTACGTGGCCCAAGGACATTAATCGCAGTTAAAAAATAAAATAAAAAAAATGCGAAACTAAAAATGAATATTTTAACCTGCTCTGAATACCTGAAAAAATCTTAAAAAAAAAGAATTTAATTTTCTCTTTGAATATTGATTTTGTTTTGAGGATATATTGGTTTCATCAATTAATTCTGCTTATTATTATTATTCTCGTGTCAAAAACACCAAAATACACAGTTAAATACAATTAATTCTGCTTTAAAACAGAAACTTACGTATGTTAATGTTGGTTTCTTTATCTTTGGAAACAGTTGAATGCCTTAAAAAATAAGGGTTGACCGTAGAAGGGTGAAAATTTAGGATTGTATGTATTTTTGTATGTTGTATCATAAAAAAATAAAAAATAAAAATTTTGTCTAAAAAATAAAAAAATATTTAGGGGTGGACTACCCTTAACATTTAGGGGGATGAAAAATAGATGTTGGCCGATTCTCAGACCTACTCAATATGCTCACAAAATTTAATGAGAATCGGTCAAGCCGTTTCGGAGGAGTATGGCAACGAAAATTGTGACACGAGAATTTTATATATAAGATAACAAACATGTAATTAGTGGGGGAAAAAGGCGGTTACTGCACTAGCTCTTAAAACATGTCCTCTTCACATTTTGCGCTCTTTTTTTGCTGAAAAGTCGCTAAAAAAATGCCGAAATATGAGGCTGAGCAACTGCGAAATGCTATCAGAATTTCAAAGATAACAAAAAAATTATTGGCACAGGGATCATATCAACCTAAACAGTTTCGTTTCGTCATATATTTCGTGGTTAGGTTGAAATATAGCCTGTCCAAGAAAAAAATTTACGCAATTTTGCGTTCTGCAGCGTCCATAGGAAATGGTGTATTTGTTTACGATGGAAGCATTCTATGAATACTCGTTTCTATATAAGATGGCGGGCATCACCGTATTACAACTCGGATAAAAATTGTCTGTTTGTCAATTAAATTCAACGGAGAAAAGCTGAAACGGCAAGAAAACATTACATTAAAAGATTAAATCATCATTTTAAGAGACTATCACTGATTTTTCAACGCTGACGGAATCCAACGGCTGTGCGTTGCAGTCATATTTTAAATTCCTGACAATTTTTCCACAAAGCAAGAGCGCAAAACGCAAAGAGGACATAATGACGAAGCAATTAAAACAAATTTCAACAGGTTACTACCAATTTCGCGTCGGCTCCGAAGGTGGTGCAGTCCCCGATAAAGTTAATTTATCACAAACGTCTCTAAGGATTTTGATGAAATCTTGCATACAGAACAAAAATCGAAAGATGCCGAGCGAAGATCGGTCACCCAGGTACTATTATTGTAATATGACAAAAACTCGGAAAATAGCCTAAATATGCATTTATATGCTATGTAAAATACATTTAAATACAATCAGAAATGTTCAATCAGTATTTAATACAGCATTACAGCTCAAAAAGATGGCAGGAAATAGAATATGACTTGTCTTACAGAACCGAACCCTTCTAATTAGCTTACGCTGGTGGGTCATACTGCATCCAGGATGCTGCGACGCTATGTTCCGTCACACTCTGCATCTTGAAGACTGATTGTACGCGTGCCGTATCTACTCGCAACTACAGTAGTTTATCTTCGGTCTTCATAGTCATCGCAATTGGCGCGTATAGTTTAAAATCTCTGAGGTCCATGCGGGTGTTTCCGTCTCACTTGAGGCGACTGAAGATGTTGGCTGGATCTTCGCCTGGGTGGGGCGTTCTTAACGAAGTTTGCCTCCACGGCTGGCAGCGACGGAGAGTTTGCCAAGACGGCGGCGCCAACGACTTGTGGCGGAGTTGTGCGATGAGTTTGAAAGCAGGTCGCCATCGCTGCAACGAGACAAGACTGTGTCCTCGACAAAACTGCAGTCCTACACTGCCGCAAACAAAAGGCAGAAACCTGACCCTTGCAGTGTTAACAATCTCTAAGTTTTTGAAATGTCATTTTCGAAATAGTTCAAAATGTTTGTCTCCCTCCACTTTTAAGTCGAATATTGAAGAAGAGTCGATTGAATAATTACAGGTTCCGTGCGTAATAGGTTTGAGAGCAGGGCATTGTATTCTCCACTATACAGGGTGTTACAAAAAGGTACGGCCAAACTTTCAGGAAACATTCCTCACACACAAACAAAGAAAATATGTTAAGTGGACATGTGTCCGGAAAATCTTACTTTCCATGTTAGAGCTCATTTTAGTTTCGTTAGTATGTTAGTACGCTCTCCTGACTTCAACCCTCTTGACTTCCATTCATGGGGGCATTTGAAAGCCCTTGTCTACGCAACCCCGGTACCAAATGTAGAGACACTCCGTGCTCGTATTGTGGACGGCTGTGATACAATACGCTATTCTCCAGGGACTCCATGCGACGGAGGGTGGATGCATGTATCCTCGATAACGGAGGACATTTTGAACATTTCCTGTAACAAAGTGTTTGAAGTCACGCTGGTACGTTCTGTTGCTGTGTGTTTCCATTCCACGTTTAATGTGATTTGAAGAGAAGTAATAAAATGAGCTCTAACATGAAAAGTAAGCGTTTCCGGACACATGTACACATAACATATTTTTTTGTTTGTGTTTGAGGAATGTTTCCTGAAAGTTTGGCCGTACCTTTTTGTAACACCCTGTATATATTTTTTACGATATTCTTTGTTGTGATTATCAC
Organism: Vandiemenella viatica; assembly: GCA_031002005.1. Lineage (NCBI taxonomy): Eukaryota > Metazoa > Arthropoda > Insecta > Orthoptera > Morabidae > Vandiemenella > Vandiemenella viatica. Next base: position 7,154,737 of record CM061914.1, read on the forward strand.
ATACAGTGAAGTCATTAGTACGCATAAAAAACAGTTTCTTGAAGATTTCATAGTTTTACTCATTCCAAAAAGCCAGGTTGTAATGGAAATTCACTTAACATAAATTGAACACCACAACCATCCGAAACCGTTCGCAGCAGTTAGAAAATATACAAGAGAAACAATAAGAACATACGTTAAGTGGATATGGAATCGCCTATCCCCGTAATGTTAAATTATGCTTACTTTAGGGAACATTTCTTTACAAACGGCTGAGCTAGAGATACACATTTTTTACTGTATGTACATTGATATCTTGTAACAATACTGAAACAACAGTTTTTTTGCCAAAATATTAACTTACAGAGATATTTTATATTTACCTTTAAATTTTTTCAATCACTTTTCACTAGATTATCACCTCTAAATCTTTTGTAAATCAAGTAATTGTAAAATCATTATTTCAGTATGTAAAACAATCCCATGTGACTATGTCATAAAAATTTCGGACTTCTAGGTTCACCAGTACCTGGGATAATGTTCCTAGAAGAAGCAAAAAGTAAACTTACGGGAAACGGAGAAAAAACATTCCTGACATATAGTTAATGCCCCCTTCACAGTGTTCATAATGATGTTCAAGTCTTCTTTTGGCACCCCTCTGCGCCTGTTCTGCTTTTCTCACTAATGTCTTGATTATATTGTCTCCATGCCTTAGTCTGTGCCGATCGTGCAGGATATTTGAATTCATGTCACATGAATATACTGCCAAAAAGTTTTCGGTCAGCCATGAGAAACGTGTATAACAAAAGCGCAATACCCGATCTCACAAATCTATAAAAATAAAATAGTTATAATTTTGGTAGATCAATGTACGATACATCATTTTAAAGTGGAAACTTAGCGGAATATAATAAGCCAATAAAACGAAAATCGATT
>CM061914.1:7156651-7190727 GCA_031002005.1 Vandiemenella viatica
TTTCACGGATTTCGCGTTATCTCGTCTCCATATATTCCTTCCTCCATGGGATAAACATAGTTAATGAGAGGCAATCGTACGTTTCAAAGTTACAATCGAACGTTCGTTTAAATTTACATGTTTCTTTTTATTTATTTACGACAAATAGATGCAGTAATTCATGTAAGGAGAAGTGTTTTCGATGTTTGAGGTGTATTATCTGTATAATTTATAACAACCAGGTTTTTTTTTTTTTTTTTTTTTTTTTTTTTGCGGAGGGTTAGAAACAATGAAGTTTACTAAAAACTCAGAGAAAGTTTACACGAACGTGCGTAATCGCAAAATGTATTAGTCAGATAAATAACAGTTACATTATACTTTCCGCCAATTAAAGTAAAATGCACTTATTTAAAAAAAATCGCAGCCAATACTCCGATAATTTAACCAGAGTAAGGTAATGACATCACGGAAAATATCATTTAAATTATCGTTATTCGTTTTTTCTTACACGTTTTTCCAGAATAAATTCCTACCATCGTCATAGATTATAGCCGTAGTTTTTTGACGGGCGTTAAAACTAGTATGTTGTAAGATTAGATGAGTGTATTACCTTCACGTGAGTATTTATGGAGCTGTTAAATAACAATCAACCAATATTATTAATTTAAAATTGAGTCGTGAACGTAGAAAGAATGTAATTACAACAAAAATTCACTTCATTCAGTATGATACGTGGAATGTCCGCAAACATTCGTCTAGCAGTGTTTCACAAACGTTTGTTTGCGGATCGTTGTTGGTCCGCGAAAATGGTTCATGTGGTACTCAGATATAATGTTACAAATCTGGATATCGCATTGGTACTGCATAAAGCTATAAAAGCTATAATAGAGTATAAGCTATATGCCCCACTTTTTAAAGCGACGAATATTTCAGTTACCAGAAAAAATCTGGCATTTCCAGTATGAGCATAGAACAGTATTGACACTACAATAGTCTATTAATTTTCACCCGGCATCACAGAGAGCACCGATAAAATTAATGACCATTTTCCGAGGACTGTATCCAGCCTACAGTAACAATGTTATAAATTTAGCAAATAAATATTTTGAGTCTGGTCAATGTATGGATCAACTTTTCATAGTTTGTTCCCAGTTTCATAACTCTGTTTCCAAAGGAATTCAAAACATGCTTTTTAATTTTTGTGTTATAATGGTACACTAAAATATGTCGCAGATGTTAGTAATATTCATTACAGTTGAAAAATTAAGTCCATATTAGTTAGTGGGCCGCATAATTATTTTTGATAATTTTCTGCTTCTTGGATCGAAAAGGTTTGAGAAATGCTGGAATATTTCTTCTTCTATCTTTCTTTTCTGTTGTATATATAAAACGAAAACCGGATAAATCTGTCTTATAAAAACTAGGAAACTACTCTGCAGATTTCGATGGGATTTTCGCCGTTTTAAATTCAGTTGTTCGACATGTCTTCTGTTTCAACGTTAAATAACGCAGGAGCATTAAATAGAATTCTAAACGTATGGTGACAAATCCCAAAGAAGCATACTTCGCACTAAACACACAACTACAATGTCCCTGACCATAGCCTTTAATAAAAGCAATAAGATTACAATAATAACTATTTTGTACACTTAACAAAACTTGAAGTATTCTTTCCTTTAATACGAGATATTCAGTTTATAAACGCCACAGATAGCCGTAAAAATAACAGAGATTTTCTTTATCCACGATCTCTGGCAGTACAAGTACAATTTTTCTGGCTATCAGCATCTTCTGTTAACAGTAAAATCATTTATTTACTATAATATTGTTCTGGATTCACTTTTGATATTTGTATAAAAGGCTGAACCTGCGGAGTTAAAGTATCTGGCGTTTCGAGCAAAAAGTATATCCATTCACTTCTCAATTGAATCAAATGTGAGTTTCTAACATAATCTAGCGTTGTTTAGTAATGTAGTAGCGAAATTTCGTAACCAAATTAATGAAGCTGGATACACATGAATCTTTTCGGACGAATGAAAATAGTTAACGCACGAATAAACTTCAACCCACCAGTTTCGTGGTAGGGGCGGGTGAATGTAGGTTCGCTTTAATTCAGAAAATGGATGGCGCGAATTTTATGAAACTTTCTACAAATGTTTGTCATTGCGGGAATAAAAATAGTGTATGGGTAAATCTACGCCAACTATACCGGGCAACGCCGGGAACTCCACTAGTAATCCTATAAAACTGTAAGAGAGCTCTGTTTGTACACTGAAACCAAAGTAGTTTCGAAGTAAGAACTTCTATATCGGCGCCAGTGCTGAGGAGTGCTGCGTTGTTTTTGTGCTCGTGCTGGTGCGACACGCAATATCGTATTGCACACACGTAATCCACGAACCTGCTACGTATATACAGCCAATGGCGCATTCACACGTTCACATTCTAATTTATCTGTTTTTAATGCACATTTATTCAAGGCAAATTATGCGGTAATTAACACAAGAATACATAGATGTCGATAGGACTGTTTCAGATGTATCTGGAACGCAATGGAATTAATCTTGAGTATTCTATGAAATCGTATAAAAATGTATACTTTAAAACATTTTTACATGTGTCAGAACAGCGTGTAGTCCATTAAATGTAAGATTTTCTACATATATGTGTTATTCAGTATGAACTGCATATGTTTGTAAAATTTTCACTATTGTTTAGTATGTTGACAGGTGAGCATAACAGTCGTGAGAGACTGCATAACACGAGTAGAATAACGAGGCGAGCTTATGACTGATAAATGTTAGGAGGATACAAATATCCTCACAAATTCAGTCGGAGCTTCGTCGCAAAAATAAGAAGAGACGATTTTGTAAATTCCGTCGTGTATCCAGCAACGTAGTTTTGTATCTGTAGCTCTAGAACCACAGGACGAAATTTGATGCTGTTTTCATTGTTATGTAGTAAAATAATAATAACTGAAGAATGGAGATAAATTAAAGTGTAAATGAAATAATGGCTCATGGAGAATCGTTCCTTCAGTAAAGAGTACAAAAAAAAGTGTATTTCATGGCTATAATCTTAGTTCTTCACTACATGTTACTTATTCACATGTTACCCATTCAGCAAAGATTATGCAAGAACAATCTCTTAGTTTCACTGTATCAAAAATTGACTCTACGTGTGGTTTCTAAAGCGGTGTTGTTGGGTTTGAATCTTCTACAAAATAAAATAATTCTGAAGTTACTTTTAAATAAACCTAGAACATATTTACATTGCTAGCAGAAACAAACAGATTACAGCTGGGTCTCTTTTATTCTATGAAATAGACTAATTAGTTCACCAAGACATCTCGTCTATGAAGAAGAAATCATTGACAATATACAGTAACTGATGAGAAATGGTAATTATCGAATGTTGATAGAAGACATTTGTCAATATATGCTTTCTTTTACTTTCTTATCGCCCATATCGGACAGCGACACACCGGCACCTGTTCACATGTGGCATGTGCCTTTCCAGCCATAAAACGGAATTTGCCAGATATGGAGCTTTTACACTATCAGAGGAAACGTGCAACTGGGTTCTGTGTGTGACGAGTGTGTTTTGATGTAGTTTTGTGAGGTGGAGATTGTGGACGTTCCCAACTATTGTTGCCAGGTCCAGGTTGTTTGAAATCAGGACGGAAGGTCAAAAAAATCGGGTTCAGGGGTTACAACTCGGGACAACTCCAAAAAATATGTTTTTATATAATTCACGTTATTTTTATAATTTATGGAGGACAGGGATAATTTCTGTAGGTAATTCTCTATCATAGGAACTTATGAATATTATTGAGAAATATTGTAATAATAGCCAGACTTGTTGACTAAAGCATTAATTTTGTTTTTAAAATTGTACATAATGCTAGATTTCATTGTTTTTATCATACTTCTTTCGAAACGTAATTATAAAATTCGCTACATGACAAATTTAAACTGGTTTTAATTTGTATCTCTGCTCGTGTGATTATTCAAGCTCTTAGACCAAATTATATTAGCCATGGATAATTTCCTTTCAGCTTCCGCGACTGAAACCGGTATTGATGCCATGAAAGTCAGTATTCAGATTCATGCGTCTCATAAGAGTGTTTTAAAGCTTGAACGCATTTGGCATAGCGGGAGAAATGACTATAAAAGTTTGAAGATGAAATTCTGCCGTTCAAAAATACCAATAGGCCCTACACAAAGCACATTTTGCACTGTTATGTAAAATATACATCCCAATTAATTATCGTGGTGTAGTAACTAGAAATACTGAATTACGGCACCTGAAGTTCACATCTGCGTTGTCTGTATAGTAATTAGTAAGATGTTTGCTATCAATACTGAGCTCTTTCAGTCGCGTCACATTTTTTATGTGGCTGATGCAGCTTAATTTACGTCTTCATAAAAAATATGAATTTATGGTTGGGCCGCAATATTTTACCATCTGCAGAAATTTTTTTGTACCGCCGTGATTGGGGTATCTGTAGCAATACTACAGAATGTATCATTTTGAGTAGTTTCGATCGCTTCTTGAGTAGATACCTAACCTAAACCATTACGAGCATGTGCAATCCCAATGGCCTCTTTTCTTCCAAGTGACAATTTCTCAGCAATTTTAGAATCATTATGCAAAGTAACATTGAGTTTTGATTCACAACCCAGTGAAGATGGGTGTGTAGGGAAATTGCCACCGGAGCCTGTGCTCCATTGCAATTGAATTGAATTAAATTAAATTAAATTAAAACTGAAAAGCAAGGTGTGCTGGACCGAGTGGTATGTCATCGTGACTTAAGTAGCCATCACTTATTCTTGATTCTTCGGTGCTCCTCTGATCGCTGTTAAAAATATTTTCAGCGATTTTGTTAAACTGGCACTCTCTTCTTTTTACTTGTTTTAATTATTGTTTTAATTAAATTTCTGGTGTTTTGCCACCATGAAATATGCCACACCGTTTTTGGCACAATGTGGAGGTTAGTGGAGTCAGTTGTATCATTAGCCGTGAATAGCAGTGATGGTTTGGTGCAATGCGTCAGACGTGGACACGCGATTTCATTTTTTTCGATAAGTGATTGGTTTTATCACTATGCTAAAAAGTCGGAACATTTGGCACCCCGATCGAGGGTAAATCGGGACGCGTTCGCAGACCCCTGAAGATAGGATCGTCCTGCGCATGTCGGGACACCTGGCAAGTCCAGTCCCATCATTCGTCTTGATGCCTGCGGGAACCCGCAGTAAAGACGACCAATCCGCGGGGACAGGCCTCGATCCTTGTACCTCCGTGATCCAGTGCTGTGGCGCCTTATTATTATTCTCAACCACGAACTGCTGTTGTTTCCATTTACCTGCACTAGAAAGCTACTTTATATTGTCTTATTGTCACGCGTCATTGCAAACATCATGTTACTTATGGAACTAATAACCGAGCGTGGTGGGTGAACGGTTAACGTTCTGACCTCGCATTCGGGAGGACGCGGGTTCGAATCCCCCTCCGGGCATCTAGATTTGGGTTTTGCATTGTTTCCCCAAATCACTCCAGGCGAATGCCGGGATGCTTCCTTCAAAAATGCCATGGCTGAATTCCTTCTTGTTCCTTGTCCCCAGTCCCATCCCGCCCCTAATGACCTTAGCCGTCAACGAGGCGTAAAGCAGTAAGTGAAAAAAAAAAGTGGTGCTAATAAGGTTTAAGTTTTGACTAATTAAGAAATGTGATAATATGTTGAAAAGCTTTAAATTTTAAATGCCTACTATTCAAATAATTCCAAAAATTAATAAGCAGTACATAAATAAGGAATGAAATCTGATTTGTCGATAATAAATATTCAAAGCCAATACATAGTTGTCTCACAGGCAAAAGAAAATAGAGAGTATTAAATTTATATGAAAATGGAGACAGGAATTGAAATACATTATTGAACAATATTCATTGAATAGTAAGAATTTAAAGCACCAATGCGCATAACGAACAATTAGATATGTGGGGAAATTCAAAGCGGGGCATATAGTCCAACGAAATAAATATTAATAATAGTAGCCAGTTCTAAAGTGTATGTTATCTCCAATTCGATCATTTCCTAACATAAGTCGCACGCATATCATTAAACAACTTACAAGACTTTACTAATAACCTTTTTTTTTTCTATTTCCGCTATGTTTCTACAAAGTCACCGTATTAATTTTTCAATGAGATATTGCTGCTAGAATTAAGAATGGTTCTTGGAATGGAAACGATGACCATGACCACAAGCTGGCTCTCGATTTCAGGCATAACAGTGAGTGAAAATCTTCTTCCGTATGCAACGGAGTAGAGGATTGGAATGAATCACCAAGGAAAGTGATGAATAAACAATAACATTGGAAGAATTTAAAATTAAAATTCGTTGAGAGCAAAAGTAGGCAGGTGTAAGATATAGGTTGAATGGGTGTGTGGGGAAACTGCAACCTGATTGTGTACTCCATTGGAATTAAATTAAATATTTCACTAAATTAATAATTCTGACCATTTTTAACCTCCTACCTGATATATAGAAGTTATGGGCTTCTTTGATGTAGTAACAAATTCTTGGCACTTATAAATGCCAATGAATTATGGTTTGTATTTAATAAATAAATACATATAAAAAATTTATACTTTTGGTCCATGCACTGAACCTTGTGGTAGCTGTGATTTAAACATCTAAAATATCCGACGCTTCACAATCTACAATAAAATTCTAGAAATCGTATATCAATGTGTTTCTTCATTGCTTCTAATAGTTTTCTTTTTAAATCCACAATTCTAACTACGTTTTTCTGATCCATATCTGCGATATACCTAATTCCGCAAACCCGTGATAGCAAATACTTTTTAGAGGGTGAAGAGCAATACCGTGGCTGCTACAACCTGTCAGTGATTGAATGAGTCCGCTGGTCTCCATCGAGTGTGTCGACTCATCGACCTCTGCTGCTGCAGCTGACAGCTAATCGATCTGTCGTCCACCGAACTCTTAATTTTGATTTGACGGCTCTCTGGGCCGCAAGCTCAACTCACGTCTGTCCTCTTTCTGCTTCAGACACAACTATCATCATGAAGCCGACAGCGACTAATTCTTCTGCTTGCTTCATTTCCGGCAGTAAAATTTCTTTATTGATGATATGAGCGTCATTATTTTTACTTAGCATCCAAGATAAATGTGATAGGTAGAATATGAAAAATTTCACTCTAACTGAATTAATGATATCTTAGCCAAATTTGATATCCTACTCCTTGTGTATGAGGCTATAAGCCAAACTTTCCATAAACCATTAATATTTTAACGATCATCATATTTCAGGATATACCTTCATTGTTACTATAATAGCTATTGACTAAATACGCTTCCAGAAAGCAGCGTAGCTCTGAGGATCGTGATAATGGCCCTTATAAGAGGGCCTTATTATGGATATACGTCTTAAGGACAACCGTAAGTGCCGATAACAATTGGCATGGTTGCTTAATAATGTACGCATAGACAAATTACGCCAATATAAGATAGTGGTTAGTAGAATTATTTTTGAGTGTTCCTTGGATCGATAAATTTGAGAAACGCTGGTTTAGAGTGTTTAAGTGAAGCTTCCTGACTTCCACTAGTGACTTAAAGACCGTTCAAAAAAATCGACAACACTTCGAATGCAACAGGTCGGTTGATCAGCAAGGCATCAGAGATGTTACTCTATAAAGAATTGGAACGAATGTGCAGACACGTTGTATTTTATACTCCTAACAAAAATATTTTTTATCTCTTTTAAGATGGTGTGTTATATATATTTTACTTTTGGTGGACTGTATATTAACAAATAACGGTGCAACCAAAAAAAAACTAGTAAGCCTTATCTCTTAATGATAAAGAAAATATTAATATTAAAATGTTATTTACAGTAATTTAAACCAGCAAAATAAAATATTTTCAGTGAGTATAACTATTAGAATAAAGCATAATGGTATCTTGCATTTTATTATGCGAAATACCTGTAGAAGTGATCCGAGCACATATTTTACTATCAAAGTATATCTATGTAAATGAGCAACAAATTTATGTTTAATGGTGTTTTCTAACAGCTAGTTCCTGTTTTATTTATTTATTTATTTATAATAAAGAGTTAAGGAGAAATATGTTTCGCAACTGAAACTTATTTGGGTGTCACTAAGGCCGAAATTTCATTGGTATCTTGAAGGAATTGTTGCGTGTTTGTATGGTATATCAAGCTAGAGAAAGACTTGTGTTCAAATCGAGCATTTCATACTGGGCGGGAACTTATAAAAGAGACTCGAAAAACAAATTATGATGAAAAGAAAATGCGGCTCTAAGGCACAATAAGGAAAAAAAATATATTCACGAAATGGCTCACTGAGGAAAAACATTTTTGAAGTTCTTTACATGTTTCAACTATTTTCATGAGAAAGAGTGAAATCAAAAAAGTATGTTGTCATAAACTTAAGTGCACAGCAACGGAAGAAGGTATACGGAAGATCGTGTCTCTGAACTCACCAATTTTGAACATCACGTCAGTGAAATATGTATTTTAAGGAAATATATTTTCAATGCTCAATCAAACTACTGCACCGACATAAAATGTAAATTTTATTGGTTATAGTCGTATTATATCTTAACTGAAATTTTTTACATGACGGTATCAGTTTATAAAAAATTACTTTTCGCAGGTATAAGACGATATCCTGAAATTCCTTAAACGAGATAGAGAAACAGCAAAATATTTATATTCATTTAATTAAGGTATGTTAAGGTTGGAGCAGTAAATTTTATAAATAACAGTTCATGAATTAAAGTCGCCAAATCTGAGAAAATGTTTCTACCATTGGATTGTTTTAAATAGAGATTATTGATAGTAAGCATCAGCATTATTTTAAATCACGGTATGGAATCATATTTGTAGTTTTGTGTAAATAGTAAACACTTTTCCGTATTTCAGGATAGAAATAACGTATTTCGAAAATTAGGTATGCAAATTTTTGTCAGAGTATTCGAATTATTAAATGGCGTTTTTCAGATAAAAAGAAGTTTTTAGTAAATTTATTTTCAGCTGGAACTAATCATATAGCTTCTTTCTTTGCTGGAACTACACAATTTGCTATTTTCCTTTCTATTTCTTTTGTTTATAGCAGCGAACAGATCTTCACTCCATATTTATGAGTGGGCTGACGTAGTGGTATCCGCTCCAGTGTAATGAGATATTTTCGCAATACGGTCGCTCCGGAATTCGTTACGAAATTCGAGAAATGTGTTCGGTCCCACATTCGCAGTCTGGAATCAAATCAGAAAACTCCAACTGAAGATTATTTATCTGTGGAAGCATCTCAAAACAAAACAGTACTAAAATATTCAATACCTAAATGTCAGACGACAGAATAACCTAAAGTCAATTAATTTGAAATTTTTTGTTTCATATTGATTATGATACAATTCTAATCTCATATATAAATATGAGCAACAAGCAGATAGCTAACCAAGTCGATATCTATTTGTTATCGAACTTGTATAAACAGGAAATAATATTGTTTGCATTTAGATTAGATTAATGCATTTAGATCCCATATTAAAACAATCACCGGGAATCATTGTAAACAAACCAAAAATATTACCAGCTTCTATTTAAACGTTAGTTACTTAACAACCAAAAAGTATTCCAAAATTAACCACTAACACGTAGTGATCTATGTTAATTACACTTAGTGATTGGTATATTTGTACACAATTTCAGAAAGTCATACACCACAACAGCTATTCCGAATAATGTTGTCACCTTCCTCTTCCGCACCCCTAAAATAAATATATTTCTTTTTCCTTTATAAAATTTGTAGAAGAAAATAAGTAATACAGTGAAATTGTTTGTGAAGCAAAAAAATATTTCGGTTTGCGTTTAATGCTGTTAGGTACCTGTGGGTAATATTTAATTTCCTATGGTGAGACACAGAATAAAGAACCGTTTTCTGCAGTTGACAATGACTTTTTATGCTTGCAATGTTATATTTATTCGCATTATTACAGGTACTTTTGTCAGCATTGAGACAGAAGTGTGTGGTATACCTGTACTAGTTAAATCAACTTACTGGAATATATCCGCACACTATTGCCTTATCTTGAAGACAATAAAGGATACGGCGAAATGTTCAAGAAATTCATTACAAAATTTTCAAAAAGAAGTTGTATTTTCTAAACTGAGACATTGATGAGCCTGTTGGTTCACCTTAGTTACCAAATACAACAGGCTCCGGAGTGGCATGGGTTCGACAAGTTTTTGGTTGGTTTCGGGAGCGGTCTACACACAGGACATGTAATTCGATTAAATTGGGAGTCGCGCCAGGTGTGTTCTATCGGATACAGATCAAGAAAACTTGGTGGCCAATACATCAGCATGAATTCAGTATCATGCTCCAGAAATCACTATACCACGATTCTGGCATTCTGACACGGACAATAAATTATGTTCCTGGAAGATACCGTCACCGTCGTGAATTAAATGAAGCATGAAACGTTGCAGGTGGTGTGCAATAATTTTTACGTAGTTCACACCTATTATGGTACCTTCGATCACTGCCACAGGTCCCATAGAAACCTATGCGAATGTCCCCCATAGAATAATACTGCCTTCGGGGCGTGACCAATGTGTCTAGCCGTTAGCCTGGTAGACAACGTGTGTGGACACGACCCTCAAGCTTGTGTAGCAAGAAACGTGATTAATGCGGACAGGCGACAAGTTTCCTTTGATACACGGTCCAATATTAATGACCCACAGCAATCGTAACTGACGCTGTCGTTGAGACAACATGGGAACACGTAAGGGCCGTCTGCTGCGGAGCACCATTTTAAACAGTGTGCGCCGAACGGTGTGCTCTGAAACACTTGTGCCTGCACCAGCCTCATACCCTCCGCCATGTCTGCCACAGATCGCCTCATATCCTGCTAAAAGGTGGCCATACACGATCGCTCCATCCGTCCAAATGGAGCGATGTTACTCCATTATCGCGTCGTGTGTGGGGAAACTGATGTGGATGACGTGGAGTGACAGGATTATTTGGATATCCGGTCAGTCCAATATCCATCAGTTTCGTCCATCATGCCATCAAGCCGACTGACGGTGTGTGGGGAAAACCACGTGGAGCGACACCAAGCCATCACTCCAGTCGGCTCGTGTATGGCGAAACCGCGGTCCAAACTCTTCTAATTCTGTCACCGACCACCGAGCAGACAACATCAGTGCCTTGAGTGGACTGTGCAACATTGTACCATTTTTTTTGTTTTGAATCTGCTGTAGAAATATTTGTTTTGCTACTAGTTAAATATTATTTTGAATGTAGAACTGGAAATAATACAGTTTTAAATATTATTAAGTAACAATTAGAACTATTAAGTTCTTTTTTTACTTTAAAAAAATTAATAATGTCGTCTCAATAAGACTTTGTGCTGGAGATTATTGAGAAGTATAAGGACTTACCATGCTTGTAGGATCTCTAATCCTGACTACCATGACAAAATTAATTGTGGCAATAGCTCAATTGCTAATATTATTTAAAAATAAACGCCAACAGAGAAACCGTGTTGGAAAAAAAATATAATTCTTTGCGGTCTTCTTTTTAAAAAGATCATAGTATGATAAGATTAATTTTATATGAGCCTACTTGTTTAAATATGTTGTTTTTAAATATGTTGTTTTACTACATTTGACGTTCCTGTCACTATTTTCAGCCTGCTAAACTATTTCAATTTAATAAATCTGTTTATAAACATTTGTTGGTATTTTTAAAAGTTTTCGTAATATTACAGAGCTTATTTTTCATAATTTTGCACTTTTTTGGACGTTTATTTAAATCTCAGGACTTTTATTCAGTATTAGATGGTTTGAATATCCTTTAAAATTAATTCGGCCTCATTTTATTTAGTACTTGGCATAACTAGATTGTTTTATACCAAACTGACAACCTATTGTTTCTTGCTTTGCCTCTTTTTTCATTGTCGTGGCTGACTGGAGTGATGGAATGATCGTGTATGTGCTACGCTTTTGGATGTCATCCGCATGGATGTCATCCATACGGATGACATCCAAATGGAGCGATCGTGTATGGCCACTATTACAGAGCGTGCATGCCTGCGTCCACCGCGTTCTGTGATGAGGCGTGGACATCCATCGCCTTGTCGTGATCTCATGGTCCTTCAACCACTTACAATAGAGGTGATGTTCCACAACAATCTATCCTTTGTCAAAGTTACTTAGTCAATGGATTTTCGCATTAACAACTCGTATCATCTCTTGACGGATTCCTACGCGTATCTGCTCCGATTATCCCATGACGTACACGCAGCGTCTCCACACGGCATTCAATCTCACGGTGGGCAGTGGGCATAATGTTTTAGCTCATCAGTGTATATAACTTCCTCTTACATGTGATAAACAAGAAGATCGAGGCATAGTGATCGTGTAGGTGAAACATCCTAGTTTTTTGGAACAAATCACCGGTCTTCCAGAAGCTGATTCAGGTAGCGTCTGGTGACTTTTATGAAAAATGGACTCTGAAAACGTAACAGGAACGTAACAAGTAGAAAAATTGATCGTGACTTCGAAGGAATATCGAAAAGGCAAACACTTGTATTTACCTACGGGACAAACCTCCCCTTTCTAATGGCTACCCTTGCGCCTCGTGTTCTTGCTCATATTGGCATTGGGGAAGTGCGGAGTCCCAAAACTCCGACCACTCAAATAAACGATCTGCTATCAAGAGGCCAACGCCTAGACGGTGGGATCTCCCTCCCCATAGCACTGTTGTTGGCAAGGCTTTCTTCCCAACGTTAGAAATGTCACCGCCGCAGTCACTTACGTGGTTCCATTACAGCACACCTAATGTACTACACTGGCACGTATCCGTTGCCCAGTACTCGGGCTTGGATAGCTAACTAAAAGACATATCCTCTTCCGTTAAACTAGAGTTTTCTGCTCCTAATGCAGGTATCCGATCCCTGTTGTACTAACAAGGACACCTTTGACTTCGAATGCTTGGAATCGCACGAAAACATGCGGCGCGTGTCATTTCCATGCAGAACTCCGCAGTTGTCTGCTATCTCTATATCAGGATTACTGGTTTTGTAAGACTACAATGTGCCAAACCACGAGTGAATATGCATGATCGTTATTTCATCATGAAAGTTCACTCTGTGATTTACAATCAATTTGCTGCACCTAAGCATAAGCGTATGTTGCAAATGCTTGGCGAAAACCTGATTATGACGTTGACATACCAACATCATCATTTGAAAATGTAATTACTTTGGCTTTTGATTTAGACTACGTGAATGCGAAAGTGATTTTGGAATTTGATAACGTGGCCTTATTGAGGTTTGCACATTGTTCTCTTCCACTTTGTTTTAGCTACTTCATAGAAATCCCGCATCTGCACTTTGAGGACTAACATAAGCACTATCACCTGTGTGGTACTGCTGTATATGCGTGTTTTGCGCTATATTAAGTACTTTAAGCATAGAGTTTTTGGCACTGTTGATTGAAAATGTAATGATACACTGACGTCATTGAATTACGTACAATTTCCTTCATATGGTATTGATACGGTATCTTGTTACTTTGTTTCTCTCTATTAAAATGTTACTTGAGGTACAATACATGGAAATGACACGGACACACCACTGGTTCATTTATGTTCACTTCTTATTCCAAGCATATTTTTGTGCGGTTGCGAGTGTTTGAGGTCAAAGGTGTCCTAAGCTAACAACAGATATCGAGGCCATCAATCTGATTTTCTCCAGGTGTTTACAGTAGATAACTATGATGAATCTGTGGCAGATGTCGCGTACTCAATGCGCGTTGTGTAATTGTAAAATAAGGCAAGGATGAGACCCGATGCTAGCAATTAAATCGTATTCTACTAAAAAGAAGCAGGCTGTCATCTTCACTACCACAATCAGACAAACTGAAACCATCAACAATATCGTCTAGTTTCGCTCTGCACTGACTGGTATTAGTTCAGACGTTTGATACACGCAGTGGCGTAGCTAGGTCAACAAGGGCCCCGGTGCAAAAAATTTATTTTGTGCCCTCAGGCCAGACGGACGACCTTTTTTTTTGCTTTGTGTGCTGGTAGGGGCCCCCTGAACTGAGGGTGGGGGCCCTTGAATTGTTCTTTAGGGGTCCTTGAGCAGTGGTTGGGGCCCCCCCTGAGCAGCGAGGGCCCTTAGTGAGGGGCTCATGTGTTCTCAGGGGCCCCTTAGATGACGGTAGAGTTGATAAAAAAAAAAAGGTCGCCAGTTTGCCGTGAAGGCTCGTGGGCCCTCTAAACTGCGCTTGAGGGCCCCTAGAGGTGCGCTTAGGGGTCCCTTGAGGTATGCTTGGGGGCCCCCTAAGCGTAGGGGCCCCAGTGCACTGCACCGCATAGCCCCATAGTAGCTACGCCCCTGAATACACGATCTATTGGTAGATAACTGTTCCGAGTAGTTAAAATTTCTTCAACCACCAGGTCTGAAACAGACAACGTTCTGTGACAGTGCGTCATGACTGCGTGTGTCTTTTTGCTTAACAGTTTCTTCTTCGTAGTCCGTTCGGTCGCTCTCCATGCAAACGCTTCCTTTAACAGTTTCCATAGTTATTTATATTCTAATGGGATGGAGTTTTGAGTGCGGTTATTTATTTATAAAATTATAATTTAATTTTTATGAAAGAGATGTGAATTTAAAATGCATATCCATACGATCTAGAGATGGGTGGTAACCCGACCAATTTATTTCATAAAATAACATATGACCTGAAGACAAAGGGGTATTTCACATTACGTATCAATAAACAATCAACACATTGACCTGAAACACAGTCCGTAATTCCTACAATTGAATAAAACTTTATCTGACTTTTCAAAATTCATCACCTCCAGTTAATAATAAAAGGACATTAAATAATACGAGAATTATTTTGCTATGTGACACGCCATATATTAATTTAAAAGCGTGATCACCAATATTAATTCTTGATAGTTAAAGTTTTGTTTGCTCTCGGCATTGTCATTAGCTCAGTTTTGTACAGTGGATAGAGGACGGGACCCTACACTTAGAGCGTTAAAGGCTGAGTTATACGGGAGAGTAGTGACTTGTGCAAAACACTGAGTCCGGCTAATCGTTAGCACTTTACCGTACATAATTGCAACAAATGTCTTCAGCAGTGTAACGAACCATCTGATGATGTTAGTAAGCGCGCCCTAGGTAATGTGGGCTACAAAAAGTTGAACACGTCAAGTCTGATAAACCATCAGCTCACGACTTACCACCAGCCATCGTGATGGTTGAAGTCGCAAGGCCCCCTTTCTGGGGTTGGAAGCTCCTTCTCTCCTTTCAGCGCCTTTCTTGAATCACCAGTCGTAGAGTTTCTGGGATCATATACGAACAGAACTTTCGGAAAAGCCATCATAGATTTTAAATATAAAATTTTTATTGGAAAACTCTCTCCCGCTCATCGATGACATCAGACATTTTGTACAGAGATTCTCCGACACTGTTATTTTCGATTCTGACTTATTAGGATTATTAGCAGAGTCCTCTAATTCCCTTGAGTCAACTGGTGTCATTATGATTTGACGTGTTCGCTCGGCCGGACTCCCTGCGGGGTTTACCGCCCTCCAAGCAGTCATTTCAAATTAGGGTTTGTGTGGAAGGTCGGTTATTGTTCGAGGGTAGGCGTCACTTTGTCGCGACTACCTGTCTAGGCGGTCAACACACAATCTGGTCGGACGTGATGACAAAACTTACTGCAGTTCCATTACCACACTGTTTTATTCATTTGTAATGAACACTCTTATTAAAATACTAGCCCGTACCCGCGACTTCGTACGCGTGGATGAAGAATTTTTTTTGCTATAATTAAATATAGAAAGTTGTTGGTAACGAAGGATTGGTCCCAAACAATATCGAGTCGGAATAATATGACAGGAAAGCTAACACTATATCACTGTACCGTCGAACCTGTCTCTTGAAGAGAATCAATTTCCAACATATTTCTGTCACCATTCGATAAGGTCTCAATATTTCGTGACTACAACTGTTAATCATACTGGAAAAAATATCCTGTGCCCTTCATACAGATTTTCTTGTCAAATTCCATCATTATCGATATAGCCATTTAGTCGTCAAACCGTAACAAAAGGACAGAGACTTACTTCCGTATTTATAGTAATATTACTGCGGTTCACACACACACACACACACACACACACACACACACACACACACACTGACTGCGAACAACCCCTGAGGGATCATTAAACGTAAAAAAGTGTACACCTACAACATTGCAAGACTACCTATGATTTGCCTCGCATTGCATCCCTAACTTTATAATATCTACAGTTTAACATTCAATCCGAATAACCGACGGTCCAGGCGTGACTCTTACGATCAAAAACAATTTTTTAAAATCTTATCCTCCGCTGAGATTTGAATCGGAAACTACGATCCAAACATTAGTAAGCCAGCGCTTTAACCACTGAGCTACATGACTGCTACACGGAAAAACAGTAGAGAGACCTCCATATCCAACGCGTCTGTCTATCGCCGTTCAGTATTATTTCGAAATTATGAGACAACATGTATTATTTATACAGATAATTTTTAAACCAAATGTAGACAGTATCTCTCTCCTTGTTTCAAAGGATTAGTGTGCAAAGTTTCACCGAGATCGGAAGAAAACTGTGGATTTGTCTGAAGAACAAACAAATAAAAACAAACAAACATACATGCATTCATCTTTATATATATAGATTGATTCACTCATCTTCGTTGATATGAGAGCATCAAACGACTTACACTTTTAAGTTCTGCTCTCCGTTGTTACTCTCTCGGGTACCAGTCCGTCACTATGTTTGACCATTTTGTTGCTTCCACTATTCTGTACAATTTAATCGAGAGTTTACTTCCGGTGGAGCACACGTTTTGCTCCTCTCGTGAATGAGTTTATGCAAACGCTCTCTTGGTTTGAGAGGTGACAGTAATTGCCCTCGGGGAGGGGGGGGAGGGGGGACTTGTTAGCCGGCTTCCACCTTGCGAGGTGCCAATCAGACAACCAATTAGAACGAGGACCGTGCTCGCTAATGACTTGCATCAGGGGCGTGACGGCGGGACAGGACTCGGCGGCCGGCACGTATCGACCCGCTGCTGTTGGCACTGGGCTTGTTTGAGGTCTGGCGGCAAACACAGGGAGCACCACGGGGGGAAAATATTTAGTCCTCTACTTAGGTGAGCGACGCACGTCCTGGTGACGTAGCACGCTGGCGGACCTGCCAACTCTGGGTTGCTAAAGTGAATTCCTGTGACCCCGACGACCTGCCAGCAGTGTTTGCAGTTGCCTCTGCAGCGGATTGACCCACAGCTAATACGGAATCCAATATCGGCGTTAGTGTAATTCACATATACAAACGAAGCCTTTCACAGATAAATATTAACATAACTGGGCAGAACACAATGGACAGGTAGTAGGAAAAGGTTTAAAAATTCTGCACTTGTTAGAGACAGTGATGAGGAGATGTACGAGAGAAGTAAGGGAATTGGGTTACAAAACTTTGGTCAGACCTTTGCTTTAATGTGGTAATGTAGTATGGGACCCACATTTTGAGTATCAGATACAGGAGTTGAAGGGGGTGCAAGAAATGGTTGCTAGATTTGTTTCTGGAAATTATCGCAGAATGCATTAAGTAACAGATATGATAAAAGAGCTGGTATGGGATTAATTGGAAGACAGCAGGAGGGTGAAAAGGGTCATGGGAGTGTACAAGTCGTATATTGGTGATGAGGTATGGAAAGATATTGGTGTAAGAATGAAAAGTAATGCATGGAGGGAAAAGATTGTCGTGAACACAAGCTGTCACATGATTTCAGGCACAAAGGTGTAGGAAGATTCTCTATTTTAGGTAAGGGTGTCAGTGACTGGAAAGTTACCAAGGGAAAACATGAATAATTTACCAAAGCTCTGAAAGAATTTAAAGTTAAAATTTGTAGAGGGCAGATGTAGGTGGGTGCTGGAAAGGGGGAAGATGGATGTGTAGGGAAATTGCCACCGGAACGTACGCTCCATTGCAGTTTAATTATATATTATTATTATTGTTATAAGTTGGATGCAAAAATTCCAAGTTACTCCAGGATTCATTCAATCGAAGTGAATAATACAACTGTTACAGCCACACGTCTTAAACGCGAATAGAATACGTTAAACGTCGTAGATAAACACAGGTGCACATGGTAATTCGTCTGATAAAGAAAACTCCAAGAAATCAAAATCCTTAGTGAATCTGGAATTAACACATTATGTTACTCTAAAGAGTCTATTTTGGGCTTGCTAGTACTTTTCCCAATGCTCACGGCGCTTTCTTGCTGTTTAAATGATTACTTTCATTTATTATAAAAACTACAAGAAGTGTGCTTATTCATAGCATACGTAGAGAACTTTACATTGTAATGGCATTGTACAGGCGTAACTTATCAGCAACAAAGTGTTATTATTTATAAACTAGAATGTAAGCGCGTCAAAAATGATGCGTTGAATTGAGTTTTCTGGCAAGTTATTTTCACACAGTTGCTTAACTAATTGTAATTATTGTAAAATAACGCTCCATGCATTCCCTTCGGCGCTGTAGCAAAAAGGGCCAGTTGTAACTCTGGTCCATGTATGGTTTACAACCAACCCCGAACTAAAGAAATGACTTTAGTAGCATGGCATCAGAGTAACCACAGGAAATTAAAAATAAATATTAGCTAACTTTCTTTTTGCTTTTGGTTTTACGCCACGTCGACATCGAGATCATTAAAGGGTAGAAAGGATTTGGAACTAGGAATGGAGGGAAATTCGGCCATGGTCTTTTGAAGGAAGCATGCCAGCATTTGACTGAAGTGATTTGGGGATAACATGGAAAACCCAAATCTGAATGTCCGGATGGGGATTCGAAGTGCCGTCCTCCCGAATGCGAGGCCTGAGCGTTACCGCTCACCCACCTTGTATATTTAACAACTGTTGCTGCTTAATATTACTAATGATCGTGGTATAGGCCACGGAGAACGCGATCAATGTAAAACTTCTTTCATTCCGACGAAGTAATTATTGCAGTAAAATGACGCTCTTGAGAGCAACTTAAATTATTTTTAAATAACTCCTTTTCTCTTCTGTAACAACGAATGGTACTATTTACGCTCTAAATAGTACCCTCTCACGCGCATTGATACATTCACTTTAAACGTGACATTATATCTCTAATGTTATTATGGAAGAGATCAGAGAATGTAATCCAATCATGTACATTGAATTGTGCCGCATCCTCTATTGCTGGGATATCCACAAGCTAAAGCTGTAGGTTCAGCAGGCTATTGAGATGTAGACAATTCAGCCGTGGCTTTGCGACGTTACCCAGGGTGCACCACGAGGAGGCACAATCTAGCGACATCTGAAGAAATTCTCGCAAGTGATCTTCACAAACTGAATGAGTACTTCAACACTTGGCACTGAAACTGAATATAAACTGAATATAAATAAAACAGAGGTCAGCTCTTTTCACCTAAATAATAGACAAGCCCACTATAGACTTCAAATGAAATTCAGAGACCAATTACTGAAGTAAAATCCTTATCCAAACTATCTAGGCGTGGTCACTGACATATAAGAAGCATATTCATAAAACAGCGGCAAAAGTAAAAACTCGAAATAACATCCTTCACAAACATTCAGGAACGGGTTGGGGAGGACATGCCACAGCTCTAAGAACATCAGCTCTTGCTCTGGTGTAACTCAGCTGCTGAATACTGCAGTCCATTATAGCTAAACAGCAGTCACACAAAAAAGATAGCCGTTCAACTAAATGACACAATGAGAACAATATCTGGAACTGTTAAATCTACACCTACAGACTGGCTGCCTGTATGCTCTAACATGCCGCTACCAAGTCTCCGAAGACAAGCGACTTTATAAAAGGAATGGCAGACATGCTTAAGATATCCACAATCTTCCAATTCATCAGGACTGCGCACATTAAGCTCCAATCAGACTAAAATCTAGGTTATCAGCGTGGAAGTGTGGTAAAGTTCTGGTCCAAAATAACTTCAACATATGCGAAGCATGATGCGATGAGTGGATTAATTCCATCCCTGACAAACATGTGCTAATCCAATACCCTACACGACAGCCTCCTGGATTCAACCTTCCTAGGAAAACCTGGACGGCACTGAACCGAGTGAGAACAGGCCACGGCAGATGCAACTACCGGATGTACAAGTGGAATGATAGAGAAGCCTTCTTGTAACTGCGGTATCCATCAACAAACCATTCAACACATCCCCATGGAATGCCCTCTCAGGAGATTCAGTAGCACAATGCATCACATTCACGAAGCAACCACAGAAGGAATTGAATGGCTGCAATCGTTGGACATCAGTCCGTAGTAACATCCATGTTTGGTTCTATCTATTGTGTTTCAATGTAATTACTGTTTTTGTATTTTTGTGCCAAACGAAATAAATAAATAAAGATACATTCAACGAATATAAATTAACAAAAAGCAACTAATGATTAGTGTGTTGATTTATACGAATCACATGATACTGTCTCAGTTTTCTGGCAATTCATTTATTCACATTTGCTTACCTAAATACAATCAATATTAACAAAACAACGCTGATAACATCCACTATGTAGTAGCATATCTGGCCGTTGTTAATCCATTAACTAATGGTCGTGGCGTTACATCAGCGTGGCGCTGTACGACACAGTGACCAAGTTAGTATTTTATCAGTTTTGGTTGTGGTGGTTGAGACAAAAGACACAAATAAAATGTTATTTGATTTTACTTTGTTGGCATGAAATTTGGAATTCATATGTTCATTATGATTTGATAATTTATCATCTATATCTATAAAACGAAAACCGGTCATATTGGTCGTATGAAAACTCGGAAACTACGTGGCAGATTTCGATGGAGTTTTCACCGTTTTAAAGCTTAGAATCTTAATTCACTTGTCTGGCATGTCTTATGTTTCAACGTTAAATAATGTAGGAACATTAAATGAAATTCTGAACGTATGGTGAGAAATTCCACAGAAGGAATTACTAGATGCCGCATACTCCGCAGTTAACACACAACACAATGTCTCTGACCGTAACCTTTAATTAAAGCAATAAGATAACTTATAGTAATAACTATTTTGCACACTAAACACAACTTTAAGTATTCTTTCATTTTTAAAAGTCATAGCTTGAAGTATTCTTTCCTTTAATTCGGGATATCAATTTTTAAACGACATAGATAGCCGTAAAAACAACAGAGATTTTCTTTAAGCACGATCTCTGGACAATATCTCTGGCCTTCAGCATTAGTCTTCTGTTTACGATAATATTATTCCCTATTTCACTTTTGATATTTTATCTGCAGAGTTAAAGGATCTGGCGTTTCGAGCCATAAGTATATCCATTCACTTCGCAATTGAATCAAATGTGAGCTTTTAACATAGTCTAGGGTTATTCAGTAATGTAGTAATGTAATTTCTTAACCAAATTATCGAAGCTTGATATACACGAATCTTTTCGGACAAATGAAAATAGTATACGTGCAAATAAACTTCAGCACACCAGTTTCTTGGTAGGGGGCGGGTGAATGTAAGTTTGCTTTAATTCCGAAAAAGTTGACGCGTGTTTTATGAAACTTTTTACAAATGTTTTGCGGGAATAAAAATAGGGTACGGTTAAATCTACGCGAACTATACCGGGCAACGCCGGGAACTCCGCTAGTTTATCAAATAAATTTCAAATTAACATTTAAACTGTAACTGATTAGAATTATCTAGGTTATAGGTACAGTCTCTAAAGTTTTTTAAACTTTTTTGCTGGTTCGTTGTGGGGCTCTTGTAGTAATTCATGATGGAGTTGACACTTATATGCGTTGTAGCCCGTGCGGCGAATGCAGACAAGCGAATCGGGTAAATAAGAGCCGTTTGCTGCTCGTAGCGTACTGCAGGTAGTCATCATCACATTGACACAGCATTTGCATAGTCCACACCACTGCCGCGGGAACTGCCAAAATCAACTCGATGCTGTGGTCTCCAGGTTTCTCACTGTTTGGTCCAACCTTTTCTGGGTCCCCACTAACTTTTCATCGATCAAAGATGACCGGTCATAGGTGCATTGAGGTACGACCACTGTTTATTCCTAGCAGTGAGAAAGTAGTATCTTCCCCCAACTGCATCGCAATCTGTTACAAGATCAACTGTCAGCACAATATGTCTGGTGTGCGGTAAGGCGTGGCTATTTTGTTCGTCGCCTCAGCCAGTTTCCCCTCCACTTTGGCCAGCACTATGACACGTTGATGTTGAGTGAAGGGATATGGAAACTCTTCCCTGAGACTGGGTGGTGAGAGTAATATTCGCCGTACTTTGCGTCACAATTCTATACCTCGCAAATTATCTGTAATTGTCCACGTTAGCGAATTAATTTGGGGTCAGTTTTCATAGAATTTTATTACTGAACCGTTTTAATATTCTGTACGTTAATATTTCATTTAAATGCCCATTGTGTCGTGCTATCCTGATTTCGGTTTACCATGGTTTCCCGAAATCACTCCAGGCGGATGCCGGTTTCGTTCCTCTAATAGGTCATTGCCGAACTCCTTCCCATTACTTGTCTCAATCCCGTTCCTTTTCGCTGAAAATCGTTCTTGTAACATTACAACGCCTATCTAAAACATGGAGTAATAATTTTTCCGTATTGTTTCACGTGCCGTAAAACGGAATACTGTTAAGGACCTTATTGTTTATATCCTCACGGAAAGGCCGTCACTTCAGACGCATATATTACTCAAAACAAACAGTGAACGTTTAATTCAGTCGAGGGTGATTCTGATCCACTATATACATCTCTACTTTGTTGGTGGATATCTGTTATTTCACAATGAACGAGTGACTGTTAAGGCAGATTTTTTGCGAACCATGTTATTGTTCGATTGTATCAAGAGTAACGAGTACAGAACCGATACGATATTAACGAGTACTTATTGGCTTACTAACGAATACCTATAAGAAAACACCTTATTGTTATTATTATTATTGGCGAATTCTCCCAATTAATTGCAGACGTTAAGCAAATGACCCAACCAAGTTTTCTTTGAGTGCTTCTTGTTGTTCCAATAGGCTTTCACTCTTTCCTAGAAAGCTTGTTTGCGTTATTCCGACCACTTTGGTCGGTATTGTTTTTGTTTTGGTTGCTCAGTTATAACTTCCCATTTATCTACGTTGCGTCTGAAGGTGTAGCTTTCTAAGATGTCTGTTGCTCCTATGTTTGCGCTTTTTAGATCCTTCCGAATTTCATTCAGTCAAGCTATTGGATTTTTAAGTGAAGTTACATTATGTATTACCTTTTTGTCAATCGATTTTCTGGTAACCTCTTAAGGTTACCAAAGAATTTCATTCGCCTTTTCTTGATGTCAATTTCGATGTTTGAAAACTTTTCTGTTGTTTTGATTGACTTAAGTCTGTAACCATCTTATTGAGTCTTGATCCTAGAATTTTTCTAATGATTTTTCTCTCTACTTTTTTTATTTCTTCAAGGTCATGTTTTCTGTTTAGTGTTAACGTTTCACTTGCATAGAGGACTGTTGGTTTTATGATTGTGTTGTAGTGCCGAATTTTTGTCTGTCTTGACATGGATTTTTTGTTGTAGAGATATTGGACTAACCCTAACGCTTATTTTACTTTTTGGAGCCGATTTTGCTGGGAGAATTTCTCAAGGCCTGTCGTATCGATGAATTCTCCGAGGTATTTAAAGTATGGGACCCTATTGATTTTACAATATTTGGTTTTCAAACTTGATATTTCTGTCTTTGAACATATTAATTCAGTTTTCTTCAATGAGATTTGTAACCCTACTTTTTTTTGATTTTGGTGTCATTGATTTTGCATAGATCGAATTTTGGAATCACTGGTGTTTTTCCATTAAATTTTCTTTTAGGTGTGAATTTAATTTTTACTCTGGATAAATAGTGATCAGAATCCATATTTGCCCCTCTGCGTACTTGTACTCTTGGATTTATTTTTTATAGTCATACGATATTCCAACATGATCAATCTGAAATTCCCCTTAATGATGGATGGATGATAGTCATGTTTTTTGTTTTTTGGGGATGTGGACATAATTTTGAAGTAGTTTTGCTGGCATAACTCAATAAGTAGTGACTCATGTTTGTTGGTGAACTTGTTTGCAGGGTAATCTCCTGCCGTCTTCTTGTATTTGCGTTCCCTGCCAATCTGTCCGTTGAAGTCGCCAGGCAAAATTTTCACAACATCCTTGGAATTTTGGCCATCTCTGTTTCAAGTACTTCCCAGAATCTTTCTGTTTGTTCGGGCTCTTTTTTATTGTCACCATTTGTTGGTACATTGATGAAAGTGTATTTTTTGTTTGTGTGTTTTATTCTCATATACATAAGCCGAGTGTTGATGGGTTTCACCTCTTTCACTGAGTCCAAAACTATTTTTTTCTACAACAAAGGCCATGCGTAATAGTGCTCCTACTTGTCCAATTTTCCTGTTAGTTCCACATTTGAAGATTCTGTAGTTATTGTAGTTTATGGTTTCCGAATCCGTAAAGCGTGTTTCTTGCAGGCCGAGTATTGGGATTTTCTGTTTATTGTGTTCCGTTATGAGATTGTGTAAATATCCCGTTTGAATGAGTGTCTAATGTTAAAAGTGCCAGTATAAGTGTGTGTTTTTCGTGATAGTTTACCAGAGCACTCCGACTTGCTCCCTCGTATAAGTCCAAGCTCCCCAGAATCCGAATGCTTGGTTACCACTTTGAAGTGGGTGGATCGTCATCCTGGGGTAATTTTTGTCATTACTTATACGAGTCATACTTGCTTATTACTGATTTCCTAGCTTTAACTAGTATTGTAGAACCAGGGATTGTGAGTTCCTGGAGCATGTTTGCAGCCGCACCTCCTGGTGAACAGACGCTGACCACACTGCCGCTTGTTCCGAGGCCAGACGCAACATGGATTTCGGTTGTCATTTTGGTCCGCGGGTGGTATTTTATTTGGCACCTACCCTGCATAATTGGAACCCCACACTGGAGGAAACACCTTATACTAAAATTGCGGATAATTCTTGTGTCACCGATTTCATTGTATAGAGAAGACATATTTTTGAAACCAGAGAATAGTTTTGACAGCAATGACACAGAAGTTGAGTTGTTGCAATTGAGTTATAGCAATGTAGGTAGTATATACCAGACAGAGGTGAGATAAAATTGTAAAAATGATTAAAACAAGCAGTAATGTTAATCTGAGTGTTAAAAAAAGAGATGTACTTTATCATTAGCTATGTTAGATGAAATATGAATAAAACTACAATTTTACATTAGCTTATTTCTCGTGAGTTCTCGTGACTGTTGAGTTACATTCACAATTTCTTGCTATTTTTACAGCTCTTCAAGAATATTTGATGACAATAGAACATGCAGTTACCTAGGATGCAATTTTTTATCATCCCTCTAACTTTTTCATAATATAACCTATCAACGCAATATCTTTTTCCATCCGCTAAAACAGTTTTTTTTTTTTTTTTTTTTTTTTTTTTTTTTTTTATTCCGCCCAAGTGAATCCTGGGAGGTGGGCTGCTGGAGGGTCTCGAGGATCCTTTTCAGCGTAACTAATCTAGAGGGTGGGAGGGAGGGGAGTAAAAGTTGGCCGTGCGTTTGAAAGAAATGTTCCCGGCATTCGCTTGAAGGGACTGCCGGAAACCACGGTAAACCGCAGTGAACATGGTCGGACGAAATTTAACTCCCGTTCCTCCGAATGACAAGTAGGAGGGCGAACTCGCTCTCCTACTGCCTCTTATTTTCTCTGACCAATTTTATTAGTTTTTTTATGACTTTCAGCTCCGCGTATTTGAACTCTGCCATCTCGATGTTCCGTAGCGAGACTGGTTGTCCCGTCGCCCGCCGTGGCTCGGCCGCCGCGTGTCTGCGGTGCAGCGGCCGCGCACTCTCCCCGACCGCAGCGCCACTGCGGCCTGCCGCCGCTGCCGGGCGCGCGTCGCGAATGCTCGACATCACTAGCGACACCACCACAGTGCCCGCTCACTCCCAACACACAACATCTTCATGCCAAGACCATTCCCACACACATCTTCCTGCTTCTTCAGCACCTTTTCCCCACATTTTCGGATCGGCTTAAGATTTATTCATCGTTGGCCTGTTCAAATTGGCAACTTTTATTTTGAAAAAAAAACATTTACTTGTCTCTTTTTGGGGTTATGAGCTGCGTTTTTTGTTGATGTTAACAACGTTTCGGCATCAACCTGGAGCCTTCCTCAGGAGTTCTTTCTATCTAGCCACCTGGTTCTTTTTGTAAACTTGAACACTTGACTCACTGTTTATTTTTCACCGGCAAAGATCATTTTGTTTCACTGCCAAAGAATATTTACTGTTCCAAAGAGGTTTGTGTATTATGGAGCGATCTTGTAGTTGAAATAACGTGCTCATTTGCTAGTACACATTTCCTGATTTGGCTTAAACCACAGCCGCCATCTTTGTTTAAATTATAAGGATTTTTCTAAAATTCTATTGATTCTCTTGTTTTTCGTTCTAAAAAACCCTTTGACTTTGCTACAACTACAAGATCGCTCCATAATACACAAACCTCTTTCGAACAGTAAATATTATTTGGCGGAGAAACAAAATCATCTTTGCCGGTGAAAAATAAACAGTGAATCAAGTGTTCAACTTGAAAAAGAACCACGCAGCTAGATACAGAGAAGCCCTGACGAAGTCTCCAGGTTAGTGTAGAAACATTGGCAATATCAACAAAAAAACGCAGCACAATCCCCGAAAAAGAGACAATTAAGTGCAATTTTTACAATAATGACGCCTGCGGAAGTTGTGAAATTTTATATAACTGTTATTTTATTGCAGGTACTGCCCCGCTTTCTCCACATGCCTGGAAATGGTACTAACCTCATGGAATTCGGTTTAACCGCTTCAATATAATTTACTCTTCACGTTCCCCACTCTATTTTTACCGAAAAGTTGACACAAATTAAATTTAAAAAAAATCCGAAATATGAGACGCGAAACCGAAAAATGTCGCTATCACTGCCAACATGAAACAAAAAATTATCGATTTAGGGATCATTTCAATTTGTCAAAGCTCGTGGTTAGGTTGACAGCTGACTTTCTTTTGTGGAAAAAATAGACACTTTGGGGACTGCCGATAGAACTTAAAACTTTTAATATCATAAGTGCATCACTTCATACTGATAGCTACAGATACACCAAATAATAATAAGTCCGTGTGGACTTAATGACCTGGTTTTTATTGGTTGCGCATTCCGCTCCTTTCTTAACCGCCTTAACCTAACCAGGTAGTGCTACCAGGTACAAGAGACCTACAGTTTAACGCGGAATTCCAAGTCTATGGTGAACGCTGCATGTCCCTAGCAAGGGTCAAGGCGTGGCACAAGCGCTTCAGGGAAGGACGGCTGTCGTTAGCTGATGATGCACGGTCTGGAACAGCACACCCCATTACCGATGGCATCGACCAGCTGGTTGATAGACTCGTTACCCAGGACCGCCGAGTTACAGTGAAAGCCGTAGCCGCCGAGGTCATTTTAAACGTCGGAAGAGTTCAAACCACCATAACGGAAAGAATGAACTGGCGTAAAGTGTACGCACAATGGGTGCCCCACAGTCTTCAACCTCAATAGGAAGCATGTCGAATGGCTGAGTGTCTTGATCATCTGCAGCGCTTTGCCAGGGAAGGGAATCAGTTCCTGGCACGAGTGGTGGCTGGAGATGAGTCTTGGTGTCATCACATCCAACCAGAATCGAAACGACAAAGTCTCCACTGGAAGCATTGAGTGTCACCATCACCAACAAAATCCAAGGTCATTCAGACAAGTGCAGGAAAGGTTATGCTGACGTTCCTCTTTGACCAAGACGACCCCCTTCTGATAGACTTCCAGCAGCATGGGACAATAGTGATTGCCCTCTCCTTTGAGGGGCAAACGATTCACCTCGGACGACGATGTCAAGCAGTGCGTGCGGAACTGGTTCACTTCGCAGAACCAGGAATTTTACAAGACAGCGATTCACCGCCTTGTGTCGCAGTGGTACAAGTGCGTCAACAGACAGGGCCAGTCCTTCTGAAATACAGGTACTGGTTTCTGGTCCTAGACCTCCGGCTCGTTACTTTTTGAACCAGCTTTATAATTACGTCTCTGTGGTGTGTTTTGGACCTTTATGTTATTCGACTGCCGGCATCGGTGGCGAAGTGTGCGCCAGCTGCCGAAGGTCGCGGATTTGTGGTGATTGTTTCCTTATGGCTCTCCTACGTCAAAGTGGGGTTAGGAACGGGAAGGAATTTGGCCATGCCCTTCCAGAGGAGCCTCACCGGCTCTCACGGAGTGATTTAAATTAACCATGCAATTCTGGATGGATGACTATTTGAATTATCATCCTCCCGAATGTGAGACTTGAGCGTTATCGTCACGCTTAGTCATTGGTATGAGTCCGGCAGAGTAATTTTTGTGTTTATCTTTTGTCATCTTTCATTATTATCAGTAAACGGCATTTCCAAAATCGTCTGTGGAGAGGATGATCATATGCAAACGCTATAGTTGGCTGAGTAACTATTACTATTGCCCCTTTTCACTTAGCTTCTATACAAGTGTTTTTTGGTATCTGTTCTTGATGTGTTAGCGAATTTCTGGAAAGCTGCAGTTTCTCCTGCCTCTTCGCTCGCTATCCGTTCAGCCCGCCATTAATTCTCGTTCCTCGCCGTCTCCGGAGGCCGCCTCTCCTCCTTATCGCTTCCCGCCTGTCAGTGTTATCTCTCAGTTACCCGCCGGCTCCTGCTATCCAGTATCGATACTTCTCCCTCCCTAGTATTTCGCCTTACTGTTGACTATTATTCTTTCGCAACATCCTTACATAAAAACAGGGTGTTCCAGGAATGAAAGGATAACACTCCAAACGCAAATAGGTCACATCATTTCCTACTGTATGACACAATTTTATTTTAGTTAAAGTCTCACCATTTTCAAGATTTTTTTTTTTTTTTTTTTACCGAAATATATCACTTTGTTCAGTTCATTCAATACAATTTCTACAATTTAGACTTTTTGAAGCCTGTTTCTTTAAGTTACTCAAGGCTGTTTGAGTATATCTAAAACAATGGAAAAAAATTAAAAAGCTTAAAATATTTTAAAATCATTATCATTTTTTCACTACATGTTTAAAAAGTAGAATGGCCTCTTTAGTAGATTGAACTATCATAAAACAGTCATTTTAAAAGAAGTATAAAATATAGCATTTAAGATGTTTTATAAGTTTTTTTTAAACGTTTTAACAAAAAAGAACATTGTTTTAGATGACTCAAATATCTTTGTGTAAATTAAATAAAAACAGGGTTCAAAAAGTATTAACTTTTAGAAATGGCATTGAATAATATAAACAAAGTCACATGTTTTATAAACAATATATATATATAAAAAAATCAGTATCTCGAAATTGTGATACTTTTACCAAAATAAATTTGTGTCATATACTAGGGCATGATCTGATTTATCCGCGGCTGTAGGATTATCCTTTCATTCCTGCACACCATGCATATACTGGTAGTCCACTGAGATTCAACTATACTGTCGGCAAATATAAATGCTTGTTTTTGATGCCCTTTGTATCTGATTATATTTTTCACGACAGTAAAGTAAAGCATCTTCTGCAAAACACCTCGTGGATATCATCGTTGCTGGTTTCATGGTTGCGTGCGTATGGAAACTGGGAACCTACCTCACCGGCAAGTCTATAGAGCAATTCACATTATCCCACATGGAAGAAAATTTAATTGAATTGCGATCGAGCGCAAGCTCCTGTGGCAATTTCCCTGCTCACCCATCTTTCTTGTACTCACCTACTTTTTCAATTTACAAATTTCAATTTTAAATACTTTCAGCGTTTTTTTAATAAATTTTTCATCAATGCTCTTAGTATATACAGCGTCACCACAAAAGAATCATTTTCAAAACCCGATTTATTCCAAAGTATTATACCTAAAACTATGATTGATATATGAAAATAACCACAAAATATCCAAGTTTTATGCTCACTCTACAAATGTACTATATGTGCCCCTTGGTCACACGACACACGCCCAGTTGGTAGTTCAACTCAATCCAAACATTTTGTAGCGCTATCGCGTCAATGTTCATCAATACATCACTGATCCGTTTCTTCAGCTCTTGTTTCCTTTTTGGTAGTGAGGGTATGTAAACAATGTCCTTAATGTGTCCGTAAAGGAAGAAGTCACACGGCGTTAAATCCGGTGACCTGGGAGGCCAGGGTAAGAAAGCGAGGTCATCATCACCTACACGGCCAATCCAGCGATGCGGAAGTTCATGGTTCAGGTGTACAAACTTGGACTAGCGCTGCCACACCTCCTGTTGTACAAACTTGGATATTTTGTGGTAATTTTCATAGTAATTTTCGAATAAATCGGGTTTTGAAAGTGAATGATTCTTTTGCATTAGCCCTGTGTTCCTATTCCTGATCCCTTACCTACGAAAGAAAATCCTTGCCACAACCTTATTCCTTAAATCGAGTGCCAATTTGTGGTCATGGTCTTATATTCCCTTCCATGACTCTTTTCACCCTCCTCTGGTCTTCGAACGTATCATACTCCAGCTCCTTTACCATATCCGTCACTGACTGCACTCTGCAGTAATTTTCAGAGACAAATCTAGCATCCTTCTTTGCACCCGTTTCAACTTGGCATTTGATAAGCAAAATGTGAGTCAAGTGAAGAAATTTGAAACCATTTCCTATTCAGTTGGGCTTCTTATGAAATATTATGCCAAGGTACTTAAACTTCACGTCTTCAACAATCAATTATTTTCATACTTTATAATCATAATCAAGATTCAGTTTTTATACCTGTGTACCTAATAAACTGACTCATCTTGGCATTTATCTTCATCCCATGTTTAGCATATCCTGTCCAGATCACCCTGCAGATGCTCACGGTCTTCTACCGTTTTGATCCTATTATATAGCATTATGCTGTCAGTGAAGGACCTAACTTCTCATAGTAAACCATCGAGACAATCACTCATTGGAATAACGAATGCAGTGGTCGCAATACGTTACCCTATGGCACTCCCATCCTTAAGTCCACGTCTTTTGATATTGCATTTCCTACCCTAACTTTCTCGGCTTTCTACACTTTATAAATTCTTTTTCATCCAATCCAACAGCTTTTATGTTATTTATCGCCATTTTATAGCTCACTCTGTCTAAAGCCTAGCAATGGTCTAATGCCACACTATCAATTTGGCCTGTCTTGTCCATTTCATACGAAATATCTTGTATACAGCCTACTAACTGAGATTAACAAGAACCTGCCATTTTGAAAGTCACTTACGCTCCTCACATACATTTATGATATGGTTGCATATTAATCTCTCCGTTTATTTACCTACCACTGATGACAAACTGACTGACCTGTAATTTTAGGAATTGTCACCCTTGCCAGTTCTCCGGTCAGCGGCGAGTATCCACACTCGATTTAATTAACGTTTCAGAATAAAGTACAATGTCACATCCTGCTAACTTCAAGACATCCCGAGTGATATTATCTACACCTGTCCGTTTCAAAGATTAACGTACACGTTAAGGTTACTTGAAACGATGATCAACGAGACTTCTGAAAACACCACTTTAATAACGAAAAGCAAAATTGTCGTATTCACATAAAACTTTCGTCAGCGTCTTTATCACATCTTACGTTCAGTCAATAAGGATTGTTGTTTTTTTCATGCTTTCGACTCGTTCTAAGGAAAAAAAATATAAAAAACTGCCATTATAAGCATGCATTTCTGCTGAGTTCCAGTTTACCTTCTTTAAAAATCTAATTATCTACCTACAAATATAATGAGTAAATACTAACCCTACAAAAAAAAAAAAAAAAAAAAAAAAAAAAAAAAAAAAAAAAAAAAAAAGGAAGAAACAAAATGAATCGCCATGTGATGAGAGGATATTCAATGTAATTTTAGCGATTAAAAAACAGTGAGAAAATTTCCTAATCAACCACGATAGTCATCCGATCTAGTGGAGAACCGCGATACACTGGACTACTGATGAATGGCCTGGCACTGTGATGAATCGCGGTTGTGCACTACCCCGGATGACCATCATCGGCGCATATAACGGTGACCTGAAGAGAGATCGTATTTTTCAAATCCTTTGGAGAGACACAGCATTCTTACTCCTGGCGGCCTAGTGTGGGGTGCCACTGAGTACAGTTTTAGGACAAGGCTGGTGATGAGTGAGGGAAGTTTAAGGATACAATGGTACGTCAAGTGCATTCTGCGTCATCAAGTGTAACCTTCCATGCTACGATATCGTGGTCGTGGAAACATTCCGAACAGCACATTTGCCTTCAAAACATGGCAATTGTTTCTATGAGCCGTCCGCGTGTTGTTGAGCTACTCCCGTGGCCAGTAAGATCCATAGACATGTCCCCGACAGAAACATGTGTACAACCACCCCGGACGTCAACATCGCAGTGCCAGTATCCAGAATATCAAGGCGAGCTACAACAGTTGTGGGCCAGCTTACCTCAGGAGAGGATACAGCGGCTCAAACAGTGCATGCATCCAGGCCAAAGGAGGTGCAACGTCAAACTGATAAGTGGACTCAGATTGTTAAGTTCTTTGTAAATTTGACTGGAATTTGTGATTATTTAAGTAATATCACATACTCTCTCAACCCACTCTCCTCCACTTCTGATTGTTTCATATTTCGTCAGGTAGTGCTTGTTGACAGACAAAGTAAGAAATGAACGAGTTATGGAAATGAAGGGTGAGAAAAGAAGCTTATGGAAGAAGCTTACAGGAAGAAGAGACAGGCTTTTAGGTCATATTTTGAGACATGCTGGATTGGTTAATTTGTTAGTGGAGGGAACAGTCGAAGGTAAGAACTGTAGAGGTAGACAGAGATTAGAATATATGAAGCAGATATATGAGGACGTGGGTTGTAAGGGGTATGTAGAAACGAAAAGGTTAGCACAGGATAGGAAGGGATGGAGGATTGCATCAAACCAGTCTGAAGACTGACGACAGCAAAAAAAAAGTGCTTGTTACCATTAGGAAAATAAACAAGTATTTCCACGTGACGTAGCATCAGCCAGCTAAGATTCGAGCCACCTAAGCAACTCACATTAGGCAGCTTTGATAACGACACCCACGTGTATCGTAAAATTTCCACATCTCTATAAGAAACAGTCGTAG
This sequence comes from Vandiemenella viatica, assembly GCA_031002005.1. Classification (NCBI taxonomy): domain Eukaryota; kingdom Metazoa; phylum Arthropoda; class Insecta; order Orthoptera; family Morabidae; genus Vandiemenella; species Vandiemenella viatica. The sequence goes on from CM061914.1 coordinate 7,189,971, forward strand.
AATAACCCTTCTTAGCTTAAATAACAGATGCCACCGTTACATGCAATTTATTAGATGTTTAAAGATGTCCAGAGAATGGCAAGATTCGGCGTTATATCGTTTTAGTTACTCTGAAGTTAGAAATACCCTAAACATCAGATGTTTAATTAAACATCATCACCATCTTGATGCCCTACCGTGAGCAATGTGTCTCCGTTTACTTCTGTTTTGATAATCTTATTTAATCACTATCCCTCTCCACCTGTCTCATTTGTTCTGGCGAACCGTTCATTGCCTTCTCCAACCATCTCCTTCAACGACATCTGGCTCTTCACATTCCCAGTCTCCTGGCTCAATTTCTGATGGCCAGTTTAGTTTAACTATGTATTTGTTAGTGTTTCTTGTTAGGTCCACTTTCATGTCAACTGTCTTTTCTTCTTCCCTGCACAACTCACGACAGAGACTTCATCTATGAGGTCCACTTTCATGTCAACTGTCTTTTCTTCTTCCCTGTACAACTCACGACAGAGACTTCTTCTATGATACTTTTATTTATTAAATAGCTCTCTTAACTGTATGTCATTAGTGGGAAGAGAAACGTCTCGTAAATTATCTTCTTAGCTTTAAAAATAATTCCCTTAACACAAATCCTAGAATCTTCAGCGACCCATACATCGAGACATTAAACAAGCAGAACACAAAATCCTGAAATCAAGGAAAGAGCCGTGGCGCACAGCAATTGGCCTTACACAGACTTCTTTCCACATTAACAAGCTCT
>CM061914.1:7191727-7216734 GCA_031002005.1 Vandiemenella viatica
TATTGCGATCTAAATTTGACCTACTGGAAATATTTACATGTGTCTGATATAGTGACATCAGTATTAAAAGCAACTAATAATTAATATATTAATTTAAACGCAGTACATACCTTTATTTCAGAGTTTCGGTAAATCCTTCCTTCCAGTACTTTATAACAGTTACTTTGAATATCTGCATTGGATCAAAAAATCTTGTAAGCTCGTCAAAAATGAAGTGTTGAATGCAGTAATTTAGCAATACGTTTCTTCGCTGACTAAGTACAATTTTCATCAAATAACTTTCAATATCTTGGAAATGATGTAATGTAGATATTTGTTAGCTTACTAAAACCACGGTATCACTGTCCAGAATGTATAAGAAAAATCTACAACGAACGAATTTCAATTTAACAAAAAAGCAACTAATAATCAATATGTCGATTTCAATTAAATACGCATTTTTCTTTCGGTGTTCTGACAGTTAATTTATTCGCAGATGCATAACTAAATAGAACTGTTATTGAATAAAGCGCATAACCTCCAACATATCCAATCGTTGTTTGTTGCGCAGCGGAGGCGAAATGTGTGACGTCTTAGTTCGACGTAATAGTGTGACGTCATGGCGTGACATGACCAAAAACATGCGTTTTATATGTATAGAATCTTAACTGTGTCACAATGGCAATGTGCTAGAGTATGTACGGTTCCAATATGTAATGTAAATGCGGTCTTCTGCTGAAGGAGGGACAATATTTTGTTACTTACGAGAGTAAAAGAAATTATCTATATGAACTTAGTATTTATGTATAGATTATCATTATACTACCGACAAGAAGCAACCAGTATATCAACACACAACATAAGATCAGTAAGTTGGTTTCAATTCGCAAGTTAAATTTGCGTGATGATTACACAAGCTAACAAAAATTCTGTATACGGTACTAACCCTGTAAAGCACAGGTATAAAATGCATCGCACTGAAAAGGTATCTTTCTATGTTAGTTTAGTTGACATCTGTACTTTGATTTCGTTTGACGCGTTTTCAAACATACAAAAATTCATAAATTTATAGTTTTTGCTTGCGTATTATTTGGTAACGTATAAAGTATTTAATTTTTGTAAAAAATAAATTTTATGTACAGATACGACATGTTAACAGCTATTTATGATGCGTGTAGACTGACACATAGGAACCAAAATTAAATGTTAAAATGAATAATTAATATAGCTCGCCACAGACTGGCAGTCTGCCAAAAATCGCTTTGCTAAATTTCTGAATGGTATTAGATTTTAACAAAGGTGTTCCTCGTATTTAAGAATGTGAGGTACATTAGCCATGATATCACTTCATGTCTTTGCAAAATCCTTTCGATCTTCTTGCAGGAATAACATTCGTAAATTATTGAGCTTAATGCAGAAACAGATGTTTCAGTTACGTCAGTAAATATTCCCTTGAAGACAAAGTTTAGAGGTACGATCAACTGTCTATTTTTATTTTAGATATATGGTTGATGACGCGTTTTGTGTCTTAAAAACGTGAACAATAAAATGTAATGATCAAATATTAATCCAATGTGCAGGAATAAAAATGCTTATCAGACATGGCGATCATTAAGTTTATATTTGACGTCTTACCCACTTTTCTTTATCCCTAACGATGAAATAGTTTCAATAAATGTCCAAGAGTTTTATTTAGTAATTTCTAATGGCAGCCGAAAGTGCAAATTTTGTCTGAAAAAGTTTTCATTATTTATTTTTCTCGGAAAGATTTTATAATTGATGCAGCTTTAATTGTTATACAGACTTGGTTTCAACTGAAGCATCAGACCAGATTTATCATTGTGTACCACTACCCGAAATACTGTTCAGAATGCGTCAAAAGCAGTGGATATTATTTCTTGTACTAACGACGAATACCATTAAAACTTCTGGCTCCCAATTGTTCTCCGAATTTGCTTGTGGTCTCACTGTGAATAAAATGTTCGGCCAGTCTTCTTGCCACCAAGAAAGAGTAGCACACAAGATTTACAATAACGACACTCAGTTTGTTAAGAATGTACATACACAGAGCTCAAGATAACTAAATAAATCGTGAATTTTTGTGAGGAAAATTGAGGTTTCTTAATTGTCACCAAGGGTTTAAGAAAAATTATTTCTGTGAATTTGGATAATGTAATTTAAATATTCATCTTTTTCTGTAGAATTGACTTTGATTTTGTTCTGGGTTTGCTTTTGGTCGTAATACTCACATCCGAACCCAATCAACCAATTTCCTACTCTCGTATTATAAATGTTGCGTGCTTACTTCTGTAAAATCAAATAATTAGTATTTCTTTACGTAATCAAACTTAAGTAGGTAGTTAAGAAGTTCACTAAAACACAGCATATAAAATAACCAAAACACGTTTTATTTATTTTATTTTAAGAGGAACAAGACACAAAAAAACTTCCCTCAGATTTTTATGTTCCATTCTTTCACAAACAGAATAAGAAACCACTGATACAGTTAATTCAACACCAACACAATATATGGTTCAACGTTCTCTGTATTGTTCCACACTTGATCTCAAAACTAATATTCTCTTTCAGTATCCATCAAATATATTAACACTATATCCTGACACACGATTCGTCCGCTATACTGCCATCTTTTCTTGCCAGACTCTTTCTTTTTGAAAATTAGTATTCAACTGCCAAAGATGCTCTTTCAACACTCGCATACTAAATATTATCTTTTCTCTTACAAAAGAAAACAAATTAAACCAAAATATTAGTTGAACCAGTGGAAACCTTGAACAATAAATTTCTTATCTTTAAATATATGAATACAGAAACAATAAAACTGAAATAAAAAATGTAAGGAACTACGTTTCCTTAGACTATGCGTAAGATATTTCAGATGAGAAAGGATACAGAGGATACGTTTATATTTTGACAGTGGATTTCTGGAAAGATTTAACAGAGTGAACACTAAAATAATAGTAAGTAATATTAAAACCATTTGGATTATTCAGAAAATTGTTCCAGGATGGAGGAACATTTTAGAGGAGAGAAATAAAGACACAATAGAAAATACAGGTAGAAGTGAAAACTGGAGTAGGTAACTTGTGTTAGAACGATGTGTGTTGATTAAAGTAATGAATCATTCCCTTCTTTCTATTCAAGTCGGAAGTTAAGATCATTACAGATACCGGAATGCTGTTAACAGGAGTAATGATTGTGTACTGCTGATCAGGTCAGGGTGGAATGAGATAAATACCAAAAGAAGTTAACTTTTAAACCAATATTTTTGTAATTTTTCAAATTCCGGCATCTGTTATCGTGTATGTAGACCGGAATAAAGAGTTTGAAGTCACAAAAATTTCCTAAATAATCTGTAGTTAAAAAAACGTATATGAGCACTGTGAATTTTTGTAAAAGCGAACTAAGCTCGATTTTGAAAGAAGAGAAAAATAATTTGAAATTTAAGTCAATTAGAAAAAAATGAATGAATTTAACCTATAACAATAACAATGATAAGTTTAATCTTAATAACCTAACGGCAGAGATTTCTACTGGTTGCCCTCTCTGATTCTGTTATACCGTTTAACCTATTAAATTTCGAGAAAACTATCTTGTTTTCTGCATATTACATACCTTCTCGAAATTAATATACATTGTTTAGTGATATTTGATCATGTCAAAATTTTAAATGGCCAGGTTTGGCAGGACACAACTGAATGAGATTCAAAAGGGAACTACTGAAAAGTGATCAGTTTCTGAAAACCAAGGTTTTAGCTTTGAAACATCAAATGATTAGCCAAAGACAAACAACTGAACATCTGTTAGAATAATCACGACTATATTGTTCCACTCCTGTTTAAACACTTTGCAGTCAAGCCACCAGACCTCCCCTTACGTGAGATGAAGCGCTGAATAAAACTGAAACCATAATAGTTTTCTCCTAACACTTCAATCGAAGATCGTGAATAGGCTTGGTTCAACCAAAACGAAATAAACCCACAGAACTGCGTCATCGACAACAGCAAAAAATTCACAGCACAGAAAAATTCTCTCGTGTGGGTGGCCGAGTGAGCTCAGTGATAAAACACGACTTTTCGGCGGTCATATGCTCTGCCGCCATTGTCAAGTCGTATTTCATTAACGGAGCTACCCGAGAGACTTTAATTTAATTTAATTAAATTGTAATGGAGTGCACGCACCGGTGGCAATTTAGCTACATCTATCTTCCCTCTTTCCTGCTCACACCTTCATTTGCCCTCTACAAATTTCAACTTTAAGTTCTTTCAACGTTTTTGGTAAATTATTCATCATTTCTCTTGGTAACATATTACAATCCCTGATAACTTCACCTAAAAACAGAATCTTCCTCCTCCTTGTGCCTGAAATGGAGTGTCAGCTTGTGGTCATGGTCATCTTTTCCCTTACACGCATTACTTTAAATTCTTACACCAATATCTTTCCATGCCTCATCGCCAATATATGCCTTGTACCGTCCCCTGACCCTCTTCACCTTCCTCCTGTCTTCAAATAAATCCCATTCCAGCTCTTTTATCATATCAGTTACTGATTGCATTCCGGGGTAATTTCCAGAAACAAATCTAGCAGCTCTTCTTTGCACTCTCTCCAATTCCTGTATTTGATATTCAAAATGTGGGTCACATACTATACCACCATATTCCAGCAATGGTCTACCAGTTTTATAAGCCAATTCCTTTACTTCTCTCCTACACCCCCTCATCACTCTCTCCAACAAGTGCAGAATTTTGAAACCCTTTTCCTATTACCTGTCCAATGTGTCCTGCCCAGTAAAGCTTGTTATCAAAAGTAATGCCAAGATATTTACATTTCATGTCTTCAACAAGCAATTCTTTCCCCACCTTATAATCGTAATCAACCTTTAGTTTTTTATTCGTGTATCTAATAAGCTGACTCTTGTTTGCATTTATCATCATCCCATGTTTCCCAACGCAACTAGACCAGATCACCGTGCAGCTGTTTACAGTCCTCTACCGTTTTGATCCTTTTATATAGCATTATGTCATCTGCACACAATGTAATTTCTGATAGTAAACCCTCAACACAATTATTCATTAGAATAATGAATACGCTACTCTGTGGCACTTATCTATATACAACGTCGATAATACTGTCAGTCATACCCAAATTCACAGCATATTTGTGCCTGTCAGGATATCGCTTCGTAAATCGTAATTTCAATAAGACAAAGGCCTATTGTTTGCAAAAAACAGCCAAAGTCTGTCCCCTACATATACAGCGTATTTACTTTAGCTGATTATCTACGAAGATTTTACACGATTATTGTGCTAAAGCTTTTGATTTTCTGCATCTTATTTCCATAATATTGCAAATTTTACGGCTTTCATATTTGGATAACCTCTAAATTCATATCCAACGCAATATTATTTTTTGAAATCATTATTCACCCAACAAAATGAATATTCAAATTTCATTCATGTATTGTTGATCTTCGCATAACCGTAGAAACGTCACTTAACACATTCCTCATGTGATTTATCTTTGTAATATGTCTGCACCATTTACGTCAGCAATCAGTGTTATAGTTTGTTTTAAGTTACCATGGCAATTCTGGAGTTCTGAATTTTCACCATTTTTTTTATTAAGAGCATATTTACATAAAATTTTATATTAAAAATTTATCTATAATTTGTTGAATATTCATGCGTCTTTAGATGCTGGTAAAGACGTGCAATCTACTCGTATATCACGGTCTAATCTATTAAAAAAAAAAAAAAAATTGTGTGACACCAATGAACAATGCACACCTCACCTTCTAGTCAGTTCTCTTGAAATTCAGTTAGCAAAACCGAATCTCACCACGGATGTGTTCGCTAAAGGTGTGGTATGTTTCAAATTATGGTTAAATCACGGCTGCATCCATATTGTACCCCATTTCTTGCTTCGTGATATCTGGTTGGACTTTTTTTATGTAAGAAATCCCGTTTTTACAAATTTAGATATCACGAATTTCTTTCTACATATATATATATATATATATAAAACTCTACTCTTTTCATTTAGTTAGCAGAGTCATAAAAGGAATTGAAATAAATTAAATTTAACTTTCAATACAGACCTACTCTGTTGTGTGAATGGTAAAGTTGGAGCCTAGATCCTTGATTTGATCATTCATTCTGGCATGAAGACTTCACTGTTCCGTCATGTGTCGTAATCATTACTGGTGGAGTGCTTCCCTCAAAACGCCACAGCTGAATTCCTTTCCATTCCTAGCACCTAGTCATCTGCCGACTGTAATTACCACGACGTTGACGAAATTTAAAGCCCTAACTAAGAAGGAAAACGTGAACTACGATATGATCGACAGTATGATATGATTAGCAAGTAAAATTTCGAGAAAACTACGTTCTTTTCTGCACATGGCACTTAAGTATTCCATACGGTCTCGCAATTAATAGATATGTTTGGGTGATATTAAATAATGATAAAATTTTAAAGGGTCGGGTTTAGCGGAGCACAAATGAACGAGTTTCAAAAGAGATATACTGAAAACTGATCAGTTTCGGAAAACTCAGTCAATGTTTTAGCTTTGAAACATCAAATAATTGAATAAATATAAAAAAAATGGAATAAGCACAACTGTAAATTGTTTTATCGAATAAATGTCAGTATCCCGGAGCAATATTATAAGCGGTTTTTATGCTTTCATTACATTATCTTACGCGGCGGAACTAGTAAAAGATTGAAATGTCGTATTTTGCTACAATTCACATTACGAGAGGATCACGTAGACTGTATCAGACCGCACGCTATACCAGCAAGTGTGTTGATTGTGAGACTCTTACTAAAGGATATAAAAGTTCTAGAAAAAATTGTGTACCTACAAGTGAGATTAACAGTTAATTAAATTGTTCTAAGGTAGCTGTTATTTCACTCTGTAATTTGTAATTTTTCCCATGGACAATTTATGCGGTTAACGAATATATCTACCGCAGAATTTTCTGATGTGATTGTAGTTTGCGTCTGTGAACGACGGAGATGTTGAAGGGGTAAACTTAAAGGTCTCAGGTTGTAACGAGCCGCGCTGTCGCCACGTTACAAGGTGCATTTTTATTATATATGTAATAATATAAGAGTAATTTACATAAATCTTGGGCGACCACGTGAATAGATTTTTGTTGTAATTTTATAAAGTACGCAAGATTCCAAGTGAGGACTGTAATGAAATGGTGAACTTATACAGTGTATCGTAGCAAAGTGAATATTAAAGAGTTATTGAGCTATGTAGGCTAGAAGCTAATCTTGGTCTTTCCGGATCATGGCGACGGGACGTCGCGGATTTGGGTTTTTGCCAGACCACACACACTGCTCCCTGGGGATGGGTCACTCACCGAGCGGGAAAAGCCTGCCGTCCGAAACCCGAATGTTCTCTCGCCCCGGCGAACTTAGCCGAATATGTCCGACCTCTGTTGGATTCTTTGGCCAAATCACATATCGAGGATATCACGTGACATTAGGTGCCGACCTGAAGGTCCAATCAAAATGAGCGTATAACTCAAAATCCTGGGAATTTTTGTTGTATGTGAGCTTCGAGACTACAAATGGGCGGAGCAAGAAGTTTCCTCGTGGACCGAAGAGCGAGGAGCTGACATTCTAACTTCGATCGCACCAGTCTGAGGTTGACTTGGAAAGTTGACTTCATTCGCTAACTGCAGCTTGCCTTGCTGGAGCGAGCGTATCACCGCAACACAGCCGGTAATGCGATGATGCGCATTGCCAGACCAGAGATGCCTATAGCCGACTTGTGAGATAATCTCACATATCGTGGGTCCGCTACACTCATCACAGACATCAGACGCAGAACTACAATGGTAATTGATTACGACCAAGCCATGTGATTGTGCATTCCGTGAAACAGAACCCGTAAGCGACTTTGAGAGGATAGGTCCATGTTCTCACTTTGTAATTGAAAAAACCCCTGAGCTAGCGGCATAATTTGCCAGAACTAGTTATTTTCGAATGATATATTGTTCATTCTGGCGCCCATGATTTTCTTTTTAACTGTAAAGTCACAGTATTATGATGCCTTTGTCTGAGGTAGTCATAACTTGTATTTTTCATTGTTTCCAGTTGTCATTATTTCTTGCATTTTGATTCTGAGATATTTAAAAGTAAATATACAATTGTTTGCTTGCCCATGACGGCTAATTGTAACTCTGAGCGTTGCTTTTATGATTTCGCCAATTTGTGTTAATGTTAACGGTAAATTCGCTCAGACTTGTAATCGCCAGTGATGAGAAAATAAATGTCATATTGTGACAATTTACCTGAATTCCAACTAACGTCGAAATTCTTGCAAAATTAATAAATTTTCACTCCTTCATAAAAATTAAAATTAAAAATCCACAGTTATTAATCATAAAGGTATGAAAGATAATTGTAATGTGGTTTGCCCACCAAGGTATCCACCACACAATGTCGCCCAACGCTGGTGCCAGATGAGACATTACTTCTTAATGTCTGCGAATTGGTGGCACTAATTCAAATTATAAGTTTGAGCCCAAATTCGGAAAGTTTCATGGAATGTTGCACATGGTTTTTGGCTGTTTTATCATTCTTGTAGTCAATAGACATTCATACAAGATTTTATTTTGATGTTTCGCTTATATTTTAATGCATAAAGTTCATTTTGTTTCAATGCATAAAATTTATTTTGTTTCAACGCTTTAAAAGGAAGTTCATTTGTGTATTTCAATTGAGATGCAATACACTTTGTATTGTAACAATTTTGTGATCAGTTTAAAAATTTTAAATGAGTAACGTCAGTGTTGATTTCTTAATGCATGGTAGCTTCTAAGAAAATTAAAGACACGCATGTTTTGCCCATGTGTTTGAAAGTAAGTCTGCTTTCATGGTGTTGTGTTGCATGATTCATCGTTGCTTTTCTCTTGTATTTTGGAGGGGTATATGTATTTGTGTGTATTGAAATTCGCGGTATTTTTGTTGTTGTGAAACTAGATTTCGTCATTGCACAATTGCGGTGTAAATTCATTCGTTGTGTGTTCTTATGAAGCTGCGATCCCGTACAATAAAAGGTTTCGATATGGATGATCAGTCTGATAAGCAAAAATCTCTCGAAATCATGAACGATTAGATTCAGTTAGCGGAACAACGCGAAATATCGGATGCAGCGGGAGGGGAACGTAATTTCTGAAGTTCCGACCCACTCATATAGTTCGCAGTCTACTTTGTCACCACAGGAAGAAAATATGGAAAATTTTTCGTTTCCTGTAGGTGAGATGACACAGAATACGCCCGCACATTCAGAACAGACGCAACAAATGACACAAATTCCTGTAGAAGCACCACCCCTCTCATCACAGCAAATGTTCAACATGTTGTTGACTGCAATATTGCAATCGAGGCAACAACTAAAGCAGGATTTAAGCCAACAATTAAGCCTGCAATTTAATTCAATAAAAGAGGACAATAAGAGATATTGGGATTCGCTTAAGCAGAGTTTTGATGTACGGTTTGATTCGCAAGCTGCGATTTCAACAAATTTGGACGGGAAATTATCCACCTTCCATTCGGAGTCACAAAAACACACAGAGGTACCAACTGCTGCGATTACCGATGAATGGATCGAAATTGCACAAGTAGAACAAACCCAAAATAAATACCAACAGCTGGTAAACTCTGAGGAATGCGAGCATTCCACCATTACGTCTGTCGATTGTATGGTCGAAGCAGTTCCGGAAATACAAATTTTCAATCGGACACTGCTCGAAGACGTGACAGTGACGCGGCAGATTACTGAGCATAGTGTCAGCAAAAGCGTTGATACAGTGCAAAAGTCTCTGCAGATCGCAGTTGTGAGTACGGAATGCGTCTGGTCAGACGCGCAGTTCCGGAAAACTTGTGTAAAGCGTTTCGGTTTGAGTATCCATGGAACAGAAAGGCATGATAGCATATACACCGCCATGATCGAAAAACAACGGGAAATTTTTCTGTGCCCGTTCAGGTCAAAAGACAAGTATTTTGCTGCAGAAACTAAATTCTGGCAGGTCAATGAAATCAGCTGGAAGGGAAGACAGACGAGAATGTTGTGTAACCCAGGTACCTGGTTGTCAGCTGAGCCCATTAGCAAGGCTAAGGGATCTGCTAACACAATGCGTCTTCCGAGAATTTTGTCAGGGAGCGCAGATGTTGGACTTAGGGTCATCACTGAGTGCCAAACGTTTCACGTCTGGCATCAGCGTGTTCTCGCATTCAATAAATATGCGATGAGCATGTATTCCGAAAGGAATTATGTGATAAAAAGAATCCATGGACGTCTCAAATACGTCTTCTAGGCATTGTTTAACAAGTTGTGTAGCATGCCAAATACAATGACGAAAAGGCTGACTATGAATTGACCAATTTGGCTCTTAAAGAAAAAAAAAAAAATTAAATGTACAGTACAGTATACATTCTTTTAGGTTAGACGCCTTACCGAAATTAATCATGCTTGAGAAACGCCGATGCCAGTTCCGCTAGTCTAAACCGTCTGTTTTGCTGGAAAGATTAGATAAACGGAAAATTAAAATTCCAGTTACCAAATTTGCACTTACAGTTAAAGCTACTTAGGATATTTCCATATTCGGAATTTTTAATGCTTATTTCGCTATTCCGAACTTTATATTTTGTCCACGTGAAATATTAATAGTCACTTTTGATTTTCACGCTGTTAAGTGGACGTGATTTGATATAAATCCTGGATTATTAAATATTTTCCTGAGCCAGATAAATTGATACGCACTCGCGGTAAATGAAGCGCCATTAGCAACCACAATTTCTTGTCTTCGCAATCACAATGAATCTGACAGCGATACAAACATTGTGATATGCTTTCTAAGATGTATTTTGTGACATAAACGAAAAGGGTTTCAACATTTTGTGATGTATGAGTTCGATGTAACGTTTTACCGTAGGTAGTTGCATTATATCTTTTCTGAGCAGAAGTGTACAGCGAGCGTAATGACGCTTTGTCTGTGTTGATCGAAGATCGCAAGTTATCTCGTCAACGAAATTTACTTCTTGGTTTTAGTGTATCTGTAAAGGGTGGCTAACGTGCCATAGATAATGCCCTATAGAACACGAAACCTTGCCAGAAAGATTTTTTTAAATTGTGTTGGTCATCACAGAAATTAGGAATCTTAAGTTGAACGATTACAGATATACAGGAGAGTTTTCACAATACCTTGCTGTTATTTTGCTGACGATAGCGCGTGGTCAAAGTGCAATAAGTTAAAGGCGACTGCATTTGTAAAGGCTAAGGGGAAAAACTTTATTTACGGGATATAATCAATCAATATTTCAGCTAAATTTGCAAGTTAAAGTAATTATCTTTGATGCTAACTTCAATAAAAAGGGAATTTTGTATATGATAATTGCACAGATGGTGAAGACGTGAACAATAAGATTATTGGTGATATCGACGTTTTTTCCTGCTATATTTCTGGCCGTATTCGGTTGCCAGAGTGATCTCGAAGAATTGTTACGTGTTGACGGACGGACAAACCGAGATCGGGCCTCATAACGCCCGGAACTTAAAGCCATTTCATACAAAGTAACGGTTTCGAAAGAGTTGGACAGTTACCATCGAACAGCTGAGGTCATTAACGCAGGTAGGCAGCTGAACTCAACCGGCAGGTTCCTAGAATTCTGGCAGGTAGCGCATACCCAAGAATGAATGGGAAAGAAAACAAAAGTTTCACGCCTCGTTCTAGCGGTATTTCGCGTACCCTTACTGTAAATTGTATAGTATTCCGTAAATTAGATTAAAACTATTGTTGGACAGCACATGTTTTGCTCAGAATTGTGTGCACTCAACGAAAATAATTTCAAGGTTTATATTGTTGCTTTATATAGATTCATAGTATTCTGCTAGCGTGAAATCTCAATATTGCTTTGTATTGGCAAACGGAAAACCTGAGAGCGAACCGTTCTGTGCACAAAGCTTACGACCTTTTCATACAAGCTAAAGAAGCATAAGTGTATAAAAGAAAATATCGCTAACTGGGATGGATTTTCGGCTTAAAACGTGGAGTAGACGGACATGTTAAGAGGGTTATAATAACTCCTAAATAAAGAGAAAATTTTATTCTTTGAATGTCGAGATAATCTCGAGTCATCAATAGACCCATTGTGAAGGAATCGTAATGTTACTGAGGAATGATAGTTGCGCTATTCATTATCATTCAATTTTATGTGCGGAATGGTTATATTTCGAGTCCGCTTGTATGCCAAAGATGCTGCAGCGACTTTGGTTGACGATGATGAAAGTTCACGTCAAACCGCATAATGTGTATAATGTCTCATATGGGAATGGTAAATTTTATAGAAATTCCATTACATATACCCATGAGCAAATACAGTTTCCTTTCGCCATGAAATTCGCAATCACTTCACAGACGGTATATTACAAGTTAGAGATGTCGACCAATGAAAGACTAATTAGGAGACCACCTAACATTCAACGAGTAAGGTTCATAATTTACGTAACAAACTAAAACATGTACTTACATCGTTCATTCCACACCACGTTGAATTATAAGTAAATGCCACGTCATTAAAATCTAAGATTACAGTTAGTGATATTTGACCATGAACACGGGCACATCTTCTCTATGAAATGCTTGTTCAATTAACCGTCGGTCATGACACAAATCACGTCACCGAATCCGACTAAACTATTCCGTTGTTTTGAGATTAAAACCGCGCAATGTAATGAGATATTTTACGCTCACCTCTAGCATCTTTATGGATGTTTTTTGAAGGCAGAATTATTTTTATGCACATGAGTAAAACATCACGCTAAATTGTAAATACAATGTATAGTTCAACCACTTTCTGCATAAGTGTTCTGACAATGTTTTGTTTTATTAATGTGTTTCATTTTAGTGATTTAATGATAAGATTTGATACAAGATATTTTCAAGATTATTATTATTTAAACATGTATGTAAATAATTTCTTTTCATGTATATTTTAGTATTGTGTTTAATTTAACTTTGTATTTGGGAAGGCTACCTGAATTCACGTGCTTCTGTTTGTAAAGAATTGTAAGACGGCCAAAAGGACATATGATCCCGTTATATATTCACCTTACAAGGCAGGAATACCGATGGTTATTGGAATCACATTTAAAATTAATGTAATTAGAAAAATGCTTAAGTTTTTGTTGAGTCACAATGGAGATAGAATTAGGTAGTTAAAAATAAAATTATTGTACCATAATTTCATTTTTCACCAACGGCCGGCCATATTGTAACGAGCCACGCTGTCGCCACGTTACAAGGTGCATTTTTATTATATATGTAATAATATAAGAGTAATTTACATAAATCTTGGGCGACCACGTGAATAGATTTTTGTTGTAATTTTATAAAGTACGCAAGATTCCAAGTGAGGACTGTAATGAAATGGTGAACTTATACAGTGTATCGTAGCAAAGCGAATATTAAAGAGTTATTGAGCTATGTAGGCTAGAAGCTAATCTTGGTCTTTCCGGATCATGGCGACGGGACGTCGCGGATTTGGGTTTTTGCCAGACCACACACACTGCTCCCTGGGGATGGGTCACTCACCGAGCGGGAAAAGCCTGCCGTCCGAAACCCGAATGTTCTCTCGCCCCGGCGAACTTAGCCGAATATGTCCGACCTCTGTTGGATTCTTTGGCCAAATCACATATCGAGGATATCACGTGACATTAGGTGCCGACCTGAAGGTCCAATCAAAATGAGCGTATAACTCAAAATCCTGGGAATTTTTGTTGTATGTGAGCTTCGAGACTACAAATGGGCGGAGCAAGAAGTTTCCTCGTGGACCGAAGAGCGAGGAGCTGACATTCTAACTTCGATCGCACCAGTCTGAGGTTGACTTGGAAAGTTGACTTCATTCGCTAACTGCAGCTTGCCTTGCTGGAGCGAGCGTATCACCGCAACACAGCCGGTAATGCGATGATGCGCATTGCCAGACCAGAGATGCCTATAGCCGACTTGTGAGATAATCTCACATATCGTGGGTCCGCTACACTCATCACAGACATCAGACGCAGAACTACAATGGTAATTGATTACGACCAAGCCATGTGATTGTGCATTCCGTGAAACAGAACCCGTAAGCGACTTTGAGAGGATAGGTCCATGTTCTCACTTTGTAATTGAAAAAACCCCTGAGCTAGCGGCATAATTTGCCAGAACTAGTTATTTTCGAATGATATATTGTTCATTCTGGCGCCCATGATTTTCTTTTTAACTGTAAAGTCACAGTATTATGATGCCTTTGTCTGAGGTAGTCATAACTTGTATTTTTCATTGTTTCCAGTTGTCATTATTTCTTGCATTTTGATTCTGAGATATTTAAAAGTAAACATACAATTGTTTGCTTGCCCATGACGGCTAATTGTAACTCTGAGCGTTGCTTTTATGATTTCGCCAATTTGTGTTAATGTTAACGGTAAATTCGCTCAGACTTGTAATCGCCAGTGATGAGAAAATAAATGTCATATTGTGACAATTTACCTGAATTCCAACTAACGTCGAAATTCTTGCAAAATTAATAAATTTTCACTCCTTCATAAAAATTAAAATTAAAAATCCACAGTTATTAATCATAAAGGTATGAAAGATAATTGTAATGTGGTTTGCCCACCAAGGTATCCACCACAAGGTTAAACCCAAGATCTATTTTATTTGTGTTCTATGTGCCTCTAAAAGAGGCACTAAACGGAGGAGGATTTAACTGGAACTCCGTATCTCGAAAACAGAGCGTAAAAACATCGGAGAAGAACCTGTAGATGGTTTCTCTCAGGATTAAAGGATAAGACAAATTGTTGACAGGAATTTCTTAATGAGAACCATATATTTTACCACTTTTGTTGTGAAATAGTTTAAGCCGGTAAGAGTAGGCTCATACAACACGTAATGCAGGCAATGCAGAATTTTCATACATTTTAACTGTTAGAATTTCATGATGTTTCTAACGATAAGGAGCAGGCGGTGGTGACAGAAACGTTTCAATCCTCTAATGACCGATCACTGTATATTCTACAATGATTACTAACAATTTGTGATTTATACTTGATGATGTGTGTCTGTAGCTCTAGATATTTAACGATACTAAGTAAGTTTATTATTGCATTTCCCCCCCCCCCCCACCCCATCACATATTTATTACATTCAGCGTCAGTTTCTTTGTTATTAGATGCAACGATTTACAACATTCTCATTAATCATGTTATTAGATGCAACGACTTACAACATTCTCATTAATCAAGAATGTAAACACTCAAAGTTTTTAATCATATCAATTATAAGAAATAGTTGTTGAATAACAATTTAAATGTCATTCTGTTCCCTGAAATCCACGTCTCGTAGTAGAACATAATCAGCGGCCTCTAATATTAGTAGAAAATTTAAGTACCTATTCCAACTATTGAAATAATTCCCGCTTTTAACGTCTTTCGCATGGGGAAACCTATAAAAACCCAAATCTGCATGTCCGGACGGGGAATAAAACCTGCGTCCTCCCGAATGCGAGACCAGAACGCGATGGTACATGTTGGAAAGAATATCCAAGAATTTTATTCGTGTGTTTGAGACATAGCAAGACATTAAAGTAGAATTAGCGGAGGATTGTTGAAATAGATCTACACATTTAGATGGGAACAATATTTTATAAATAATAACTATAATACTAAGGGTATAAATAATAGTAATGAATATAATTATAATTCAGAAAATAAATGTGCATAGAGTTGACTGGGAAAAGAATATCAGATGAAATAGTGAGTATTCGTTTAGATTCGTATGTTTAGAAAAATGGACTAAGAAAACGTTGTGGAAGGATTTATCCTGCGTAAAATGTGAACCTCGCGATCTTTCGAATCGGAACGTTGTCCGAGTATTTTTAACACAGTAGAAATTGTTATTGGTATCTCATGATACATAAAAAGGAATTAGATTTCAAAAATACAAAGTTTATTCCTATATCAAGTCTGTAACTATTACGGTGGTGACCTTCTTTACTGGAAACAAACTAACAAGCACAAGTCTACAACAAAAAAAGGAAAGAATTAATAATTAATAGTTTATTTACATTAGAATCGTCATAACCTTGTAACATGTTCTCTGATATTCATTTTGATAAGCGGGTGGTTAGACGTCCTTGGTTCACGTGATACTTCGATGATACTTAATTCGGATCCTAGGATATTTGGCTCGGTCCGGAAACCTTCGTTGGAGAAAGTACGAGTCGATGGACGCACGTATTCTCGGCAGGCGCAATGACCTGTCGTTGACCACAGTCCCAAATGGACCCACTCGAGTGTCCAGGAAGCTGAGGCTCAGGTAAAACCAACCCACCCCGCTCTCTTTGTTGCGAGACTCTCGTGGCGACGGTCAGTTCCCGCTGAATGCTTCCCGTCGACACTGCCAGACAAAAAATATTGACAGTTTCCTTTCAGTACAGGTCAATTGTAAAAGGTTTTGAGGTTTTCGCAGTTTCTAATCGACCCCCAACTAAGTCTGCTAGAGTCTCCACAAATATTGAATGTTTCCTGCCAGTACAGGTCAATTCTAAATGGTTTTGCGCCTTTCGCAGTTTCTAACAGACTCAGCAGGAGGCTGAAGAAGACCATAGTCTTTGGTCGAAACTATAGGAAAAGGAGCAGTATTTGGGCGCAACGTAAAACTCGCGAATTTATTCACAACATTATGACGGCTGCGAAAACCGCGAAATTTTTATACAGTACGACAAACAAGTAAATAAAATTATTTCCAGAGTTGAACCATGTACTGCACATATCAACACGTAGATCCACCGCTCGGAGCGGTAGCTATCACTCGTAGCGGGGAGCACCTAGTTCGGCCCGTGGCTCGCACGTGGACCCGGCCGCCTACCTGCCACCCCCGCATGTCGGACCCCGCCCACTCCTCAGGGCCCGGGGCTGGCGGGTCACTGGGTCACACCAGAGCCGAGCAGAGCGGAGCAGGCGCTATCGACCAGCCGAGACCAGGCTGGGCGTCGCCTGGCTCGGCCCTGACCTCACCAAACTCGCATCGCCCTCGCAGGCGCCCCACTTACAAGGGACTTCGTGCGCGTCCACTCAGCTAAGCTACGTAAAGGGCGTCCCAAAAAGCATGGAGTCGGGGTAATATGTCGGGTAAGCCGTCACCATATCATTCCACCACTCTACCTGTCTCACGTCGAGAACCAAAGTAGGATCTTACACAAAATAATTGCCTGGTGCAGCGCAAATCGACATGTGTACTATATAATAAGTATTAAAAAAAATGGAGCTTTGTGATATCCCGAACTAGCTCATGGCGTCACTGGTGCTACAGGCATCAGAGTGCCTCTCCACCCAAAATCAAGTGTATTGGGAAAAGGGAACGGAAAAGAGTTTGGACATGGCCTTTTATAGGAACCATCCCCGCATTCGCATGGCGTGATTTCGGAAGCCATGCAAAACAGAAAAGCGGATGGATTACTCAACCGGCGCAAGAGTCAGCGCCGCCACAAAGGCGGTCCAGGGAGCAGGCGTCAGCCCCACAGAAATGAAACAAGCTCTCCCAGAAGAAGTAGGGCTTACTTCAACCGCAGGTGATTGCTTCACCCCCATATACATTCCCGTAGCTCAGGCTCTGTTTCTTTCGCAAGCAGTTTGTGTATGATCTGTTCAACAACTTTCATGTACAGACACACATATAGTAAGATATCTCTGTATATGAAATTTATCAACACAAACTGACTGTGAGAGAGAAAAAGCTTGAGTCACCGATATAACTGAGACTAACACACACGCTATTCGTCTGACCGTCACCGTTCGGTTAGTTGTCAAAATGTCATGACATAATATGTTATTAATATTATTCACCCTTGAAAATTTTATCAAGATCTATTTAACTATTTAGTTGCGACAACGTAACGAACAGACAAAGACAAACTTACTTTAAAATTTATAATATTAGTTTAAATTCTATATTATTCCGTTGAATGTATATAGCAAGAAAGTCCGAAGTACATATCATCTTCTTCTTCTTCACCTTTTTAAAACTTTCTGAGTTCAGCTGCCTTCGATGTGATTTAGTCATCGTTGGGATGGTCAAATCTGTATCTATGGTTTTACGCCCTCGTGCCCTTGATGACTCCAAGAATTTTATTCCTACAGCCAGGTCGTACTGTAGTGTGTTCGCTCTCAACTGGCGCTTCAAGGTTGAGAGCCCCTCACCCCGCGCCTCACCTCACCACCCCCTCCAGATGCCTTCCCCTCCGAGCAGACCGGTGCCTACAGTACTGTCGTGTTTATTCTGATACACCATTAAAAAAGCGCTGTTAGTGAAATGACGTCAGAAAGAGATTACATTAGGTGACAGTCAAAAACAATTACTTTTGATGTGTACAATTTTTTAAGACGCTAGAAAACTCTGAATAGAAAGTTAATACACTTTTTGGGGAACTGCAAAAAAATGACGGCAGAGGCGTGTGGCGTATCGTTACGAACAGTGTAAAGTGTATGTAGCGAAGCCCAGCTGAGTGTTCCCGGGCCATCCTTTACTTCTCCAAAGAAAAACATTCACCGAGAAAAACAGGTCACAGAGGTGGATGACTTCCGGAAAGATGTCGTTCGACGTTCCGTTCTAGAATTGAATGATCGTGGCCAATATCCTACCATACGAAAATTGAGGGAGATACTGAAAGAGAAAATTTACTACACTGCATGCGTCACGTCTCTGCATAAGTTATTAAAAACACTCGACTTCAGATACAGAAAATGTGATGACGGTAGACGTTTTCTGATGGAAAGGACAGATATTGTTCCAGCACGGGCCTCATTTTTGAGAAAAAACAAGAAGGAATATCCTCTTCGACCTGTCATCTACCTTGAAGAGACGTGGGTAAATAAAAATCACTCAAGGAAGTTTATTTGGCGACACTCCAAAAGCAATGGTGGCCTCAGGGTCCCTATAGGTAAAGGCTCTCGATTAACTGTTTGTTATGCTGGGTCAGCAACTCATGGATTCTTTGGAGGGGCTGGTTTAGTGTTTCAATCTAAACGTTCTGGTGATGATCACCAAGAAATCAGTAGTGAAGTGTTCGGAGAATGGTTTGCTAACTTGCTTAAAAGTCTGGAAGAAGGGTGTGTTCTCGTAACGGACAAGGAAAGTTACCACACAAAACACAAAGAAAAAATTCCCACCACTAACTCAAGAAAAGCTGAAGTTGTGTCATGGCTTCAATAAAAGGGCATACCACATTATCCATCATATACTGTAGCAGAGTTGCTTGCTTTGGTTAAGCAGCGCAGCAGTTTTTACAGTAAATATGAGCTTGATGTATTGGCTTTAGAAATGGGACACGAAGTTTTACAGCTTCCAGCATACCATTGCCAGTACAATCCAATTAAGATGGGCCCAAATAAGAGTAGAAGTGGCTCATAAAATTTCTACTTGTAAAATGAAAGATGTCAGTAAATTACGTCACGTGATAGTAGAAGAGTTGAAGAAATGTGTCCGTAACGCAGAAAGCCTGCAAGAAGACTTTGTGAAGGATGGACTACGAGACGAACGTGTTGAGAAAATTATAATCAACTTGCGTTAGGAGACCGATGATAGTTCCAGTGAAAGCAACAGTGAAAATGTGCTGTGAAGAGCCTGCTTGGTAAGTCATTTCAGCTATATTTAATACGTATATTATGCAATTGTGTGAAATCCGGTTATTGTTTAAATCAACGAATTCTATAAACAGAAAATATCGCTTCGAGTCAACATCACTTTCATTTCAAAATTTAAAAGACTTGTTTCGAGAGTAATCTTCCACTGGGAAACACATCTAAAAATTGAATTTAATCCTCGAAATGTCTTGCGCAACTTTTAAAACTAAAAATAATGACTGGAAGCAGTAAGTATAATTCATTGACGTGTAAATAATAGTAGGTGAAGATCAGTTTGGGTTTAGCAAAAATTGCGGTACAAGGGAAGCAATTCTGTCTCTAAGATTAATACTTGAAGGGCGGATCAAGAAAAACAAAGATACTTTTATGGCACTTGTTGAGTTAGAAAAAGCTTTTGAAAATGTTAGGTGGTACAAGATGTTCAAAATTTAAAGAAGTCGGGTCTAAAGTATCGAGATAGAAAAATACTCCATAAACTATATAAGAACCAGGTGGCTATAATAAAAGTAGAGAATCACGAGAGACATGCATCAGTTAAAAAGGGTGTGAGACAAGGTTGTAGTCTATCCCCGTTAATATTCAACTTGTATGTAGAAGAAGGAATGAAGAAAGTCAAAGAAAAATTTCCATGTGGCATAAGGTTTCAGGGAGAAAAAATCAGTATGCTACGATTTGCTGATGACATTGTCTTTTTAGCAGAGAGGGCTGAGGATATTGAGAAGTTACTGAATGGCATGAACAAAATACTGAAGGAAGATTTTGGACTGAATATAAATTAAAGTAAAACAAAAGTGATGAAATGTAGCAGAAATGATACCAATACTAGTGGATTAAATATAAAAATAGGATCGGATGCAATAGGAGAAGTAAGAGAATTCTATTACTTGGAAGGTAAAATTACAACCGATGGCCGAAGCAGGAATGATGTTAAAAGCAGAATAGCACTAGCAAAAAGAGCCTTCATGAAAAAGAGAAATCATTTAGTTTCAAATATTAATCTAGGAATCAGAAAGAACTTTTTAAAACTCTATGTGTGGAGCACAGCACTTTACGGTAGCGAAACATGGACTTAAGGAATACCGGAAATAAAGAAAATTGAAGCATTTGAAATGTGGTGCTACAGAAGAATGCTGAAAATTAAGTGGACAGACAAAGTAAGAAATGAACGAGTTTTGGAAATGATGGGTGAGAAAATATGTTTGTGGAAGAAGCTTACAGAAAGAAGAGACAGGCTGGTAGGTCATATTTTGAGACATGTTGGATTGGTTAATTTGTTAGTGGAGGGAACAGTCGAAGGTAAGAACTGTAGAGGAAAACAGAGATTGGAATATATGAAGCAGATAATTGAGGACGTGGGCTGTAAGGGGTATGTAGAAATGAAGAGGTTAGCAGAGGATAGGAAAGGATGGAGGACTGCATCAAACCAGTCGAATTACTGATGACATCAAAAAAAGAAAAGAAAGAAAAACGATAATTATACGAGAATGACATAGTTTCGATGACATACGATTTACTCATATCCGTCATGAGAAATAGTTAAAGTGCTTGATTTTACTGAAGAAAACATCACACGAAATGCAACATATTGTATTACACGAGTTGTGAGGATGACTGCGCATGCGCGGCAGCTGTTTCCCCTTCGCCTGCAGGGGCTGGGGCAGTGGAGTGGGGATAGAGAAGAGACCTTGGCCCGCCTCTCTTAACTGAACGCACTATAACTGAACACAGTATAACTACTAATGGTGGAAGTAAAGTGTTGCTCTCTGTCAGTGAGTCGCGTCTAACTATGTTCATCGATAAATGTTTGTTTAGTTTGTGAAATATGTAGTTTAGGAGGCGCAGACTGGGGACTATCGAGGCTTTCGTCTTGATGGCTGAGGAAAACCACCTAAACTCGCAATGGACGACCTTTTTTTTTTTTTAGCTCTACAATTTCTTTCGAGTGGGGGCCCCTACAGCCAGTGATGAGGCCCCCCATCAGCTGGGCGGGCCCGGCTACATTTGACCCACATACCCCAGTGTGCGGCGCCTCAACAGACTAAGCAACGATATACTTATATTGCCCAGCAATTGACGACTAGACAGAGTGTTCTGCTAGCTCTAAGTTGAATCCCAATTCAGACCGGATCCTTTTACGAACACTTAACACCAATCTTCACGTCTAGCAAAATTTGTTTTGTGTACATTAAATATTACACCGTTATCGCTCTGTGGTTCGGATTACAAATTAAAATGTTGGTTCCCTTATGAAAGGACAATACACTGTGAATTGAGAACTCATCCGTTAAGGGTACATCACTGTATTTAATGGGTAACCTTGCAATAAAAAAAGAAAACGGCACCACTCACGCTCCACGATCGGTTGTGAACTTTTCTTAACGTAGGAGTCTTCGCGATCAAACAGCAAACAACAATGTTTTCAATCCTACTCCATCTGCGGTTCTCTTCAATTAATGGTGGTCCAGTTGTTATTATTAATCTGCGAGCTACTTTTTTTAATATACAGCCAGTTCGCGATTGTCTGATGATAACGTTATGCTTATAAAACAAAAAATTCGGTGTAATACTCACGGAAAGTTTTTTTTTTTTTTTTTTTTTTTTTAACTGCTTTACGTCTCTTAACAGCGAGGTCTTTAGAGATGGGAAGGGTTGGGGGCAAGGAATGGGAAGGAATTCGGCCATTGCCTTTTTTAAGGAAGCATCCCGGCATTTGCCAGGAGTGATTTGGGAAACCATGGAAAACCCAAATCTGGATGCCCGGACGGGGATTCGAACCGCCGTCTTCCCGAATGCGAGGGCAGAACGCTATCCGTTACACCACCATGCTCGGTCTCACGGAAAGATTTGGTTATTTCCACATCAATAAAATCTCGGATTTTACAAAGATTTTGTTGACATTTACACATTGTTTGTCACCTAACTGTCAACAATAATATTCTACACTCTGGAGTGAGCATTCTTTGTACCAGACGTACAGCTTACCTGCACGGGTGTTAATTCGTCACTTCCGTAGCGTAAGAAGTTGTGGGGAGATGCTTGTGAGGTCCTCTGATCCCTCGGTCTAATGAAACGCCGTGCCGTATTCTGTTTGATGTCCGGCGCACCGTCCACGTGACCTCCTCCGACCGCAATCGCGTCAGCTGAGGGACTCGGGCCAGCTGAGACACGCCGCTCGCACAGAGCTAACCCATCAAGTCTCCGTGATGTGGATGATCCCCACCCTCGTATCCGTGCCTCATTTCGGGTCCATGTTACGTAAAATTAACTTTCTGCGAAGGAGTCAGTTGCTGCTGGAAACGTAAATACTCCAGGGAGACACAGGTGTTCACCCTGTTTCAGATAGCCAAGTCGTCGCAGGTTTGGTGCCATCATCTTTTGTCCTTTTTGTATACTAAACTTATTTACTGCGAGAATACTCCATTTCATTTTCAGCTGCAAGTTGTTATGGAGGAGTAATCACCGTTTTCACCCAGCCACATTATATTAACTCTGATGGTCACCAGTATCTTCGAAGCTAGCCGTAGGAAATTAACAGTAGTTGAGGCTGTGTGAAGTTGTGATACGTGTTCACACCCGCGTGATTAACCCTTTTTCGTTGTTCTTTTGTGACGTAGCAAGTATTAGTGGGAGAGTAAAGCCAGGGCCGGATTAAAACAGCGCGGGGCCCGTAGCGAATGTGAAGAAGGGGCGCATGATTTTCGCCATCTGGGGCAGTAGTAGAGTTAAAATAAAGGTCACCCATCTGGCCTGACGGGGTGGCTCAAGAGAATCCAAGGCGTGGCGGGCCCCCCTAGATGGCGTGGGGCCCCCAAGTAGGCGCGGGCCCCCTAGAAGGCGCGAGACCCGTAGCATTTGCTAACTCCTGCTACGTGGCTAATCCGGTACTGATTAAAGCGAGTGTTACAGTATATAAACCATAAGCAAACTTGGAAGTCACTCAAATGGTGAGAATCTTCTAAAAACTGTAGCAACAATCGCTAATGCGCCTTGGCCGAATTTGGACTTTGTTACTGTTTGGTTTACTACAGGGTTTTTCGATGTTAAAGAGCCTGCAGGTAATTTAGTAAATCTCTTCTTCTTCTTGAACGTGTTCCCGGTGAACAAGGTTACGATAGGGGAGTGTGCCGGCCTCGGTAGCGTAGGGGCTAGAGTGCTAGCTCCGCGTATCGAAGGCCGCCGGTTCGAATCCGGCCGCGGGCATGGATGTCCTGTCCGTCCTGTGGATTCCATACATTCGAGAAATGCAATATATATACTGGATGACGACTGATACACTGAAAGGTATAATAATTACATTGAGCTGGCTGTATGGCCTCCGTTGCCAAATGCCATTAAATAAATAAAAAAAAAAGGTAGGAGAGTGGAGGACGGGAGGGGGGAGAGATTAACTGTGCTGGTTTCACTTTGCCCAATGTTACAGTGTTCACAAGTGTTGCTGTAAGTGTGGACGACTCCGATAGTGTGTGGGCTCAGCGTAGAGTAGAGAGTTGTTTGTGTTGTGGGTGAGAGGTGAAAGAAGGACAGGGTGGAACCCTGTGCGAACACACTCAGGCCTACTCTTCTGAACGACACCTTGAGACGCCAAGCTGAACGTCCCCATCAATACTGACCTACGCCCTTACTGCATCCCCACTGAAGAGAGGTTCGGGATTTATCCCAAGACACTGATGGCACTGTCTGCTGATTAGGTATTGTGCACCAGTACCTCTCCTAAACTGCCGGCCTGATGCGAATTTTTCCCACATCCGAAACTCGAACCATCTGACTCCGTTTCAGCGCCGGACGTCACCTCGGTGGCACAACCAATTGAGCCAACGGGGCGGGAAGTAAGTATCTACGAAATGTATTAAGCATTACGGTGTCATCCACCTCGGACACTTTTCTCACCAGCGCGAATGATAAAGATACTCTCCGGAAGCTATCACAATAGATTGGGGTTGCTGCTATTTTTATTATGGCGCGGAAATACGGCTCAGCGTGCAGCTGTCTGTGAAAACGTCCGCCTATTAAATGCGTTCCCAGTGTGGGATAGAAACTATTGACGTTGGCCAAGAATGCCTTCGACTGCGTATAGGACTGATTTTAAAATAAACGATTGTAGATACAATGTTGCCCTATGCTAATTATAAGACTGTGTAGAAATGGAAATATCGTATATGTTAGGAAAGAACGACACATCAACACCCCCTGAGGCCCCACAAGAGCAAGCCATACGACACAGTTCTCACGTGTGCATCAACGATGTCGTGGCGAATGAAAACCAATATGAGTGTCTTTGTTAATAGAAACATTCTTAAAGAGCCCGTGA
>CM061914.1:7217734-7350715 GCA_031002005.1 Vandiemenella viatica
TGTTCATTAAATGTTTGTCATAGGATAATGGTTTGTCATTATTTGTAAGCCACAAAACCTAAGCGGTCTTCTGGCTCAGTGGTTAGGGCGTCTGACTGGAGCTGGAAAGGTCCCCGGTTCGAGTCCCTGTCATGGCGGGGATTTTTATAGGAACTTAACCCGACATTAACCTCCGGCGCAGCATGCTGTGTGAGGTGAAATACGCCAGGACGGTTCTGTGGTTCGGATTCGACGTTAAAATGTAGGTCCCCTGTACCAGGCAGGATGGGCGGGCTAGGTAAAGGCGGCTACGACAGGGGCGGAATGCCCAGCCAGTAGAAACCATGTCACCAGGTCATTACGACCACACGGAATTATTATTATAGTTCCATAAGTTTCAAACAGATGGCGATGTGTTAATTTATCGATACAACACTTTGTATCTAGGTTGGGTAATCATCCAGTAAATCACGTTCTGTTTCAATTTATTTATGCTACAGTTTGTTCCTAACAGATGGCGGTGTGTTAATTTATCGAAACCTCCAGTAGATGGCGTTACGTTTCGATTTATTTATGCTACAGTCTACTCCACGACGTATGTGTGAGTTTCTTGAATTTTAATTGTGCTGTGTATTGTGTTATAATTATACTGTATTGTTGTTCATCGTTTGTGTGTTATTATACCTAACGACAAAGTAATTACACACATGAATATAACATTGAAGAAAACGTTACGATTAATTCGAATCGTGTAAATATTTCTCGCTAGCTTATTAATTTTCTTCTTCTTTTCGTTATGGTCAGCTAGGGACCATGTGTCAATTTCAGTTCCTCTCCAGTTGTTTTTTCTTTGTTCCTCCCCAGTACTCCTTCATTATTGCACTCCTATCTACCTTGGAATCCTGCCATATAAATCTGCTTTCGAAAAAATTTTCTTTCCATACAGTTCACTGATATTATTTCGTTTCAAATATTTCTAAACCTCTAGAAAGCCTCGTGTTATCCATGCTATAAATGTATCGAAAAAATATCATTCTTCTTTTTCTGATTGTTTGTGTTATTTTTTCAATGTTATGATATATTTCCTCATTAGTTCTTAACTTCCATTTTACTGTATTTTTTAATGGACCCAAAAATTCCGGTTTCTCCACTGTATTATAGTGTCTTATTTTAATGCTTTCAGAAAGGCACTTTTTGTTATAATTCAAATATTTTTCAGTGAAATGTCACCAAAAAAATCTAACCTCGACAATGCGTGTAGCACGACGCAAACGTGTCAAGAGAGCTTAACAATCAGCAACACAAATCGCGGCAAGTAAGGAAGTTCAAAGAATCAGGACAGCTGAAGAATGCAAGAATCTCAAGAACAGCGTGATGAACGTCTGTGACAGAATTTAATATCGAGAACAAGAGCGGCACGAGAACAGCACATAGCTACATTTAGAGAAAGAGAACGAGAGAGACAGGAAATAAGCCGTGCTTTAACACGTGTATCATTTGTTCGTCTTGCGTTCGAATATGCACCAGACACTGATTACTGTGCACATTCTAAAATTGCAATCGGTGCAATGGACAAAGTATGCCAATACTGTCAGGTGTTGAAATTCCGCAATGAAGCAGCCGGCATGTGTTGTGCATCAGGAAAAATTGTATTATTACCACTTCCCACTCCCCCAAAACCTTTGCAATCACTTCTTGCTGGCGAATGAAACGATTCGAAATTGTTTCTGTGCAAGACACGCAAATTCAATTCTTGCTTCCAGATGACGTCTTTTGGGGCAGCAAAAATTTGCGATCTCACATCTGATGGACGTCACTTTGAAACTACATTCAAAATACAAGGCCAGGTGTACCATAAGATTGGGTCGTTGATACTGATACCAAACGATGACCCGAAGTTTCTCCAAATCTATTGGAAATTGTGAGGAACGCGTGAAAACTAGGTGCCAGTATAATTTCATTGAACAAGCAAAAGAGAGAGAAATTGTGGTATTGTTGGAATAATTTTTGGAAAATAATAATTATTCAATTGTTTAAAAGAGTGTCACCCCAATTAAAAAACGACAACTATCAAAGCTGACAAATTAGCATCAGGAGAACACGTTGGCAGGTTCAACGAGCCAACTGTAGATGAAGTTGCAGTTATTATAGTTGGTGATCCAGTCGACAATAGAGCCAAAAAAATCACACGTCGAGATAGCAGTGTTAGTATACACCGTTCGTATGACGCACTCCAGAATCCACTGATATTCTGGCAAGGGCAGGATGAATATCACATGAACATCAAACAGTGTGATCCAGTTACTGGTAAATTTAATATTCAACTATTTAATTCCTTATTTTATTAATACAGTAGACCCGCGGTATTCCGAACAGTGGTCGGATTATCGCGGGCCCACTATATTAATATCTTATTCTTCTAATTTTTTTATTATTTAATTTCTTATTTATTTAGGTAATGAAACAAATAAAAAAGTTACTTCAATGAAGTACTACGCCCACCGATTGATGATTAGACGTAATCAGGATAACTATATCTTTCGATATCGTCAACTGTACCATCAATACGTCGGGGATATGTACGCTAAGATAGAAAACGGACGTTTGAGATTTATTCGATACAACCAGGCGAAATTACGATCGGAGGAATGCATCCACGTACGAGATGCTATTATCGTCAATATAGATGAAAATTTAAATTCCAATGATATCAGTAATGCAGTTATTTTACCTTCAAGTTACATAGGCAGTCCACGGAACATGCAGGAAAATATACAAGATGCGATGACTTTCGTACCTCATTATGGTCGTCCAGATTTGTTTATTACATTTACATGTAATCCGAATTGGGAGTAAATACAAACTTTGCCATTACCAGGCCATCAATCAATGCATCGTCGTGATGTCACGGCACGTGTGTTTAAACAAAAATTAAAATCATTGATTGATTTAATCGTAAAACATTCGGTTTTCGGTAACACACGTTGCTATCTGTATTTGATTGAGTAGCAAAAGCGAGGTCTGCCTCATTCTCACATTTTGATTTGGCTTGAAGTTAAAATCCGTCCAGAAGAAATTGATCCAATAATTTCAGCCGAAATTCTGGACCCATTAATTGATCAAGAATTGTTTGATATTGTTACCAGTCACATGATCCACGGACCTTGCGGTGCTTTTAACATGACATCACCATGCATGGAAGATGGAAAATGTAAGAAGTGTTTCCCAAAGGAATATACGAATGACACTATTACGATATCGACGGTTATCCGTTGTATCGCCGCAGAAACGCTGAGAATGGTGGCCAAACATTTGCGATGTGAATGTCAAATTCTAGAAACCAAGTTGAAATTGACAATCAGTGGGTGGTACCATACTCACCATTGCTTTCAAAACGCATTAGGCTCATATTAATGCTGAGTTTTGCAGTTCTGTAAAATCCATTAAGTACCTGTACATTTACAAATACGTTAATAACGGCAGTGATTTGGCCGTATTCGAAGTAAAAAATGTAAATAAAAATGACGAATTAGCACGATACCAGATAGGTAGATATATCAGCAGCAACGAAGCTATCTGGCATATTTTTAGTTTTCCCATACATGAAAGAGACCCTTCTATCAAGCATCTTGCAATACATCTTGAAAACGGTCAACGTATATATTTCACCGAAGAAAATATTTTCCAATGAGTACTTGAGCCACCAAAAACGACAAACAACAAACTGAATTTTTCACATTGTGTCAAAAATCTGATGTGTTCCGCCAATTCGCAAAAACGTTATTATATACCGATGTTCCAAGCTATTTTTCATGGAACAAATTAGATAAAAAATGGGAGCCACGTAAACAAGGAGAACCACATCCTTCGATCACAGGCATATTCAAAGCCAAGACATTAGGACGACTTTACACAGTGCATCCAAAACAACGTGAATGTTTCTTTCAGCGTTTGTTATTGGTGAATGTTCATGGACCAGCTTCTTTCGAATTTTTACGAACAGTTAATGGTCGAGTGTTCAATACATGTCAAGATGCATGTCGCGAGTAGCAGTTGCTGGTGGACGAGAATCATTGGGACCTGACACTTGCTGATGCAGCGTTGACATCCAAGCCGAATAGTATTCGTCAAACTGTTTGCAATTATTCTGACAACATGTTAACCAACTTTGAGGGGAAAATATAAAAACAGTATGACTGAAGATATACTACACCGAGTTAAACAAACAAACCAATGTGAAAATCTAGATTTCACAGCAGAGATGTATAATGATTAATAAAGCTTTGCCTAACAAATTCTGCACTGTTGTTCAATCAAAAATGAACTAACTCAGCGTGTGTTCCTGGATATATCAAATAATTACTTAGATTATAATTGGATCAGTAATCATACTATTTTGGCAGCAAAAAATGTTGATGTCAATGAAATTAACTTCCAGATACAACAGTTGTTGCCAGGTGATCTGAAGTCTTTTAAATCAATAGACACTATTATAGATGAAAATGAAGCCGTAAATTTTCCAAATGAGTTTTTAAACTCTTTGGATACAAAAGAAATGCCGCCACACAATCTCCGGTTAAAGATTGGTTCACCGATTATTCTTCTTCGTAATTTGAATCCACCTAGATTATGCAACGGTACACATTTGGTCATCAAAAGGATGACTGGAAATGTTCTTGAAGAAACTTTTTTGACTGGAATGTTTAAAGGAGAAATCGTCCTGTTACCACGTACTCCAATGATACCTTTTTTTTCTTTTCTTTTTTTAACTGCTTTACGTCTCTCTAACAGCGAGGTCTTTACAGACGGGAAAGGATGGGACCAAGGAATGGGAAGGAATTCGGCCATGGCCTTTTTAAGGAAGCATCCCGGCATTTGCCTGGAGTGATTTGGGAAACCATGGAAAACCCAAATCTGGATGCCCGGACGGGGATTCGAACCGCCGTCCTCCCGAATGCGAGGACAGAACGCTATCCGTTACACCACCACGCTCGGTCCCAATGATACCGGCAGAATCTCCAATACCATTTAAAAGGCTTCAATTTCCGATTCGTTTGGCTTTCGCTATGACAATAAATAAGTCAAGACAAAACAACGTCCGTTTGCGGCTTGGATTTGGAAAGTACGTGTTTCTCCCATGGACAACTATTTGTCGCCTGCTCACGTGTAGGGAAACCATCAAATCTATTTGTATTAGCAAAAGACATGCTAACCAAAAATATTGGGCACTAATTAGCGCTTATATAAATTAAAATTATAAATTTTAATAAAATGAAATAATGAACATAATTTTTAAAAATGTTTAAAAATCAACTTCATAGACCTCATTTATAAAACTGAAATTTCAGTTTATATAAATAAATAAAAAATAATTTATTTATTTACTTTTATAAATATTAATTTTTCATATATTACCAATTAAGTAATTTGTAATAAAATGTAAATTAAATTTTTTTATGATCGTTTGTCCTTAATTTCAACTCTCCGTAACTCTTTACCAATTACATTTGAATTTCCAAATCGACTAAAATGTTTTTGTTTTTATTAGTGAATATTAATTTGACTACTTTAGGAAGTTTAGAATAACATTAATCCAACAAACGATAATTACTAAGTCACAGCAACGCGTGACCGGGTCAGCTAGTGAATTATAATTTTCCTTTTGTCTCAAGAACTCTGTAAGCTTTAGGATACGAAGTTTTGATTAGCCATTTACTTTGAAATTTGATGGTGGCCAAACCGTTCACAAGTGTTAACGTGCTTTATTAATAAACTTGTCATGGACGTAATGATTCTTATTAATGAACTTAATGACCTTTATTAATTGTTCTTATAATTACTGCTTAGGACGGCTTTGGTTTCATTATCTGGCGATCGGCGGCACAACGAACTATATAAAATTAAATTAGTTGGCTTAGAGAACTGTGACTGTGAGTGAAAATATTTCGAGAGGTACCAAGTTAGCAACTACACAACTAAAATTAAAGGTCTTACAACATGTTTAGAAACAATATTTTTTAAAAACATCAATATCTCTAAAATGGTGAGACTTTAACCAAAATAAAATTGTGTTATATACTAGGGCAGGGGTGGCCAACCCAAATGACCTTGCGGTCCACTTTGAAAATGCATCATAACTCCCCGGGCCGCATATAAAATTATATGTCCCATATTAGATTTAGACTTTTATTTGCAGTGAATATAATTTAATTATTTTGCGAACTCATAACTGTAAACACAGAAATTAAACAGGCAATATCTGTTATATATTCGCAAGATAATTATTGTAAAATCAATTTTTTTCTCATAATTTCGGCAGTTAATTTTTGAATATATGGATGCATAAATAATGTATTTTTTTAATACATTAGTTTTCACTACTTAGGCCACTATAAAATAAATACATTTTGTAAAAATGTGATGAATCTCGCGGGACGCAAAAATCTTCAAGGTGGGTTGGCCACCCCTGTACAAGGGCATGATCTGACCTATCTGCGGCTAGTAGTTCATATCCGCACACCATGCATAGCTATACTGGTAGTCCACTGAGATTCAACTATACTGTCGGCAAATATAAATTCTTGTTTTTGATGCCCTTTGTGTCTGATTATATTTTTCACGGCAGCAAAGTAAAGCATCTTCTGCAAAACACCTCGTGGATATCATCGCTGCGGCTTTCATGGTTGCGAGTGTATGGAAACTGGATTGAGAAGAGAACCTACCTCGCCGGCAAGTCTGTAGAGCACAATCCTCATTATCCGACACGGAAGAAAATTTAATTGAATTGCGATGGAGCACACGCTCCTGTGGCAATTTCCCTGGACACCCATTATTCCGCTTTCCTGTACTATCCTACTTATAAAAATTTAAAATTTGAATTTTAAATACTTTTCAGTGTGTTTTTATAAATTTTTCATCATTTCTCTTAGTATATAAAGGGTACCACAAAAGAATTATTTTCAAAACCAGATTAATTCCAAAATATTATACCTACAAATATGATTGATATATGAAAATAACCACAAAACATCAAAGTTTTATCCTCACTCTAAAAATGTTCTAAATGTGCCCCTTGGTCACACGACACACGTCCAGTTGGTAGTTCAATTCAATCCACACACTTTGTAGCGTAATCGCGTCAATGTTCACCAATGCATCACTGATCCGTTTCTTCAGCATGTAACGTCTAGTTTTATGACGTTGTTAAAATTTAAAAAAAATAAGATTCATTAATTAATAAATTAATTTGCAAAATTAATCCCGGGTAGGCGCCAAGAATGGAAGTGTTCTCTATCCGAGAGAAGCGACATTCCAATTCTGAAATACTTTTAATCAAAGCAATTGTACTTTTAAAATACCATTAATAAAAACACAAATCTTCATCTATTCAAATGATATACTGATACATCGGGAAGGAAGTTATTGAAAGCAGGGTTTACAACACCTATTATTTTCTTTGAACAGAACTGAATATTAAAAGTATGTTTTGAACAATTTAGAGCATGATTCACATCTCAGAGCGTTTCCTATGGTTGAATGACGCAAGAGTGTCTATACATCGCCAGAGTTCTTTACCGTAGCAGATGAGGTGCGGATAAAACAGAGTTTCACGGACCCTGTTGATCAGCTGGGCGCAAGGTCATTGGTAACGTCCACTTGGCGAGGTAGCTCCCCGCAGGTAGTGACCTCTCCGGCAATCTCCCGGGGTGCGGCGGTGCGGATTGTTTGCTGGCCAGAAACAGAATGTTTTCTCTCCCGCTTATTCGCCCCGTTGAAAACTTGCAGGCTCCGGAGTTTTAGCAGATGCGGGAAATTTCAGTGAGTCGCAGCGTTTTGGCGGGTCGTCCACGATCTCCATTGGCGCTCCTCATGCAACTAAAAAACTTATGGTTTCTAAAAGTTCGTAACACACTGTTTGATTCGCTGGTTCCCAACAGAGGTGTACCGCAACCTGACTTTTTCTCCGAAGCATCGTTTCTCTAGTTTCAACCTTCTGCTCTACCAGGAAATCCTCCTTTCGGCACAGGCCCTATACTGTCCTTTGAATTTCATTGATTGCGTAAAGCTTTTAACTTTACGGCCTGCCATAAACCGTTCGGTCTTTCAACGCATGTATGAGTCACCTGACTCTCGCCGATGCCAAATAAACGTGGAATTCACACGCATAAATTTCCCGTCACCAAGGGACGTTACAAGCTCTTGTATCGTTTTTGGCAGTGAGGGTATGTAAACAATGTCCTTAATGTGTCCATAAAGGAAGAAGTCACACGGCGTTAAATCCGGTGACTTGGGAGGCCAGGGTAAGAAAGCGAGGTCATCATCACCAACATCGCCAATCCAGCGATCCGGAAGTTCATGGTTCAGGTGTACAAACTTGGACTAGTGCTGCCACACCTCCTGGTGTACAAACTTGGATATTTCGTTGTAATTTTCATATTAATTTTCGAATAAATCGGGTTTTGAAAGTGAATGATTCTTTTGCGGTAGTCCTGTATTCCTCGATCCCTTACCTACGAAAGAAAATCCTTGCAACAACTTTCTTCCTTAAATCGAGTGCCAGTTTGTCGTCATGGTCATATATCCCTTGCCATGCACTTCTCATAATTCTTCCAACAATATATTTCCACGCCTCACCACCAATATAGGCCTTACCTTGTACACTCCCATGACTCATTCCACCCTCATCCGGTTTTCAAACGAATCATACTCCAGCTCCTTTATCATATCCGTCACTGACTGCACTCTGCAGTAATTTTCAGAGACAAATCTAGCCTCCTTCTTTGCAACCGTTTCAACTTGGCATTTGATAAGCAAAATGTGAGTCAAGTGAAGGAATTTGAAACCTTTTCCTATTCAGTTGGGCTTCTTGTGAAATGTTATGCCAAGGTACTTAAACTTCATGTTTTCAACAACCAATTCTTTTCCCACTTTATAGTCATAATCAAGATTCAGTGTTTATACCTGTGTACCTAACAAACTGACTCATATTGGCATTTATCTTCGTCCCCTTTTGAGCTGCCCAGCTAGATAACCTGCCCAGATCACGCTGCAGATGCTCACGGTCTTCTACCGTTTTGATCTTATTATATAGCATTATGCTACCAGTGAAGGACCTAACTTATCAGAGTAAACCATCAACACAATCACTCATTGAAATAACGAATGCAGTGGTTCCAATACGCTACCCTATGGCACTCCCATCTTTACGTCCACATCTTTTGATATTGAATTTCCTACTCTAACATTCGCGGCTTTCTACATTTTATAAATTCTTTTCATCCAATCCAACAGCTTTTAGGTTATATACCGCCATTTTATAGCTCACTCTGTCTAAAATCTAGCAATGATCTAATCCCACACTATCAATTTGACCTGTCTTGTCCATTTCATAAGAAATATCTTGTATACAGCCTACTAACTGAGATTAACAAGAACATGCCAATTTGAAAATCACTTACGCTCCTGACATACATTTCTGATATGATTGCATATTAATCTCACCATTTATTTACCTACCACTGATGATAAACTGATTGGGGCTGTAATTTTAGGAATTGTCACCCCTGCCAGTTCTCTGTCACACTCAATTTAAATAACGTTACAGGATAAGGTACAATATCACATCCTGCTAACTTCAAGAAATCCCGAGTGATATTATCTACACCTGCCCCTTTCAAAGATTAATGTACACGTTAAGGCTACTTGAAACGATGTTCAACGAGACTTCGGAACACACCACTTTAATAACGAAAAGCAAAATTGACGTGGCCACATAAAACTTTCGTCAGCGCCTTTATCACATCATGCGTTCAGGCAATACGGATTGTTGTTTTTTTTTATGCATTCGACTGCTCTGGGGAAAAAATAAAAAATCCACTATAAGAATGCTTTCCTGCTGGGTTCCAGTTTACCTTCTTTAAGAATATAGTTATCTACTTAAACTATGATGAATAAATACTCCACCTGACAAAACAATGTGAAGGAAACAAAATGAATCGCCAAGTGTTGAGAGGGTATGCAATGAAATTTTAGAGATTAAAAACAGTGGTAAATTTTCATAATCACCCATGATGGTCATCCGAGGTAGTGGAGAACCTCGATTCACTGCACTTCTGGTGAATGGCCTCGCACTGTGATGAATCGCTATTCACTGCACTTCTAATGAATGGCCTCGCACTGTTATGAATCGTGATTCACTGCACTTCTGATGAATGGCCTCGCACTGTGATGAATCGCGATACACTGCACTTCTGATGAATGGCCTCGCACTGTGATGAATCGTGATTCACTGCACTTCTGATGAATGGCCTCGCACTGTGATGAATCGTGATTCACTGCACTTCTGATGAATGGCCTCGCACTGTGATGAATCGCGATACACTGCACTTCTGATAAATGGCCTCGCACTGTGATGAATCGTGATTCACTGCACTTCTGATGAATGGCCTCGCACTGTGATGAATCGTGATTCACTGCACTTCTGGTGAATGGCCTCGCACTGTGATGAATCGCGATACACTGCACTTCTGATGAATGGCCTCGCACTATGATGAATCGTGATTCACTGCACTTCTGATGAATGGCCTCGCACTGTGATGAATCGTGATTCACTACACTTCTGGTGAATGGCCTCGCACGGTGATGAATCGCGATTCACTGCACTTCTGATGAATGGCCTCGCACTGTGATGAATCGCAATACACTGCACTTCTGGTGATTGGCCTCGCACTGTGATGAATCGCGGTTGTGCACTACCTCAGATGACCATCATCGGCACATACAACGGTGACCTGGGAAGAGGTCGTATTTCTCAAAGCCTTTGGAGAGACACAGCATTTTTACTCCTGGCGGCCTAATGTAAGGTGCCATTGAGTATAAATTTAGGTAATGGCTGGTGATGACTGAGGGAACTTTCATGATACAATGGTACGTCACGAATGAAACTGGTACATCTGCCTAATATCGTGTAGCGCGTAACTGTCGCAACACTACGTGGCGTGGACTCGACTAATGTCTGAAGTAGTGCTGGAGGGAATTGATACCATGCATCCTGCAGGGCTGTGATAAATCCGTAAGAGTACGAGGGGGTGGAGATCGCTTCTGAACGGTACGTTGCAAGGCATCCCAGATATGCTCAATAATTTTCATGTCTGGTGCGTTTGGCAGTCAGCGGAGTTGTTTAATCTCAGAAGAGTATTCCTAGAGCAACTGTGTAGCAATTCTGGACGTTTGGTATGTCGCATTGTCCTGCTGGGATTGCCCAAGTCCATCGGAATGTACAATGGACATAAATGGATGCAAGTTATCAGCCAGGATGCGTACGTACGTGTCACCTGTCAGAGTCGTATCTAGACGTATCAGGGGTCCCATGTCACTCCAACTGCACACACCCCACACCATTACAGAGCATCGACAAGCTTGAACAGTCCCCTGCTGACATGCAGGGTCCATGAATTGATGAGGTTGTCTCCACACCCGTACACATCTATCCACTCGATACAATTGGAAACGAGACTCGTCTGACCAGGCAACATGTCCAATATTGGTGTTGACGGGTCTTGGCGTGTCGTATAGTTTTGTGTCCTGCACTCAGCAAGGGTACACAAGTGGGCCTTCGACTCCGAAACCGCAAACCGATGATATTTCGTTGAATGGTCCGCACGCTGACACTTGTTGATGGCCCAGCATTGAAATCCGCAGCAATTTGCGGAAGAGTTGCACTTCTGTCACGCATAACGATTCTCTTCAATCGTCGTTGGTCCCGTTCATGCAGAATTTTTTTCCGGCTGCAGCGATGTCGGAGATTTGATGTTTTACCGGATTCCCAATATTCACGCTGTACTCGTGAAATGGTCGCACGGAAAAATCCCCACCTCATCACTACCTCGGAGATTCTGTGTCCCATCTCTCGTTCGCCGACGTTCAAACTCACTTAAATCGTGATAATCTGACATTGTAGCAGCAGTAACCGTTCTAGAGGCTGCGCCAGACACCTGTTGTTTTATATAGGCGTTGCCGGCCGCAGCGCCATATTCTGGGTGTTTACATAACTCTGTGTTTGCATACACGTGCTTATACCAGTTTCTTTGGCTCTTCAGTGTATTTGCTAAACTGTAAATCTGTTGGCAGGACCTGTGGAGATAATTTTTTCGGACTGTTAAATTCACATGACAGGTCGACCTATGTATTTCCGCAAGAGTGATTAGTATTCGGAGGAGAAAAAAATCACTCCCCATTTTGATGTTTGGATTGAATGCCTTCAGCCTGGAGCGAAAGAGAGCAAACATCACCTGTGTGGAACAGGCACTTTTGATAGGATAATACTGAAATCTCCAAATCATATTCGTACGCAGCACCGAACACTACAATGGGAAAGGAAACACCACGCAAAAAACAATATACACGCAGTCAGTAGAATTTAATACTACTTAAACTGAACGTTGTGTGCGCCTTGGACGGTTCTTACCGTGGATAATGGTGATAACAAAGGAATGTTATAAATACGCTGCAAAAAAATATATAATTAACTGAACCACTTCAGGGTATACTAAGATATACTTTTGCTAAGGAAAATGTAAAATCAATGATAAAATTATTGTTGATGGCATTGCATTGACTTTTTACGACACTGTTTACTCAAACAATAAATGCTGCAAACTAGGGAATGGTAACACCGTCTCATGTGTGATGATAGCTAATCCCAGAATGATGCCAAAGCAGTGATATTATCCTTGTAACGTAGGTTAACAGGTGTGAGGAAGCAACTAGGACACATGAACGCTATAAAAAAAGCCGTCTTCCCCCGGATTAAGGCATTTTCGTTAATGTAAACAAATGATATTTTAATATTTCAGTTACTTTCAGGTTCTCACAGAAGAAACTAATTTTCTATCTCTTGTGCTAATAATAAGCTCGAAAATTAGAGAGTATAGAGAGACAGAAGATCATGACAGCTGATAGTACGTGGATGCTGGCTCACCCACATGAGAGACATGATGGGCAATTGCCAAAATTAAAGCAAGAATCCCGGTATCTGGATTAAACATGAGAGTCGACAGTAAAAGGAAGTTGCACGTATACTCTGTTGTAGAAACAGCTCTCACAATTACTATAGACAGAGTGGAGGAGGAAGATTGCTTTGTTTACTTTAACAATGTAATTAGTGAACGATGAGGGTAAGGGGCTTTGTCGAAAACAGAATCAATCGAAGAGGAGGCTGAGGCTCTTGTTAGATGGTTAGTGGTTTAATTAATATGATAAATAACCAGTCCACCATACAGTTTGTAGCAAGACGTTATTACGTCTACTACAATTTTAATAGTTAACATTTTATATTTTACATTTTTCTTAATTAATTTTTTCATATATATAATCAGATCTGTAAATTGATTTAATTCTTTAATCTCGGGGCCAGCCAAAGACTATATGTGGTGTAATGAATGCCAAGTTATTCAGGGAGTGTACGGAAAATAAGCGAAGGTTGATTTCTGGCAAGGAGCGGACAGCTGAGACTCCGTATCCTGGGGCGGAAACGGTCCCGTTACCAAGCTCGCCAAGTTGTCGCCTACAGGCCAGCGGACGTTGCTCCTGACGCTGGGGGTGGCAATGGAGAAGGTCGGGGAGTTTTCTCCCGCCACGCCATGAGACGCGTGAGCGCGAATCCACGTATCTGAATGCGCGAGGTGGAACACGTGATTTCAAGAAGCCCATTTCCTCCAATGAGAAGTGGTATTCGGGTTTTTTGATGTGTTTCTTTCTGTCCACATGTGACTACGGAGAGGAAGAAGGGACACTCTTTCTCCGACAGTGGAGAGGAACGGTTATGTTTTTGGAGAGGACGAGGACGGTTCGACAGAGCTGATGTCGTCTTATAAGATCGTAGACGTGTGATCATGGAGTGACGGCAGACCGCCATGTCACGCAGATAGGCTGTGACACAACTTGCAGAGTCGCTGTCAGCAAATTGGCAAAGTACTCCGCCAGGCATGACGAGTTCACGAGACTGTTGAATTCCGTAAGCGTCCTGAGATTACGAGACTTGCTCTTTTACAAAACCCTGAGTTAGCTGGCAAAGATTTGTGAAACGTGATAGCACGAATTTTATTGTGACTATTAAACTATTAAAGGCGCCCGAGAATCAATGTTATAAATATCTAATGTTACAACTGTTAACGTTGTTCATTTTCAATATCATTTGTTAATTTTGATATTTAAATTTGCAGTAGGAGATTTATGACTTACATTAAAAATAAATTCAAATATTGTTTGCTTGAAATAATGGCGTATTGTAACATCTAGGCTTGTTGTTTGCTTGTTTGAGTGATGTTAACGGTAAATGTAAAGTGACCTAGCGGTGTAGAAGCAATAGCAATTAAAAAAAATCAATGTCAGTTCTTTTAAGACCTGACCGATGTTGGAAGATTCTTGCCAATCAAAGAGTTTTAATTTTGATAAATAATTTTTAATAAAAATTAATAAAACCCCCGTTTTGAACCACCCCACCTACTACAAGTTCAATTTAAACTTGTTTTTATTTTAATCAACACGACGTTGAAGATATAGGTTACATGCATACATACAATCCAGCTATTGCAGACAACACTTTTTCCACAGACAATCCATTCCATGGCCGTCGTAAATTGAGTCTGTAAAAACTGTCTCTCCGTCTCAGATGTTCGCTTTATATAAGCTCCATCGAAATTTCTAGAACGCTACAAAAGCTTCCGACAGATATTTCTCGAACATTAACAATACTTAAACAATTGAAACATATTAAAAACAATAAGAATTAATACATAATCATTTAAAATCATTACAGAATTGTCCGAAATAGAAATTAAAGATACTTAAACAAAAAAATTATCCACAGAAATCATTTTAAACTGTAGAAAATTGTCATTTAGACATTGTAACTTACCTTAATACCTACAATTCTGTCCTTCGACATATTAAATGGCCTCTAAATAATTTCTTTCATAAAACAAAGTCTATATTGTACATTGATTTCCAGGAAATTGCAAAACATACAAGATCATATTCAACCAAACTCTAGTTACTACTAATGCTTCATAAAATACAATTCCATTTAAGTTTAGGTTTGAGGGCTGCTACACTCTGTTCAACATTATTAAAACAATATAAACCATAAAATATAGATTGGGACTACTTACCCCGGATACTAAACATAAGACAGCTATAAGATTGATTTAAAAACTGTGTCAATTGATAATTAGCGCCCACGCTCGTCAAAATCGCAAAGAAGAAATGTGGATAAGCAGTACACAAGTTTCGGAGCAGTAGAAAATGAAGTTTTGCATTGGAATTGTAAAGAAATTGGAACTCCGGATAGACCGAAGACTATTGAAAATTCTGTGTCGTAGCAGAAGCCATGTACAGTAGAATTGGAAGAAAGTACGATACTTGGTGACAGACAAGGAAACATCGTTGCCCTATGTAACAAATGAAGCCTGTGAATTACTTACAAGGGAAACCTTTGACCTGGAACGCTCAGGACCTCACTAAATCATTTTTAGAATAACAAGCAATCATAAACAAAGCAGTGGTTTGTGTCATTTCCACACAGAACTCCGGAGTCTAGAACTCCACGAACATGTAACAATTGAAAAGAGCCTATTGTTGTGTGATTCCTGGTCAGGTTTGACAGATCGTACCCTTGCAGATGCAACTTTTCCAAACAAAGTTGTTATACTGAAGATATTACCACCGAAAACAACAAAATATTGCCAACCCCTTGATTTTTACTTCTTTCGGAAATATAAGCTCTATATAACAAGTATTACTGATTTTGTAAGACTACAACGTGCCAAACCACAAGTGGAGATACATTATCATTATTTCATCATGAAACTTCACTCTGTGATTTACAGTAAATTTGCTGCACCTATAATACAATCCTATGTTGCAATATGCTTTGCGAATGGCAGGTTATGACATTGACATTGACATATTTGCAATTGTAATTAGTGTGGCTTTTGATATTGGACTGCGTGAATGCGAAAGTGATTTAGATTATGATGACGTGGCTTTAGTGAGGTGCGCAAATTGTTCTCTTCCACTTTGTTTTAACCACTTCATCGAAACCCCGCATCTGCACTTTGAGGACTAATATAAGCACTATCAGGTGTGTGGTACTGCTGTATATGCCTGTTTTGCTCTATATATAAGTACTTTAAGCCGAGAGCTTTTGGCACCGTTGTTTGAAAATGTAATGATACACTGACGTCATTGTGTTACTCATAATTTCCTTCACATGGTATTGATATCTTGTTACTTTGTTTCTCTCTATGCAGCTAATATGCCGATAGCACAGGGGGTTTTCATTAAACATTTGGAGCATGGATCTATCCTTTCAAAGTCGCTTAAGGGTTCAGTTTCACGTAATGCATAAACAGAAGGCTCGGTCGTAACACATTACCATTTTTAGTTCAGCATCTGAAGTCTGCGATGTTCGGAGATGACCCACAGTATATGAGAGTTTTCTCAGAAGGGGGCTACAGGCATGTCGGTTCTGGTAATGTGCGTCTTCGCATTACTTACTGACTGTGTCGACGTGCGAGATCTGCTCCAGCAGTCGCCTCGCTGTGCAAGCCGGCAGCGGCAGAATCTCTGACTGCAGCAGTTAGCGAGAAAAGCCAACTTTCGGAGTCCGCAACAGGATGAATCTCGTCACTCTTCCATCGCCGAGGAAACCTTTGGCTCCTCCCTTGCAGTCTTGAAAATCACATTTAACAGAAAATTCCCCGCATTTTAGTTACAGGCAGCGCGTTGATTTGGTCTCAGTTTGGCCAGCTGATGTCACGTGATACCGTCTATACATTATTCGCCCCGCGTGTATATTACAGACGCCGGAAATATTCGTCCGCCATCGCGGGGTGAGAGCGTATTCGGGTGGCGGGTTTTCACACCAGCTTAGCGGCCACTAGTTGACTGCCCACCCCAAGATGAGAGGAAGTGCTCCTGTAAAACCCTTTATCCCCGACACCCTGTCACCGTGGCTAATGCTTGTACCGGCGAATGGCTCTCGGGAATGCAACGATTCTCTATTCGTTGCTTTATAAGATATACTGAATGTTCACTTTTGGCATTACAGTCCTCACATGGAATCTTGCGTACTTTGTGACATTACTAAAAACTATTTAGGTGGTCGCCCAAGATTTATGAAAACTGATATAACAATATGATTTATATAATAAACATGTAGAATATGGCGAAAAGCGTTACATTATAGGAACCCTGATACCCTCTGTAAAGGTAAGCGCACACTAGCGCGGGCCGCGTCGCATCGCATTGAGCGAAAATGCTGAGACGCACATCTGGATGCAGCAAGTCCCATTTCTCTTATTGTCGCCGCCATCGGCTCTCGACGATTACTTCAGCAGCTCCTGCAATGCAAATGGACGCTTTGCACAAACAGCTTTTTCTTGAGATATTCATTGAAGAAAATTAAGCGTAAAAGGCGATGGTTTTAATTTAAAATGGAATTTCTCGCATTGCTTA
The DNA here is from genome assembly GCA_031002005.1 of Vandiemenella viatica. Lineage (NCBI taxonomy): Eukaryota > Metazoa > Arthropoda > Insecta > Orthoptera > Morabidae > Vandiemenella > Vandiemenella viatica. The sequence continues at coordinate 7,235,231 of CM061914.1, forward strand.
GGAACATTAAAAAGCAAGCATGTTATAACAGAAGTTCTTTCGAATTGCAGTTCTCTTTATTTAATGTTTTTCTTAGTGTTACTAGCTCTTGTAGTTGCTGAATGCCGTTTTGTTATTACTGCTGTCGGAAATTAGGAAAAAATTAAAATGGCAAGACGTTTAGCCACAGCAAGTTTGGTGATGCATTGGCTATAGAAAAACTGAATTGGCACAACGACAACTTCATCCAGGGAACTGAGTTAAAATGCAGTACAGAATGAAATAGTTACAGGCTAAGTAAACTTGGAGGGTGAGCGAGAAACGCTTTAGTCTTATAGGCAGAAGGTTTGGAATGTGTGAGAGGAGAACGCCGATGTTACCTAATAAATAAAATGCTGGATTCGTAATATTCTGATTAACAAAATATGAACTGGGTTGCCAGAGACAAGAACAATACTGACAGCAGAGAACATTCAACATTTGACTTACACAGGTTGTTAAGCTATACCAGAAATCATTAAGATTTGGAATAATTTTACAAAATATTTTGTAACAAAAGATGGCTCGGTTAGTTGGCAATACGAATCATTACAAGCGGGATTCAAAGAAAGTGATAAAAAATTATGTTATACATGTAAATTAAACAAAAAATAAATTACGAAGCATGACATAATACCCAGTTGTTTTAACTAGCTTCCTATTTCCTCCTATATTTATTTTTCTTTTGATATTGTATTTTACGTCTTGTAAGTCATAAAACTATTTGAATGTCATTACTAATGAGACACCGAGCGTGGTGGTGTAACGGTTAGCGTTCTGGCCTCGCATTCGGGAGGACGCCGGCTCGACTCCCCGTACGGGCATCCAGAGTTAGGTTCTCCATGGTTTCCCAAATCACTCCAGGCAAATGCCGGGATGCTTCCTTCAAAAGGGCATGGCCGAATTCCTTCCCATTCCTTGCGCCCCCCCCCCCCCCCCCATCCTTTCCCGTCTCTAAAATCCTCGCTGTTAAGAGACGTTAAGCAGTTAAAAAATAATAATAATGAGATGAGGTGCTTTTTATCCATTACTCTTGAATCAATTAGGTGAAAATATGAGAAAAAGTAAGTCAGAGAAATTTTTATAATTTTTCGTAGTTATTAACGTAATTAAGTTTTCAAATTGTAATTACTAATTTTTTCAAACATCATCCATCTTCTTGCGTGGAAATTTACAGTAAATTTTATTGAAGTAATGGAGTTAATTCATAGAAACTAAAAAAAGTTACCAAATTCAGTCAGTCCTGTCGAAAGTCCTATAGTGGCTACTGAGCGCATCAGGGCGCACAGGCGGGACAATACGCAGACCTGGCGAAGCGATGCGAGAATGCGGCTTGACGCGGCCCGCCTGTGGTGTGCGTTACCCCTATGGAGGAAGGAAATATATGGACATCAAATCTGTGAAGCAGGCTCTAAACTCTAGCGCATGCGCAGTGGTGGCAGCGACGATATTGCGAACCCAAACAAAAGGCGATGTTCACAATGTGTTTGATGCTATAATTATTTCATTTTGTAATGTGTATAAGTGTTTTATAATGCCATCTTGTGTTGCATACGGTTGCTCAAATAGGCAAGAGAGGAAAGAATCTGGAATATTATTTCATAAGTAAGTTGAATTCTAACTATCGTTGTTGAAGTGGGCGGTAGAAATTACAAACTTCGATGACTGTCTATAAATATTTAGTCATAGCTCTCAATGGGATGACTTTGTTCTCAAATTTTGGTTGGTGTAGTGTAGAAAATCGGCATACCATGGTATTTTGCACATAATAGACTAGCATTACTTTTTAAGGAGTGTTGAAAATGAGATTTAAATGGGTGTGTCCAGGCCACATATCAACCCAATCCCAGTATATCCCGAAAACTAAGCAAGATCTCGAAAAATTTTATTCTTTATTTTCTATTTGTCTCGTCGTGTTACATAAGAATCGATCATTAAATTTGACTTTTGCGAAATTTTTCTTCTGCATTTCAATTGAAGATACTTTACTTTTGATACAGTATATCTCGACAACTAGGCGAGATATCGAAAAATTTTATTCTTTATTTTTTATTTGTCTCATCTTTTTAAATAAGAATACGTCATCAAATTTGACGTTGATCAATTTTTTCTTCTGAAATTCAACCAAAAACGTTTCACGTTTGAGACAGAATATCTCTAAAACTAAGCATGATATCAAAAACTTTTATTCTTTATTTTTTATTTGTCTCATCGAGTTACATAATAATCCATCAGCAGATTGCGGTGTTACGTTCATCCTAGAGTCCCCTTGAGGTTTATGTACATATGCCCCGTGTCTGTATGGGATCGGCCTAGCCCCCCACTCCTCCTCCGCCCGGCTTCACTTCAATGCGTGGTGAAGGTCTCTTGCGTCGTCTCCATATATTTCCTTCCTCCATGGTTACCCCATTAGAATCCGTGTAAGCGATAGCTGACGCATTTCTGCGATGCGACGCGGCGCGGCCCGCCCTAGTGTGCGCTTACCTTAAGGCTACGCATATCAAAAGCGTAGCCGGAAGCCTTCGTTGCGCCGGGGATGGCGACAATTTGGTGCAGGATATTGCATGCGTTGGCAACCCTGCCGGAGGCGTAGCTTGCGGCCGTGGGCGGCGGACATCAAAGAGAAATGGTGGCCGCGCGTTTCATTACCAACTTTGCGGTCGGAACATCCTGGCGTGACTGGATCGTGTTCGTAGGCATTCATTCGGATGGTGAGGGGATGAATCACATTTAGAATGGAATTCAAACGAGGTTATTCACGTAAAACATAAAAATATTTTTTATTTGTTTTTACTTATGGCTTTACGCCTCGTCGACTTCGAGGTCACTAGAGGCGGGATGGGATTGGCGACAAGGAACGGCAAGGAATTCGGCCATGGCCTTTTGAAGGAAGCATCCCGGAATTCGTCTGGAATGATTTGGGGAAACCATGTGAAACACAAATCTGGATGCTCGGATGGGGATTCAAATGGGCGTCCTCCTGAATGCTAATGACAAGGTCACTTAGGGTCTTAATTCATTACATTGTTGATTTTCAGCTGAAACCACACAAGGCTTAGCGACACGGCCACACTTCCAACTCCCGTCAGGAATGACCCGGCTTCCGTTAAAGTGACCCGACATTTGACATATTTGAGATGGCAAACCGCTTGGAGTCGGCCTCGGTAGCGTAGGGGCTAGCGTGCTAGCTCCGCGTACCGAAGGTCGCCGGTTCGAATCCGGCCGCGGGCATGGATGTTAAGTGTTGTGTGTCTGTGTGAATGTCCTGTCCGTCCTGTGGTGTCTATTACTTAGGAATCATAAAAAAACTGGAGAAATCAATTCACATGAAGAAATGTCGTAAACATATTGGGTTGGCTGAATGGCACAGTCGCCAAAAGCCATAATAATAATAATAAAAAAAAAAAAAAAAAAAAACCATAACTGCTTGGCACGGTTTTGCCGTACTGCACGGGCCACCACACACATTCACACTATGCCGTAGGCTGGGTCATTATGCAATGCACAGAGTAGTATGGACGTGGTTTAAAGTCGACACATAATATGATAAACATGACTGAAGAAGTCTGTTATTGTTAAAATTCATCGTATCTGTAGTTTTGATGTTGGTTAACGAGATTATGTTATTTGTGTTTCTTAAAATGGTATCTCAGCACGATTCTCGCTCACCGATTTTTGTACAATAACTTGAAAAGTTCACGAAAATTGATAATTCTACCTCCCTACAAACAAATATAAGTTTAGTTTGACATGGGTGAATTCCTTGTTCAGTAAGTGAAGACCAAAACACGATGTGGCATATCGTATAGAAAATGATGCAGAAATTCTCCAATTTTTCAGACATCCCTCAGACATGTCCAACACTAATGGTGCATCGTCCCTTCGGGGCAGATTCTATTTAAGAACTCGCCTATTCTTAATGTTATTGTTCAGTTTTTTTTTCCTCCTTGCAGGTAATAGATACATTATGTATTATGTTTAGAACGAAATACACCTGCGATAAGACTGAGAGACGATAGACATTGTAGCAACCAATTCAAGAATCGGAAGAAGAATAAAAAAAATGTTCACGTCACGGGCTCTTTAAGAATGTTTCTAGTAACAAAGACACTCATATTGGTTTTCATTCGCCACGACATCGTTGGTGCACACGTGACAACTGTGTCGTATGGCTTGCTCTAGTGGGGCCTCATGGGGTGTTGATGTGTCGTTCTTTCCTAACATGTTCCATATTTCCATTTCTACACAGTCTTATAATTAGCATAGGGCAACATTGTATCTACAATCGTTTATTTTAAAATCAGTCCTATACGCAGTCGAAGGCATTCTTGGCCGACGTCAATAGTTTCTATCCCACACTGGGAACGCATTTAATAGGCGGACGCTTTCACAGGCAGCTGCACGCTGGGTCGTATTTCCGCACCATATTAAAAATAACACCAACCCCAATCTACTGCGATAGCTTCCGGAGAGCTTCTTTATCATTCGCACTGGTGACAAAAGTGTTCGAGGTGGTTGGCTCCGAAATTGCTTAATATGTTTCATAGATACTTGCAGCCACCCCGTTGGCTCAGTTAGTTGTAGCACCGTGGTGACGTCCGGCGTTGAAACGGAGTTAGATGGTTCCAGTCTCGGCACTCTGGTGCACAATACCTAATCAGCATATAGTGCACCAGAGTCCTGGGATAAATCCCGAACCTCTCTTCAGTGGGTATGGAGTAAGAGCGTAGGTCACAGTATTGATGGGGACGTTTAGCTTGGCGTCTCCAGGTGTCTTTCAGAAGAGTAGGCCTGAGTGTGTTGGCACGGGGTTTCACCCTGTCCTTCTTTCACCTCTCACCCACAACACAAACAACTCTCTACTCTACGCTGAGCCCACACACTATCGGAGTCGTCCACACTTACAGCAACACTTGTGAACACTGTAACATTGGGGAAAGCAAAGTGAAACCAGCACAGTTAATCTTCCTCCCCGCCCTCCCGTCCTCCACTCTCCTACCTTTTTATTTATTTATTTAATGGCATTTGGCAACGGAGGCCATACAGCCAGCTCAATGTAATTATTATACCTTTCAGTGTATCAGTCGTCATCCAGTATATATATTGCATTTCTCGAATGTATGGAATCCACAGGACGGACAGGACATCCATGCCCCGCGGCCGGATTCGAACCGGCGCGGCGGCCTTCGATACGCGGAGCTAGCACTCTAGCCCCTACGCTACCGAGGCCGGCACACTCCCCTATCGTAACCTTGTTCACCGGGAACACGTTCAAGAAGAAGAAGAGATTTACTAAATTACTGCAGGCTCTTTAACATCGAAAAACCCTGTAGTAAACCAAACAGTAACAAAGTCCAAATTCGGCCAAGGCGCATTACCGATTGTTGCTACAGTTTTTAGAAGATTCTCCACAACCATTTGAGTGACTTCCAAGTTTGCTTAAGGTTTGCATACTGTAACACTCGCTTTAATCAGTACCGGGTTAGCCACGTAGTAGGAGTTAACAAATGCTACGGGTGTCGCGCCTTCTAGGTGGCCCGCGCCTACTTAGGGGGCCCTACGCCATCTAGGGGGCTCCGCCACGCCTTGAATTCTCTGGAGGCTCCTTTATTTTAACTCTACTACTGCCCCAGATGGCGAAAATCATGCGCCCCTTCTTCACATTCGCTACGGGCCCCGCGCTGTTTTAATCCGGCCCTGGCTTTACTCTCCCACTAATACTTGCTACGTCACAAAAGAACAACGAAAAAAGGTTAATCACGTGGGTGTGAACACGTATCACAACTTCACAAAGCCTCAACTACTGTTAATTTCCTACGGCTAGCTTCGAAGATACTGGTGACCATCAGAGTTAATACAGTGTGGCTGGGTGAAAACGGTGATTACTCCTCCATAACAACTTCCAGCTGAAAATGAAATGGAGTATTCTCGCAGTAAATAAGTTTAGTATACAAAAAGGACAAAAGATGATGGTACCAAAACTGCGACGACTTGGCTATCTGAACCACGATAACGGGGTGAACACCTGTGTCTCCCTCAAGTATTTACGTTTCCAGCAGCAACTGAAACCTTCGCAGAAAGTTAATTTTACGTAAGATGAACGCGAAGTGAGGCACGGATACGAGGGTGGGGATCATCCACATCACGGAGAGTTGATGGGTTCCACGGGAGACTGAGGAATTAGCACTGTGCGAGCGGTGCATCTGAGCTGGTCCGAGTCCCTCAGCTGACGCGATTGCGGTCGGAGTAAGTCACGTGGACGGTGCGGACATCAAACAGAATACCGCACGGCGTTTCATTAGACCGAGGGATCAGAGGACCTCACAAGCATTTCCCTACAACTTTTACTTCTTACGCTACGGAAGTGACGAATCAACACCCGTGTAGGTAAGCTTTACTTCTGGTACAAAGAATGCTCACTCCACAGTGTAGAATATTATTGTTGACAGTTGGGTGTCAAACAATGTGTAAATGTCAACAAAATCTTTGTAAAATCCGAGATTTTATTGATGTGGAAATAACCAAATCTTTCCGTGAGACCGAGCATGGTGGTGTAACGGATAGCGTTCTGCCCTCGCATCTGGGAAGACGGCGGTTCGAATCCCCGTCCGGGCATCCAAATTTGGGTTTTCCATGGTTTCACAAATCACTCCAGGCAAATGCCGGGATGCTTCCTTAAAAAAGCCATGGCCGCATTCCTTCCCATTCATTGCCCCCAACCCTTCCCGTCTCTAAAGACTTCGCTGTTAAGAGACGTAAAGCAGTTAAAATAAAAAAAACTTTCCGTGAGTATTACACCGAATTTTTTGTTTTATAAGCATAACGCTATCATCAGACAATCGCGAACTGGCTGTATATAAAAAAAAATTGCTAAGTAGCTGGCAGATTATAAAAACAACCGGACCACCCACCATTAATTGAAGAGAACCGCACAAGGAGTAGGATTGAAAACATTGTTGTTTGCTGTTTGATCGCGAAGACTCCTACGTTAAGAAAAGTTAACAACCGATCGTGGAGGGTGACCCATTAAATACAGTGATTTACTCTTAACGGCTGAGTTCTCAATTCGCCGTGTATTGTCCTTTCATAAGGGAACCAACATTTTAATTTGTAATCCGAACCAAAGAGAGATAACGGTGTAATATCTAATGTACACAAAACAAATTTTGCTAGACTTGAAGATTGGTGTTAAGTGTTCGTATAAGGATCCGGTCTGAATTGGGATTCAACTTAGAGCAGAACACTCTATCTAGTCGTCAATTGCTGGGCAATATAAGTATATCGTTGCTTAGTCTGTTGAGGCGCCGCACCCTGGGGTATGCGGGTCAAATGTAGCCGGGCCCACCCAGCTGATGGGGGGCCTCATCACTGGCTGTAGGGGCCCCCACTCGAAAGAAATTGTAGAGCTAAAAAAAGAAAACAATAAAAATAATAGGTCACCCATTGGGAGTTTAGGTGGTTTTCCTCAGCCATCAAGACGAAATCCTGGATAGTCCCCAATCTGCGCCTCCTAAACTACATATTTCACAAACTAAACATACATTTATCATGAATATAGTTACATGCGACTAATAGACAGAGAGCAACACTTTACTTCCACCATTAGTAGTTATACTGTGTTCAGTTATACTGCGTTTAGTTAAGAGAGGCGGGTCAAGGTCTCTTCTCTACCCCCACTCCACTGCCCCAGCCCATACAGGCAAAGGGGAAACAGCCGCCGCGCATGCGCAATCATCCTCACAACAGGTGTAATACAATATGTTGCATTTCCTGTGATGTTTTCTTCAGTAAAATCAAGCATTTTAACTATTTCTCATGACGGAAATGAGTAAATCGTATGTCATAGAAACTGTGTGTTTACCAGCAACAATTTCATATGTTAATAAAGATAAAATTATTTACATATCAATGAATAAAACTTATTGCTACCAGTCATTATTTTTAGTTTTAAAAGTTGCCCAAGACATTTCGAGGATTAAATCCAGTTCTTAGATGTGTTTCCCAGTGGAAGATTACTCTCGAAACAAGTCTTTTAAATTTTGAAATGAAAGTGATGTTGACTCGAAGCGATATTTTCTGTTTACAGAAATCGTTGATATAAACAATAGCCGGATTTCACACAATTGCATAATGTACGTATTAAATATAGTTGAAATGACTTACCAAGCAGGTTCTTCACAGAACATTTTCACTGTGGCTTTCACTGGAACTATCATCGGTCTCCTCAAGCAAGTTTGTTATAATTTTCTCAACACGTTCATCTCGTATTCCATCCTTCACAAAGTCTTCTTGCAGGCCTTCTGCGTTACGCACACATTTCTTCAACTCTTCTACTATCACGTGACATATGGCATCCTACAGTAATTTACTGACATCTTTCATTTTACAAGTAGAATTTTTATGAGCCACTTTTCCTCTTATTTGGGCCCATCTTAATTGGATTGTACTGGCAATGGTATGCTGGAAGCTGTAAACCTTCGTGTCCCATTTCTTAAGCCAATACATCAAGCTCATATTTACTGTAAAAACTGCTATGTTGCTTAACCAATGCAAGAAACTCTACTACAGTATGTGATGGATAAGGTTGTATGCCCTTTTATTGAAGCCATGACACAACTTCAGCTTTTCTTGAGTTAGCGGTGGGAATTTTTTCTTTGTGTTTTGAGTGGTAACTTGCCTTGTCCATTACGAGAACACACCCTTCTTCCAGACTTTTAAGCAAGTTAGCAAACCATTCTCTGAACACTTCACTACTGATTTCTTGGTGATCATCACCAAAACGTTTAGCTTGAAACACTAAACCAGCCCCTCCAAAGAATCCATGAGTTGCTGACCCAGCAAGACAAACAGTTAATCGAGAGCCTTTACGTATAGGAACCCTGATGCCACCATTGCGATTTGAGTGTCGCCAAATAAACTTCTTTGAGTGATTTTGATTTACCCACGTCTCATCAAGGTAGATGACAGGTCGAAGAGGATATTCCTTCTTGTATTTTTCTCAAAAATGAGGCCCGTGCTGGAACAATATCTGTCCTTTCCATCGGAAAACGTCTACCGTCATCACATTTTCTGAATCTGAAATCGAGTGCTTTTAATAACTTATGCAGTGTACTGAATTTTCTCTTTCAGTATCTATCTCAATTTTCTTGTAGTAGGATATTCGCCCCGATCATCTTTGCACTGTTCGTAACGATACGCCACACGGCTCTGCCGTCATTTTTTTGCAGTTCCCCAAAAAGTATATTAACTTTCTCTTCAGAGTTTTCTAGCGTCTTAAAAAATTATACACATCAAAAGTAATTGTTTTTGACTGTCGCCTAAGGTAATCTCTATCTGACGTCATTTTACTAACAGAGCTTTTTTAATGGTTCATAGGAATAAACACGACAAAACTGCGACAATCGACAATGCCTGTAGGCACCGGTTTTCTCGGAGGGGAAGGCATCTGGAGGGGGCGGTGAGGTGAGGCGCGGGGTGAGGGGCTCTCAACCTTGAAGCGCCAGTTGAGAGCGAACACAGTACAGTACGACCTGGTAGTAGGAATAAAATTCTTGGAGTCATCAAGAGCACGAGGGCGTAAAACCATAGATACAGATTAGACCATCCCAACGATGCTAAATCACATCGAAGGTAGCTGAACCCAGAAAGTTTTAAAAAGGTGAAGAAGATGATATGTATTTCTGACTTTTTTGCTATATACTTTCAACGGAATAATACAGAATCTAAACTAATATTATAAATGTTAAAGTAAGTTTGTCTTTGTCTGTTCGTTACGTTGTCGCAACTAAACAGTTTAACAGATCTTGATAAAATTTTCAAGGGTGAATAATATTAATAACATATTATGTCATGACTAGGGTTCGGATTTTTTTAAAAAGTCATATTTTTTCCCTGCCTTCTTTTTGAGCTGAAATGCTGAAATAAACACTGATTCAACGTTTCTGATTGTATTTAAATGTATTATGTATAGCATATAAATGCATATTCGGACCATCTTCCTAGTTTTGGTCATATTTCGATGATATTTATGGTCATATGGTCATATTTTAAGGAAAAATCTGTTAGTGTTTTAATAGTACCGAGAATTCACTAGATATAAATGAGAAGAAATTAAGATAATTATTCACAGAACTGTACTTCTGCTATGCAGGTTGGGGGAGGGATGGGGACTAATTTTAACTACGGTCAGAAACCACGAGCCAAGAATTAAAGTTACACATTATTGTCACTCTCTAAACGTAATATTCCCCCCGCCTTTTAATCTCGACAATGCAGCAGAGGTATCTCATTGTCGATCTGCGTCAATCAATACCTCAATGAAATATCATAAGTAATCGTAAAATCTGCAGTGGATCAGTAATTTGACCTACCGTCATGCCGAAAATAAAATTTTCCGAAAGTGCGAAATTACGTAAGGGAATTTAGAGACTATTACAGATGGAAGAGTTCTATTCTGGAAATTATTTGAAATTAAAGCGATTTCAACAAAATTTAACTTCCCAATGGTGCAGCGACTGCACGGAATCAAATTATGCTGTCTACATGAAAGCGACACTACTAGATAAAATAAATGATGTATAATTAAACATCTTCTGATGTATAGTAAATTTAAGCGTTTGGTTATATTTCGTCATTTTTAGGTCATATTTACCCATTTTTAAGGTCATATTTGCCTGCTTATTTCTCTATTTTTTTGGTCATAAAGATCCGAACCCTAATCATGACATTTTGACAACTAACCGCGCGGTGACGGGCAGACGAATAGCGTGTGTGTTAGTCTCAGTTATATCGGTGACTCAAGCTTTTTCTCTCTCACAGTCAGCTTGTGTTGATAAATTTCATATACAGAAACATCTTATTATATGTGTGTCTGTACATGAGAGTTTTCGAACAGATCATACACAAACTGCTTGCGAAAGAAACAGAGCCTTAGCTACGGGAATGTATATGGGTGTGAAGCAATCACCTGCGGATGTAGTAAGCCCTACTTCTTCTGGGGGAGGCTCTTTCATTTCTGTGGGGCTGACGCCTGCGCCCTGGACCGCCTTCGTGGCGGCGCTGACTCTTGCGCCGGTTGAGTAAGGGTGCGTTTATGTTGGAGCTGCGATAAACGATGAGAGCGACGATACTAGCGAAGCGAAGAAAAGTGAAACATTGTCGACAATGGAGGTGTTTATACTGGAGCAGCGCGCAGAGCAACGAATTGTAGCAGAGCAGCGATGAGAGCGGCGCTAATGGCTGCGAGCATTTTCTTCGCTATTATCGAGGGTGGCTGCGACCGTTTGATCGGTGAAGTTTTTAGTAGGTCCCTTTTGTGGTACAGTAAATACAAAAATCACCATAACAGATTCGTTATAGACAAATTGTAGGATGAAATGGACACTAAATATAATAAAACAAACAATTCTAAACGTTTTTAATTAGTGCGATTTCCGTAATTTAAACTCATTTTAATGTGTGAACACTACAAACTGAAGATTAAAGTAAAAAAATAAAATATTAATACAGCGAAAGAGAAATTGTACATAACTTATTGAAAAAATATTTTTCTATTAAAAGTAATTTAAATTATAAATATCAAATTAAATGCATAATATGTAGAAATTCGTATTAATTTATTTCTAATTGTAACAAAAGTAGATTTTATATAAGATCCCGGTATTTTTTGCAGATTGCTTTGGCCTTCCAATATTGGTGTCAAATTCTTAGGAATTTAAGTGTTAGTTTCTTCGAAATTCAATACCTTTTCAGTCAATAATATTATGGAGCAAAAAATGGTCTTCTTAATATTGTCAGTTACGACTACAGAAGCATCTATTGTTGTGGCTAAAATTCTCCATTTAGAATAAATTATGCCAAAGGTACATTTGAAGTTCCTCATGTTCACGATAACCTAGCATTGAGGTATCATCTACCTGCATCTAAATATTGTCCATAAGGATCTAATAAATTATTTAAAAATGGATAAGCCTCGTCGCCTATAAAAAACACGAGGTTCAGTGATTTCAGAATTTGGCAGAACGATTTGGAATATTCTGTCTTCCATCTATTAAAGATACATACAGAACTGCAGATCTAACTGTTCCACCGTCACTCTGTTTACCGTTACCTCCAGCTTCAATGTTTATAAATTTATAATTAGCATTGACAATAGGAAAAAAATCTTATAATTGTGGAACCTGAAGCCAGAGTGGGCAAGACAAGTAACTCTGAAGTATTTTCCGTCGACAGCGCCCACGCAATTCGGAAAATTAGAAATATTGTAACAATCTTCGGCTATTTTTTTACGAAATCCTGTTCCTCTGGAATCGTCATATGAAGTAGTTGAAGTATTTTTCATAATTATTTCTCTTACAACTCCTATACGAAAGAAATAAGCTAGATTTCTTCTACATGTCTGGCCGGTTGACAATTGCGCGCAATATAAAACACGATTCTACGCTATTATCGAAGCTCCAATATAAACACTGCACGAAGAAAGAAATTGAGCGCCGCTCTTGTCGCTGCGTTTATCGTCGCTCTCATCGTTTATCGCAGCTCCAACATAAACGCACCCTAAGTCATCCGCTTTTCTGTTCTGCATGGCTTCCGAAATCACGTCAGGCGAATGCGGGGATGGTTCCTATAAAAGGCCATGTCCAAACTCCTTCCCGTTCATTTTTCCCAATCCACTTGATTTTGGGTGGAGAGGCACTCTGATGCCTGTAGCACCAGTGACGCCATGAGCTAACTCGGGATATCACAAAGCTCCAATTTTTTAATACTTATTATATACTATATATGTGGATTTTCGCTGCACCAGGCTATTATTTTGTGTAAGATCCTACTTTGGTTCTCGACGTGAGACCGGTAGAATGGTGGAATGGTATGGTGATGGCTTCCCGTCATATTATCGCGGCTCCATGCTTTTTGGAACACCCTTTACGTAGCTTAGCTGAGTGGACGCGTGCGAAGTTCCTTGTAAGTGGGCCGCCTGCGAGGGCGATGTGAGTTTGGTGAGGTCAGGGCCGAGCCAGGCGACGCCCAGCCTGGTCTCGGCTGGTCGATAGCGCCTGCTCCGCTCCGCTCTGCTCGGCTCTGGTGTGACCCAGTGACCCGCCAGCCCCGGGGCCTGAGGAGTGGGCGGGGTCCGACATGCGGGGGTGGCAGGTAGGCGGCCGGGTCCACGTGCGAGCCACGGGCCGAACTAGGTGTTCCCCGCTATGAGCGATAGCTACCGTTCCGAGCGGTGGATCTACGTGTTGATATGTGTAGTACATGGTTCAACTCTGGAAATAATTTTATTTACTTGTTTATCGTACTGTATAAAAATTTCGCGGTTTTCGCAGCCGTCATAATGTTGTGAATAACTTCGCAAGTTTTACGTTGCACCCAAATACTCCTCCTTTTCCTGTCGTTTCGACCAAAGACTATAGTCTTCTTCAGCCTCCTGCTGAGTCTGTTAGAAACTGCGAAAGGCGCAAAACCATTTAGAATTGACCTGTACTGGCAGGAAACATTCAATATTTGTGGAGACTCTGTCAGACTAAGTTGGGGGTCGATTAGAAACTACGGAAACCGCAAAACCTTTTACAATTGACCTGTACTGAAAGGAAACTGTCAATATTTGTTGTCTGGCAGTGTCGACGGGAGCACTCAGCGGGGACTGACCGTCGCCACGAGAGTCTCGCAACAAAGAGAGCGGGATGGGTTGGTTTTACCTGAGCCTCCGCTTCTTGGAGACTCGAGTGGGTCCATTTGGGACTGTGGTCAACTACAGGTCATTGCGCCTGGCGAGAATACGTGCATCCATCGACTCGTACTTTCTCCAACGAAGGTTTCCGGACCGAGCCAAATATCGTAGGCCCCGAATTAAGTATCATCGAAATATGACATGCACCCAGGACGTCTAACCGCCCGCGTATCAAAATGAATATCAGAGAACATGTTACAAGGTTACGACGATGCTAATGTAAATAAACTATTAATTATTAATTCTTTCCTTTTTTTTGTTGTTGTAGACTTGTACTTGTTAGTTTGTTTCCAGTGAAGAAGGTCACCACCGTAATAGTTACAGACTTGATATAGGAATAAACTTTGTATTTTTGAAATCTAATTCCTTTTTATTTATCCTGAGATACCAATAACAATTTCTACTGTGTTAAAAATACTCGGACAACGTTCCGATTCGAAAGATCGCGAGGTTCACATTTTACGCTGGATAAATCCTTCCACAACGTTTTCTTTGCCCTTTTTCTAAACATATGAATCTAAACGAATACTCACTATGACATCTGCTATTCTTTTCCCAATCAACTCTATGCACATTTATTTTCTGAATTATACTTATATTCATTACTTTTATTTATACCCTTACTGTTATAGTTATTATTTATAAAATATTGTTCCCATCTTAATGTCTAGATCTATTTCAACAATCCTCCACTATTTCTACGTTAATGTCTTGCTATGTCACAAACACTCGAATAAAATTCTTGGATATTCTATCCAACATGTACCATCGCGTTCTGGTCTCGCATTCGGGAGGACGCAGGTTTTATTCCCCGTCCGAACATGAAGATTTGGGTTTTTCAAGGTTTCCTCAATTCACTCCATGCGAAAGACGTTAAAAGCGGGAATGATTTCAATAGTTGGAATAGGTACTTTCTACTAATATTAGAGGCCGCTGATTATGTTCTACTACGAGACGTGGATTTCAGGGAACAGAATGACATTCAAATTGTTATTCAACAACTATTTCTTATAATTGATATGATTAAAAACTTTGAGTGGTTACATTCTTGATTAATGAGAATGTTGTAAATCGTTGCATCTAATAACAAAGAAACTGAACGCTGAATGTAATAATAAACTTACTTAGTATCGTTAATTATCTAGAGCTACAGACACACATCATCAGGTATAAATCATAAATTGTTAGTAATCATTGAAGAATATACAGTGATCGGTCATTAGAGGATTGAAGCGTTTCTGTCACCACCGCCTGCTCTTTATCGTTAGAAACATCACGAAATCTAACAGTTAAAATGCATGAAAATTCTGCATTGCCTGCAGTACGTGTTTTATGAGCCTACTTTTACCTGCTTACACTATTTCACAACAAAAGTGGTAAAATATATGGTACTCATTAAGAAATTCCTACTAACAATTTGTCTTATCCTTTAACCCTGAGAGCTTAAAAACATCTGTAAGTTCTTCTCCGATGTTTTTACGCTCTGTTTTCGAGATACGGAGTTCCAGTTACATCCTCCTCCGTTTAGTGCCCCTTTTAAGGGAACATGAAACACAAATAAAACAGATCTTGGGTCTAACCTGAGACCTTTAAGTTTACTCCTTCAACATCTCCGTCGTTCACAGACGCAAACTACAATCGCATCAGGAAATTCTGCGGTAGATACATTCGTTAACCGCATAAATTGACCATAGGAAAAATTACAAAATTACAGAGTGAAATAACAGTTACATTAGAAAAATTTATTTAACTGTTAATCTCACTTGTAGGTACACAATTACTTTCTAGAAATTGTATATCCTTTAGTAAGAGTAACACACTTGCTGGTTTAGCGTGCGGTCTGATAGAATCTCAGTGATCCTCTCGAAATGTGAATTGTAGCAAAATACAATATTTCAATCTTTACCAGTTCCTCCGCGTAAGATAATGTAATAAAAACCGCTTATAATATTGCTCCGGGATACTGGCATTTATTCGATAAAACAATTTGCAGTTGTGCTTATTCCATTTCTTTATATTTGTCCAATCATTTGATGTTTCAAAGCTAAAACATTGACTGAGTTTTCCGAAACTGATCAGTTTTCAGTATTTCTCTATTGAAACCCCCTCATTTGGGCTCCGTTAAACCAGACCCTTTAAAATATTACCATTATCCAATATCACCCAAAAATATCTATTAATTTCGAGACAGTATGGTAATTTAAGTGCCATGTGCAGAAAAGAATGTAGTTTTCTCGAAATTTTACTTGCTAATCATACCATACTGTCGATCATATCGTATTTCACGTTTTCCTTCTTAGTTAGGGCTTTAAATTTCGTCAACGTTGTGGTAATTATAGTCGGCAGATGACTAGGTGCTAGGAATGGAAAGGAATTCAGCTGTGGAGTTTTGAGGGAAGCACTCCGCCAGTAATGATTACGACACACGACGGAAAAGTGAACTCTTCATGCCCGAATGAGTGATCAAATCAAGGACCTAGGCTCCAACTTTAACCATTCACACAACAGAGTAGGTCTGTATTGAAAGTTAAATTTAATTTATTTCAATTCCTTTTATGACTCTTCTAACTAAATGAAAAGAGTAGACTTGTTGTTTTAATATATCTAGAAAGAAATTCGTGGTATGTAAATTTGTAAAAACGGGATTTCATACATTTTATTTTATTTATTCCTGATATTACGTAGCCTATTACCTTGTTACCTAAAGTAGGCCCTTAGTTTCTACAGCTTTTATTCTTAACACAATTTACTTTTGTAAAAATAAATCTGGATAATTATTCTTACGCATAGTTTAAGGAAACATAGTTAATTACATTTTATATTTCAGTTTTAATGTTTCTGTATTAACATATTTATGGATAAAAAGTTTATTTTTCAAGGTTTCCATTGGTTTAACTAATTTGTTGGTTTAATTTGTTTACTTTTGTGTCTTTATTTCTCTTCTCTAGATTGTTCCTCCAGCCTGGAAAAATTTTCTGAATAATCCCAATGGTTTTAATATTATTTACTATTATATTAGTGCTCACTTTGTCAAATCTTTCCAGAAATCCAGTGTCAAAATATAAACGTATCCTCTGTATCCTTTCCCAACTGAAATATCTTACGCATAGTCTAAGGAAACATAGTTCCTTACATTTTTTTTTTCAGTTTTATTGTTTTTGTATTAAAATATTGAAAGATAAGAAGTTTATTGTTCAAGGTTTCCATTGGTTTAATTTGTTTTCTTTTTTAAGAGAAAAGATAATATTAATATGCGAGCACAAGGAGTAGTGTTTTGAAAGAGCATCTCTGGCAGTTGAATATTAATTTTCAAAAAGAAAGAATCCGGCAAGAAAACATGGCAGTATAGCGGACGAATCGTATGTCGGGATATATTGTTGTTATATTTGATGAATACTGAAAGAGAATATTAGTTTTGAGATCAAGTGTAGAACAATAAAGAGAACGTTGAACCATATATGGTGTTGGAGTATCAGTGGTGAAACGGTCAGAAATAGAGTTATTCTGTTTGTGAAACAATAGAGCAGAAAAATCTGAGAATATTTTTTTTTGTCTTGTTTTAGTTAAAATTAAATAAATAAAATGTGTTTTGGTTATTTTTTATGCTGTATTTTAGTGAAATTATTAACTACCTACTTTAGTTTGATTAGGTAAGAAATACTAATTATTTTATTTTACAGAAGTAACCACGCAGCATTTATCATACGAGAGTAAGGAATTGGTTCATTGGGTTCCGATGTGAGTATTACCACCAAAAGCAAACCCAGAGCAAAATAAAAGTCAATTCTACAAAAAAAAAGATGAATTTTAAAAGTACAATAGCCAAATACCTGAAATTCACAGAAATAATTTTGCTTAAACCCATGTAGGCGATTAAGAAACCTCAATTTTCCACGCAAAAATTCACGATTTATTTGAGCTGTGTGTCGGTAAATTCTTAACAAACTGAGTGTTGTTATTGTAAATCTTGTGTGCTACTCTTTCTTGGTGGCAACAAGACTGGCCGAACATTTTATTCACAGTTATTCTTTTTGAGACCACAAGCAAAATCGGAGAACAATTGGGAGCCAGAAGTTTTAATGATATTCGTCGTTAGTACAAGAAATAATCTCCACCGCTTTTCACGCATTGCGAAGAGTATTTCGGGCAGTGGTACACAATAATAAATCAGGTCTGATACTTCAGTTGAAACAAAGTCTGTATAACAATAAAAGCTGCATCAATTATAAAGTCTTTCTGAGAAAAAATAAATAAAGAAAACTTTTTCAGACACAATTTGCACTTTCGGCTGCCATTAAAAATTACTAAATAAAACTGTTGAACATTTATTGAAACTATTTCATCGTTAGGGATAAAGCAAATTGGGTAAGACGTCAAATATAAACTTAATGATCGCCATGTCTGATAAGCATCTTTATTCCTGCACATTGGATTAATATTTGATCATTACATTTTATTGTACACGTTTTTAAGACACAAAACGCGTCATCAACCTTATATCTAAAATAAAAATAGACAGTTGATCGTACCTCTAAACTTTGTCTTTGAGGGAATATTTACTGACGTAACTGAAACATCTGTTTCTCCATTAAGCTCAATAATTTACGAATGTTATTCCTGCAAGAAGATCGAAAGGATTTTGCAAAGACATGAAGTGATATCATGGCTAATGTACCTCACATTCTTAAATACGAGGAACACCTTTGTTAAAATCTAATACTATTCAGAAATTTAGCAAAGCGATTTTTGGCAGACTGCCAGTCTGTGGCGAGCTATAATAGTTATTCATTTTAACATTTAATTTTGGTTCCTATGTTCCTACACGCATCATAAATAGCTGTTAACATATCGTATCTGTACATAAAATTTATTTTTTACAAAAATTAAATACTTTATACGTTACCAAATAATACGCAAGCAAAAACTATAAATTTATGAATTTTTGTATGTTTGAAAACGCGTCAAACGAAATCAAAGTACAGATGTCAACTAAACTAACATAGAAAGATACCTTTTCAGTGCGAAGCATTTTATACCTGTGCTTTACAGGGTTAGTACCGTATACAGAATTTTTGTTAGCTTGTGTAATCATCACGCAAATTTAACTTGCGAATTGAAACCAAACTTACTGATCTTATGTTGTGTGTTGATATACTGGTTGCTTCCTATCGGTAGTATAGTGATAATCTATACATAAATACTTAGTTCATATAGTAAACCTCTTTTACTTTCATAAGAAACAAAATATTTTCCCTCCTTCAGCAGAAGACCGCATTTACATTACATATTGGAACCGTACATACTCTAGCACATTGCCATTGTGACACAGTTAAGATTCTGTTCATATAAAACGCATGTTTTTGGTCATGTCACGCCATGACGTCACACTATTACGTCGAACTAAGACGTCACACATTTCGCCTCCGCTGCGCAACAAACAACGATTGGATATGTTGGAGGTTATGCGCTTTATTCAATAACAGTTCTATTTAGTTATGCATCTGCGAATAAATTAACTGTCAGAACACCGAAAGAAAAATGCGTATTTAATTGAAATCGACATATTGATTATTAGTTGCTTTTTTTTAAATTGAAATTCGTTCGTTGTAGATTCTTCTTATACACTCTGGACAGTGACGCCGTTGTTATAGTAAGCTAACAAATATCTACATTACATCATTTCCAAGATGATGAAAGTTATTTGATGAAAATTTTACTTAGTCAGCGAAGGAACGTATTGCTAAAATACTGCATTCAACACTTCATTTTTGACGAGTTTACAAGATATTTTTATCCAATGCAGATATTTTAAGTAACTGTTATAATGTACTGGAAGGAAGAACTTGCCGAAACTCTGAAATAAAGGTATGTATTGCTTTTAAATTAATATATTAATTATTATTTGCTTTTAAAACTGATGTCACTATATCAGATACATGCAAATATTTCCAGTAGGTCAAATTTAGATCGCAATACAATGAATGTAATCGATCGCGGGTAATAGCATCTATGAGGTTTGAACAACAATGTTAGTAGAAGTTGTGGCTATATGTACAAATTACAAAATAAGATTATGAGCTTTGCATAACAATAATTCTATTTATTTAGGCAACCAGGGCGCTAATGACCCCGACGTCGACGCACCCTAAAACACCATCTCCAACACCACCACCACCACCACCATCACCACCACCACCACCACCAACAACAACAACAACAACAACAAAAATTTAGGCAACCGCAGAGAAATGAATTGTCAGAACACTCTGGTAACCCGACATTTCTGACGGTCTGTGAGGCTAGTTTTATATAATAGTTTGCATTCATACTACTAGGTTCTCGCAATGTTCACCCACAACACTCGCCAGTGTGGCTCTGTGCCCTGAGGTGTCACACACTGGATGGGGGAGTACAACCCGACCGGGCATGACCACGGCCGCCCACGTATCGCCCGTCATGACTATGGTCTTCAGGCATTCACCTTAGATATTAAGGGAATGCCGGCACTGTCCCAAATCTCAACTTAATAAAACTACACATTTCACAAACAAAATTACACTTATCAGGCACAGTTACAGATTACGTAAATGTATGTCAACACTTCACTTACCACATGAACACCTAGTACGACATGACAGCGAGGACATGCGATCGTAAAACCAAAACATCAAATTTGACAACGCCAACGATGAATAAAAACTAATCAAAGGTATCCCATCTCAAAATGTAAATATCACAGCATTACATTTAGTAACAAGCTTAACTGGACAGGACACATTGGGCAGAGAGTAGGAACAGGTTTCAAAGTTCTACACTTGTTGGAGAGACTGATGAGGGGATGTACGAGGAAAGTAAAGGAATTGGGTTACGAAACTTTGGTCAGACCATTGCTTGAATATACTAGTGTAATGTGGGACCCACATTTTGAGTATCAAATACAGGAGTTGGAAAGGGGGCAAAGGAGGGTTGCTAGATTTTTTACTGGAAATTATCGCAGAAAGCAATCAGTAACAGATATGATAAAACAGCTGGAATGGGATTCATTGGAAGACAGGAGGAAGGTGAAGAGGGTCAGGGCAGTGTACAAGGCGTGTATTGGTGGTGAGACATGGAAAGATAATGGTGTGACAATGAAAATAAATGTATGGAAGGGAAAAGATGAACATGACCACAAACTGACACTCGATTTCAGGCACGGGTGTAGGAAGATTCTCTTTTTTTAATTAAGAGTGTCAGGGATTGGAATAAGTTACCAAGAGGATGAATAATTTACCAAAAACTTTGAAAGAATTTAAAGTTGAAATTTGTTGAGGGCAAATGTAGGTGGGTGTAAGAAAGGGGGAAGATGGGTGTGTAGGGAAATTGTCATCGGAGCGTGCGCTCCATTGCAATTAAATTAAATTAAATGTTGGGAAAAGATGGTGAAGAAGAAGAAGAAGAAAGTTCATCGACAACCAGTCGCGATGGCAGAGGCTTCTTGATGCGGGTGTCAACCTCTCTACCGAGCGTGGTGGTGTAACGGATAGCGTTCTGGCCTCGCATTCGGGAGGACGGCGGTTCGAATCCCCGTCCGGGCATCCAGATTTGGGTTTTCCATGGTTTCCCCAAATCACTCCAGGTGAATGCCGGGATGATTCCTTCAAAAGGCCATGGCCGAATTCCTTCCCATTCCTTGCCCCCATCCTTTCCCGTCTCTAAAGACCACGTTGTTAAAAAGGGACGTTAAACTGTTACAAATAAAAAAAAATAATAATAAAATGTAACCTCTCCACGTTCTGTTTCTCCCACGCCAGATGCACGCAGTTCTCTGCTGAGTTAGACAATGTGATGGTTCACGCGTTCCACTTCAGTAATATTGTTCACATTGAAGTTTCTTGAATAATACTGAACTGTGCCTGCCGGTCAACCACGACCATGACATCTTCCGATGCAGTGGCCGTTTCAGACAGTGGTCGAAACAAATGAAGCACACAGATGTGTGATTTACGTGCAGCTCAAATTTACGGAGAAACGAAGGTGTAACCTTCATCCTGACCAAACTTTACGGGATAAAATTAATCAAAGGTTCCCGCGGGAAATGAATCCTTCTTCTTACTTTTGTGTACAACTATGAAGTACTAGTGTGTAATAATAATTTAACTTTCTTTTTGAAATTCTTACTGTTCGGGTACCAGAAATGAAAGATCTCTAGCTAGGTAACAAACTGCATTTAATCTACATGTTACAAGATGGTACGTCAGACAAACAAATAAATGATTATACACATATATTTATCTCAATATCACTTCCAGAATTATTTACACCTTAATACAATATTACAGAATTTTCATTCATTCTGTAGTATAAAATCATTTTCGCCTCGAAATCGTATGAAATCAAATATGATTAAGCCGGCTAGCTAATCACGCAACACCAAAGCACTGATTGCATTTGAATTGTTAAGCAGAGCAATGAAATTATCTTTAAGGGTGTGTTACGGTTTCCGTATTCCTCATTGTTGGTGATAATTCGTTGAACAGAATGATGTGATTTACCGTTTCTTGTAGAATGCAGGAAGCGACCTCAGCTGCATCAGGTAATTGACTCGAGATGCTTATCTCATCCCCTTCGTGTCTTCTCGCCAAGACAGGTGGGCAAATGGATACAGTAAATGCATGTATCGTTATTAAGCACAGGTAGAACCAAGCTTAACCCATCAGCTGCTCGTTAGTCTGATTCATGCTGCATGCAAGCAACAGAAAAAAAACATTTAGCATTTCTACTGGGCAGTCAGTAGAAAATACGTCTAGCACGTTTAGTGCTCCAGAACAGAATGAATGTTTTCTGAGCTTGTCTTAGGCCGGCATTACACTGTAAAAGATCTTTGTCCTAGATCTTTTATAAAACATTTTATCATATTTACTTTATCAAAGATATTTTATGATATTTTTTCAGTCCCATTACACTACATAAAATTTTTCCTCATCGATCTCTGAAATGAATGGAGTTAACTTGTAAGCTGTTGCAGACGCAGTTAGTGCAACTGTCACAATATGCATTTTATTGAAGATAAAGAAGAGAAGTAAACATATTTAGGTTATACAGTGAGATTACGAGACTTGATGTGATAGGAGTTCATCACAGTTTAGTGAAAGAACTGCAATGTGAGGACATGCCAAATTATAAAAATTATGGTTGATGCTGAAGTATACGTCCAATAAATTTTTACCACAATATTTTCATAAATTTCTAAATTAGAATTATTTCCCCATATATGCTAATGGGTGTTTATTTTTACGGCGTATGTTCCATGGGTTGTACTCGATTGATGGTGACGGATCTACACCATTTTGCAATATAGCACACGCATTGGTCAGCGCATTACTTCTGTTATTATTCCAGAAACCTATCAAATATTAGTTTCTTAACACATTAAATTTCTCTTTTTACGTCTTCTACAGTACGGCCTTCTATCATAGCACTAATTAACTTTTCACCTTTCTATTACTAATCTTATAGTCTATATGTTTCTGAGTTTACAACATTTCCTTCTGTTCATACTCAGAAACAAAGACTTTCGTGCATTCGACAGTCATAACCAACTTCGGTAACGTCCCTTACGCCATTTTCTTTGTTTACGTTTGCTGGGTGGTGAAATCTTTTATAAAATGTAATGCCAACGTCTTACATTTTATAAAAGAAATCTTTTATAAAATGTGCCCCATTACACTGTAAAATATTTTATAAAATATCTTTTATCAAAGATCTTTGACAAAGATATTTTACAGTGTAATGCCGGCCTTAGCAAATTCCTACGCGCAGGTAGGGAGCGACCCTTCTCCCGCCAACAAAGGATTGATCGTGCCGCAAAGTCGTGAATAACAGCATCGTCTGAACTGCCCGTTCGACTCTTTGGGAAAATCTTCAGCTCACTTCCTCCCAGCTCCCGCTAATAACCAATACATTCTTAATAAATACAAAATGTAATTTGGACCATTACTAGTGTGAGCCCGTGACCGTTTATTGCGTATCGTCACGGGTCTAGAATAGTTCCAGTTTTTAGGATGAAAAATTATGACAGGTTGACCTGATTTGACCAAATATAAACTTGACCTGTGTTTCAGGGTTAATAAAATCTCTTGATCTTGAAGAACTCAGAAGTATTAATAGATAGTGTAATCGTATAATTGCTTAAATACGAACTTGACTTGTATTTGACCCTTAAAGTACACTCTGCAAATTTTTTTTAAAAAAAAATCCTGTTTACTTCTAAAGCATCACGTTGTTATATATATATATATATATACTGGGAAAACACTCATAATTGGTCATAGTATTGAAGCGTGTGGCGGGTCTGGGTGCCTTATTACAAAAAACATATGAATTTAATTCTTAATCTCAGGGAAAAATTTAATTAAAGTTATTTCAATTGAGAACGGGTTCGTAATCAATTACAATGCATGACATCATTATTCATCACTAAAAGTTCCATAACCTGGACATTTATTCAGGTTAAGATTTACATATGAAGTGAACATATCATTTCGGTCATCACTGAAATATTTACAAGATATAAACAAATTGAATAATCAAAAGGACAAAGGCACGTCATTGATTTTTGTTGTAACCACGAAGTTATTTTAATTTATGCTCCGGCTAAAAACTCATTGGGTTTCGGCAGACTGAAACTGTTATATGCAAGTTTCCTTGCCAGGGTCGCTATTTGGGTGAGAGAGTGACTTCGAATATTAGTGCACTTTCCTAATGAAGGTGTTTACCGTGAGTCAGCACAGGGGAAGATACACCAGCACCTGTCTTCACATGAACCACTTCCAATCACACTTATGTCCGTGTGGACATAAACACTTATGACTTTGTACGGGTCGCCTCTTGCCGGCTCTCCGCTCGCTTCAGTGACCTCTCGTCTCGAGATCTGCCGAACGAGTCCCCCTTGCCATCATCGCCGCTCACTTCCACAGCTCGGGGAGACCCACGGACGTCGGTCCAGCCAATCCCGTCCCTTCTCTCTCCCTGTCATCTCCGGAAACGTCCAGACATGAAAGCAATGTTTTAAATAGAATAGTAACGGATTTTATATTGGAGGATCACTGTCCTTCCCACACACACACTCACACATACACGACCTCTCTTCATTCAGGCTGATTGGCCGCGAGTTTAAGTTTCTGGGAATTGCATGTTATCGGCACTTCCTCGGTTTTTCATTGTTCGAGGAACACGCCGTGTCTGCATTTCGCCACGGTCTGTCTTCATAAATTGTCGCGACTGCACAAATCACTACTATGAGTGTTGGAGCCACATAAATTTCGCTCTTAAGACGATGTTCCTATACAGTCTTTCACTAGTTGACAGTGAGGAGAGTCACCTCTTGTTAGCGGCTAAACGCCTCGCCGGTTTCCTGGAAGTTGGATCAGGTAGGTAGCTGACCCCCTTGGTCACTGTGTCGCTGGCACAGAATAATTGTTACCTGCTGCTCATTACCACACTAAACAGATAATGAAATCGTAATGTTCTCATACCATTACATAGTATCTGTAACGGCTAGAGAACTTAGCACATATTCCATATTATTAAACAGTTGAGCAACTCCGAAGAAATGAATTGCCAGAATAGTTGATTCGGTAACATATTTGCTCTGATGTCCACTTAAAATAACCTAATCACTGACGTACAGTGAACATGAACAAAGACCCTTAACAAAAGTGGTCAGTAAAATACCTAGCAAATAAACAGTAATGCATAAACTTTGGTCAAGCAACAACATTATTGAAAGTTTTAATTAAATTGTAATTTATCCTAAGCCGGAATGACAATTGGTATTCGTGGTTACAGCAAAGACCTTGAGTAATTTAATTTTTTTTTAAGATGCTTTCGTTAGCAACATGTTACTGTAAAGCAGAGCCATATTTTTTCAGCCACAAAATTTATCAATATTTTTTAGCTGTGAAACGCTATGGAAAGAAAACTTAATGAATTTATTACGGCAATTAATTTGGTATCAGTTCCTTAGCTATTATATTGTGGACACAACCACGAATTTCTACTAACGGTATCTCTGGTCATTGTTTTGTGAGACGTGACACCGTTCTCCAGCCAATAGCTATCGAGGTGTGTGAATGAGTGAGCGATCTTACGAAAATATATGGTAGATTTTCATTCCATGAAAAAAAGTCTCAAACAAATTGTAACAATTTTACTTTTACCTTATTGTACCATATTTGATTCCAATTAGGACGGAAACATGTGATGGCCTCATTTTTTTGCTTAAGTATTCTATAGTTCAGCTCTGCGGTTATTACTCCAAATCTCTTCATTCTTTTCTCTTAAAACCTGAAACAAATCGTTTACACTAGCTTGTCTTACTTCCTGTTCTTTTACTTCAAAACATCCGTCGTTTAAGTTATCACCAACAACTTTCCGCATTATTTTAAACACAACTTTGTTTTACAACTCCGTGTACTTTATAACAAATTAATTACAACTCTCACTTAGGTGTCACTTTTTCTTCCATCGCTTCACTCTTAGATTCCAACTAATTATTTTATAACTTATGCAGTTGCCGCCGTATTCTCAAGCCATCCTATTACTTTGTTATAGTCTCACAATTCTTGTAGTTATATACTCTATATATATCTCCGACTCCAATGGCACCGGTTATTCTTTGCTACCTGTTATACTCACTAAAATACTACTAGTATTTAACTTTTACAATTTGTATTTCAAATAATTAGATACATTATTAAATAATTGTAATCATTAGTACATTACTATGACGTATGACCGTAACAAAAGATCAAATAAATAGTGCAAAAGGAGCTGCTACTCCTGTTTTTCGTTGCACCTTCCTAGCCTAAACCTGTCTGGAACTTTATCAATTTATTACTAGAATAAATTTTAATTAAATGTTGGAATCGGGGACACAGTGATTAGGTAATACAGCGTTTAAAGAAGTTCGCCTGATTTGTTTATCTAAAAGCTCGTTTAGTGCTGTTTTTTAACTTGTAAGGTACACAGAAAATAATTTAGACAGAAGAAGGATATTATTTTCAACTTAGTTTCAATTTACAACACATTGTTCTCTTCATAACGAGGACCTTTCTCTAGGTAGTGTGCTATGGGAGGGGATATATGTTAGAGCATTGTAAGGAATCATAAATATGGTTAACCATTCAAACCCGTACCAGATAATCGCCGAAGAGGCGACGGAGTAAACAGTTAAATATTTCCCGGAAAGCTTAATATTGTAATTTTGGTTGACATTAGATCAAAAGAGAAGTGATGAATAATTTACCGAAAACTTTGAAAGAATTTAAAGATAAAATTTGTAGAGGGCAAATGTAGGTAGGTGCAGGATAGGGGGAAGATGGGTGTGTAGGGAAATTGCCACCGGAGCCTGTGCTCCATTGCAATTAAATTAAAAATGCGAATAATAATATTGATTCGATGTAGCAAGTGCTGTCAAATACTTAAATAAGTTTGAAGGTTCACTAAGAATGATATAGTTTACTCAGTGAAACTTGGGATCCGCTTCTCTCAATACATTTTTTTTTTTTTTCTTTTGTGAGTTGATTATTCCGGTATGTTAAACATGGCGAGCTACCAGAAGCAAATTACATGTTTTACATTAAAATGTAGGTTAATGGAGTGTCTTAGATGTTACTATGGCCTTTGATTTTCGAAGTGAGTTTCCCATGTATGATTCCGTTTTAGGTGGGAGTAGCGTGGTCCCATATGTCAACCAAGGAAAACTCTCAATGTTGTGATCAGTTAGGTCATGGCAATAGTAATAATATTTCATAATAACCTATAGCTGAT
The DNA here is from genome assembly GCA_031002005.1 of Vandiemenella viatica. NCBI lineage: Eukaryota > Metazoa > Arthropoda > Insecta > Orthoptera > Morabidae > Vandiemenella > Vandiemenella viatica. The sequence goes on from CM061914.1 coordinate 7,262,793, forward strand.
TCATATCACGTAGTCGAGAAAAATTAGAAAATAATATTATAGCATATGATCCATTTTCTAGAAAAATCATTTGCTTATGTACTATGGGGAATACTGAAAAAAAAAAATTGGTTCCTAATAACACGCAAAAGAATATACGGTTCTGTCGATAAAGCTAACATTCGTGTTCAAAAACTATTCTTCCAAACCATCTTTAGGTGACTTTGTCCCACAGAATTTAGAGTAGTGGTTTTATTTTCCATCTGCTATAGTGATCAATCTTCAATTGTATCAAATTCTTCCCTCAATTCGTAGGAAGAAGGAATGAAAAATCTTTCATAATTTGTCTGCAAAGTACCAATTGTAGCAACGTACGGGCACCATAGAGCAGTTTATCTCTTTATGGATACTATATTAGCAGATACGAGTAGCCAAGTGGATCAGTCTTTAAAGCGTCTGACGGTAGATCGAAGAATGAGCGTGGTAGGTGAACGCTTAACGTTCTGGCTTCGCATTCGGGAGGAAGCGGGTTCGAATCCCCGTCCGGGCATCCACATTTGGGTTTCATATGGTTTCCCCAAATCACTCCAGGCGAATGCTGGGATGCTTCCTTCAAAAAGGCCATGGCTGAATCCCTTCCCGTTCCTTGTCCCCAGTCCCATCCCGCCTCTAATGACTTTAGCCGTCGACGAGGCGTAAAGCAATAAGGGGAAAAAAAAAACTGTAGGTCGAAAGGTCCCCGTTTCGATTCCCTGACCTCCACCTCAGCACAGCTTACTGTCTGCTGTGTAGAACGCCGGAACACTACCGTAGTTCGAATTCCACGTTAAACTTTAAGTCCCATAGTCGTAATATGGATTTGTACATATACCAAGCAAATTCGAACCAAACGAAGGTTTAGCGTGGTTCTAGTTGGCCCAAACTAACACATATACATACATACAGAGAGATACGTTCAGGTTATTGCCCCTGGCCATGAGATGCCTATTATTCTAAGTCGTAAAGGGCCGACCCCGGCAGCGTAGGGGTAACGTGCTTGCTTCGCGTTGCAGGGGTCGCCGGTTCGAGTCCGGCCTAGGGCATGGGTGGTTTTCATTAAGTGTTGTGTTCGTCTTGTGTTGTCCTTACAAAAGAGAGGAAACAATCACACTTGGATTAAATCTATACATTGTAAAATGAACAAACACATTGAGCTGGCTGAATGGCTAACATGGCCGAATGCCATTTAAAAAAAAAAAAAAAAAAAAGGTCGTAAAGACAAACGAATTTGCATAATGTCTATGGGGGCCTACATTTGTCACCAAATTTTGAGAAATCCGTATTTCTCACCAAATAGGAGCATTTAATTTTATTACCGTAATGAATTTACTTCTCACTAGCCAACACTACAATAGCTTTGAAAGTGTATTGTCATTACTGAATCCTTCCTGTTATGCTTATATTCTTCAATCTGTTTTACATTAATTTTGTTCTTGGTATAAATATCTCTTTAAGTGGTCGGTGATTACGCGGAGCACAAACCAAGCCCCGTGGGTGAGCAGTACAACTGTGCCCTGGCGGGTCTCAATATTTGTCCCAGTACCCAGGAATCCTCGTAAATGCCGAGATTGTTCCTTCGAAAAGCCATTGCATAATTCCTTCTCGTTCCTTGCACCCACTACTCTGCCGCCTCTAATGACGTCGACAAGGCATAAGTCCAAGTTAAAAAAAAAAAAATTAAAAATATCCGTAACCCGGAGCTATTTCTAATTTACTCCTTGAAAACCACATCTGATATAGTAACGTACACATAGAGATACCAAAACGACTTACAGACAGGTCCTGTTACTATGCAGACGAAATTAATTAGAGCTCTTTTTGTTAAGCAGAAGAAGAATTTCTTGAAACTTGAGATATATTATGTTAAGTCCATAGCAGCGGTATTTTTCAAAATGCAGAAGCTTGGAAAGAAGTCTCATGGACTTCGATGGGCGTAAATCGATTAGAAGCTTAACCAAGGACTGAAGTTTCTCGCAGCTGAATATAGCATAACATGTAATAAAAGTAATAAACTAGGAGACCACATATGTTTAAACCTGTACTATAAGTCGGAATTTTCTTCTTTGATATTGGACTGTTTAGGGCCACTAGCAGTTGTTTTTAACTGGTGTTATAATTCGCCTTTTCTTTTCTCGCATTTTGGAGGACGCCGGTTCGAATCCCCGTCCGGGCTACAGATTTGGGCAGGGCTGCCAGATTGTATAATTGGATACAAAACTTGTATAATTTGGTTACCTCTTGTATCCTGTTTGTATAACAGATTGCCTTGTATAATTGGATACAAAAATGAGCACTTAAAAGTAAAGTACATTTCAGCACCTTTTTGAAAGTGTTTGCCCTTTGTTTCATTGAGTTGGCAACCCCTCCTGCATATTTATTTCCTTTTTGCTATTCAAAATTTATCAATGTATACATTGTTTTTTTTTCGTGGACTTTTTTTGCTCCCAGCACTTTCACTCACGTATGTAATCAATGGATGACCCCTTTGTATAATTGGGTTTCATTCTGTATAATTTCAAAGAGACAGCGGTATAATACAAGTTGGCTGTACTGGCAGCGCTGGATTTGGGTCCTTCCGTAATTTCCCCAAATCACTCCAGACAAATGCCAGGATTCTTTCTTTAAAGGCCATGGCCGAATTCCTTCTTGTCCACAGTCCCATCCCGCTTCCAATGACCTCGACTACGACGAGGAGTAAAAAAATTTGTCAATTTTCCTTTGAAGCACTCTCTAGCTCATTTGTTATTATTGTTTGATATAAAAAATTAATAGTTAAAGATAATTTATTTAAATTTGAAAATTTAATATTTTATTCGAACAAGAAAAATATTTTAATTTATCTAAGTACAATTACCTTTAGTTTATTACAATTGAACTCTTGCCTCTTTATAATAGAAGTATTCGTACCTTAGGGTCTTGGTGCATGGCAGTGCACCCGACGAGTCAAAGGCATGATAGGCACCTCGGTAATTAACCAATTCGTCCTGTCGTCAATTAATGATGATTTCCTTTAATTACTTCGTCCTCCAATTCACATATTGCTGTCGGTTGTCGCCAGAGGGTTTTACCTTTCCCTAAAGGTTAATTAACTACCGCTTTGAATAGATTAAACAGTTTCACCAAATGACAACACAGACAAATTACTTTTCATTTCGTATTTATTCTCCGCCTCTAAGATAACATAAGGTACAAGACTTGTCCAGAGATACTAAAGCACAAATTCAGCTACTGAATACCCGAAACTGTAACTAAACGGCAGCTCCATCTAACTAATTGTCTCTGCCACTCACTTAAGTAGACGCTACAGAGTCATCCAGAATAACAGAAGGAAAGACCACAGTCAAAACCACATTAAAACAATCAGAATTAATACAAAATTATTCGAAATCATTATGAAACACACGGACATTATAGATATTTACAGGTACTCCCGCACAAAATTATCAGCAGAAACCAGTCCAAACTGTTAGGAATTGTTCTCCAAACATCATGGCTCCCATCAGCATTCATACGTACAAACTTTTAATTAATCTTTCCTACATAATACTGTCCTTGATCGTATAAAACATAATTTACACAATTTCTCTCCATAAAATAATATTAATTTACATGATGAATAAATACAAATTCACAATTAATAGCATGAAAAATATACACATGCCTAATTAATCACCCTCCGTTCTGCTATACATGATTTCATACGAGGAGCTGTTATAACTGCCTACCCTTTTCTCGAAGCGATTTGGGCCTTTTTTTCCTAAAATTTCTAATATACATAGATATCAACAATTATAACAAACACACATATTTTTTTCGTTACTCTTAATAGTTTCGATGTTATTCATATCCTAATTTCACCAATTTTGTCACTCATCCACTGACTGACTGATGTGCAACACTCTAAGACCTCCTGTAGTTGTAGAAATTCGATACACAGATAAAATTTTATCTCCAAATTATAAGAAAAGTCTAAAACTCGTAAATTTATCTATTTCTACCCCAAATGCGAAATCGTTTTCTATCCTAATAATTGTATCTCCTTCAGATTTACACTAATTTTTTATATCCACTATGGCATCCCGACACCATAATTCCACTATACTTCCTTGCTCCTAAAAACTGGTAATTTGGTACACATATGCGATTTCATTCACGAATCATAAAATAAAAATACATAAATGAGTGTTTTTCCTTTATTTATTTAATGGAAACAACCAAACGTAAAATGTTTCGCCGCGCATTTGCTGGTTAATTGCTTTGAATTGGATCACGCTGTATGTCTTAAGTTTGTTGTATGTACAGAGTCAGCAAGTTTAACTAACCCTTTAAATTTTACTTTGTTCGTATGGTAAAAGGGCTGTGAGTTTGGGAATTACCTTTTGTAATCCTTTATATGGGCACAGGCAGTTCACACACACACACACACATACACATATATTATTATTATTATTATTATTATTATTATTATTATTATTATAGCAGCTATATCGATCCTTATTTCAGGATGTAGCCTCTTTAAGCCTAATGAGCTATATATTAGAATTTATTTATACATAGTTTTGTTGTAGTTCTTTCCAGGCTGTTCAATCTTGAGCAACCCTCTTCCAGTTCACGCCTGTAACTCGACGTACATCCTTATCCCAGCAATCCAGGGGTCTTCCTCTTGCTTTTTTCAGGTTTCTCGGTATCCAATCCAGCACTACCGTAGCCCATCTTTCATCTCTTTTGAGAGAAATATGACCGGCCCATTGCCATTTTTGGGTCATGACTCTTTTTAAGATGTCTGTCACTTTAGTTATTGAACGAATGTGCACGGCCCTTTTCCTGTAAACCGTAGCATTGCTCTTTCCATACTTCGCTGGACAGTTCTCAGTTTTTGCTTCGTGTGACTATTTAGGGTCCAAGTCTGGCAGGCATATGTGAGGACCGGTAATATAACTGTTTTTTTTAAGATGTACTGGCATGTTAGATTTAAAAACTATGGAATTTCTTCCGTATACTCTCCAGCCCAGCTTTATTCGTCTGTTGATCTCAGGCTTTGAGTCGCCATTCATATTGATCAGTTGGCCAAGATAGATGTACTGATCTACGGACTCAATACCAGAATCTTTCGTGTCTACCTTGTCTTTATCTTTTTCTGCCCATTTGTTTTGCATCATTTTGCTTTTTGATATATTTATTTAAGGCCCACTTCACTGCATGCTGCCTCTAGTTTATTTGTCAGTTCTTTGAGCTCTTCCAGACTGTTTGAGAGTAAAACCATATCATCAGCGAATCTTAGGTTGTTGAGACTTCTTCCATTTATTCTCAAACCTCGGTTTTGCCATTGGATTTTTGACATTTCCAACTCTAGGACTGATGTGAAAAGCTTGGGGGAGATAGAGTCTCCTTGTTTTACCCCTCTTTCTGGGAAGTCTTTGGTGACTTCAGCGGTGTTGACAAAGGCAGTGGAAGTGGTGTAGATGTTGTACAGTAAGTAGATATAGCGGGGATTCACTCCTTGTTCTAAAAGGGCTTGCATGATTGCTGAGTGATGGACTGAATCAAAAGCTTTTTCAAAATCGATAAAGGCCAAACAGAGGGGCATCTGGTATTCATTTGCTCGACTTATTACTTCGTGGATGACTTGGATGTGATCTACTGTGCTGAATCCTGACCTAAAGCCAGCCTGTTCAATTGGTTGCGCTGTGTCCAAGGTGGAACTGATGCGGTTATTGATGACCTTTGTAAACACTTTGTATATGATAGGAAGGAGGCTGATGGGGCGATAGTTTTTAATATTGTAACTACTGCCTATTTTGTGTAGCAACACAATCATTGCTTTGTTCCAGCTGGATGGGATATTTCTCCCTTCGATGCATTGTGAAAACACCTTAGCTAGGTGTCTGTAGGTTTCGTCTCCAGTCAATTGGAGTACATCAATAGATAGGCCGTCATAACCACTAGCTGATCCTTCTGCCCTTCTAACTTCAGATGGGAGGACTTAAGGAATTGGTGAGTCTGGGCTTGATGTCATTCAAGGATTTTCATCTTGCTTGCTGTATAAGGACTGACAGAAGTTCCTGATATGATCCAATACTGCAGTTTTTGCTGTACGTTCGTTATCATGATCTAAAGCTATTATTTGTTTCTTTCCTATCATTCATCATTGTTTGCTTTCTTATAGCCTTTCTTGTTCTCTATAACTGATCTGACCAGGTTTTCGTTATATTTCTTGATGTCAGCTGTTATTTCTTTTCTAATGGTCTTGCACAGTTCAGCATATTCAATTAGTCTTTTTTCAGGTTTTGCTTTCATTTTCCTTCGTTTATTCAGGAGAGTTTTTGTATCATTGCTAATTTTACTTAATTTGGTGGTTTTAACAGTTCCTGCAATTTCTATGGCTAATGTGTTAATAGTTGAAGCTAAATTTCCATTGGCGGTGGTAGCTAGTTTCTCCGATAGAGTGCGTTTGAAAATGTCTTTCTTTTCAGCGAGATTGATTATATTTACTAATGTTTTATTGGTTCCTTTTATTAGTTTTTCGCCTTTCCTGTTTTATGCAGATACTATGTTTCGCTCGGACCAGCCTGTGATCACTGCCGGTGTTGAAATGATTTAGAACAGTGACGTTTTGAACAAAATGTCGGTGATTGGACAGAATGTAGTCTATTTCATTTTTAGTTTTATGATCTGGACTTCTCCATGTTCACTTTCGATTTTGATGTTTTTTAAAAAAAATGTGTTCATGACGTGCATTTTTGTGTGCTCTGCAAACTTCACAAGTCGTTCCCCTCTGTCATTCCTTGTTTGTATTCCGAACTTACCACAGTGTCTCCTTGTTTCCTGGTGCCTACAATTTCATTGAAGTCTCCCATGATAATCTGGAAATGGCAGTCTTTGCCTCTGTCTTGCAGTGTCGTGACATCTTCGTAGAAAGGTTCTACTTCATCGTCTGAGTGCGAGGATGTTGGAGCGTATACCTGCAGTATTTTATTTTGTAGTGATTTGATAGTTGTAACACTGCTCTTGCTGCTCGATCTGAAATGCCTTCTATTAGTTTTACTTTATTTTTTACACTACGGTTTATCAGGAAGGCCACTCCATTTAGCTTCACCAAGGAGTTTCCGTAATGGTACAAGATGTGGCCTGATTTAAGTTCGATACATTCTTCCTCTCGACGTCTAACCTCACTGAGACCCACTATACTCCATTTGATTTTTTGGAGCGCGTCTTCCAACTCTGTAAGTCGGGCTTCTCCATTAAAAGACCTGCAGTTGTAAGTGCATATATGATTTATTTGCTGTTTTTCTATCGATGATCTGGTTTGCTCTTTAGGAGCTTTGACTGCTGAAATTAATGTAGCCCCCTCCCGGAGAATCAAATGGGGGGCTGTTTTACCTCCGGATTGTTTTCCAATAATGCCGCTGATCATAGTTGCTTAAATGGGTGAAGCATAATCGCCACGCTTGCTTCAGAACGGATTGGCGGTTTATTGAACAGCCGCTCACTTTGGGTCAGACGCTGGGTGTAGGCGCTCAACTTGAGTCAGACGCTACGATAGATGCACTCATATTAATCCCTGAGTGCTGGGCTGCCTCTTCCGTCTCGCTTGCCGTACCTAAGTATTTCTTCTCCGCGAAGTGATTCGTCGAGATCTTCTCCGTAACCCCGGTAAGGAGCCCTCACTAGGTGCTGCCAGCCGGGCCAGTTGGGACAAGGTTTTTTAAAGAGGTGTTACTCCTCTATCACTCCCCCTTAGTCTTGGCTTGTGACAGGCAGAGCCTGGCTTCCCAATTCTAATGAACTGAAAATGGCATTTAGTATGAAAACAACTTTTATACTGTTTTAAGGTTTTTTTAGGTCATTCGAAGCTGTAGGGAATTGGGAAAAAAATATGAAGGAAACAATTCGATCATGATTTTGTGAAGGTGCCTGGAATTATTTCGGGAAAACATGTCAAACAGAAAGCTGTAAGACCAGACGGGGATTTCCACTCGCACGGCTCCAAATGCCAGGCCCCAGGGTTATTCCTCACCCAGAGAGGACAGCAACTAAGAACTAATGTAAGTAATATAGCTCGTCAATTTCCAGATCATGCAATAATACTAGGAGGTGACTTCAACTTTCCGTATATCGACTGGAATAATTACGTCCACGTTACTGGTGGCCGGAATAAAACATCCTGTGAAATTATTCTCGACCTTTTCTCAGATCTTAATCTGGAGCAGCTCGTCACTGAACCAACGCGGTGCCACAACGATAACGAAAACATTTTAGATATTCTCGTTACGAATAGGCCTGAGTTATTCACGGACATTTCTACCACCATGGGAATAAGTGATCATAAAGCTGTAATTGCTACAGTAAAATTAATAGCCGCGCGCAAAAAGAAAAAGAAAGGGTCGTTTACAGGTTTGAAAAGGCCCCAAAGGAGAGTTTAAGAAAGTTTTTGAGGGATAATTACATTACCTCGTAGAAGGAAGAGGCTCGGTTGAAGAGATGTGGCTTCGGTTCATTCATATAATCAGGGAAGGTATGGACTTACGTATACCGAAAAGGACAATCAGGGATGGTAACGATCCCCCGTGATATACACGTGAAATTAAACGGTTACTTAAAAAACAAAGGAAGATACATGCACGCTCAAGGACGACGATGTATAGGAGTGATTTAGAAAAGTTAGCTGAGACAAGAGAACATGTTAAAAATGCGATGCGCGAGGCTTTTAACGACTTTAGATGCAACTCACTTTCTAAGAGTCTCAATGAAAACCCAAAGAAATTTTGGTCGTATGTAAAAAAAGTTAGTGGTAGTGACAACAATATGTCAATTCTACTACAAGACGGCCGGGAAGTTGATGACAGCCGCGAAAAGGCTACCGTATTTAACGCCGAATTTAAAAATTCCTTCACTGACGAAAACATGGAAAACATTCCCGTTTTTCCACGGCGTGTTGAATTTGAAATGGATCCAGTACAAATTGATAGTGTAGGTATCATAAAGCAATTAAAGCTCCTGAAGTGGGGGAAGGCGCCGGGTCCTGATGGTATTCCAGTAAGCTTATTTTCGGAATACGCGGAAGAAATAGAACCATTTCTATCAGATATATTTCGTAAATCTTTAGAAGAAAGAAAAGTACCTTCTGACTGGAAAATAGCGCAGGTGATTCCCGTTTTCAAGAAAGGTGATCGGAGAGATCCTAGGAATTATCGACCCATATCTCTAACATCTGTCTGCAGTAGAATTCTGGAGCATGTCATATGCTCTAACGTTATGAAGTTTCTGGATGAAAACGAGTTACTTACAGCAAACCAACACGGATTTCGTAAGAACTGTTAGTGTGAAACGCAACTGGCTCTATTTTCGAATGACGTAATGAAGGTTATCGATGCAGGATCACAAGTTGATGCTATTTATAGGGAAGTGGGGTGCTCTGACGATTGCTTAGAAATACAGCGCGATCTGGATGTTATTTCAGAATGGTGCCGTAAATGGCAGCTTACACTTAACTGTAAAAAGTGCAAGGCAATGCAAATAAATAATAAAAAGACCCCGTTTGCTCACGAGTACAAAGTTAACAATTCAGTTGTTGACACGGTCGATTCCCTGAAGTATCTAGGCATAACAGTACAAAGCAACATGAAATGGGACTTGCACATAACTTCCGTCGTAGGCAAAGCTAATTCTAAACTACGTTTTATAGGTCGTATTTTGAGAAGCTGCAATGCTCATAACAAAGGAAATAGCGTACAAAACACTAGTGCGTCCGCATTTGGAATACTGTTGTGCAATTTGGGATCCGTATCGCAAGGGATTGATTGACACGTTAGAGAAAGTACAGAGGAGAGCCGCTCGATTCGTGACCGCTAGTTACAGTCCTTATGTGAGTGTCACAGAGCTGATACGTGGGTTAGGCTGGGATTGTTTGGCGGACAGACGACGTCGTTTTCGTTTAAATTTGTTGGAGAATATGCGAAAGTCTCTAATTTGCGAGTGCAACGAAATACTTCTTCCGCCAACCTATTTAGGTTGCAATGACAGAAGGGATAAGATTCGAGAGATAAGATGCCGTACTGATACATTTATGTATTCTTTCTTTCCTCGTTCTATTCGGGATTGGAATACTCTAAAATAGGATTGCTGCTTAGCACCCTCTGCCACCCACAGTAATTGTGAATTGCAGAGTATTGATGTAGATGTAGATGTAGAAATGTAATAAGCGTGATGTCCTGTTTGTACCTAGCTAAGAAACGGTGCCAGTGGAAAAAGCAGGGTGGGAAGAGAGAGGACATGGTGTTATGTGATGGGACATGGTGGTTAATTTGAAATGCTCTCGGGTGTCCAGTCGGATGGTGTAGTATAAACACGACGTGTCGCCTGCTAGCTCTGCCGTCTTCATCACGGTTCAGGTCTCTTCTAGCTGTCGCAAGCTGACTGTCACCACCTAGACAGGTTTTCATTGCATCAGTTCGCCGGGAAAGTACTTTGTTTCCAGTTTGTAAGAGTAGCAAATCTCAAGTTGCATAACTTCAAAGGCCTCTGATTGCACGAACTGGCGAGACATTTTAATAACTATAGTCTTTTATTTCCAGACGAGTTGGTCATTTATTCTGGTGACAACTAGTGTAGAGAGTAGAAAAAAATAGTGTATGATGGAAATTGCCATGTGTCGAATACAGTTTCTGTGAGTCACAGAACACCGGTATGTGTAAAAATACAGCTGTGTATTTGTTTCCATTGTCTTTTTTTAACTTCATCTCTTTGCTGCCCTCGTGTCATCTCGCCAGATGCAAATTGGTGTATAAACAATATAACAACCTATTTTATATCTAGAGCGATATACAAGAAAATGGAAACCATTTGCAAATGGTTATATCAATGATAACAACAACCACACGGTTTTTTCTGTACCCTCTCTCTCCTCTCACGTTTACAATTCGCCGAGTCTCAATACATTATTATTATTATTATTATTATTTTAAGTATGGCCTTTGGTCTTATCGACAATTTAGCCAGCTCCAATTTGTTTACGTTGCAACTGCTGTATCAGAATTTCACTATGATATTGTGGACACTACAGTGAGGACAACACAAGACGAACACAACACTTATTAAAACCACCCATGCCTGAGGCCGGACGCGACCCGGCGGCCCTTGCAATGCGAGGCCAGCGCGCTAGCCACTACACTGCCAGGACCGGCAATACATTATCTTAAACTGCTAGTATCGCTGCTGCGAATGCCACATGCAGTAGAATCACTTGACGCAGTTATCAAATGTTTTATGCGGCGCATTTCAGTGAAATGTCATTGACTGCGATATATCCGAACGAGACGGCGGGGATTTTTATTGCGGCCGTCGCAGATCTATTGGCAGGAACGCGTCCAACGCGGATCGTAAACTGTTGAGCAGCCGGCATTTCAATCCGTGACTCGCGGTGTCAGCTGGACAGACACGTGGGTCACGTGGTAGCCGCATGTTGACTGGGGAGCGAGTGTGCGCCAATCCATCGCTCCACTTGTCCTTACTGCCAAGCATTGGCTGCTGTTGGTTCCAATATTGCACTATGATACTTAAGCTAGGGATACGTTTCGCATAGTGTAAGTACTCTCTGCATATTAGACAGTGATACCCCGACCGAAAAGTTCCCGGTCTCGGCTATAGAGGGCGACGCTAGCAAACCAGGTTTCCCGGAACATTTTGTGATGTTATTTTTCAGTAACTGTCCCCCTCGACTTCGTTCCTCGTGAGTTGAGATTTGTGATGTCAATCCACAAAAATAAACTTTCAAAGAAATATTGGCTGGGTAGGCAAATGCAGAGAAGCAGTTTTTTTTTTTTTTACTTTGGCTTTACGCCTCATCGACAGCGCGGTCATTAGAGGCGGAATGGGATTGGGGCAAGGAACGGGAAGGAATTTGGCCATGGCCTTTTTAAAGGAAGCATCCCGGCATTCGCCTGGAGTGATTTGGGGAAACCATGGAAAACTCAAATCTGGATGCCCGGACGGGGATTCGAACCCGCGTCCTCCCGAATGGGAGGCCAGAACGTTAACCGTTCACCCACCACGCTCGGTCTTTGGTCTCCTCTTGTCCTGAATTTCAGTTGTATGCAATGTATTAATCGCATTTGAGTGCATCATTTGACTCTGGCTCTCCTTGAAATTACCACTAGTTCGGATTATTTGGTTTGTTGATGATCCATAGAGACACCAGAGCGTTACCCCTCACCCACCACGCTCCAATATGACACTGAATAAACGACAAGAACTTTAAATGAAACATAAAAAACATGGACTGGCAGTAAACATTTGAAAACTACTGTACGATTAAGGTGCAAATTTAACGAAAACTGTATGGAAAACGGTTAGGAACATAAACGTTATTTTAAGTGGCAACTTTTTGGCATGCTCATAAGTTTTATTCAGAGTATAATAATAATGGAGTTATCATCAATGTTAGTGCTGTGTGTTTATTAATGCATCATATCCTTTCGCCATTAAGAAGAGTTTGTTTTTCGAAAATATTCAGCTATATAACGATGCGTGTTCATATTTTGTATCTGTATATGTAAATACATTAAAATGCAAACTATCTGATGATGAGCATTTTACTGGAAACCGGTAAGGGTTAATTAAATAACTATAATTAGAACAAATTGTGACTGGTTACTGCTTGTAATATCAACCCTTAAAGAAAAATTACTTTAAGTGAGATATTTCGACAAATGTGGCATAGTAATTTCAATCTTGATTAGAATTATAAAACTGTTACTTTCTCATATTTGAAGTGTTCTAGCTGTCTCTGATTTTGAAGAAATTTTTTTATTAAATTTTACCATCCCATAATTTGATATTCTCAAGGTAAAGTGTATGGTATCTGTAGATTATTTTACCAGAACTTACCTTTTTTTTCTAGAAATATTTCCGTAATCGTATCGGTTTTTGTAAAGAAATTCTTCGTAATTTAGATAATAAACTCAAGCTAAGACGTAACTACTTTGTTACAAACATATGGTACTGATTTGAAGTCTTTGTCGAGTATCGGAATACTAGGAGCTCAGAGGTAATCAACAACACAGAGAGCGCTGTGTCTTGGTTTCAGGACTTCGCTGACCACTGGGTTCTACGTTTTATCGGTTTTCTGTATCCTCTGTGCCAGCTGTCTGTTCCTAATTGGCCTCCACATCTGCTTGAGACCGCCGATATTCTCCCAGCAACCCATTAGAGGTGTATTCAACTCGTGACAGGTGGAGCCGACAGCAACGCCTGTCCAAGCCATCCAGCCTCACAACAGTGCGTTGTTAGTTGCCTATATGACGGGCGTGATGTAGTCTTTCATTCAGTCTGAGCGGACCATCCTCTCTTGAGTGAGTTTAACCTAGCGTATAATAAACTCATCCGACGTGTGTCACCGGCGACATCTACAGCATGTTTTTCAAATGTTAGGACAGAAATGGACGACAGAGCAAAAGTGCATTAATAGTTGCGCTTTGTTACTAAGTGGTGTGGATGATCATAGAGAAAATGGTTACAATCGTATGGTGAGATATCTTTCCACAATTATTAAATTTTGAGAGTCAATTATAATTAAATGTTCTGATAATGAAAGGAGAACCTTCTCAATCTGTAGACTGTTCAATCAATCACTAAGTAAAATACATATTAAGACAGAAATACTGTCTGTGGTTATTACTCGACTGGCCACAGAGCCCGTCGAAAATTACGGAGTGTCCTGGCAATTAATTTCTTTCTTTTTAGTTTCTCACTTAATAGAATTGTTATAAAATAAAGTTAAATGTGCTGTAATTTCTCGTCACTTGTGACATAGCAAAAAGTTTCAGTTGTCAACTTGGTGAAGGTTGCATTTCAGCCTAACCACAATTTCCGCTAATATTGGCGCTAAAAAATCATTGATTCAATCACACGCGAATTAATGCATTCCCTGTATCGCATTTCAACGTCATCATGCATCGCGATATAATCTTGATCCAAATTCTTCACGTGTTGTTACATCTTTCTTTTTTATTATCTGTGATGAAGATCGATGTTTTAACGGATGACACAGCTCACATGTGGTTGAAATAATGAAGGATGCAAAAATAAATCTTAACAACTTATGTTATACTATTGTGGTTTAGCCCGCATAGATCGCGATCAATTTGGAACTTCTTTTGTTCAATTTAAGTAATTATTTCAGTTTAAAAAATCAAGAAATAATTAATATGCCAATTTAAATGAAATACATTATTTTCTTTCAGTGTCCTGGCAATTCATTTCTTAGCAATTGCTTGAATAAATAATAATAAAAAAAATAAAGCATACTGTAATTCCTAGTGCCTTCCGCTATAACAAAAGCTTCCTATTGCTATACAGGTTCACGGTTCGTTTCAGTCTAGCCACATACTAAACTTGCCGCCAGAGAAACAATACTTCAAATACACGCATATTAATACATGTACTACATTACATTTTAGTGGCAATAATGCTTCGCAATATAAACTAAATAAAAAATCTTCAAGAGTTTTTACATCTGTCTTTCATTTTATCCGAGATTAAGATCGATATTACAACGGTTGAATGGCTAATGCAGTTACGTACGGCTGAAACATTTCATCAGTAAAAGTATAGGAAAATAAATAAAACTTAGCAACTTACGTCATGCCAGGTAATATTAGATTTAACTGTAGGTCGTATAGATTGCGATTAGTGTGGAACAGTTTTCGTTCAAAAGAAGTATAAATGTAAGTAACAGGACACTAATGAAAACAACATAAATTATTTTTTTTAGAAATAATGTGCTTATGATTTCTTTAAACTCAAGTGCCTGTTATAATAACAATCTAATCATTGCTTATGAAAATTAAATGTTTTATCTTACGTATCTATGGCCAAAGATTTTCACGAACACTTTTACATCAAACGAATATTAAATAAATATAAGCAACTAATAATTATTATGTCAATTTAAACGAAATACGTACTTATCTTTCAGTGCTCTAACAGTGAATTTATTTACTGATTTTTAGATAAATAGAACTGTTATTAAATAACTTCTATAACATAGAACGATATCTATGATATTAAATTGGACAGAAAATACGAAAAGCGTGACGTTATAGTGCAAGATCACAGTGTGACGTCATGGCATGACAGATGACGTGTCAGATGATCAAAACTTACGTTTTATAATTATAGAGTGCTTTAACTGACTAGCCAACCTTGTTTAAAAGGTTGTTATCTAAACCAAACATAATGAGTCAAAACAATTTGAACATTATGTGATGGCATATAGATAAAACTTTTGAACAATTTTTCGATTATGAGCAATAATTAAACACTTATAAATGATCTATGAAATACATCAGTACGTATTCTAAAGCCTTGGATATATTGTACCGTAAATAATGTAACTTTAAAGTTACTCAAATTAGCAGCAATTAACTCGGTACCAGTGTATGACGAATCCAAGCGCATCAAAAGACGGGAAATTAAGTTGCAGATAAGAGAAGTTTTAAGCACAGCCATTACAAGTAAATTACGCTCACAACTTTAATTCGGTTCAAATAAAAAATCGTGAAACGTTTTTAACTAAAAAAGGGATACAATCTCAACATTAAACATGAATTCATTTCGATCTGATACATTTAAATATAATCACTCGTACAAATTTTAATCTAAATTAACCACCGCAGGCTGATGATACTCATTAAGACGAAGAAACTTTGCCTTAACAAGAATTTATCTCTCTTACCCGTCACATGATAACGAAAGAATACAACCACTTTTTCTTATAACTGTGTCAACGTATATCAGAGTAATTCGATTTTTTATATACTGTGAATAGCGACAGTCTGCGTATCACATTACTATTTACTTTAGGCTAAATTTTAATTTCTCATCAGTTTGTGAACATACTTCACGCGGGGCGATAAAGTTGTCCCTGTGCACCAGTCGCCCTGTTTTCAGTAATCATTTACAGCAATTCTGAAATGGTTCACTGCTTTCTGCTTCAAAAACTACGCATTTCCCGAAACTATAGATGCTTAACATTCGTAGCACATAAAATTTCCACGTTGATTATTAAATTTTAAATTAATTATAAATAACACTCCTTAATAGCTACGTTTGTACAAACTTTCCAATAAGTTATACACTGCATCAATGAATTTTAATAACTTTGTGACTTTCCCTTTCAAGAATACATTATTTTACCATTCCTCTCCACAATCCAAGCAAATAAAATTATTTCAGTTTTAATAGATTTTTAAACGAGAAACTCCTTCCATATGAACTTAGTATAATGGTTTTTGTGGGATGTTTTTATATCATATAACAGGACTGTACGAAAACTTCATCCACCCTAAAACAACTGATATATCTTTGGTGAAATCATGTTAGTTTTTGACGTACGTCACTACTGAAGTTAAGGCGAATTTTTGTATTATCTACAATATTGAGCTTTTGTTTTAAGTATACCTAGGTTCCTTAATAGACTTCTGGGCCATGCTCTTGCAACTATATCTTTTACAATAATTCTTGAAGCACGTTTTTTGTGTTTGGATACTTTCTGCACTAGTGAACAATTTCCCCGCTGTGAGATGCCGTAAGAAGGGATTAAAGGCATCGGTATTCAAAATATCCCAAATCCTTTTTTACAATTTCACCTATGTCGGTGACTATTCATAAAACAATTTCAGGTTTAATTTTTGAAAGGAGTTTCTTGAGGGCAAAAGTTTCAGTTAAGTTGTTATCTGTATATACTGTTAATAACATCTCTAATTTCATTCCCTGGAGACACGTCATTGTGGCTGTCCTTAATTTTATTATTAAAACAAAATGTTGAATTGTTTGTCTATTCTGCATTGAATGATAAATTATTTAGACTCGCCCTTCTGTTAATTTCCTTAGAGTATGATTTGAAATATTTTAAAGATTTTACACTGACGGTAATTCAATTGCTGAATTGAGTCTAAAAATTGTAGACGCGATAGTTGCGGTCTCTGTTGGACTAACTATTATCTCCTTAGCATTGTGAATGTTTGGTGAAGTATTGACCTCTACAAATTTTAACTTTAAATTCTTTCAACGTTTTTGGTAAATTATTCATCATTTTCCTTGGTAACTTATTCCAATCCCTGACACTCTTACCTAAAAAGGGAATCTAATATTACTGCAAAAGAAAATTTAGGAAGTTTACCTAACAAATGGGAATACACGACGTGTAAATTTCATTCAAAAATATTTGTTTCTGTGATAATGGCGGAGGATTTAGAAGATTTTCAAAGTATATTAGATGGCTTTAACCCAACAAATACCATATACAGTTTGGCCTTAAACAGTGCAGAGATAAAATTATAAGCGCATCAGATACGCGTATAAGACGTAAACTGTAAGAAATGGAAATATCATAGAACTCGCCAACCACTATAATGAAAAAGTATATCCAGAAAGCAAAAAGAAACGCAACCAAATGAATCAGTTATAATATTAGGCTACACAAAAAAGCTGTACGGTCCAATAAGTTGTGCTTTATACAGACTCAACGATAAATATGCTGATTCATCGTTCAGAAGGCAGGGATTACATAAACGAAAATAACTATTCGAAAAAACTGAAATAAATATATTTATTTTCAATCATTTTTTAAAAAAATAATTTCTTTTTAACTTTTATTAATTGTATTGAGAGATTATCGATCACTTTAAAAAAAAATCTGTTTTTATTTTAATAACGTAAACTGCATGTGACTGATCAGTGATCACAATGATCTTCAAATTGTTGGGATGTCTACTAGTTATTTTCGAATTTTCAGTAACTAATTTCTTTTACTAGCAAAGTTTTCGATCAGCAAAAATTCTGGCAAGAGTTCATCTTATAATGATGCAGCTAGTAGATTATTCAGCAACCGCTTGTGCTAAGATAATATTTTGCGAATGAACCACCCGTAGTTGTGTGGCTGTTAAATTTCCGTATTCAGAAAGAAGAGTTGATGAATAATTCGCCACAGATTCAGTTTGCACACTAGCACAGTTCTTCAAAACAATAACAAACAGTTATCTGAACACAAACACTTTTAGTCCTTTTGTCCGCTCACCGCTAAATGTTGATAGCCGGGATCCCTTGTGATGGAAATGAATAACGAGAATGGCACAGCCGTTGCATAATAAAAGCTCTTCCAAAGTGCGGAAAGGTACAGAATGGGTACCCAGCAGGTCGATAGCGGTGGAGCCATTGTGCGTTGCGATTGTTGTAGTAGTAATCGATGTATAAAGCACTGCTCACTGAATGCAATCATAGACAACAGTGTAGAGCTACCGGAAACGCTTTCAAGCGAACACTCGTGATTCCATTTCGGTTGAATTCTCTATGCAAATATAGAATCGAGTTGTTGCCAATCAAAAAGCTGCATACAGTATTATGCAGCATTACAGTTATTCCGCATTAATATCATCACCCATTCACACGAGAACACATTTTTTGGAAGCTATAATTCCTAAATAACAACCACTGATACCGTATTAAACAGAACAAAAATTCAGAATTAGTTGTTTCATGTTCTCCTAGCAAGTGAATGTATGCTTAGTGCTGTTAAAATTATTCAAGACAGAGTATGGGGCTTTCGTGTTGCGGAGGTCAACGGTTCGAGTACGGAATCTGACAAACAAATTTAGTAAGAATTTTTGTCCGCAATATTAAGAATTTTTTAAAAAAAATGGAGAAATAATACATCCTGCTTCGGTAAATATATACTAGGAGAACTTGGATAAATGGTTGTGGTATCCCAAAACCACATTTTAAACCTAAACTAATATTCAAGTGCACGATAGAATCAGTTATAATGGAGACAGAGTCCTCAGATATGATACGCTTTTTGTTTCGAGATAAAATTTATGGAGAGATCGTACGTTGATTATGTATTTCTTTGTTTATTTTTAAATGTTTTTCTTTACTTTTATCTTCATTTTTACTTTAGAAAATCGTAGCTCCCAACCCCACCTTAAAATAAACTTTTCCTTCTGGATAGTTCTAATTTATTTTTAATAATTTATTTTTCCATACGAACGGTAGTCAAATACACCTACATCAACGACCTCTTAGCAAAATCAATTGTCTTCCAGAATTAGTTTAAGTCGGCCGTTCTTTGAAAAAACTATACTCGTAATTGCTTATCGTTTACTCGTAATGAAAATTGTATAACGATGTGGCCGATTCTAAACTTTTATAATCATTTATAATCTGGCATGGGAAATTTCTGGATATTTTAAGACGATTTATTTCCATGTTAATGTAGAAACATCATAACTGTTAAATGATTAATTTGTTGTGGTATATGACAATGTTGCGCAGTAGTGGCCAGTAAATTCTAAATTTCACCTATGTCTGAAGATGTCACAGCAGGCGAATATTTAATCACTATGGTTAGAAGAAAGGACAGCACTTACTACTAAATTGTTTTATTCCAAATGTCCGCGAAATACTTAGTACAGTGTTTTTGTCAGTATGTGTCTTAGTTTGTTTTTAATATATTTACAAAACTTATTATTCTCCAGCTCAAGTGCCGTTGTACCTGTGTACCTTTTTCGCGAAACAATTTTTCAGGCCAATTTTTTTTTATTACTTACATCGTTGAACTAAAACTTTGACGGTGAGGTACTGGGTGTACCTAAATAATTGAATGTCCTAGCGATTTGCAGAGCTCTAACACTTTGTGTTGTTCTCTTTATAAAACCTACATAATTGCAGTGACTGCTGTGTTCGGTCATCAAGACACCAATTAGGTACACCTTTACCTCATTAATCTTGTTCACAGACTAGCCTATTACGTAATGTGAATGGGACAACAAAGTCGTCGAGGCAAACGATATCAAATAGATCTCGTTTAAACAAGTATCCATTCAAAAACAAAGTTATTAAAGAGACCTAAAGTGGTTAATTGCAAAAGAATATTGCTTGCATGTTGAAGTTGCTTATGGAGTAATTTATTTGGAGTTATTGATTGCAGATTAAGTTGGCCACTATGTGGGTTAAACTTACACCAAAGTATTCCTCTTGAGTTTTGAATTTATCTGGATATGCCAGGACAAAACTTTATTTCAAATTGTTACTCGATTAAACGCTTAAGATTTTTATCAAATTATAGATCCTACACTTAGGAAACAATTTAACTTAACTTAGTCCACAACCCGAAGGTTGGTTGGATCCTCCCTATGGAGGCATACTAAGCCATTGTGTCAGAGGTAGGACGGCCAGTTCCTTTCCTCTGGGACCTACAGTTTAACGTGGAATCCGAACACGGAGCGTCCTGGCATAGCTCATATAATTAAACACAACTCTCAAAATTCCTTAGAAATGGCCGATTGACTTACTTCCTGGCTTTTCTGGCGCTATACAACTTTCAGAATCAAGCAATCGAGAACTCGTGTGGATTTAGGCTTCCGCGGTCAGATGTTGTCTCTTGGCTGACCGTAGCTTTGCTGTCCCCTCTACATATCATGACGCTGTGTCACCCGGACACTCAAGAAACAATCCACACCTCGATCGGGCGCACAAGGAATCACGACATACAATTTCACCGAAACAGCTAGAAAATCAACAATAGCTGAAGTAACCATTATTTATTATTTGCTAACTACTAATTATAAAGGTCTGAAGCAGAAATAAGATAATTTCAAATATTAATAGAAATTATCTGGAAGATTTTAAAATAATTTTAATGTTAAAAAGAAACAAACAAGCTGAAAATCAAGGATGAGAAGATTTATTATGCTGGTATCCATTTGAATTAGATTAATTGAATCAAGTAGAGGAAAGTACCCAAAACCAGGCCCCCATTTTGCTTTTTACTACTAAAAGTATATATTAGTAAAAAAAAATATTTCTAAAGCGTGAAATAATTATTCAGAATATTATGCATAATTTATATTCTGTTTTCAAACAATATTATTAAAAAATATTACCTTTTTTTAAAAATAAACCTTCCATGTTGGCGAAATGAAAAATAGTTGCCTCAAGCGGACTCCTCATAAAAATTAACGAAATAACACTAAACAAAATTAAAAAAAAAAACAGAGTGAATAACGCAAAACATAGTTTTAAATTAAATTATAACAATTACAGGTCTACTTTTTTTTTAAATATACAAATATAGCATGTACGTAAGGTGTATGTAAACACAGAAAACACATAAAAAATTAAATAATTTTGTGACAGAAATGCAGATTCACACATCCTTATGAGCCCCAGCAGAATACACATGGGATTACAGCAAATATATAATGCACATCATCTAAATTTGTCCTTCTGAAACATCAGAAAATTTCCTGCCTCAAAACATGCACCAATGGTCTTCATCTTTGGAAGGGGACACTCCGGGGAGAATAACCAATTCCATTATTCCAGAGGTCAAGCTATTTTCATTAATCATGCTTATTCTTTCACATTTTTCTCAAAATTAATGCGCCTTTCACAACCACTTTATAGAGGTCCTATAGCTGACCCATGCCCCTGGCCGCGTCTGCTTTGGAAACCTCGATTACGTTATTGCTGTTGAGTTTCCTTGACTTCTTTACCTCTTTCAGCTTCGATCAATTGAGCTTTACAAGGCGTAGTAAGATGATCGTAAAAATGGAAGAATTACATCCCATACTTGACTTTAAGTATGAAAAAAATAAGGGGTCCGGTTTAGGCAACTGAAGGGGGTCCGCTTTGCGCAACTGCAGACTGTATTTTGTTAACCCAATAAATTTTTAACCAAACTTCTGACATAACAGTTTAGTGATAAACATTAATATAAAATCTTATCATTTAACGGAATATATAGGCTAGAATGCTTACCTGCCCTTATCCAGGAGAAGATTTTAAAAAATATAGCAGAATGTAAAAAATTAGTTCACTGCCAAAGCAGGTAATGGCGATTTGATAAACAACCAATAAAGCAGGCTACTCGAGCATTCTGGTACAGAGTGTTAGAAGCCTAAACTACTATTTTCACTTGATCCAGCTAGAGTTGAGGAGAATTCAGAGGCAGGGGTCCACGCCTCTCATCTTTGCCGCATACAAGGTCAATACCAAAACTAGTGGGACTGATTTTATATATATATATATATATTGAAGATTTGTTTACAATTCCTTAATCCTCTTCGAAATAGCACCCTTGGGCAGCTACACACTTAGAATTACGCTGCTGCCATTGGCCGTACGCCTTCTGGAAGTCAGATTCGGGGACGCTGTTGAGAGCCCTCGTCGATGCTGCTTGAACAACCTGAATCGAGTCAAACAACTGTCCCTTCAGCTGCCTTTTCATCCGTGTGAGTAAAAAAGTGTCAGATCGAGCCAGATCAGGACTGTAGGCGGGGTGCAGCAACGTGGCAATGTCGTATCGGGCCAACAGTTGCCTCACGACGAGCGCGCCTTGGCTCGGCGCATTGTCGTGATGCAGTGTCCAGTTGTCGGAGATGACTTGTCGGACGCGATTCACTCGGTCTCGCAGGCGGGCTTGCACTTGCACGTAAAAGATCGAATTGACAGTTTCCCCCTGGGGAGTGAACTCCTAATGAATTACCCCACAACGGCCAAAAACGACGGTTACCATTGTCTTGATCTTTGATTTGCTCATGCGAGCCTTCGTTGGACGGGAGGACGTGGAAGGCATCTGTTGGCCCGATTCGGCGTTGCCACGATGCTGTACCCCGCCAACAGTCCCAATCTGGCTCCAACTAACTTTTTTTTTATTCCCACGGATGAAAAGGCAGCTGAAGGAACAGCGGTTTCACTCGATTCAGGTCGTTCAAGCAGCATCGACGAGGGCTCTCAACAGCGTCCCCGAATCTGACTTCCAGAAGGCGTACGGCCAATGGCAGCAGCGTAATTCTAAGTGTGTAGTGGCCGAAGGGTGCTATTTCGAAGAGAATGAAGGAATTGTAAACATATCTTCAATATTTTTTTTATTATAAAAGTAGTCCTACTACTATTGGTATTGACCTTGTATGCTAGCAGAGCAGCGCGCCTCGACCCCCTCCCCTGGCCTCCTGCCTCTGTATTCTGCGACATGCCTCAGAGGTCTGTCTGGAGGGGTGCGAGATAGGGCGCCTTCCTCTATACTTCAGATAGGGCTAAAAGCCGCTGCTGCGTTTCTGAGTAAACAAGATTTGATATAAAATTGATGTTTAGTTCTTTAGGTTAGGTGTTTCAGGATATCTGACGTATAGTTGTGTGGTTACAAGGATATACCCATGTGTAAATCTTATAGTAACAATTATTAAGTATTATTATTGGGCGCTCCACGTTAATACGTCGTAACCTACAAAAATTGTGCTATCGGTCTGAAATTTGGTACACACATTTCTTAGGCCAGGGGTGGCCAACCCAAATGATCTTGCGGGCCCACTTTGGAAGTGCATCATAACTTCGCGGGCCGCATACAAAATTATGTATCCCCACTAGAGACATTTTTCTGGAGTAAAAAATTGAAACATGAGTTTTTATTGTGTTTAATATTATTCTTATATGTAAACATAAATAATATAATAATAAACGATACTAAACGCACATCATAAAGAAATATATCACACTAAAAATAGAATATAAAAAATATTTTGTAAAAGTGTGATGAATCTCGCGGGCCGCGAGTTGGCCACCCCTGCCTTAGGCGGTAGTATTTGACTAAAAGTGTATAACGTCAACCTCGAATATGTGAAAATGAAGTAAAATCACTAGAAATGTGTGTAGATTCATACATGTTACTACGCAATAAATGCACTTTAATAGCTGTTTATATTTATTCCACGTGTTTTTAACTTTTCATTGTTGGATAAAAACTGGTTTTTCACAGGTGAGTGTTATTGTAAGTTATGGTTACAGTAAAAAGAGACCCTTTGTAATATAAAAGGACGAATGTTGTTATGCTGAGACTGAAAATGTTACGTTTATGGAAGGGAGAAATAAACGTTGATTTCTAAAGCTTATAGTGTTACAGCTGTTGCGTTCATAGAATATATTTAAGGTGTCTTCTGTAGCAGGTGAGAAGACTGTTGCCATCCTTGGTGGTTTTCTGCTATCGTCGACAAGCCGGCACGGATTGTAGTCTTTGTGATGAGTAGCAGAGTACGTACATGAAAATACCCATTTATACCACCAATCTTATTCAGTACATAGACTGATACACTGAGAAATATCGTTCAGAAAATTCAAGCGTTTTCAGGAGTCGAGTTCAAGTATTAATATGTTTCAAAGTTAAAACTCTATCCTAAACTCCTTTTCTCTAATTGCAAGGTCTTTGAAGTTCCTCTGCTAATCCAAAGCTACCTGCCTGGCTATCCTGTTCAGCGACGTCTTTTCATATACGACACATCCTGTTGAGAGCAAGTCAGTGGATTCGGTCTGACTTGCATAGTGGGACTCTGCATGTATCATTCAGGCCCCGCCGCTAATGCGAGTCGCAACACCGCGGCTCCTGACCGCTAATGTCTCGCGGATTGGCCGGAGAGGCCAGCATCCATCACTGGCAGGCTAATGTGGGGCTTACAGCGCGACAACGCACCGGCAGAGCACATACCCCAACAAGGACTCCTCCACACTGTATAACGGCGCCCCAATTTGCTTCTTTATTGGAGGTAACACTGCACGATACTGTTAAGGGAATCACTTGCAGGCATCATATCTTCAAGGTTTGGACTAAACAGTTCCGGCCTAAGTATTATTTTTTCTTCTTCAGCGTGTGTGGGTGTTTCTTTAAAGACCACTTACGCGCTTCGGCGGCCTCAACAGTCACAATATCCGCACCGGAAAACAGTTCTTATTTCCTCATGGCTGGGAGATTTCATACGAGCGTGAAGTGGCTTTATTTATTACTTTGCTTTGCAGAGTTTTGATTTCATGGTGCCCCTTGAACAGCGAGAGTTTATTAAAATATATGAGAGCCTTGTTGTGACAAATCAATACCAAGGAATACCAACAGTCATGGCTTTTCGCATAAGCGTACCTATCTTTTTAACATACGGAATGAGCAATGATTAGAGACGTAGATAGGTTTCTTCGTTCATCTCCCATAAAACTATGAAAGTCTTTGGAAAAACCTTTTAATTCTTAAAGAAGATTTGTATACGAGTATTTTCTTCTTTTGGGTAGCCACTCTTTGCACCACGCATTTCTTCTAATGCGCTTGGCCGAGTTTTAACGCTACCTGCCACGATTAGCAAACCTACAGCATCGGACGTTTCCATTGCGAAGGCAACTTGAACTGAAATAGCCATTTAGGGGACATCCATAAATTACTTGAGGTGAAATTGGGGAGGGGGGGGGGGTCCGGCGAAATCTCACCAGATCTCACTAGGGGGGAGGGGGGGTCTACTGAAATCTCACGTGAGATTTTGCGAAAAATTGGGGACAGTAGAGCCAAAAAAAAGGTCTGCAATTTGCGCCAAAGTCGATTTTTGGAGGGTATTTCGTCAAAAAAAAGTCTAAAAAAGTTTCCAGGACGATTTGTAGGGGGGGTTCTCACGGACCAGATCTCACCAGAGGGGGGGGGGGTCTGGCCAGATCTCACGAAATCTCACCAGGGGGGAGGGGGGGGGTCCAGAAATCCGGAAAAACACCTCACGTAATTTGTGGATGCCCCCTTAGCAATCCACATTGCGACTGTTTATAGGATAAAATTGATGAAATCTTCGAAATCTGGCCTTCACATTTTTTCCTGGCGTGTATGCAGACTAACAAAACAAGTCAGGTCCACAACACAGGCGGCACTGAACTGACAATGAGTTGTGCTATAAATGCCTAGCGGCAATAACGCGTACTACACAAGCTCCACCCACGGCAATGGTACTCCGGTTGTTCTTGGGTACCCCTCGTACTAGCCATTATTTATTTATTACAGCCATGCGAGATCTGATACGTGACTGTAATTAGTGATTGTCAGTGTGATTGTAAACACAGTAACATTACATTCAACGTAACAGCTGTGTAGGCAAAGGATTGGCTATTCGATCCAGCTACCGGTAGATAGGCAGGCAATATGGAGATACCAAATAGTGACCTGTCATTGGTTGTATACAGCCAGAGCTACCGGGAATCGAGTGAGCGCCTTTTTCCCCAAAGTTGTATCTACCTGGTGCTAAAGCTTCGCTTCAAGAGCAGGAAGTGAGTTGGTGCCTCACTGTCAAACATGACATGGTGTGCGTCTCTAGACGAAAATAAACAGTGTCAGAGAAAGAAAGGAATATATCAACCGAAATATTAATGAATCATTGTTTCGTCAAATTCAATTTCGGTGCTACGTATATAATGGCCGTTGCGATCCTTCCGGGCGAAAGTACTCATTTTTTATAACAAACTAGTTGACACCCGCGACTTCGTACGCGTCGATTAAGAATTTCTTAGCCAAAATTGAATATAGAAATTTGTTGGTAACAAAGGATTGGTCCCAAACAACACCGAGTCGGCATAATATGACAGGAAAGCCATCACTATATAATTCTACCGTGGAATCTGTCTCAACATATTTAAAAACAGAAAACAAACGTGTAGGTGAGGGGATGTGGGTGGGGGGGGGAGGGGTATTGACTAAGGGCAGCATTACTTCAGCTTGGTCTTTTCTTCTTTCTTCAGCATCATCATCGGATTCTTGGGTTCTAATAACTTTAGCAGCTCGTACTCTGCTAGAGCTACAACTTACTCCAGTTAACGCCCGCAAGGCATGTAAGAAAAGAAGGCAAAATAAACTGGTGGGAACTGGTGGCCAGGAACATTTAACCAGACACAAAGTAATAGGTCAAAGAAAATAGACATCTATACTAAACAATACGTTTTTTCTCTAAACTAAATTTATTAACAAATTATACACTAACATAATGCGCGAGAAGCACACCTTGAGCAACCGACGCAACATTACAGACTAACACACATCCGTTTCTCTGTCAACATTCGATAAGTTCTCAAAATTTCGTGACTGCAACTGTTAATCATACCGAAAAAAAATTTCCTGTACCCTCCCTAAAGATTTTCTTGTTAAATTCCGTCAATATCGGTATAGGCATTTAGTCATCAAAACGTAACAAAAAGACAGAAACTTAACTCCGCATTTATAGTATTATTACTGCAGATCACACACAGACTGTTGCAAATCACCCCTGAGGGATCAGTAAAACGTAAAAAATGTACACCTACAGCATTGCAAGAGTACCTACTATTTTCCTCCCATTGCACCCCTAAATTTGTGATATCTACAATTTAACATTCAATCCGAATAACCGACGGACCAGGCGTGACTCTTACGATAAAAAACAATTTTTAAAAACCTTTGCCTCCACAGAGATTTGAACCGGGTACCACGACCCAAACATTAGTAATCAAGCGCTTTAACCACAGAGCTAGCTGACCGCTACACGGAAAAACAGTACGGAGACCTCCATATCCAACGCGTCTGTCTATTGCCGTTCAGTAATTTTACGAAATTATTAGACAACATTTATTATTTATACAGATAATTTTTCAACCAAATGTAGACAGTATTTTTCTCCTTATTTCAAAGGATAAGTGTGCAAAGTTTTATCGAGATCGGATGAAAACTGTGGATTAGTATGAAGAACAAACAAACAAACAACATACGTATGTATGTTGTTTGTTTGTCATCTTTATGTATATAGATGTAATGTCCGAGCGCGGTATGGGAACGGGAGAACGGGGTTGGAATCCCCGTTAGAGCATCCAGATTTCGATTTTCTATGGGTTCCCCATATCAATCCAGGCGAATGCCGAGATAATTCTTTGAACAGGCCATGGCAGAATTCCTTACCGTTCCTTTCCCGCCTCTAATGACATCGACATCGACTAACCGTAAACCCGTAAGGAAAAAACAAGTGTAATGTTGTTTATTTGTTTTGAGTGCGTTATAATCGGTAAAGCGAATGACAAGACTCTCCCCACGGGATGGACTACCCCATTTCGCGCGCAGCATACTTATACAGGTGCCGTCTATTGGCCGAAGAGCGTGATATCAACAATCACCCTGATAGTCTGAAGACAACACGGAGTGCCTAGATGCAGAAAGAATGTTCCCAGCAGATATATTGCCAACTGCGTACAATGATCGTGATTATCAGTATCAATATTGCATAAGATATAACACAATGGCGGTGAAACAATTTCGACAATTATTTACGATAGTCATCATCGAAAGTAGATCAGTAACGTATACGTGAATGATTTGATCTGTTAGTTCCATTTCTACAGATCCCAAAAGCATTACAAGGAAATTTCGCAGAAGAGGCTAGACTGTGAAGAGTCATTCTTACCAACCCGTATGAGATATTAATTAGTCTCCACCATCCTGTATCAAGTTAGGCGCATGTGATTCTGGGTTCATCTAGATAAAATCGACTCTCAGTTTTTCATATTGAACGTGAGTAATTAGCACCTAAAGAAATCACACATAGAGCTATTAAAAGTCATTTAAGGAATCGGCGTTACGAATAAAAGTTGTCGGAAAGGCAACGCAGGTTTACTAATACTTTTAGATAACTGATGAAAAGACAGTAAGAAAAATGACACTGAAAGCTACTTATGGCAACAGGCAAACAGAATAAAAACCTCAGAAGGAATCAGTAATTTAACGGTTCTATAAACCTAACCGAACGTGGTGGGTGAGTGGTTAACGATCTGGCCTTGCATTCGGGAGGACGCCGGTTCGAATCCTCGTCCTGGCATCCAGATTTCGGTTTCCCATGGTTTCCTAAAATTGGATGATTCCTTCAAAAGGCCATGACCAAATTCATTCCTATTCCTTGTCCTCAGACCCATCCCGCCTCTAATGACATCGACGTAGACAAGGCGTAAAGCGTTAATTAAAAGAACAAAAAAAAATCTAAAAGCCTATATTCGACACCTAGAGAAATTGAAATTAAGAAAAATGGGCCGTAACCAGAAATGACTGCGAAATACTCTCTTTAAGACAAGTGAGTACATGGCATCCTGCACTTTTCTCAGGATAGGAAAAAAGAGCTCACGTGAACAACTCATGTCCTTATTCCATTCAAGTGCGAGGTTGTTGGTATGCTGAAAAATCAAGACGGCTATAATAGTAATATTAGCAACGGCACATGCTTGCGTAATCATATGTCACATAATGTTACAACATCCCTACTATCCTTCTTACAGATGGCCCTGTATCGAGCGTACAAGCAACTTGTTCCCTCCAGTCTTCCTTTCTAAACAAACTTAATTACTTTCTACTCTTTTCTCAATACTGATCTATTTCTTAAATACTTCAATGATAGGTACTATTATTGTAACAAATTATAATATGATAAAGCACTTTCATTTATTCGCGTAACTTATCGAAAAGCAAATCCAAAACACAAATCATCACAAATTCTTTTTACTGTTAATATTCTTTAAGTACATCATTCCAAAACATTGACACTGTTCACTCATACATACAAGTGGAAGCTTGTGCCTCAGCACCCTACACCTTATGCCACGACAACTTCCTGCGGACTGTCATGAAGGTACTGTAGCTATGCGACGAGTGAACTGTGCTAGTTAGTGAGCCTTTGCTGCGTGGCAACAACAATAGGTTCCCAAATACCGAAACAAGGCTGCATTATTAATACTTGAATTACGAGGGTGAGTCAAATGAAAACCTTAAACTTGTAATAAAAAATCGAAATTTCGCGCCGTTATCCTGTAAGTTGGTAAGCGTGCTACAAGCAGCGTGCAGAATGGCCTGTAGGTGGCAGCATAGTGCAGATGCGCAAAAACCGTCGCAGTATCAGTATAAAGATGGCTGTCCCACTTGAGACTTGCACCAGGGAAGAACAGTGTTCTGTTATTCGGTTTAGGTGTTGGATTGTGTCGCAGTAACATTATATGAATGTATAGTAGTTCGAGAAGTGTTGTAGTGTAATTGTATTTTGTTTTGTTTGCTAGCTTTGGATTGACTATTTATTAAAAAAACTGTTGAGAATATACGCTAACAACTTGGTGTTGTAACTTATGTAGAATTAGCGACCATTTGATGAGCTATTTTAATACCATTGAATATCTTTAAATATTTTTAAAAAAAGGTGACCTCTACTCTGTGTGCGTGGATCAAAAGACGACTTATTTAGGGCCACGTCGTCGTAAGATCTACAGAGTTTCGAGCAAATAATGAATGGGATTTGCTAGACTTCAATTGGATGAATTTTAAATGTTTGGAGGGGAAGCTGAAGATACGCGAGCTGTGGTCTCTAACGTCAAAATACGAAATTAGTAGATCTACCCGCTGATATCGGTATATTTGTACCCAAAATAGGTATATAAAAAAAATACAACCCTAAAAAACACATTTTGCTGGTCAAGATGTGCTGTCGAAGAATTTCTATCAGTTTGAATCAAGTCTGACTACCAATTTGACGTCAAACTGTACAGCAAGCTGATGACAATCTGCTGCCGCAGCTGGACGACAAATTAGTCATGAAAAGTTTAACAAAATTTTGGTTTCAACTTGCATTCAAAGATGGGCTTGGTTTTAGCATCGTATAATATAAATTGAAGTCAGAAGATAGCGGTGAGGATATTTTTTAAGTTAATGTATGAAATACAAGTTATTTAAATTTATTTAAAACTTCATTAGATTACTACATTACGCTGTTTTAAACTTCATTGACTTTGTCAAATAATAGGGAAATTACAGGATATATATAATTGTAAAACTAACACCAGAATTTTTTTAATAAAAATTTCATATCTTGAATAAGCACTAGTAGAACATAATCAAAATAAAAAATCAAAAAAATCAGGATTAGTAATTTGCAATTCGTGTATTAAGTAATTTGACGAAAGGATATTAATTCTTGGAAGGCTTATTCCGTTATCCGCAAGTGGGAACATCTGGACACATGTTGAATGGAAATAATTCTTACAGAACTGCCCACCACAATGTCTTTAATAACGTGTGTGTATATTTTATTAACAAAATGTATTAATGGTATTGGTTAGCAATAGAACAGACAAGTGAACTAGCTCGGGGATCCCCTAAAAACGTCGATAATGTAGGGCACAAACGCACAGGGGTAGTCCCCAAAAGATGTACGGAACATTCTTCAAAAGGTAACTAACTAGCTGCCGTCTAATCGATCAAATAATTCCCAGTAAAACATAAACGAGAGGAATTTTCAACCTGAAAATGTGAAATCGGGAAAAAAAAATCTTGAAAATTGCGTTCCTCAGAAATCGTGGAAAAATGGTTACACTTCTGTATTTCCTTAGGACAGACCGAGGTAGACTCCATATCTGTAGGCTCGAGAGCAGTGTAGGTGAAGTAGCCTGGGGCGGCATCCGACAGGTAGAGAGAGCCCCAAGCGGCTTAGTTCCGGCAGTCGGCTCGCGAGATCACGGGCCGACCGCCGCCGCCTCGCGTCCATATTCCTCCGCTCTCCTCCTTGCCGGTCCTTTTTTTGGTTTTTTAATCAGCGGGGAAGCGCGCCAGCGACCTTGCGGCTCGTAAAGAGAGAGACGCCGCCGCGCCACGGGCAATTTCGTGGCAGGGATGGAGATCTCGAGTAATTACCCGAGGTGTCTGCAGCGCAAACAACTCCGCGCTCTCCCCGTAACGCTGCTTTGTTTCACTCGGCACGCGATATGGGGATTGCTATGTGGCGTGTAAACCTAACGCAACTACAGAAACACCTTGTTTTAATTTCTTAGTGGATCTGTCTCTTTTTTTTCCGTTAATGATATTACACAGAAATTATTGCTTCTATTGCAAAAATAATGAAGTAAGAAACAGTTCCGCAAGTAGAGGCTACTTTGCGCCACATTTTTTTAAAAAATTCAGAAAACTAATTTTCTCTTTTTTTTAAACTGTTTAACGTCTCTTAACAGCGAGGTCTTTAGAGACGGGAAAGGATGGGGGGCAAGGAATGGGAAGGAAATCGGCCATGGCCTTTTGAAGGAAGCATCCCGGCATTCACCTGGAGTGATTTGGGGAAACCATGGAAAACCCAAATCTGGATGCCCGGACGTGGATTCGATCCGCCGTCCTCCCGAATGCGAGGTCAGAACGCTAACCATTACACCCTAATTTTCTCGGGCTGTTTGAAAAAAAGATACAGATTTCAGCGTGTGATTTCGATAGGCTTTTTCTGAGTAGAATGGAGTTTGTTATTACAATGTGTATGTTCAGGCCACTTCCATGATTTTTCGCAGTTTTCCCTTGTTGGCACTTTACCTGCCTAATTATCAAACTCGCAGATGACACTTGGGTTATATTTTTCCATGTAATAAAAACTTAATATTTTATTCATCAGCAAAACACTGGAAAATGGATGGAGCAAATTCTGCCTACAACTTGGAGAAAAGTCATCAGAACCCTTGTTTTTATTTATTTATGTGGCATAAAAAAAAAAAAATTAAAATTCTATTTATCGAAACACGATATTTTCCACAATAATGAAAACTTGACTAGTAATAGATTGGAGTTCTGCAGTACAAATGTGATCAACAATATTTGTACAAAAGTAACCTAAATGAAACCACACATCAACAATTGGCAGCAGGAAGTGAAAGCTGCAGATATGCCCTCTATTTTTACTAAACAGTTCATAAAATATTTTCCCTTTTTGGAGCAAAGTGAGCATAAGAGGAGCAAAGTAGCCCCCACTTACGGTTCATTAATTTTAATGCCGAAATCTCTACGAACAATCATACAAAATATCTCTTCTGGGTTAGTATACAACTGCACTAAAAAGTACTTTACAAATTTCATAACATATAAAAATTTATTCATATAACATGCAGAATCGAATGAAGCGCCAGTTTTTAGAAAAGCGTCTCAAGTTAAATTCAAATACTGAATTAGTTAGTTCCTTCTGAGTTCAGTTAAATGAAGAGCCGGAGAAATGAACAGTTAAAATGGCCACATACACCGGTGTATGATTTTGCTGTGAGTGTTGTGGCTGGATGTACTTCAAATTTTCCTCGCGCCACAGCGAGATAAACGAGACGTGCCTCATTATGTTACTGCAGTTCAGGCGTTCCTGAAATCCATTCACCTTTTCCAAGGTCGGTGGAATAGGCCACCTAACTCCCCTGAATTGACGCCTGTCATTTTTTGGGGGATTTCATTGAAAAACCTTTGCATAAAAATTCAGCTGAGCTCAAATATAGAATCAACGTATGTTACAATTTCAGAGCTGACGCCTGACAGGCTGAATCAAGAAGGGCAAGAAATTGATCTCATCAACAGTGGCGGTAACGTGGAAATAAATATCACCATGTTGTAATCATTCAGGTAATTGGCTACATAATGACTCCTCAATGAATTCTATAAGTTCTCTGAGTAAATCTCAGTGTGCTTTCAAACATGTGAAGACTTCCTTTTTTTAAAGTGCAATGTATAACATTTTTCATGGGAGTTGTAACGGAGCTTCTAACAAACTGAGAATGTTATAAATGATTTTGTTGTTTTCGCAGGCGTCATAACTTTATATATAAAGATGAATGTTGTTTGTTTGTTTGTTGGTTTGTTTGTTTGTTTGTTTGTTGGTTTGTTTGTTTATTTGTTTGTTCTTCATAGAAATCCACAGTTTTCATCCGATGTCGATGAAACTTTGCACACTTATCCTTTGAAACAAGGAGAAAAATACTGTCTACATTTGGTTGAAAAATTATCTGTATAAATAACACATTTTGCCTCATAACTTCGAAATACGGCGATAGACAGACACGTTGGATGTGGACATCAACGTACCATGTTTCCGTGTAGTGGACTGCCAGCTGAGTGGTGCCGGCCCTGGTAGCGTAGCGGCTAGCGAGCTTGCCTCGCGTTGCCAGGGTCGCCGGTTCGAATCCGGCCGACGGCATGGATGTTGTGTCCGTCCTGTGTTGTCCGCAATGAGAAAACGATAATATAGTACAGAAAAAACTCGAAGAAACAAACTATAAACTTGCAGATGGCTAAATGGGAAAAAAATGAAAGCCATCTTTTTTAAATAAAAATAAAAAATAAAAAAAAATTTAAAAAAGTGGTTAAAGCGCTTGCTTACGAACGTCGTGGTCTCCGGTTCAAATCTACGTGGAGGCTAAGATTTTTAAAAATTGTTTTTCATCGTCAGAGTCAGGCCTGGGCCGTAGGTTATTCGGATTGAATGTTAAACTGTAGATATTAGAAAGTTAGGGGTGCAATACGAGGCAAATCGTAGGTAGTCTCGCAATGTTGTAGGTGTACACTTTTTTACGTTATAATGATCCTTCAGGTGTTGTTCCCAGTCAGTGTGTGAGTATGAACCACAGTAATAATATTATAAATATAAGTCTCTGTCTTTTTGTTACGTTTTGATGACTAAATGGCTATATCGTTGTGATGGAATACTATAAGGAAAGCTGTATGAAGGGCACAGGATATTTTTTCCAGTATGATTAACAGTTGTAGACACGAAATTTTGAGATCTTATCGAATGGTGACAGAAATATGTTGGAAAATGATTCTCTTCAAGAGACAGGTTCGACGGTACAATGATATAGTGATAGCTTTCCTGTCATATTATTCCGACTCGATATTGTTTTGGACCAATCCTTCGTTACCAACAACTTTCTATATTTAATTCTGGCAAAAACATTATTAATCCACGCGTACGAAGTCGCGGGTACGGGCTAATTACAAATATAAATGCTTACGGGATTATCGATGCGTTGTTATATTCTTAATTCTTCTTTTCCCGATGTTTCTACCTAGCCATAGTTGTAAATGTGTGCTGGATAAATAATTAACTCTGGACCCACAGATATTACATCGTAAACAACATCTCTGGATAGTCAGACAATCGACAGTACACATAAACAACTAGCCACGCCGGTCTCCAGCAGAGCACAATCTTTAGCAGATTCGGCACAAGACCCCTGATGAAGACCGAAGACTAGGTCGAAACGTCGGGAAAAGAAGAATTAAGAATATAACAACGCAGCGATAATCCCATAGGCATTTATATTTGTAAACTGAGAAAGTGTCCGGCACTCTAACCAGTGCTAAGTATTTCGAGTCTAGGAGGTTCAAGAAAATGTTATCATTCGGCACCTGGCTGCACGAGTATGGAAAGCCATTGCTTATAATTGCTGATCACCAGATGGTGCACCAATCATCCATCTCGCTTAAATCCGAAATCCCTCCGCAGTGAGACTGGAGTAGGACACAGTTTATAGTGGCTCTATGTTGGATGGAGACGTCAAACGTGACGGTGCCATTCGGAAGAGTAGGCGTGTATGGATCGATCCGTGTTTCCCCTTCTTTCGTCTTCATACAAACATCAATGATCGACACATACCACAGATAAACAACCGGCGAAAGGACGCTATCAGCCTTCCTCCCCAACCAGGTATAGAATGACTCTGTATAGGAGATTCACACACGATCCCGGATCAAGTGAACTACATCGTTTTATTTCTTGTTTTTAATATTATGTCAAGAGATGAACTAAAAGTACTTTATTACTGATTGGTTTCCAAAACTGAATAGATTACTAAAACTTTACCATGGTGTGTCCAGTAGAATCAGCATATCACACATCTCTCGATTAATTTTTGTTTTTAATTATTACGGACTCAAACATTACCTATATTCCTTTCACATTATCTTCTTCTTTCTCTCTCTTTTTGCTGTCATCAGTCTCTCAAGAGGTTTGATACAATCATACATCTCTTCGTATCTTGTGCTAACCTCTTCATCTCAATATACCCCTTAAAACCTGTATCCTCAAATATCAGCTTTAATCTGTCTTCCTCTACAGATCTCACCTTCGATTGTTTTCTCCACCGCAAATTACCGAATGTGTTTGTCTTGAAATGTGACCTACCAGCCTGTCTCTTCTTTCTGTCAGACTCTGCCACAATATTGTTTCCTCACCCATCATTCCCAAAACACGTTCATTTCGTACTTAGTTTTCAGCACTTCTATTGCACCACATTACAGATACTTCAATTTTCCTTCATTCTGATATTCCCCAAGTCCACGCCACGCTAGCATTAAGTTCTGTGCTGCACCTCATATTGGGCACACAAAATCAGATTTCTCTCCAATGCATCTTACTGTCTCACGCACTTTCACGCCGTCCTGTTACCATTATTTTCTGTCGCTTTACATAATGCTTTTCCTCACTTCATGAAACATTTGTTATGCACCGGCTCAAAACTGAAGAGACTAATTCCACGTTCACCAAGTTTAGGTTGACTACACTACCAAAATATCATCGCATGCTTGTATGGACTATATGATACACAAGAAATGGCAAAATAAGAATGTAATAATTATTAAAGTAACAGAAAGGGGATATTATTTATTATCTACAATACCGAGCATGGTGAGTGAGCGGTAACGCTTTGACTTTGCTTCATAAGGACATGGCTTCGAATTGCTGGCGTGCCAACAAGATTTGGTTTTTGCTTGGTTTCTCTGAATCACTCTAAGTGAATGCCGGAATGGTTCCTTTAAAAGGCCATGGAAAAATTCCTTCCCGTTGATAGATATCTCGTTTAAATATGAAATAATTAGCCCAATGTGATTCACTTTAATTTTTGCTTATTTTTAAGATTCCAAAGATACTAGGAGGGAACGTAAACAAATGTGCTCCAGAGATTATAACGTTCAAACAACTGTAACTCACAATACTTTGAAGAACTAAAACTATTCTCTGCCGATCGCTTATAAAGGTTTCACAGAAATTTTTTTGAATAATTCAAAGACTTCCGACAGACGTATCTGGAATCCTAAGTATACTTAAACAATTAAAATCACACTAAAAACATTCCGGATTAATACAAAATTATTCACAATAATTATAAAATGCACAGAAATGAAAATTAAAGATATTTACACACAAAATTATCCACATAAATCAGTTTATGCTGTCACAAGTTGTCCTGTAAACATCGCTCAACTCAATACTTAAAATTACAAACTTTAACCATGATGGATAGTATCGTCTTTGAACTTAGTAAATAGTATTTACATAGTTTCTTTCCATAAAACAATGTTAATTTACACATATCCACATTTAATTGCAAGAAAAATTTACAAAACCATATATACTCAACTCCCAGGTTGCTACAAATAGTACTTAAAATAAAATTTAATTAAAGGTCTGGGTCTGAGGGTCGTTATACCATTCTTTGCCTACAATCTCTTCACGCTTCATGGCTACAAAAACGGCTAATGGTCTCAAAGAAGAACTCCCGTTCACTTTTAGTGAGCTGGTTCTCTCGCAAACGACACATCTCTTCTACGTTTGTGTTAATCGGGCGCGACGAACAATGGATATTAAATTTTCGGATATTTTTATCTTAAATTTCTTAGCTTTCCGACTTCACATTAAAATCAGTCAAATACTGTTCTACCCTCAAGAGCTTTGAATTATCTTAAATTATTAAAATCGCCATCAAAATTTGAGAATCGTATCGTAAATTTCTTCTCGCAGTCGAAGACTAACGCTCATATTATAAATAGAAGTTCAACTTCCACCGAGATGGGAGGAGGCCAATATTGGCCTCCTACCTATCATTCGGGAGGACCGGGGTTAAACTCGGTTCGGCCATCCTGTCTGAGGTTTTCCGTGGTTTCCCTCAGACACTTAGGCGAATGCTGCGATGGTTCCCTACAAGGCCACGGCCCACCTTCCATCCCCCTTCCCTCCCCGTAGTAGTAGATTGGCTGAAAAGAGTCCCCTATGACTCTCCAGCAGCCCGCCTCCCGAAATGTAAAAAAAAAACAAAAAAAAAACATGGGATTATATTTTGTTTATTAATATTAACCACTAGCATAAATACATTAGTTGTAAAGATCAAGGAAATATTTTCATAATAATATATCTGAAATGCGAGATAGACTCATACTTTTTTCCCACAATATTTCGGATGAAACTATCAGTCTGTGGATCCCACAACCCAAGAACACGTACAATAATTTCGGCTATTTCTACTCGCTAGAAACGATTGCTCAATTCCTCCACTAAAGATGTATTTTTTTCTATTTTAAGTTTCCTTGCATCTTTAAATGCAGCTGACCGATTTTCCAAAGGAATAGTCACCTCAACACTGATGTTCTATTTATCCCTTGTGATAGCGAGATCAGGTCGTATTCTAAGGGATCATTGTTACCTTGCACATCCCCATTCTCCGTCAATTCTTGAAACCGCGATTGGGTTGCCTTCTTCACCAACCGCTTCGTATGCAGTGCAGAATAACACAAGCAATGGCACAGCACATGGTGAAGGGGCCCCTACAGATTGTACATCTTCGGCAGAATCCAACATCCTGCTCCTCACCCTTGATGACGTCATTGCGGGATACTAGCACCACTCTAGCTCGATATATGAATCGGCAGTCCTCGTAAACAGTCCCCTTCTAATAAATTGGGACCTGGAACGGTGTAGGCTAAGGTTCTTTTTACACTACACGGTTTTGACCGAACGGCAGAAACTCGATCGGTGCAAATCCAAAAGGACATACTCGTCCACACTGTACGGTTGCTGTACGGCTATTTTATATCACAAGCTCCGTGTGGTTGAGTGTTTACTATTCATTGTAATCAACGTTATATAACCGTAGACAAAAGATATATATATATATAATTTTTGTGCACCCTATACTATAATGTTCTTTATTCTTGAAATAGGTGATTCAGATATCAAGACATAGTGTCTTATAGTGACAAGCTAAAGCTATTGTGTTCGAATTTGATTTGACATTGATATGACCTTGAAGGGTGCTGCTTGCTTCTCGACCCGGCTTCGAATCCCTGTGAGGTCACCGTGACTTCGATTTTCCATGGTTTTCCGAAGTCACTCCAGGCGAATGTCTGGATGGTTCGTATAAATGGTCATGGCCGAACTGCTTCCCTTTTCTTTTCCCCTTAGGTTATGTCGGCTGAAAAGCGTCCCTGGCACATTATAGAACCCCGCGTCCCAGTCATACCTAGAAGGAAAAGAAACCTGAAAAAAAGAGCACCCTGTAGTGGTTAATGTTGTAAGTACTGAGCCAGTAATGTATCCAGTTTCATATGGATAAAATTGGCAAATACGCTGCCCGCGCATCTTACTCGCCTGACCTGGTGACGTGCGAATTTTTAGTATTTCTACGCATCAAAATCGGCATGAAAAAACACCGATTGACAACACTGAAAAGGTAAAAAAAAAAAAAAACCCAGGGAGGAGCTGAGATCCATTTCTAAAGATTGTAATGTCCAGCCTCTGCTGTTTTTATTATTTCGCTCAGCCGTTTTTGTGAGACGGCGGAGGGAGGAATTCCTGTCTGGCGACAGGTTCCTGGCGCGAGTGTGTGTCTTTGTTTGACGCAGGTACAGAGGGCGAGTGGACATGCGGTAGCGAGGGGCACTTCGGGTGAGATCCCGGATAGTACACACGTGTGTATTTGTGGATGCGGACTCCAGAAACGTGGAGGCCATGTTTGTTTTTTTTATTGGTCACGACAACATTTTGTGATAGTGTTTTCGTCATGTGCTGCCAAGAATGAACCCATCTCAGTTGGTGGATGGCGTTGAAAGGTGTTTCATCATTGTGAAGGAAATATCGAGGTCACCGACAGCTTACTCCATAACGATAAGTGATAAACATTCATATAAACATTTACCCAGTATACGCCCAAACTGATTGGAGTTTCGTGCTCTCCGTAGCCGGGAACAATTTGTTTATTGTCTGCCAGTTTCTGTTCTTTTTCTTTGCTGGCTGTGTTCAATTTTTTGTGTAATCTTAAACAAACATGTATTTCTTTCAGTATTTTATTTTATAAATGTATATTTTTTTATTGCACACTCGTGTTTTCCTTTTTTAATTTTTTGGTAATTACAGGGTGTAATTTAAATTTAAGCCTGCTTTTTGCAATTATAAATAAATATTAAAGGAAATTTTTTAATAATTAAATCTTGCATCTCATGCACCAAGAATGTGAATGTTTAAGGTCTTAAAGAACCGGGACATTTCAAGATGACTACAGAAAATGTTTCGAACAGTGCAAACAAACACCGGTGGGACGAATGTATTAGTTGTAATGGAGAGTGTTTTGAAGCGTATAAGGTTGATTTGTAAAAAAAATTGAAGATATATAGCATTTAAAAAATAATTCCTTTTTTTTTGGGTAACCGCTCGTACAGAAAATATTGCATTGGTTGGTATAATGAATTATGATTTAAATTTAAAAGTAGTAATCAAATATTGAATATACAGCTCGAATCAATATTTCTTATATTTCTACTATGCTCTTGAGTGTTTCTCGAAGTAACAAAAGTATGCGGCAGTGCATTCAGCAAAATTTAGGTTTAAGACACTGAATTGTTTTTATCCGAAAGTTACCGAAATGGGAAATTAATTTGAAGGGAAATAATTCACAGATGGGACTCGGGCCAAAACAAACGTCCGGAAATGTGTTATTTCCCGTGCCTGACGAGTCAGCGGCATCAGCTATAGAAATAAAAAGAATAACGCGACCCCTTTTTATTGTTGTTGGCAGCACAATGGATTTCGCGAACATGGGAATGGAAGAAGTTTCCTACATAAATGAATTCACGTAAAATTAAACGCAGGCTGTCCATTGTAGGGTGTGTATGTGTGTGTGTTAGGAAAAAAGAATTGTCTGTAATAGGTTAATCATTTCATAACACATTTTACCCGAACTGTGTTTGTCTTTTCGAAAGGCACTATGATTGGTTTAAGAAAATATAATTGTTTTTAAAGTTTTTTTTACTGTAATCCTGGTGCTTACTTTATCCAAAAACGGGAGCAAAGAGAAGATGTTATATATTTAATTTAAATACTAAACATAGGTTTTACAAACCACTTTACGTATTTCCAGGATGAATATGGGCATTAAGGACTATAACCGTGGTGTTTCATGAATTCTTTTGTTCTGATAACAAGAAAATAAACAAATCATGTTAAATAGTTCGTTTTGGACAATCAACACGGTTTCATTATGACGTATGTGTTTCCCTGAATGCTTTGTAAAGTCTAATTTGAAGAACATTTACACTGCAGTAACTCAATTAAAGTTTTAATTTTGTTAAAGATATTAAGTGGCAAATTTTGTAAAATTTGCTGAACTGTTGTTAAGTCTTAATTCTACATAAGTCGGATGAATCTTTATTATTATTATTATTATTATTGTGCTAACCTCTTCATTTCTACATACCCCTCTGTCTTCCTCTACAGTTCTTACCTTGGACTGTTCCCTCCACTAACAAATTAACCAATCCAGCATGTCTCAAAATATGACCTACCAGCCTGACTCTTCTTTCTGTAAGCTTCTTCCACAAACTTCTTTCCTCACCCATCATTTCCAAAACTCGTTCATTTCTTACTTGGTCTGTCCACTTAATTTTCAGCATTCTTCTGTAGCACTACATTTCAAATGCTTCAATTTTCTTTCTTTCCGGTATTCCTAAAGTCCATGTTTCGCTACCATAAAGTGCTGTGCTCCACACAAAGAGTTTTAAAAAGTTCTTTCTAATTCCTAGATCAATATTTGAAACTAAAAGGTTTCTCTTATTCATGAAGGCTCTTTTTTCTAATGCTATTCTGCTTTCAACATCATTCCTGCTTCGGCCATCGGTTGTAATTTTACTACCCAAGTAACAGAATTCTCTTACTTCTCCTATTGCATCCGATCCTATTTTTATATTTAATCCACTAGTATTGGTATCATTTCTGCTACATTTAATCACTTTTGTGTTGCTTTGATTTATATTCAGTCCAAAATCTTCCTTCAGTATTTTGTTCATGCCATTCAGTAACTTCTAAATATCCTCAGCCCTCTCTGCTAACAAGACAATGTCGTCAGCAAATCGTAGCATACTGATTTTTTCTCCCTGAAAACTTATGCCACATGGAGATTTTTCTTTGACTTTCTTCATTGCTTCTTCTACATACAAGTTGAATATTAAGGGGGATAGACTACAACCTTGTCTCACACCCTTCTTAACTGATGCATGTCTCTCGTGATTCTCTACTTTTATTATAGCCACCTGATTCTTATATAGTTTATAGAGTATTTTGATACTTTAGACCTGACTTCTTTAAAATTTTGAATGTCTTGTCCCACCTAACATTATCAAAAGCTTTTTCTAAATCAACTAAATGCCATAAAAGTATCTTCGGTTTTCTTGATCCGCCCTTCAAGTATTAATCTTAAAGACAGAATTGCTTCCCTTGTACCGCGATTTTTCCTAAACCCAAACTGATCTTCACCTACTATCTCTTCTACTACCCTTTCCATCCTTCTGTATATTATTCTGGTCCATAATTTTGAGGCATGTGTTGTTAGACTAATGGTGCGGTAATTCTCACATTTGTCGGCTTGTGCTTTCTTTGGAAGTGTGAAGATGATATTTTTATTAAAATCAGTTGGAATTTCTCCTGTTTCATAACTTTTTGATATCAGCTTGAATAATCTTTCGATTCCTTCCTCTCCTAGGGATTTAAGAAGTTCTGCAGGTATCTCATCAATTCCAACTGCCTTATTTGCTTTCAAGTCATTCAGAGCTTTATTAAATTCTGTCCTCAAAACAGGATCTCCTAAGTCATCAATGTCGACATCGCCTTCGTTTTCTATTACACTATTGTTCAAGTCGTCCTCAACATACAATTTCTCAATGTATTCTTTCCAACGGTTAGCTCTATCTTCTGAGCTTAAAAGAGGTTTCCCAAAGGCAGCGTTAATGATCATACCTCAGCAACAAACAAACAAACAATAGTTAAAACCTCATTCGGTTCCAAGACTAAATTTGTCGTCAATAAAC
The DNA here is from genome assembly GCA_031002005.1 of Vandiemenella viatica. Lineage (NCBI taxonomy): Eukaryota > Metazoa > Arthropoda > Insecta > Orthoptera > Morabidae > Vandiemenella > Vandiemenella viatica. The sequence goes on from CM061914.1 coordinate 7,305,565, forward strand.
CCACATTTTTCGGACGATCAGCAACATGGACCGATCTTTTATACTCAACAAAAGGAATAATAAAACTATTGGCTAATGTTACGTATCTTCGTGAAAGATAAAAAATTTATTTTCAGTGTCAGCACGAAACTCGTTAAACTAATCTTTGGGAAATTAGCACACAGAAGAACAAGTTCAGCTTCAAACATTGTTTGACTGATGTTCAGAAGTTTATTCTTCTACTATATTACTCGTAAATACAACGCAAAAACTATTTTAAAAACAGTGATAAAAACACTTTGGCCTTAAATCAGACATTAATTATTTTAAAACGATTTCAAGCAGTTCAAAACGAGGAGTCAAACGCCGGCAAGAGGTCCAAATTAAACGGCCAATGCAAAGCTTAACTGGGTTTTGAATTCTTACCTGTTAATCAATTCTTGCTTAGTATACTTCTACAGATTACGTGCTCCGCTTTTAAGTAGTAATTACTTCAGCTTTTTAACTGTTAAATTCTTGTACAAATACTGCATCGTAAACGAAAACAAACGCACAGTGGTCAACCGGAAGTTAACAATACCACACTTTGCGTGGTGGCGCTGTAAGTGACGAAAAAATAAACTAATAAGTTACATAGCTCTATAGTCGGCGATTGTGAAGAGGAGCCATTAGTGGTTGCAACTTGTGGACCGCTGATTCGACTGCGACCTCCCTGGCGCGCACGTGCGGGCGATATTTCACGGCGGCAGATGGCGCTGTCTCCCGCATGTGAGTCGGGTCGCCAGAAACTCGTTTACAGCCTCCTGACAAGCAACGCCACCCCGGCTGCTTGTTCTTCACCCGGTACGGGGAGGTACACACGCTCGCTAAGACAGTCTGACTGTACAACGTTCCTTCTGGTGGCTCTGTGGAAACTAATACAGCCCTCATAATACATCTCCTTATCAACTTTAATCTTATGAAGTAAGCACATTAGTGTTGGAAAGAGAAATATTGCTTAACCTTAGATTTTTATACTTCTCGTATGAATGAGTATTGTTTTAATGGATGGAAATTGTTTGTATGGAGTTTAACATGAATAAAAACAGTACAATTTGTAAAATGTTAATTAAAAGGCTGTAAACATGCTATTTTAAGTATGATTTTTTGACCGAGCGTGGTGGGTGAATTGTTAACGCTGTGACCTCCCATTCGGGAGGACGGCGGTTCGAATCCCCGACTGGGCATCCAGATTTGGGTTTTTCATGGTTTCCCCAAATCTCTCCAGGCGAATGCAGGGATGGTTCCTTCAAAAAGGCCATGGCCAAATTCCTTCCCGTTCCTTGTCCCCAGTCCCATCACGCCTCTAATGACCTCGACGTCGACGAGGCGTTAAGCAATAAGTAATATTTTTTTTTTTTTTTTTAGAATTGTTTAAATTGGTCATTTTTATGTTTAATGCTTTTAAATTTTCTCTATTTTAACTTTAATATATTTCTTCATGATTATAATTTTTTATAGGTTCTGTTTGTTTCTGTACGCGATCGTTAGCTGTCTAGCTTGTGATTTTTATTCGCATATTTAAGCTCCAAAGATCATGTGCTGCCAAGTTTACTCGAGTTTGTACAGTGTGCTTTTGAATCTTTGGAAGAAGATGATGCCTTAACCGTGTATACAGGGTGATTCTGTGATGCCGTTACAAACTTACAGGGACGATAAAGAAAGGTATATATATTAATTTGAGGTTTGGTAACCTGGTCTTGTAACGTCAGAGTCGAAAGTTATAAGCGAAAATCTACCCGAATATTTATTTAACTCATTAACTTCCTGTTTGCTTTCTGAAATAGAACTGTATACTCTACCTGGAAACTCTTATTAATGTCTTCCTTCAGAAACAACCTTAGGAATTCTATATGCAATTTTTCGTATATTGAACCGCTCAGTTCTATAACACTATGAAATTAATGCAACACAACTTCAACCACAACAATCTTTCATGAGTCAATTTCTTTGTGACATCCACAATCCGGTTTCATCTGTAATCATCCATTATTCCGACCAGTGTCTCCGTACTATCGTATCAGTGTCCTCCTTCTTCACAGCATTAGAGCGGTCTAGTGGCTCAGTGGATGACGCGTCTCACTGGAGATAGAAAGGTCTCCGGTTCGAAACCCTGTCTCGGCGGGGATTTTCAAAGGTCATTAACCCGAACTTCACCTCTGGTACAGCTTGTTGTGTAATGTGCAGTTCGCCAGAAAGCTTCCGTTGTTCTGATTCCACATTAAACTGTAGGTTCCCGGTAGGATTTCCGGATTAGGTTGAGACGGCTACGGCAGAGGCGGAATGCGCAGCCAATAGAAACCCTGCCACCTGGACATTGCGACCACACGGAATTATTATGTTTATCATCCCATTATTTGTCCTCCTCGGACAGCGCCCCATTTTCTCTGTACCGTCTGAGATTGTACAAGTATGCGATTACTATTTATTATTGTTATTTGCAATTGCACCCTGTCGGATCACGCAAAGCCTTAACGATTCAGTTTTCTGAGTTTCCATATAGCTTTCATTTTTTCTCCGTGGATTTTCTTCCTTCCTTGAGTCCACTTCGTCCCCGGTCTCTTAATGACTTCATTCTCTGGCGGTACTTCCCACTTGTTAATTTTTCTCTGTATGTTTGTCTGTCTACGTTTTCTGATGAGTTTATGTGGGCTTTTTCCATGTCTTTTTTGATCTCCTGGACCCAGGGCATAGTTTTTAGCTGTTCTATATACGTCACAATTTTATGAATCAGTCTTGTTGCTGGAAGTCTGTGGACATGTCCATAAAATCTTAATCTTCGTTTCCTGATGTCTGCCGCGAAATTTGACAGTGTTTCTGTTGTCTTTCGAGATTTAAGTCTATATCCGTCATCTGTTTTTTTCTGGGCCAAGAATCTTTCTTATAATTTTGCGTTCTTCTTTCAAAATGTTTTCTAGGTCACCTTTCCTATGTAGTGTTAAAGTTTCGCTGGCGTACAGGGTTTCAGGTTTGATAACTGTGTTGCAATGTCTGACTTTTGTATATATGGACAAACATTTTTTATTATGTATGTTATAGGTTCTACCGTAGGCTCTCCTAAGTTTTTGCATTCGAACTTTCTGCGCTATTTTCTCTCCTCCTGTGGGTTCGATGATTTCTCCCAGATACTTGAAATATGGGACTCTCTCAATTTGTCCATATTTTGTGACCAGATTTTGGAGTTTAGAACAGATGAACCCATAATTAATACGCATAAAATAAAAACTTTTCTATTTTAATTTTTAACATTTATAACGTAAGGTGACCAATGGTCGTTACAGTAGGAAAGATTTGAGCCTCGCGCAAACAGTGTACTGTACTCAAACGACATACAGTATCATAGGTCAGACAATACTACTTTCGTACCCGAGCCGCGTTGCCGCTCTTGCTGCTAGTGTTGCCACTCAGAACCAGGTAATTTATTGTAGGTACGTCATGGCAATAGACTCTTGATTAAGAGTATTTTCAATCGGATAATACTAATAGATTTTAAAGTATCCTCAAAATAAAATAATAATGTTTTTTTAAAGCAATAGATAGAAGTTATTATTATTATTATTATTATTATTATTTCGTTTGGATACAGTATATAGTTGAGGTAGGACCCAAATTTTGTGTACCTATGAAATAACAATCCTGAAATAGACCTGATAACAGAACAGGGTGGTACATAGACGATGAGCGGCAGTGCTCTAAACTGTTATCCGGGAAATAACAGGTTCGAATCCCTGTCCGGCCGTCCATATTTCGGTTTCCATGGTTTCCCCGGCGATTCCAAGTGAATGTTGAGACGTTCCCATCAATATGGCTACAGTAAAATTCTTTCCGTTCCTTGTCACATATGCTATTCTAGCTCTAATAACCTTGACGTCAACGAAGCACGAAGCAAAAAGAAAAAAAGGTAAAAAATTTTCCTCACGTCTTATTTTTAAGTAAAAAATTAAACAAATATTTCTGTCCTCTAATTGAATTCTAAACATTAGTGTCCCGCAACGTAAGGCAAAGTCCGCTTTACTTCCATGGATATAACCTGGAAACGTTTAAATACGATATTGGGCTTTGCGTCAGTGAAACACATAAGGGGACATCCATAAATTACGTGAGGTGAAAGAGGGGGGGGGGAGGGGGGTCCGGCGAAATCTCACCAGATCTCACCAAGGGGGAGGGGGGGGGGGTTTACGGAAATCTCACGTGAGATTTTGCGAAAAAAATTTGGACAGTAGAGCTAAAAAAAAAGGTGTACAATTTGTGCAAAAGTCGATTTTAGGCGTCAAAAAGTGAGGCTGTGACCTAAAAAAAAAAGCTCTACAAAAGTTTCCAGGGCGATTTCTAGGGGAGGGGGGGGTTATCACAAACCAGATCTCACCACAGGGGGGGGGGGTTCCACCCAGATCTCACGAAATCTCACCAGGGGGGAGGGGGGGGTCCAGAAATCCGGAAAAACACCTCACGTAATTTGTGGATGCCCCCTAACGTAAGCGGAAACGAAGACTAAAACCTATTTCATTTACGGTCTACGAGGGGGTACACTTAAATAACCGGAATGGCAACTCCGTGGGTGAAGCTTGAGCAGTACGCGCTTCTGCTGCTATGCATTTGAAAAATCCCAGCCGCGATCGGGATTCGAATAAGGTACGCTTCGATCACCAGTCAAGTGGCGTAGCCATTGAGTGACCAGACCGCTCCCCGTCCTACAAATAATGTGAGGTGAATAACATCTTAAAGTAGGAAATAGTCTGAAATGGTGGCGTACTATCGGGTGCCGGCTTAGCACTGGTGGAAGAGCGCTGGAACCAGGAAAATTGTATGCAGAAGCCACTATGTGACCAGCAAGCCAGCAGTGGATCAAATAACTGCTTCGAAACACCAAAACATGTCAGCGCGTTTCATTAAATGGAGCGTTCTGGGAAAGTAATGAGAGTAACGAACTGGAAGGAAATGTCGCGGCGTCCTTTGGCGAATTAGCCCTGTCTGGCAGACAGCCAAACACTGGTTGTTCTCATCACATCCGTCAGTGTGAATGGCCAATCCCACACACAGATCCCTCCGCTGTTAACTTCCAATTTGCCGCCCAATTTAATTTCCGTCAACGGTCGGTATCAAATTTGTCGCAGCGTTGTGTGGTACGAAATCGCGTGGAAGTAAGCGTTTCCAGGACACTTGCATTTTACGCGTGGTTATTTATGGAATTGTTGTCCGGTACACAAATTTTTCACGTTGATCGTATGTTTACGCACAGTATTTTAACTCAATGCCTTAAGGCACCACATCACCGAAATCATCATAAAAAAAAAAACATAAAAAAAAAAAACATAGGAAAAAATGGAGGATTGTATCAATCCGGCGGAGAGGGTTAAGACAGAGGAGAGAAGAAAATTGTAATTGGAGGTATCTTAGTAACGATATATGGCAGTGACGATTAATCTGATCGATGCAGCCTACTATTACGTTATTCAAGGTATCACGCAGGGCTACTCCGCCCTTTTGTGTTAAGTCGTTGCAGCGTTGTAATGATTTTCGCCGTCTACCAAGAGGCTTGCTGGTGGTAGAAGAATTTTCCAACGACTGGCATTTGACCAGTAGGGTGTGGTCCACAATTCCTAATCACAAGATTATCTTATATCTCTCCGCAGTACGTTTGCGGTGATAATAATAATTTTGTGTGGTCTCAATGACCTTGTGTCGGTCAGTATGATAGTTTGCGAAATGCGCGTCTTTTATGTGTCTTACCTAAACTAGCTGGGTAGAAGATGACGTACAGTTGACATGCAATCCCAGACAAGAAAGGGTTTCGGCATCCTTCAAATACACTGAAAAGTCAGAACATTATGACCACCTACCTACTATCGATATAAATTGTCCAGGTGATAGAAGCGTTACCTGACGAGGAATGAGTACTAGTCAGACACCCAGTTCAGTTCGAGCATCGGTACGGTGAACATCAGTTTTCCTGGTGCGCGAAACTTTCCTTGTGTGCCAAGCTAACTCATTCACAAACCGTGCGCTCAGCCAACTTTAACTTTCCGTTATTTATTGTAATAGTTATTCAAGAACAGCACCGATTAAGTAAATCGTTACCAAACCGGCGGCGGAGGCGCCGTATTCCACCATGTACGGTGGGAATTATGGTGAAGGTGGTACGTGGCCAGAAAACCCAACGAACCCAAGCCCACAGCCAGATGACAACAACGAGCTACCAGCAGCGATAAGAAATGCAATACAAACAGTGACGGAGAATGTAACAGCCGACGAGCTCCCCATGTGTGTAGAGGAACCAAGACCAACGAAACGCCCCAGTTGGGATCAAGACGACCATCAGCCTGTTGGGAAGACGGAAAAAATTCTACGCGTCTCCAAAGTGCAGTCAACGGTGGCACCCAGAGCAGAGGAGAACGCAACCACAACACCACAACAGGGCACATCGCAGAACGGCGTAAGTAAAGTGACATCCCCATCAAACCCAGCTAGGCTTGGCAGCAATAGCTACGAGATGTATGACAACGGTCCGTTTGTTATCATAGTCGAAAGCCTTGATAAAAATGTTGGTAGATTGCACCCAATGTCTTTAGGGAAGTTACTCAGGTCGGAAAGTGGAAACTATTATAACAGTATTACTAACATTTTCCCCTCAGGCAAAAATCGTATTAAAATAGAACTATCTACAGCGGCGGCAGCCAATGATCTAGTGAAAAGCAACGTTTTCCCTAAACACAATCTGGAAGCATATATCCCGAGCCACCTAGTTACTAGACAAGGAATAATCAGGAACATAGAGACGTCACTAACAGAAGAGGAGATTTTAGCAGTCATTTGTAGTCCAGTTAAAGTCATTGCAATAAGATTTACAAAAACACGGCCGAAAACGGTTTGACTACAAAGAAAGCCTTGCCGGTTTGTGCCATTACATTTAAGTCCCAGAGAAGGCCTGAGAATGTGAAAATCCATGGTGTCCGCTGCCCGGTAGAACCATATGTACAATCGGTTCTTCAGTGTTTTAACTGTTTTCGCTATGGTCACAACAGCAAACAATGCCGTAGCCAAACGCGCTGTAAGCTTTGCGGCGGCTCACACGATAGCAATAATTGCTCAAACCCCTCTCAACCCGTCTGTCTGCATTGCGCAGGCCCCCATTCGGCCATTGATAAAACATGCCCGGAATTTATGAAACAGAAAGCCATAAAAAGTAGGATGGCCTTTCAAGAAATTAGTTATCGGGAGGCACTGGCCTCATTTGACAACAGTCACTACGCTAGGGCCGCGGCAGCTCCGCCACCCGACACCAGAGACATTTCCCAATTTCCGACATTACCCAACAACCAGGGGACACCCCTGCAGCCTCAGAGCATAGAAGCGCAACCTAATCCCCCTAAGCTATACCAAAGCACAAATACAGAACCACGTAGACGAGACTCCAGGACTACATCCGGAAGCTACTACAGAAGTGTCCGTCCTCAACAGACAGCTATACCGAAGCATAGTGACAGCTGGAAGGGTTACCAACAATACCTAATACCGAACCAAAGAACAGTAGAACCATTATCAAGTAACAGATCTAATTCTGTAATCGAGGGAGGAGGCCCCCCAACCCTGCTGGGCAGGGACTATCTAATTGACACAATACTTAACTTCATCATCACCTTGGTACAGAAAATTCAACCTGGCGAGAGCTCAATACCAAGAGAGGCAATAAGAGAAAACATTACCAAATTGATCAGCGGCTCGATAGATATCCCCCCTTATGGCCAAGTTCAATAAAATACTGCAGTGGAATATTCGGTCTATCCACTCAAACAGGGAAAACCTGTTCCACCTCTTATATGAACACAACATCTCGATTGCGGGTCTAATAGAGACATGGTTAAAACCAACATCCAACTTCTTGAAACCAGGATATAACATCATACGGGCAGACCGGGAGGACGGGTACGGCGGAGTAGCCTTACTGGTAAAAGAAACCTTACAGTACAAAGAAATAAAACTAAACGTACATGAACCTGCCATTCAAGCCTGCGCAGCTAACATCAATTTCGACTTCGGGAAAATGACCGTATTAGTATGCTATAAGCCTCCACATGCTCGTCTTACAAAACGAGAAATCCGATCGATCCTGCTCCAACTACCACCCCCCATATTAATAATGGCGGATTTAAACGCCCATCACCAGAGCTGGGGGTGCGAATACAATTGTCGCCAGGGAAATGTACTTACCGAACTCATAGACGAACTGAACCTGGTCATATTAAATGACGGTTCTGAGACAAGATTACAACGACCTTAGGAAGAAAATCAGTTGTAGATATAACTCTTATTTCCCCAGAGTGTGCATTTTACTTCGATTGGAAAACAGCATCAGATCCGTCGGGCTCTGATCACTACCCTATCTTGATGTCAACACCAGCGCAGATAGAAGACAACCAGGTGCTAACACCTACTTACAGATGGAACATAAAAAAAGCCAACTGGTACCAATATAAACAGATAGCTACAGAGAAATTCAAAAACCTTCAACTGACAGGGGACAACAAAAAGGACTATTCGAAATTTGTGACAATAGTGGAAGAAACGGCTGCAGCAACCATTCCGGAATCCAAGACAAGACGCCCACAAAGGAGAACCTATTGCAGGTGGTGGGACGAGGAATGTAACCAAGCCATAAGAGACAGGAGACTAGCACTGACGCGTTACAAGAAACAACCCACCGAATCCAACTTCATTCTTCTCAATAAGACACAAGCAATTACAAAAAGACTGCTAAAGAAGAAGAAGAGAGAAAACTGGGTAAATTTCTGCAACTCATTAAACTCAAAAACCCCTCCGACAATGGTATGGAGACAGATTAGAGCAGTTCGGTACAGGTCAACCAGCCATCACACTCAAATCCCACAGACCGCCGCCATGAACCTCCTAAAGTCTCTGACCCCGGACTGGTGTAGTGTAGAACCCGCTCCCTCCCGGTATAGTAATACGAGCCACCCTCTCCTACAACCATTTACTCTCGACGAGCTAGAAAATACATTTACTAAAACAAAAAACTCCTGCCCGGGCCCAGATCAAATCCATTACGCCATGCTGAGCAACTTACCCGAAAACGGCAAAGTGATCTATCTACAAATAATGAATAACATATGGACATCTAGAACCTACATACCGTCCCTCAAAACAATAAGGGTAGTACCAATACTAAAACCAAACAAGGACCCCGCAGAAAGCTCGTCATTTCGCCCAATTTCTTTACTATCGTGCTCCCTGAAAACCCTGGAGCGAATGATAAAAGAAAGATTGGAATGGTACATCGAACATAACCGCCTATTGCCAGACCTACAGATAGGTTTCCGAAGAGGTAAGGGGACTAACGAAATCCTGGCTCATCTAGTCACCGATATCCAGCTGTGTTATGGAAACAATCACTACTTAACCGCACTATTCACCGATCTTACAAAAGCATACGACAATGTAGTTCTTCCTATCCTGGCTGACAAACTAAGGGGAATGAAGATCCCGGACAGATTCATAGACAACCTAATTGCCCTACTCGAGAATAGAATAGTGATCATACGTGAGGGGAACAAGACGTATGGACCAAGATTGACATCCAAAGGTCTACCTCAGGGCTCGATCCTGTCCCCACTACTCTTTAATATTTATTCCAGCGACCTGCACGAGAACATAATGGCGAACGTAAAGATTCTTCAGTATGTGGATGATGTATGCATCTATACAAGCTTCTTATCACTGCAGGCCTGTAAAAGAGCTTTAAGTGCAACCACTAATAGGCTGGCGACTTGGATGATGCACAACGGCCTTGATCTCTCCCCTGAAAAGTCGTCCGTCATGGTCTTTACACGACACAGACTCCCCCAGATGACAAATATTTCTCTGGGACCCTTTAACTTCCCAGTGAAAAAAATTGTTACATACCTCGGCCTAAGGTTGGACCCTAACCTGACTTGGTCAGCTCACATTCGGCACATACTCAAGAAGAGCGAAGCGGCAAACAACATCATACGAGCAGTGACAGGTAAAGCTTGGGGTGCAGACAGGAAGATCACACTAATGCTATACCGAGCCCTAGTGCGCCCTCATCTCGACTATGGCAACATGTTTTTTGGCTCTGCTTCTAAATCGCTACTAACCGACATCGACAGATGCCAGTATCGTGCACTTAGACTATGCACCGGAGCCATGACATCTACCCCGACAAACGCACTGCTGGTGGAATGCTTAGAACCACCCCTACACATCCGTAGGGCATTTCTGGGCGGAAGTTCATCCTAAGACTGCTCGAAGTAAAGGATGATCAACTTATTGCAAAAATATCTGCTCTCACAATGCAATACACGGAACGGAGGTACTGGAAACAGAAGCCGGCCCCTACTCTAACAACCGCCTTCCGGGAAGTTAAAAAATATAGCAACATAATCTATAGATCACGCCTCCTTCCGGTACATCTGCACAGACTTTCGAGAGGCTAAGACGAGACTAGACATTATCCTAGACACAAAATTTATAGCGGAAGGCAACCACAATGAAAAAATCTTAAAGGACCGCATTACAAAGCTTGCAGATAACCCCATATGCTTATACACAGACGGCTCTAAATCTGGAAATCGGGTGGGTTGCGCCTTCGCAGACCCTGCTAATGAAAAGAGGGGCTTATATCAACTCCCGGAAGAGGCATCGATCTATACCGCCGAATTACAAGCCATTTTAAAAGCCCTAGAATACGGCTTACATTTGCAGACGAACAGACTAATCATCATATCAGATTCCAGATCTGCTTTACTGAGATTATCTAACCTGGCGGCGGACAACGGCAGAAGCTGGCTGATATATGATATTGTACAGCTAGTAGCAAGACTCAGAGATAAAGGATCGGAAGTGACATTCATATGGGCCAAAGGTCACGCAGGAATAAGAGGCAACGAAGTAGCTGACCGACTAGCTAAGGCAGCAGCACTCAATGGTGAGAAAATTAAACAAATTCCGGCGTCGGACTTGACCCCTATATTCCGCAATAAAACCAGATTAGAATGGGACAGAGAGTGGCGGTTCAAAAGATACACATAAAGGTGAATACTATAGAAAAATCCATCCAACTATCCCACGCTCACACTGGCATGATAACATCCAAATCACAAGAAGATCACAACCTTTGTCTCTAGGCTCAAATTCAATCACGGACGCTTCGCGAGCCACCTCTTTAGGATTAATGCGATCACCTCCCCCATTTGTGAATGTGATGGCATTAGTGTCGAGAACGTGGATCATATATTTTTTGCCTGTGGACGCCGCTGGGCAGAATCAACTGAATTAATAGAAGAACTGACTAAACACGGTTTGGAATTCCCTTCCAAGATGCAGACCCTTCTCCACGAAAATAGGGCGGAAATCTTCATGATTCTCTTCAATTTTGCAATCAGAAACAACATAGAAATATGACATTCTCATTTCTAAAACCCACATTACATTGAAAGGTAACTACTGGCCGTCTGATATAACCAGCCTGTTGATGTCTGTACCCAAAGGCTGTGTATTTTATACTGTGGCCTAAGGGTACATGTAACCACTGGAACAATTTAGAAAACTTGTATGCTGAATTTTGTATTTACATGATGCATATTATATATTGTATTTTAAGTTGTAAATATTTTATGTTAAAACGGTTTCTTATGAATTTTATATTGTATTTTATCGCACTATTGTATCATATTGTATTATTGTTTTTATATTATATTCATATTGTATTATATTGGGCTGGCTGTATGGTTTATACCAAAGGCCAAATAAATTTAAAAAAAAATAGACACACGCACAGTACATGTAGTATCATTAAGCGTGCTATCTGTGCTTAGGATGGGGAAGGCGCGCGATCTATCTGAGTTTGACCGACGGCAGATTGTGATGGCCCGGAGGCTCGGCACGAGCATTTCAGAAACTGCACGACTTGTCGGTTTTTCGAGAAGTGCTGTGGTGAGCGTCTTCAACAAGTGGCGAAACCAAGGTGAAACCACGTCCAAACGTCGAGGGGTTGGGCGGTCACATCTCATTACAGATATCGGATGTCGTAGGTTGCTCAGACTGGTAAAACATCAGACTTTAATGCTGGGCAGAATACAAGTGTGTCTGAACACACAGTGCCTCCGCAGCTGACGACCAATGCATGTGCCTGTGTTAACACCACGACATCCACAACTACGACTGAAATGGGCACGCGACCAACGTCACTTGACGTTGGTGCAGTGGCAGAGCGTTGCATGGTCTGATGAATACCGATACCTTCTTCATCACGCCGATGGAATCCGTCGGTTTCAAGGGTAACAGCTTCTTGACACCTGTACTGCGGGACGGAGACAAGCTGGCGGCTGCTTAGTTATGCTCTGGGAAACATTCACGTGGGCATCCATGAGTCCAGTGGAGCTCGTGCAAGTCGCAATGACGGCTTAAGTATCGTCCACTGGTTGCAGACCACGTGCACCCTTTCATAACGACCATGGCAGTGGCATTTTTCAGCAAGATAATGCGCCATGTCAAAAGGTTAGGAGTGTGATGGAGTGTTTTGAGGAACACAGTGGCGAGTTGTAATTGATGTGCTGCCCCCCAACTCGCCAGATCTGAACCAGATCGAACACATCTTGGATGTGATTGAACGTGGCGTCAGAGCTCATAGGCCCTCTCCCCGGAATTTACAGGAATTAGGTGACTTGTGTGTGCAGATGTGTGCCAACTCCCTCCAGCGACCTACCAAGGCCTCATTGCTTCCATGCCAATACGCGTCGCCGCTGTTATCCGTGCCAAAGGCAGACATATCAGCTATTAGGTAGGTGGTTATAATGTTCTGGCTTACCAGTGTATATAATGCGGTTAATGTTTACCTGGAGGTAATGAAATGTATAATTTTACAGCAAAGTTTTGAGGAAAAATTATTTGTATCCTCCATTATGATAATGCTCTAAGGCATACATAATTGCTTCTGGAGAATTTTTGAGCACACACGTGTTACCAATATCACTCAGCCCACAAAATAAGCTGAGCCAACCCAAGTATTTATATTCCACAAATTTAGATGCGCTCCAATACAGTTAAATCCACTCGTGCTTATCAAATCATGCATAGAATTTTCTGAAAACTTCCAAATAATCGGTGAAAGCATTTCTTTTTAACATTTGCAACTGTGCAAGGGAGGGGAATCTATTTTAAAATGAGTAAGTGTACATAAGATTGGACCTCACAAGGGAACAGATAGAAAAAAATTTACGTTTAAAGTTTTTTCCAACCCTAGGGTCATAGTTATTACATGCAGAAGTTTACGAAAAACGCCTGTGTATGTGACGCTATCAGGCTTTTGAAGTGATACTAACTCAGAAACAATTAAGCGCTGGCACAAATTACTGACCAGTAGAGTTTAGATAGGGTATTTGTAATCAACGAAATCGAAGCTAAACTGCCAAACGACCAAAAAACAGATGGGAGTGTAGTTGCTCTGTTCAGAATATTGATCTAATAAATGTTCTCATTTGTTTAGTCAGCCATCTTTATTTTATGTACGCCCTTATGACTTAGACGTCATACCTGCGTATAAAGTCCGCAGTAAATTGACGTTTATTATTTGATTTTATAACGCTTTAAAAATTGTACCGGATCCTACGGGGTTGACCAGTCCCACATTCCGCAGATGCGGGATTGAAAATACTGCGGGATTGAAAATACTGCGGGATTGCAATCCTTAGTGGCAACCCTTTTGCTTGATTAAGTTCAGTAAACGGACGTGACATACACTCAACAAGTTGTCGGCGGAAATTCCCTGGCGAATGATGCCTCTACAGCCGTCCATAACTGCCAAAGTATTGCCAGAAAACGACGTTTCAGATATGTAGAGTTGGATTCGTGTCTGGCAATCTAGATGGCCAAATCATTCGCTTTAATTGTCCAGAAGGTTCCTCAAATCAATCTTAAAATGGATCGTCCCGATGTCATGACGCCGCATTGCTGTCCTGAAATAGTCCATAGTAGTTTGAAAACATGGCATCCACTTATTGCTGAAAATGGTCTCCAAATAGCCGAAAATAACTATTTCCATACGAATGTTCGTTCAATTTGACTTGAGGACACAGTCCACCTCACGAAAACACATCGAGCAGCAGAGTGGATCACAGTGGCCATCCTGACAATCTGGACTTACGGCCTCGTGGGGTCTGCACCATACCATCAGCTCTTACGAGGTGGAATCGTAACTCATCTCACCGCACAATCTTTCTCCCGTCATCAAGGGACCAATCGATATGTTCAACTAACCGGGAGGGGCACTGCAGTTGATGGCGTTTTATTTACAGAGTCACTCGCGTCTATCTTCAGCTACCACATCCCATCAACGCCAGAAGAGACAACGTCAGCAATGAAGTGATCCGTAAACAGATCCCAGTCAATGAAACCCTTCAAGAAAAAACTGTCTGGGACATGTCAAGCGGTTGGACCCTACAAAAATAGCTAGGATATGGCTGGAAAAAGAACTGAAGGGTAAAATACCAAGAGGCTGGCCCAGAAGTAGATGCACTGATCTCGTGAAAATGGACCTACAGGAGAAAGGTGCATCATGGTCTAGAATCCTAGGATAGGAAACATACTTGGACAGCCAATGGTGGCGATCACTCTTACACCGCACCCGGGAAACTGGAGACATACAGATGATGATGATGATGATCCCACGGACACGTCGTATGACCCACCTTGAGTGCCGCTGTTCTTTGACGCAGTGTTGCCTGTTTCAACAGAGACACGCCAACGCAATTGTTTCTTGTGTTTGTTACTAAGCAGACGTGAAGTGACCGAGCGTGGTGGGTGAGTGGTTAACGCTCTGGCCTCGCATTCGGGAAGATGCCGATTCTAATCCACGTCCGGGTATCCACATTTGGGTTTTTCATGGTTTCCCCAAATCATTCCAGGCGAATGCCGGAATGCTTCCTTCAAATTTCATGCTAGAATTCCTTCCCGTTCCCTGTCCCCGTTGACGTCGATGATGCGTAAAGCCATAAGTGAAGGGGAAAAAAAAGAGCAGGCATGGTCGGATCTGCATCGTCCATGTCGATAATTACATATTCAGGGCGCACACTTTTACTGCGGATTGGGGAATACTGAATTGACGAATAGTTTCGAAACGGAATTCGCCAAGCATCTAGAGCCAAATACATTTCAAAGTCTGTTAATGCTTGTCAGTAAACCTTTCACTCGACTCACGAATGACACAAATGAACGTTCCGAAACCGCACGGCACAATAATAGTACCTTCTTTAATGATACGGCCGACTGGATACTTCCATCTTCCTATTGCGTGAATTTTTGGCACTTCACTGTATACTAGAGTAAGGTTTCATAGAAGAAAAAGAAAGTCTAGAGACAAATCTGGAGGAATCTAAGTCACAACAAGATTAATGTAGTTCTTACCGGTAATTTGGCGATGAGTTTCTATCATTTCTGATTAAACATGGTACAGATTGAAGAGTGCCTTGTAAGATTTTGCTGCTAGTTATCTTGTATTGGCGTTATAATGCAAAGTTTTCTTCGTATTTATAAGATTTTTGATCAGTTGTCGAAAAATTTTACAGTACTGATGGTCATATAGCAGCCATTTTATATTTTATGTAGATATACCAAAATCCAGTTACATTGGGAATTAATGACGGCGGAGATATACTGATAGAAATGCGTACACACGTTATGACTGAAAATATCATCGAGTTATTCTTTTACAAGACAAATCGATAAACAGTGCAGCAGTATCTCCAGTAGATGGTTTCTTTTAGTCTATAGTGCCTCATAGAATGTTACAGCTAATCTTTTGGCTAAGTAACGATGTTTAGAATTTATAGAGTATCGGAGACTTTTCTACGCGACTTATCTGCCTTGTAGAAGGGATCTGACACGCTCTGCGTACAAAGGGACGTCGTCAAGCAGGCAGGCGTTATCGGAGGAGTGGTCGAGCCCAATCTCAAGGCAGTGTACCAGCTGTTTCTGAGGGGTAAAAGGGGGAGGGGGGGGGGGCAATTTGCCGAGCCATTGCCGACCAGCGGCGTTTCCAATCGACGGTGCTGCTGCTTCTATGGCTGTTGCCGAAGCACAGCAGGTGTCTTCCGGAAGCCATACTGGGTCACCCGAAAAGGTGGTCACGGTATAGATACGCGCGGTACGGCAAACCCAACGATGTTACTGTACTAACATCTACGGGAGGGGAACCTCCCAGTTTAGTTTATATACGGTACGCATGAAACTAATTTTCTGAAACCTTCTGAGAGGAATGCAGAAGTTATTAAACAGGTATTAACGAAGAAAGAAAGAACAAGAAGGGAGCTATTTTAAATGTTGGGTTTAAGAACCAGGCCAAAAGTTTTGTTTCCACAATATGCAAACAATAAATTCTGTCAGCTGTTGTTATTCATGAAAGACACAGGTGGTCGAAACAAACTGGTTGTGCACAGTTTGAGAATTAAGAGATTTATTTCTTACTACTGAACATATTTGAAGTGGAGGAGAGCAGAGGAACATTAAAGTCAAACGTCTGAAGCAGAAGTACATTTCGAGAAGTTTCCATGATGTAAGCATATCAGGACAGAATGGCAGTACATGGAGGATGTCATCAAACCAATCAGTGGTTGATGACATTGATAACTAGTAACAGAACAAGTAAGCATGCTACGGAATAAAGATAATTAGACGTAAAATGATTTGCAGGTTCCCTCAATCTGAATCTAGGTTTTTAGTCATGATGTTTTCGTAAAACCGTCAATTTTTTTCTGAGCGTAATGACTCGATTATTTGCTAATACAGCGTCCATAAACTACGTGACTCGATAAAAAGGGGTGGGAGGGGTTGGCTGGAAGTTACGCTAGGATACGTGAGAAGGGGGAGGAGGGGGGAAGTTCCGAGACAAATCACGTGGCTTTTCATTCATATTACTACATACAGTTAAAATGAGGAACGGAACATACAACAGCATGTAAATAATGATTTCCGTCATTTAATTATCTCTGAATGTCATTTATGATAGTCTGACAAGAGAAAGCAGTACAAAATATCTTTTGGAATAATTAGGAAAAGAAGCTACGTGCTACGTGGAAGGGGGGGGGGGAGGGAGGGTGAGGTCAGGCTACGTGGGGGGGGGGGGAGGATTTATAGGAGGCCAAAATGGAGCTACTTGGTTTATGGACACTCGCTAATGTATTCAAACTAAGTTGAATATTTAATTTTGTATTTATGATTGTTAACGCGATTAAATTGCAATATTGGGGTATCTGATACAGAAATTCGACCCAAAACAAATTGGCTATAACCTGTAACAATGGTTATTGAACAGGTTTAAAAGCGAGCGTGGTGTGTGAGCAGGTGTAATCCAGACCAGTATTCGGGAGGACCCGGGATCGAATCCCCGTCCAGCAGGTGACGTTTCAATTTTCTTTGTTTTCCCGAAATCTCTCCTGCCCGAATTCTAAATCTAGATCAACATCTGTACTCTGCAGTTCACAAATATTGTGGATGCCAGAGGGGTGCTAAGCACAATCCCAATTCTGTGAATTCCAACACCCGAACAGAACGAGGGAAGAAATAATACATAAAAGCATCAGCTCATCATCTTATTTCTCTAATCATATTCCTCCTGTCATTGCGACCTAACTGGTACCGAAAGAAGTATTTGATTGCAGTCATAAATTAAACAATACTCTCCAATAAATTCAAATGAAAACGACGTCGTCTATCTGCCAAACAATCCCAGCCCTGTTCTGTGACACTTCTGTAAGGCTGTAGTTGTTCTAACGTGTCAATGAATCCCTTGCGATACAGATCCCAAACTCCACAACAGTATTTTTTTTTTATCTGTTTAACATCTCTCTAACAGCGAGGTCTTTAGAGACGGGAAAGGATGGGGGGTCAAGGAATGGGAAAGAATTCGGCCATTGCCTTTTGAAGGAAGCATCCCGGCATTTGCCTGGAGTGTTTTGGAAAACCATGGTCCATAACAGTAAACGAAATGCAGACGCACTAGACTTCTGTTTGCTGTTTACTTTGTTATGAGCAATTACAATTTCTCAAAATACGACCTATGAATCGTAATCTAGAATTTATCTTTGGCTACGACGGAAGTTATGTGCAAGTCTCATTTCATGTTTCTTGGTACTATTACGCCCAGATACTACAGGGAATCAACCCTGTCAATAACCGAATTGTAACTTATTTGTATTGCCTTGCACATTTTGCAATTAAGTGTAAGCTGCCATTTATGGCACCATTCCGAAATAGCATCGAAATCGTGCTGAACAATCGTCAGAGCACCTTATTTCCTTATAGATTACTGCATCGTTGGCAAACAAATAGAACTAGCATTTAATGTTGTCAACTAGATTGTCTATAAAAGTTGAGAAAAGAAGTGGTCCTGTTACAGTTCTTTGCGGAACGCCATTTATGGCACCATTCCTTCCAGCTATTCGCCCCCAGTCCTCCCTCGTTTCTAATGGCATCCACGAGACGTATCGGAATTAGCAGAGCAGGTGACCAAAAAAATTCCCTGCAATAGGACAGACTTTAAAGTCGAGAAAAATAAGACGTTTTCAGATAATCTAGTATTTTGTTAGTAACAACTGTTTCTGCCTCCTATTGTGTATTCCATTGACTGTATAAGGTTGCTGGACAAGGATGAGTTTGGGAACAGTAAGGAATGTGTTCCGTTGTCTGTGTGGAGAGCTTTTAGCGGCCGTATCTCCGATAGAAGGCCTGTCGGGGTGGGGTGCGGCCACAGTGTTTGCAGAATTATTGATGTCTGGTCGGTGACCCACTTCCGACAAGTTGTGCCGTCGGCCACTCTATATTCAGCACTCGCCCATCGCGGGTCTCGTTACAAAGCTCTCCACAGCAGACAACACAAACTGCCGAGTAGCAGCAACCCTCACACTTTCTACTTGCGCCTTGGAGCTGAACTGATAATTAAAAAAAACTCTATTCCTACCATTCAAAGAGGGATTCAAATCTACAGAAACTATAAACCTGTTGGTACAATTAAATCAAAGTATGTCGACCAACGATTTCGGAATTATGTTACACGTGGAAGGAATTATCCCAAATTAGATTCAGTTACGGTAGCTACGTGAAGATCAGTTTGGGTTTAGGAAAAATCGCGGTACAAGGGAAGCAATTCTGTCTTTAAGATTAATACTCGAAGCGAGGATCAAGAAAAACAAAGATACTTTTATCGCATTTGTTGATTTAGAAAAAGCTTTTGATAATGTTAGGTGGGACAAGATGTTAAAAATTTTAAAGAAGTCAGGTCTAAAGTATCGAGATAGAAGAATACTCTATAAACTATATAAGAATCAAGTGGCTATAATAAAAGTAGAGAATCATAAGAGACATGCGTCAGTTAAAAAGGGTGTGAGACAAGTTTGTAGTCTATCCCCGTTAATATTCAACGTGTATGTAGAAGAAGCAATGAAGAAAGTCAAAGAAAAATTTCCATGTGGCATAAGTGTTCGGGGAGAAAATAATCAGTAAGCTGCGATTTGCTGAAGACATTGTCTTGTTAGCAGAGAGGGCTGAGGATATTGAGAAGTTACTGAATGGCATGAACAAAATACTGAAGGAAGATTTTGGCCTGAATATAAATCAAAGCAGATAAAAGTGATGAAATGTAGCAGAAATGATACCAATACTAGTAGATTAAATATAAAAATAGGATCGGATGCAATAGGAGAAGTAAGTGAATTCTGTTACTCGGGAAGTAAAATTACAACCGATGGCCGAAACAGGATTGATATTAAAAGAAAAAAGAGCCTTCATGAAGAAGTGAAACCTTTTAGTTTCGAACATGGATCTAGGAATTAGAAAGAACTTTTTAAAACTCTATGTGTTGAGCACAGCACTTTGTGGTAGGGAAACATGGACTTTAGGAATACGGGAAAGAAAGAAAATTGAAGCATTTGAAATGAGATGCTACAGAAGAATGCCGAAAATTAATTGGACAGACAAAGTAAGAAATGAACGAGTTTTGGAAGAGATGGGCGAGGAAAGAAGTTTGTGGAAGAAACTTACAGAAAGAAGAGACAGGCTGGTAGGTCATGTTTTGAGACATGCTGGATTGGTTAATTTGTTAGTGGAGGGAACAGTCGAAGGTAAGAACTGTATAGGTAGAGAGAGATTAGAATATATGAACCAGATAATTGAGGACGTGGGCTGTAAGGAATGTAGAAATGAAGAGGTTAGCAGAGGATAGGAAAGGATGGAGGATTGCATCAAACCAGTCGAAAGACTGAAGACAGAAAAAAAAGATAGCTACTTTTTCACTCCATGGGTGTGGGTTATCGTAAGAGTGTAGATAACTCTAATAAATGTAGTGTGTTTGTGTTTGGATGAGAGGTGAAAGAAGCGATAAAGTGAAACTGAATGCCGATCTTTTCGGAAATATTCTTTAGAAAAAAAGCTAGCAAGTTCCTAAATTTTATGTCCCCATCTGACGGAATAATTACTGTCAAGAGTATCGTATGCTCTCATCCCGTACGAATTGTAGAGAGGTGTTAAATATAACCAACACCTTTCGTATACAGAGTCTGATGGTAAGTAATTTTCCATCACCGCATATCCTACCCCACTGCCTAGAGTGCAAATCTTTTCTTGCAGTTAGGACTGAAAATAGCTAATACCGAGTACAGCAGCAGACGTAGCCACCGAGCGTCTACTTCCTCGGCCACTGAGAGGGATGACGTCATCATAACATTCGGTACAACATTAAGTTCTTAAATTTTTAACAGTCATATAGAAAATAAGGTGCAGTAAGTTTCAACAATCCTGGAGTTACGATTCTGTTCTCTGACGACCTGCACTGATATGCACATGGGGACCAAAATCAGTGCTTGGTATAGTTTCAGGTTAGGTAGCAAACTCAATCCCAGGGCCAGTCGCACCGCTAGTATAATCTTTCAGATACAATCGAATTTACGATGGATTGTAGTTACGTGACCAAATAAGGTGAAATTCACTCTGAATGGGAAAACTTTCAACAAAATCCTATTAACACACAGCAAAATAACAACGTAAAAAACACCTTTCCTTGTCTTATTCGCAACATGCCCAGAACACGATGAATGACTGAATCCAATTTCAATTTGCCCTGTAATGACTTTACGGAATAGAAAAAGCTAGAGAAATTTTAAACGTTACTTTAATTTTAAATGAAAAAAATTAAAATATATCTTAGTTCTTTACATGGAGACCTGTAAAAAATTACACCTCACAAGTTGCGATATAAGTTTCGTCTCCATTAGAACTAATAGCATATAATTTCGCAGAATTTTGAATACGATATTTGAAATCGTGTCAGCGGAACAGTTGTGGTGGACAGACACTGGGATGACAACTATTGGTTTACTTTCTCTCTGATACGGATTTCCAGTATAAGATGTCCATTTTATTTCTCGGCTGGGATAAACTGAAAGGGGGACATTTTATAGTGAGTACGTTAACATTTTTATAGTTATTAGATACTGCAGTGGTAAAGCATGTGTTTGAAAATGGAAAGAATCACTGTTGTAATATCCGTCAAAACCGCAAATTTAAAAGCAGCTTGATCTCTGCCAAACAGAGACTATCGACATTTGAAATACGCTGAGAACGCTGCAGTTTGGAATCCCAGTGCTGCTTCCAGGGGCAAAGTAAATTCCTAGGCAGCTTCTCGCTTGGTACGCCTCTTTCGGCAGGATCGAGTAACTTCCAGATTGTTGTTTTAAGTTATTAAGCTTCATTTGAATACACTCCTGACTCAGATCATTGCGGCACCGTGTCCGACGCTGACTTGGGGTAAGCTGGTTTGAATCCTGGTGGCGCATCGTCAGGACTTAGGAGGCAGAATAGAAGAGATCGTGGTGCACGATTCCTAATCACCAGATCGTGTACAAAGGTCTTGGGACAAATCACTCCGAAGTGCGTGTCAAGTGTGTGCTTGTGACACTACTGATCCTGATTTAAAAGTAACGAAACAGCGCAATTAAAAATACTAACATTAAAAGAACTTTTGACATGTTCATGCAGACAAAGTAATGATTTCAGTTGACGAATTTTATCCACGGCATATATCTTGATTCAGAGACGTATGATTAAAATTAATGCTATTTATATCTTAGAAGATAGATTAAATCAAATCATCTCCAATTATTAAAAGTGTAACTATACTTATGTATTTTCTAACAGTCCTGGATGAAGAGAGTAATTATTTTTAGTATATTTTATTTATGGTGAAATTTCTCACTATTTATTTTGATTATATTTTAATTTTTTAACGAATTACCAACGTTGTGTAACAGCTAAAATTAACGCTCTGGTATCGCATTTGGGAGGGCGCCAGTTCGGAAACCCTTCCGGGTATGCAGATTTGGGTTTTCCATGAGTTCCCCAAATTACTCCCAGTGAATGCCGGGATGCTTCCTCCAAAAGACCATGGTCGAATTCCTTCCCGTTCCTTGTCCAAAGTCCCATTCCGCCTCTAATAACCACGACGTCAACAGGGCGAAGGCCATAAGTTAAAAAAATGATAGTAATAAAAAATAGCTAAAATAACAAAACAACACAAAACAAACAAAAAACAGAAGAGACTAAACATTGGAATATTTATTGAATAATTCATTACAGATGACTGTGTTGTTTTTCGTAAACAGTTAAAAAACTAGTTCCGTTTGAATTTTTGTCTGATGGTACAGTTTATGTAGGTAAATAACTGAAGACGTATTGATGCATCCAATGTTTATTTTGGCTTCATTGATCCATTTGTTTTAAATTTAGTGAAACGAAGTTATGAGAGGTGTATAGGAGTACGGAATGCAGGTCAGTATTGGAGCCACTGGCTGTTGAGTGATGACCTTGACCTGGAGCCCGTCCTGACCCGGCCACGTGTGGACCCAGTGGCGATACGGCACGAACCTCAACTCCTAGTCGAACAGACTGCGCGCTGCGGGCGAGCCGCCACTGCAGGGGCCGGCATGCCCAGCAAGTGCGTACAGTGCAAAACAAAAACATAGCGACACAGGTTCCTCTAGTTTAGATGCACAAATATTAATTTTCCGCACATTTAAAACATATTAATACGTTATTAATAGACTTTCTCGCTATGCCGCGTTGTTTATTTCATTACCTGGGCTTTCGGCTGGTATCCTACAGCCTTCGTCAGAGATACATAGCAACGAACGCCAAGCATCGCAGAGTAAAAGGCCGCTATCTTCGTTGATGTTGTTGGAATTTCTTAAGATTTCTGCTGCCTCTTTCACACGTCGAGGTCACCACTGTCTTCTCTCCACAGTAGCCTCGTGTCTTCAAATTTTATTTCATACCCGGTTTTAGTGGCAAGGCGAACTAATGCGGATTTGTCGCTGTTTTTATATTTATAGTGGTGGATATGTTCCTTAAGTATCTCCGCCACATTGCGGCCTGTCTCGGGAATGTAAACACTGCCACAGCTGCAGGGGATTTCATAAAGACACGTCAGCTGGTGTAGGTCTAATCTGCCTTTTACCCTGGATAATGACTGGCCAAGTTTACAGTGAAGCTTATATACTATTCGCACCTCCACTCGCTTTAATAGTTTCCCAATCCGGTCAGTGATACCCTGTATGTATGGGA
Organism: Vandiemenella viatica; assembly: GCA_031002005.1. Lineage (NCBI taxonomy): Eukaryota > Metazoa > Arthropoda > Insecta > Orthoptera > Morabidae > Vandiemenella > Vandiemenella viatica. The sequence goes on from CM061914.1 coordinate 7,329,223, forward strand.
GGCAGGCGAAGTTTCTTGACACATTCATATCAAGGGATAAGTTACTGTCTTCCATGGATTTTTTAGGCCTTAAACCCCATCTGCTGTTGGATTCACTATACGCGTTGGCTCGAAATATTTTTGTGTCTCGGTTTTTCCTTTCAGACTTTACGAGTCACATAGTCCTCGCTCTTAAATTCAGTGATGTTAATACTCCTCTCTTCGTTGCCGGATGATGGTGCGACTTGGCGTGCAGATATCAATTAGTGTATTAACCGGAAAGTCTATTAATAATGGAAGTCTTAGGAATCATATTAAAATGCAATTTTTTCCCTCGTCTGTCTGACTTCTGACATTTAAAAAATGAATGAGTTTCTAAAGTTCTGTATCTTCTGAACAAGGTGATTTATTCATTTCCCAAATATGAACTGGGGATTTTTTTCTGAAACCTAATTTACGCATGACTGAAAATTGTCCGACTGGCACAAATGTGCACGTGTTACCTGTAGCAGTTAATGCTTTTTGACACTGATTTTAGCTTCATTAACTTTCGGATGATTGATACATAAAAACTACAAAGGGGACAGATTCCCGATGTTTCTCTGTTTGTTTCTCGTATTTTTTATAAAAATTTATAGATTTAGAACGCCCCAGAAAATGTGATTTAATCCTTCGTATCAATGTACCAGACGCTTAATTCGGGTTTTCAAAATATTTTTGCTAAGAATTAAATGAATTTCCAAATCGGTAATTTTTTACCGTATCGTACACGCATTTATTACTCTATAAAATCGTAAAGTGAATTCTGCGATTAATTTACTAATACATGTGAATCTGTTAGCTACCTACGCGTTGCAGCTAGCAGTTAAAATTTATTTCTGATGAATTTCGATACATCTAAAACCACGGAATAACCCTGCATCGAGCATTAGTTTTATAATAAATTTTCTCGATATGGACTAGTCAAGCGGGCGAGCAGAGATGCTTCTACTCAGTCCAGTCTCATCAAGTACCGTATCCAAACGCCGGGTTAAGCCCTAAACGTTTCCGCAATTCGAAAGCACCGAGGCCATACGACGCTGTAGATGGAGATTCACGCGTCGAAGGAGGACGTTAAACTAGCTGACCACACAGGTGTTCTTTAAAAGGCTCGGTCTCCGTGGTCAGACACAACGTTTTACCCTCTCTGTTTTTTATCTTCATATACATGACACAAAACGACACACCGCAATTAAAAAAACTCCTCAACCATCTTAACACAGGCAAGATAAACCTAAACAGGCGCCTCTGTATTAGACCCTATAATTATTAAATTTGTCAGTATCTCTGTGTCCGTGAAGGTTGACAGCCCTTTTTTATTTCACAGATAATTTCAATTCGTATAATATTTTGTGCCATAGCCGTCACCCACACATTAATTCGTAATTGTGTGAACTTAAGTACCAGTTACCGAATAAATGAGTTCCGTGATACATAGACAATAGAGCAGCGGGTCATATACGTTCCAGTTTTGCGTGAAACATTTTAGCATTTATTTTAAAATACTGTAAACATTTAATTTGTTTGTTGGCCGCGAGTGACCACAGAGCGGATGTGTATCTCTGATCACCACTTTTTATTAAATTCAGATTTGTTTACACTTCCATCGATAAATTAAAGCTTGTTTTTTTATTATTTCGTTAATTGAATGGGTTTTGTGTTTCATTTTGTCACTGGTAGCGGTTTTCAGACATTTATTTCTACAAATAAAATACACCATTATGGTCTGCCGGCACAAACGTAAGGTCCCTCACCATGAATGCCAAATTATGTTCATTACGTTTGCTGTCGCTAGAGTGCTTTTATAAGAAACATCAGTAGGTGTCCAGAAAAGTAATTTGCTTATCTACCAAAATATATTCCCGCATTTTAGATATTCATATCATTGAGGTTTTTTTTATTTTTAAGTGTTTCGTTTTATCACTTTTACGATTGTGTTTTACTGTTTGGACAAGACTTAAGCAATTGAATTAATTTAATTAAAACAAAGCCTACTGAATCCTTCTGAGAAAAGCCTCACCTTCACACCGCTGGGATAATGTCTCCATCTCAATTAATAGTGTCACATTCTTTCATTTCATACACACCGTGCAGAAGCTTCGTATTTAATTTAACTATTTGGTATACATAGCTATGGTTAATAATTCAACACTACATTTCGTACCCATCAGGCCAAGCAAGGGGTTCTAAAAATGTCTGTAATCACAAGAACTGTAAGCAGCAATCTAACGTTGGAATCCGAGAACTCTTATTGTACCTTAGAGGCTTTGTTTAAATTCGTCGTAACAGAGAGAAAATGGCGTATTTTCATACGAGAAAGAATATTCAATTCAGAGAAATAATTTGGACAATGTTTCTCAACAGCAGCTATAAAACCTGTTAGCACCCGACTATTAGATATGGTTTGCGTCTACCTGTAACCTCGGTATTTGCCACAAGTTTTGCATTCTTACTACATTCACTTAATTGTGTCATTCGCGTATAATTATCGTTCTTTTTTTTTCATGTCATCAGTCTTTCGACTGGTTTGATGCAATCCTCCATCCATTCCTATCTTGTGCTAACCTCTTCATCTCTACATATCTACATATCACTTACAACCCACGTCCTCAATTATATACTTCATATATTCCAATCTTTTTCTTCCTCTACAGTTCTTACCTCGACTGTTCCCTACACCAACAAATTAACCAATCCAGTATGTCTCAAAATATGACCGACAAGCTTGTCTCTTGTTTCTGTAAGTTTCTTCCACAAACTTCTTTCCTCGCCCATCTTTTCCAAAACTCGTTCATTTCTTACTTTGTCTGTCCGCTTAATTTTCAGCATTCTCCTGTAGTACCACATTTCAAATGATTCAATTTTCTTTCATTCCCGTATTCCTAAAGACCATGTTTCGCTACCATAAAGTGCTGTGCTTCACACATAGAGTTTTAAAAAGATCTTTCTAATTCCTAGATCCATGTTTGAAACTAATAGATTTCACTTCTTCATGAAGGCCCTTTTTCCTTTTAACATCATTCCTACTTCGACCATCGGTTGAGATATTGCTCCCCAATTAACAGAATTGACTTACTTTTCCTATTGCAGCCAAACCTATTTTTATATTTAATCTACTAGTATTGGTATCATTTCTGCTCCATTTCATCACTTTTGTCTTGATTTGATTTATATTCAGGCCAAAATCCTCATTTAGTATTTTGTTCATGCCATTCAGTAACTTCTCAACATCTTCATCCCTTTCTGCTAACAAGACAATGTCATCAGCAAATCGTAACTTTTTGATTTTTTTCTCCCTGAACACTTATGCCACATGGATATTTTTCTTTGACTTTCTTTACTGCTTCTTCCTCATGCAAGTTGAATATTAACGGGGATAGACTACAGCCTTGTCTCATACCCTTTTTAACTTATTCATGTCTCTCGTGATTCTCTACTTTTATTATAGCCACTTGATTCTTATATAGTTTATAGAGTATTATTTTATCTCGATACTTTAGACCTGACTTCTTTAAAATTTTGAACATCTTGTCCCACCTAACATTATCAAAAGCTTTTTCTAAATCAACAAATGCCATAAAAGTATCTTTATTTTTCTTGATCCACCCTTCAATTATTAATCTTAAAGACAGAATTGCTTCCCTTGTACCGCGATTTTTCCTAAACCCAAACTGATCTTCATCTACTATCTCTTCTACTACTCTTTCCATCCTACTGTATATTATTCTAGTCAGTAATTTTGAAGCATGTGTTGTTAGACTAATGGTACGATAATTCTCACATTTGTTGGCTTGTGTTTGTTTGGAAGTGTGAAGATGATATTTGTATTAAATCAGTTGGAATTTCTCCTGTTTCATAACATTTTGAGATCAGCTTGAATAATCTTTCGCCAGTCTGTTCTGCTCATTTGCTTCCTTATTCGCTTGAATTTCAGCCTACACTTCATTACTATCAAATTATGGTTAGAGCCTATGTCTGCTCCTGGGTACGCTTTACAGTCTAGAACTTGATTCCTGAATCTCTGTTTGACCGTGATATAATCTAGCTGATATCTGCCAGTATCCCCAGGACGTTTCCAAGTGTATATTCTTCTTACATGGTTCTTAAACAGTGTGTTTGCTACCACTAGCTTATTATTACAAGATTATTAGATTTTCCTCTCCCATCACATACTCGATTAATTCTTCAATTTCAGCAAATACGTTCTCTATTTCTTCGTAATGTTCCTGTGACGTTGGCATATACACTTGTACTAACATGGTTAGTGCGGGTTAACCACAAGAAAATAATCCTGTCACTAAACAGTTCATAATAACTCATCCGTTTCCCTACTTTCTTGTTCATTACAAATCCTACACCAGTGACTCCATTGACAGCTTGTGTGCTAATTATCCTGTGTTCCCCAGACCAGAAATCCTGTGCGGGCTTCCATTTAATCTCACTAATCCCAACAATATCTAACTTAAGTTGTTCCATCTCCCCTTTTAAGTTTTCTAACCTACCTACCCCATTCAGATTTCTAACATTCCACGCTCCGGCTCGTAGAATGTTTCTATCCATTCTGATGACTCCTCCCTGAGCAGTCCCCACCCGGAGATCCGATTGGGGGACTATTTTACCTCCGGAATATTTTACCCAGGAAGAAGCCATCATGATATATGTAATTTGAGAGGATTACATGTCCTCGGGATACCCTTTGGATCTTTAATTTAGTGGTTTCCCGTTGCCTTCTGCAACCCCATGCCGTTGATCATTTCTGAATCATCCACCTTTAGGGGCCGTTTCCAACCCCAAGGGCAAGAGGGTGCCCTGAACTACTCCCCACTCTTCCGCCCTCTTTTCGGAGGCCGTTGGCAAGCAGTGGGTGACTCCTAATACCGGCAATCTTTCAGTCGCCAGAGCCTCGTCCGTGCAAACAGAGTGCACCATGTGAATGAGAATGTTGACATATGGTTGGAAAAGGTTAGAGTCTCTCCCAAACCCTTACACCCCAATCGTGTACCCACGTTTTAATAATGGCATACGTCAGTGGTTCAGTTCGTAGTAATCGTTGGCTGTAGGAGCTACGAACCGGCTGTAGTACAGGTCATGTTAGCGGATGCGGATGTTCAATGCTTAACATCCGCGGATGTTAAAAAATAAATTTATTATTATTTAGAGTTTAATATTTTATAAAAAAAACTTACAATCGAAATAAGTAAATATCTCCAACAAATTCTACATTTTTTAATACAAGTATATTTCCATCTAACACTGTCATATTATTTTTCTGCCTCTTCATTCAACAGCAAAAAACGTTGGATGATTTACGAAGTGAATTAAATTATTTACTTAACTACGCACGCGTCAACAAAGCAACCTTTATCATATGAACTTTGCGGAGTTCGCGGCTCGATTGATTGAAGCGCCGCCCCGCTTTCCACCGCTCTAGCGGCCCATTCACAGTCCAGTTTGTGGGACCTACGTTGATACGATTTTCCGATGTAGGACTCTTGTTGGACCATGAAAGGGGATGCTACATGCTAGGCGTGTTGGATGTGGCTGGACTCACAAACAACCAGCTAGCATCCATAAACTACGTGGATCGGTTTTTTTTTGGGGGGGGGGAGAGGAAGGGGTTTGCTGGAAAGCTATGCAGGGCTATGTGAATTGGGGGGGGGTAATTCCAAGCCAATCCATGTAGCTTTTATTTGTCACAGTTAAAATAAGGTACAGAACATAGAACACCTTGTGAATATTTATTGCTGTATGTAATTTACGATAGTCTGACAAGAGAAAACAGAACAAAATGCTTTCTGGAGTCTACAGGGGAAAAAAGCTTCGGCCACACGACGAGGTTGGTGGGGGGAAGTAAAAGCCACGTCGGACTACGTGGGGTGGGAGGGGGTTTCACAGGATGGAGCTACGTAGTTCCTGGACGCTCCGTTATGGCATTGGATCTTGACTGGAGGAAACACTCTACGAGCCGCCAGAAAGAACGAGTGGAAAGCACTGCTTCGATCCTTTCCAGTAGCGTGAATGGTTGACCGCACCCTCGGTAGTTTATGCGGATGTCCTGCAAGTGTGACCGTGAGTAGGCCGCTTTACTTTATATGCAAATTCAAACTTGTAATTCCGTGCTTAGGTAATGACACCGTTCAGTTTATTTTTACCTACATTAAGGTATCGCAAGAAAGGAAAAACCACGATTTTACTAGCTAAGTGACGATAGGGCGATTGTTGTACAAAGAGAAAAGATTAAGTTATTATCATTATTATAACATTTTAGTTTTTCCCGGCGGAAATTGTACATCATATAAAACAATTTGAGAGTTAACCTGATGAAGGCAACGATGGCAGATGCCGAAACGTTGTTAAAAGAAAAAAGGACCAATTAAATCAATTAACCGGCAGAAAACCCGAGAGTTATTTATTTCATTATCATTATTATTATTAGTCATTATTGCCCTTGACGACAGCGTTTAAACTCAAATTATTCATCATTAATCAGTTTTTGTTTGTCTGTATTTGTCTTCTTCCTCTTATATTCCCAAAACCTCTTCATACGTTCAGTCCATTTTGTTCTGAATTTTATATTTTGTGTTCATAATTGTATTCCTGAATTGTTCTCTTTCTGTGTCATTTCCTTGCTGATCGCTGCGTGATTTAAGTCCTCTACTGTTTCATGGAACCAGTTGGTTTGCCTGAGCGAACTATTTACCGCATCAAAGATCCTCTTTGTGAGTCTAGTGTTGTTCATTCTTTGTAAATGTCCATAGAAATGTAATCTGCGTTTTCTGATCATGTCTTTCAATCTATCTGTATGTTCATATAGTTCTTTCCTTGAGATTAAGATATATATATATATATATATATATATATATATATATGTGTGTGTGTGTGTGTGTGTATATATATACTTCCGCATTAAACGATGCGGATGTAGAATTTCATGTGGAAGTTTCGCACTTGCGGATGCGGAGCTCGATTACATCCCTAGTATACAGTGCACCCTGTTGATCGCACCAGCCAAAAGTTCTTGCAGCTACTACTGTCAAACAAGGTGGGTTCGTGTATGTTCTCACAGTGCACAGGGTGCTGATAACGGGTGCCTGTGGTGACGGGGATATCGGCAGGCTGCCCGCGTCAGCTGGCTCGGTCAGCGGCTGACAGCGCAGGCGGGGGAGCGATTACACCTTGCGGTCGCACTGCTCCACTGATTGACCTGGGGGGGGGGGGGGCACGGTACTTCAGGTCGAGATTCGTGTTCCAACAGCCCGCGCTGATAACAGGTGGGAAGGCAGGTAGGCCCGAAACAGTTGATAATAGCCGCTGTAGCTGAACAGTTTCCCATCGACTTCTGAAGACGTGTTCTTCACCCTTGCTGATTGTTCTCTTTATGATTGCGTTTTCACTCGTCAGTCTCTCTACCACTTTCGTTCAGTCCTCCGTCTCTTTGTATGCTGACTTAATCTTTTCATCGCAGTATACTCATGACAACCTAATTCCTAAATTACCTACTTCATATATTCTAATCAGTGTCTCCCGCTTGTAAGTTACCTGCTTTATTATTGCTGGTATGAGCACTTTACTATAGCTCTTCAGGATGTATAATATGCCCCTCGTCAAGTTGAAATACTAGCAATAAAAGTAGGCACATTATATTGTTTCACATCTCAGAACAAAATAATACACATATCACTACAGGATCATTTGAAAACATCGAAAGCAATTTTATTATTAAACACTTGGTAGAGAATACACTTCTTTACATTACACTACAGAATAACAGACTTCTACGTTCCGTTTTATACCACCATATAGCTTACATTCTCGCACAACCTCTCGCCATAATTAATTCTTGTCCAAAGATATTCATTGTCTTAGATGGCCACTGTTCATAGATATTCCGGCACTCCAATATTCACGCATGTTTTATTTTACACACAACTTTTAACACATTTGTATCCACAAAGCAAGAATAATATTTAATTTTAACAAACATATTCATCAAAACAAATTGTAAGGGACCTTGTCACCTTACAATTTACAGTGCTAATCTTGTGATGTAAACCTACGATAACAAATTAATCAAACAACCATGTTTTTTTTTTTTACCTGGCAAGCTCTTCTGCAAACTTCTGTCCTGGCCCATCATTTCTCAGATATGTAAATCTTAGAATTTATGTGTCAATTTTAGTTTCAACCTCCATCTACCATATCACGTTTCATAAACCTCTGTCTCCCTTCTTTCGTATCGTCCTATAACAGTTTTAAATAGTTCGGGGTTTATGGTTAATGTGGAAATAAAAAAATTTTCAGTTAGTTTAATAGCAAATATATAACATTTATGACTATTGGATTAAACATGTCGTTCTCTGTTTGTCCAAATGTTAATATATATATAGCAGACAGTTTCTCCAGTTAGCAAGGTATTCACTGCTGCGATGCTTTGTTTGGAACTACCGAGCTCGTAATAAATCAGTTTGTGGACTATAATGTTCAAACCTGCTTCCCACAACGTTATACATTGCACGAAAGTTTACAAAGCAAACAACTGAAAAAAAAATCTGCAACAATACAATTATTATTCAATTAAATATGGTGAAATAAATTAAAAAACTACAGAAATTAAGGCATTCCATTATATGATATTTTTTTATCATTTCGCAATTTTCTTTGAATTAACGTAAGTCTGCAGTAGGAATAAGGCAAGAAACTAGTAAAATGTATCTACCTTCTTCTTTTGGTTTATTGTTTGTTCAGTTTAGATTTCGTGAATACTCCAGGTTTTTTTTATTTTTATTTTTGTTTTTTATTGTTTTGTAGTGTGTATTCCAATACTGGCTTCATTTTATACGCAGAATTTCCAAATCGTTTCGAAACTGCAGATGGTAACAACGACTGCAAACATTGCGTACGAAACCTTTATTATTTGTTGCATAAACTATTAATTACAATAAGAATCTTCACTGCCACCTAAAAATTGTTGTTCTTAACAGTTCTCTCATCTTAATTCACGTAATAAATAATTGCTGTTTGAGTGTATCCCACTTTCTCTACTTGTAGCCTCTCATACTCCACGAACCATTTTTCTTCTTCTGTAGCAGGCATACTGTCTGTCTTGAACGATATCTCAACTATTTTAAGTTTTGTTATTCATGTTAGTTTAGTTGCCCATTCTACTGAGGAGCATTAAAGCAGAACTCTCATAACAAGCGTTCGGATCTTTATGGCAAGTCACATTTTTTCCTGCCTTCTTTTTTAGCTTTAACTGCTGAATTAAACACTTATTGAACTTGTCTGATTGTATTTAGATGTATTTTATATGGCATATAAATGGATATTTACGCCATTTTATAGTTTTCGCTATATTACGATAATATTTATTGTCATATGGTTATATTTTGAAGATAAATGTAGTATTTTTTTAATTGCACAGGAAATTCGGTAGTTCACAGAACTGTACTCCTAATTAACATTGGAGGAGAAACCAAACTAATCATCACTGGACTGATCAGAATTCACCAGTCAATATTTGTAGATATACACTTATAGTTGGCTCGCTAAACGTTAATGTTCGCCCGCCTTCTAATCTCGACAATAAGGCAGTAACATGCCTCTGTCGATCCACGCAAATCAATGTCTCACTGTCTCTAATACTTTTGAAAATAATCCTCAGTCAGCGTTAAATTTGCATTGGAAGTGAGTACCGCCATGCCGAAACAAAATTTCCTAAAAGTGAGAATTTATGGAGCTTAGTCAAGGAATTTAAAGAGTAATTTAGTAAACACAAAAGGTATCTTTTATGTAAATTATATTAAATTAAAGTGACTTCAACAAAACGGATTAAAATTTAATTTGCCAACGGTACAGTGCAGTGTATGGTAACCAATTATACTAGTCTACATGAAAGGCAACACTACTAGATAACATAAATGATGTATAATTAATGATGTTTTAATGTATGTAAAATTTAAATGTTTGATGATATTTCGTGATTTTAGGTGATATTTACCCGTGTTAAAGGTCGTATTGTCATACATATTCCTCTATCTTTTTGGTCATAAAGATCCAAACCCTACTCATAACTGTCTGAAGACAGATAAATAGAAAATATCTCAGAATCTAAGCCTTCGCAGTACATTCTATGAGGCTGTAAGCGTATTGGCTTTTTTTATTTTTACCCTTTTCTTAATTTCAAACTGCTCGTATACTTTTGTGAATTTGCGTGGCTTCAATCCTGTTCTTCATGGGGTAGTATTTGTCATATTTAGTATAATTCGAAGGTAATTTGGCTAGAGAAGTGAGAGCAAAGGAAAAATCACTTTCAACAAAACACACAACTTCTGACTCACTGAATTATTGATTACCGATCTTTCACTGAAAATACTTCCCTTTTCTTTCTTTTATTAACACAAATATTTTCCAGTTCACAGTTTTACATAGCTTACTTTTCCCACAAAATTAATGTACACACTTTGACAATAAATTTGGCCGCCGCTGAAAAATTCTAACACTCTTATCTTGCACAATCCTACACCAATGTCATCCTAAGAAACAGTAACGAAATACTGTCTTGCCAGTATTGCATTACTGTTTCCTGGGATCACATTGATGTCAGATTGTGCAAAATAAGAGTGATAGAATTTTTCAGTGGCAGCCAAATTTATTGTCAAAGTGTGTACATTGAACTTTTTACAATAATTTACAGTTTACTACTAGCGAATAAAGCGAGATACTTCCTTTTGCTTTCTACGCCATATCCTCTTCCTGTATACCACCAACAAACAAAGATACTCATCAAATAGGAAATAATAACAAAACAGCGATAACGAAAACAATCACTGCAGATCAACAGAACAACTCAGGACGACAACATAGGTGGCACTGTACTGGACAATGAGTTGTGCTATAAACACTTTATGGCAGAAAGGCAGACTACACAAGCTCCACTCATGGCAATGCTATTCCTGTTATTTTTGGATACCCACCTCGTACATACGCTGTCTGCTTCATACTTCTGCCATATTAGAATTAAAAAGAACATTGGTTTAAGAAAAAGAAAGAAAGAAAAATAAATATACATATATGTTTGTTTCCTTACAAGGCTAGTAAAAATATTAACAACACAGCATATTTATCGACGTACAGTTATAATAATAATTGCGTGTGGTCGTTATGGCCTGGTGACAAGGTTTCTATTGGCTACGCATTCCGCCCCTGTCGTAGCCGCCTTAACCCATGGCCCAGCAATCCTGCGGGGTACAGGGGGACCTACAGTTTAACGTGGAATCCGAACCACGGAAGCGATCTGGCTAACTTCACATTACACATCAGGCAGTTCCAGGACCGGGTTAAATGCCCGTGAGAATCTCCGCCGAGACAGGGATTCGAACCAGCGACCTATCGATCTCCAGTCAGACGCCCTAATCCAGTGAGCCACCAGATCGCTCACTGCTGTACAGTTGATGCTTGCCTGCTCGAAACGACGAGTACGAAAATCTCCTGCCACGAAAGCCATATTGCTTCCCCACTTTTCCTATTTCAGGTCTGACATCTGCAAAATAAGTTTCTGGACTAGTTTTTATTTTGATATCATATCTTCTCATTAAACAGGTGGTTTAAATTTGTCTTCATGCCGCTGATTATATCTAATTAACACCTATTTAAGGTCGCTAACAACTCCGATAGGAAGAGGGTACGCTGAATGTGTAATAATTTCATGGGGTTTACTTATATTTCGAGAGCACGAACCTCTTCATTAACCTCTCTTCTCCGATCTCGAAGAGAAGTTCCCTCAACGTGAACAACTGAAGAAATATTTGTAACGATTTCGTAGCAATGCGGCGACGGTAGATGGCGTATTAAGCCGATGTTATTCGTTCGCCAGTCTCCGATCAAACGCATTCCGGGGCGCGCTTGTTCGGTTTCATTATTAAGCCGTCAGAGAGCGTTTCGCTGTACCAGTGGAAAATTTATCCTCTGCCACTCAGTCGCAGAACCGGCTTTGTGTTAAGACGCTTATAAAACCATCAGTGGTTTTAGACTCAGTCTTTGCTATTGCCCGGTAAATGTCTGTGAAAGGAACGAACTCAACTTTTACAACAGCACAAAAAGGTTTTTTTATTTATTTTTTATTATTTTTTTTATTTATTTTTTGTTATTTGGATTTATGAGACACTAACTTCTGCTCTTTATTTATGTGGATCAAAGAAGCTTTCGTCGACTTCTAAACTCAATCAAGAACATAAATGGCATATTTCGTATCTTTTTATTTTATTTTAATGCATAGTTTCCTCAATACAACACTATATACTGTTATGAGATGCTTAGATATTGAATATATGTACTTACTGTAGGGGTAACTTTTACTTAACCCGAAGAGTATTATATCTAAATCTGGCTTCGTATAATTTCAAATAAAATATGCAATGTTGTTGTAGAACATTTTTCCACAGTTTGTCAGTAAATTAAATGACGAAAATTACGCCAATGCATTTTTTTATGTATATGATTTAACTCTGTACGCGTTTCGCCTCTCATCGAGGCATCATCAGCGATGAATCTATGTTTAAACTTTACATTTAGTTTTCAAACTTATTATACAATGTTTAACATAATTCTAAACTGATACATTTTCTGATTCTTTACAACTTAATATTTACATTGCTGTCCTCGGCTTTATTGAGCACATATCGTTTTCCCCTAAATCTGTTACCGCTAAAGCCATTTTGCTTAGGCGTTGTACGCAGGATGTAAACATTGTGTCGATCGCTAGTTCGCTACTCGTTTGTTTACGGTGGCCATCTTGTTTCCTTACTAGTCATGATGGTGCGCTGGCACTGCCGGTTTTGAAAAGGCGTGAGAGTGTGATGTTTTGTGAGTGAGTGCATTAATTTAGTAGGTTTATTTATATAACGTGATTATTGTATTTTCCCTTCTGTAGGGTTAATGTATGTTTACCATTTTAAACAGCGTTTTAATTTGAAATAGAATAGATATCGTTCCAAGATTTGGTAAGTTTTCTCATTTATATCTGAATAGTGATTTTGTTTACAGTTGGAAATAAACAGTGTATATATTCTTCCGCTGGAAAAGCTTCAATACACGTCTTACAAACTTCCACATAACACATCTTACAATTTAAACATAACACAGTCGCTCTCACGATATTAATTACCATTTTATCATCGACAATATTCATTTGTGGTGTCTTATAGTGTCCTTCATATTTACTTCGGTCACTAACTTGACGAAGATTTCTCTATTGCATTATCTTGAGTCTATTCTCATCATATCCTGCAACTTAATGTCGATCAAACAGGATCTCTATTTACTCTTTTTGATCGTCAAGCAACAAAAACTTTGTTCACATATATGTGAAGACCCAAATATAGAGAACATTTTCCCTGCAAATATCTACACACATGGAAATTATTCAGCAGATAAAGATTTGTAAAAGTCGGATCTTGCCTCAGCATTAATTATTTCTTTCATAGTGTGATCTAACTGCATCTCATTAAGATCAAGCTTCAGTTCCTCAGGTTGTGTGTCAATATCAGCAGTGATGGGATAACAAACAAAATTGTGTTTAGGCTATATTTTCTTAAAGTTTTGAATCTTCTTGTTACCTTGTCCTCCAAACACTGCCGATAATTCCTAATATCAGCAGAAACAGTTCCAGGCACTTTCTGTTCTCTTAATAAAGGGAATTTTATTATTATTTTATTAATTTTTATTTTTTTAATCTGCTTAACGTCTCTCTAACAGCGAGGTCTATAGAGACCGGAAAGGATGGGGGGCAAGGAATAGGAAGGAACTCAGCCATGGCCTTTTGAAGGAAACATCCCGGCATTTGCCTGGAGTGATGTGGGAAACCATGGAAAACCCAAATCTGGATGCCCGGACGGGGATTCGAACCGCCGTCCTCCCGAATGCGAGGCCAGAACGCTAGCCGTTACACCACCACGCTCGGTAATATAAAATAAAGAGAATTAACCAAAAATTTAATTCAACAGCTTGGCTTCCATATAGACATAGCTTTGTTTTGAATTATTCTAAATGGTTCCACATTTCATGTGCAAACAATCCCGTTCGCTACAATGTAACATTCAGCTCAATAGATTTCTCAAATACATCAGCACAATTCTCCACTCCTCAGAATTCGGGAGGACGGCGGTTCGAATCCCCGTCCGGGCATCCAGATTTGGGTTTTCCATGATTTCCCAAATCACTCCAGGCAAATGCCGGGATGCTTCCTGCAAAAGGCCTTGGCCGAATTCATTCCCATTTCCTTGCCCACATCCTTGCCCCCCATCCTTTCCCGTCTCCAAAGACCTCGCTGTTGAGAGACGTAAAGCAGTAAAAAAAAAAAAAAAAAATCCACTCCTGACACCCTATCTTTGTAACAAAATCAAGAGATATCGCGTTCATGTTCAGAGGTTTTCGTTTTGCAATACGCAGGCTGTTTTTATAACTTTTCTCAGGCTAATCCAACTCACACTGTTGTGGTGATCCGTATCTTCATACTACGCTTCCAAATCCTCGAGAAAATATCGTGGAGTGCCCTTGCTCTCTCTATTTGTGTTCACCATCAATAGAAACTACCACAAGTTTAAGTCCAGTGCGACTTTACAATGACTCTCCCGTTGCAAAATACAATCATATGATAAAATATCCCTGTCTGTGTTTTGTCCTTGTAATTTATATATATATATATATATAAAAACCTATATTTTTTCCTATGTAAACTCTGGCACCATCTGTTATAATGCTTGCCATTTTGTTCCAGGACAAGCCACTTTTGATCACACAATTCACAGCATGCTCAAACAAGTCCTGACCATTGGTTGTATCTTTTATTGATTCTAGACCAAATAATTCCTCTGGATTGATGAAATTTTTATTAATTCCACGGATAAAGATAAGCAATTTTGCAGTGTCTTCGTTACCTGCCCTCTCAATTAGGCTGGTCGTCCACTGGCATCGAATTCGTCCGACCGATTGTTCGGCTGTATACGGCCTAATATGACAGGTAAAACTACACGGCCTACTCGGCTATATACGACCGAGTGACGGACGTATCCCGTTGAAATGGGAATAGTCGAACGTTTTCGACCAAATGACAAACATATGTTGCGCTCCTAATAAACAAGTCTTCTCTTTTATTTGATCGGTAACTTGTTCATTCTGATCCACCTACAACCACTGTCGATGCTTTGTGCACGCTCCTACAAACCACGTAGTAGTTTGTTCCTCAGAAGCATATCAAGGCTTTCTTTGATTCCGTTTCACGTCGTCTAGAGGCTCTGAAATCAGCACCTTGCGTTTCACGTCGTACTGCATTCTCGCGGTAAAAGTGCAGTGTACGGTAATTCTTATTAGAGATGAAACGGATATATTTACTATTCCGGCCGTATACCGGATAGTAGGTCAGTATCCGGTGGGTATCGGATCCTCAATAAGTTACGAAAATTTCATAAAATTTTCTTTAAATTCACAAACCCTGATCAGGGTTTTACATGGTTTTCCCGAATCACTCCAGGCAAATGCGGGGATGGTTCCTCACAATAGCCCATGGGCACCTCCTACCATAACCCGTATATCCCTTCCAAACTATCACCCTTTTCGATAGGTGCAATGCACCCTCTGCCACACACATTTAGTGAATCGCGGAGTAATAATAACATAATAAGTCTAAACACAAATAAAAACTCTGTCTTCAAATAAAAAAAACGTTTATTTTTTTTAAGATAAAAAATTAGTTCTGGTACTGAGTGAACACCTATTTCTCTGTAACAATGTCCTCATAATCAAGAATTTCATCTCGTGCTGATATCTGGTACCAGCTGACGGTATGGAAAATTTTTCTTTTCGAATCATTAGCAATTTTTCTTGAGTTAAGCCTCTTGCGTCTGGATCTTCAATGCCTCAGTTAAAAATGTTTGAAGCAAGTGGATGAAACAATCAATTGCTTTTCTTGAAATGTCGAACATGAACTTGTCCCGTTGATTGGCTAACGGCAATATAGACACGATGGTGGCTGTAGATTTCCTCATTTCATGAAAGATTACTGGATGTTTTATTTTCAAATGGTTTGTCATGGCAGAAGTATCTGGTCGACGACAGAAAATAATACGTCGATGTGTATGCTTTAAGTACACAAAGAGAAAAAGGAAATGATTCAAATTTTTGCGTCAAAACGTGCCTCACGAAAAGTAATTTCAAAACCGAAAACATACTGTCATTATTTATATCAAAATATTCGCAAATAGGCGATCCTTTCTTTACTTATGACATTTCTATTTTTCCTAACCTCAAATAACAACGTTCAGCCGGATATTCGGCTGCCGAATATCCGGCTTATAGCATGGTCGGATAACCGGTATCCGGTATCCTGCCAAACAGCTATCCGTTTCGTCTCTAATTCTTATCATTAATGTATTGACATGTCCGTAATCCGCTGGAATAAATTTAATTGTAATCACGTTTTGATTCTTGGTGCTGCAATTTTCGCAAACAATACGTTTATTTATGACGAAATAAAGAGTACGTATGTAGTTGATTACTGTTTGCACGAATCCTCGACCCATTTCTTAAGAAATGGATTTCAGTATGTTTGAGCCAGGCCTAATGTTACCTTATTTTTGGGGTTCTATAAAATTCCGAAATAAATATTTTGTACACAGAGCATTATTTCTGACTCCGTTTCAGAACCTGGTTGCTCCAAGTAACATTTTTAAAAGCGAATAAATGCTTTATGGTTACTATGAGGTCTTTTCTGTGATCTATGAGCAGTTGACCCTCGTAAAGAAATGAAAGGGACAGCTTCGTGTTTTCGAGTCGCCTATGCTCCCTGGACCCGGATTCTTTGGCGTTGTGTACCAGTGTTGACGGACCGCCGTTTAACAATGTATGCACTGTGCCTTTTGTCCCGCTGCGTGCGTTTCTGATCGTCCACAGGGATGAAAAGGACAGCGGCAGCCATACCAAAGAAAAAAAGCGAGCCCCAGTGCGATTGTTTGCTCCGCAGCCTCCGGTCGATGTTTTCTTCAAAAGGGCTGTCAGCACCGCGTATAGTCAACAAAATGTCTGTTTTCGCACATGAGTCACCGATACGCCTCATTACCGTGATAACGGGGAACAGGTTTTCTATTTTGTAATATACTTCACCACTTCGATTGTAAAAGGGAAGACTAGAGACAAAGTTTAAGAAAAAAGAATGATCAGAAGCTGAAAAAATATTAACACAAAGGCTGTCTCATGATGGATAAAAAAAATAATAATAATTCATCGGAATGTAATTGTGATGGAGCATTGCCCTGTACATCCATGTTCCCCCCCCCTTTCTTGTATTCCCACACTTTTGCCCTTTACGAATGTTAATTTCAAATTCTTTCAGAGTAGTTACTAATCATTTCCTATGATAATTTATTCCAATCCGTGACTCAGTTAACTACAGGGAAAAAAAAAAAAAAAAAAAAAATATCACCCTCCAGCATGCCTGAAAAACAGTACAAACTTTTGGTTATGATCCTCTTCTTCCTTCATCGTACTTCTCCTAATTCTTTCACAAATATCTTTACACGCCTTATCACCGATTTACAGTTTGTATCCTCCAAGAATTCTCTTCTCCCTCCTCTGTCTTCCAAAGAATTGCACTACATCTCCTTTATCATATCATAGTGACTGTATTCTGCGGTAATTTTCAGAGAGAAAACTAGCAGCTTATCTTTACAGCCTCTCCAACTCCTGTATTTGATACTCAAAACGTAGGTCCCATAATACACCAATTAATAGCCAATTAAATACGTCCCGAATGGAACAACAGCCAGTAAGATAAGATTCACAAACCACGTGAGGTAGAATAAGGTAAGATAAACTAAGAGTCAACACAACGGCGAGCAATACCTGCCAAAAATAAAAATATTATATGGTTGGAAAGAGCGTTTTATCCGGAAAACCAGTGATTGATATGGAAACTCATCTGAACGATTTAAGCTGTGTCGCAAACGCAAGAAAGTCGCCGCGTAGCGGTCGTGTGAACACAGCTATGATTTACGCGACATGGCGCATGAAAATCAATCGATATGGCCACCATTACTCGATAGAGTAACTCTCGACGATTGCATGAATACTCCACAAAAGCAGGCGTGAGTACAGGAGACGTCTAACATAGCGCGCAGGAGCCTTGTGGCATGACGCGTCTTCTACCAACAACGCCAAAGCCTTCGAGAGATAGTAAGAAAGCACTCGTTACATGTGTTATGGAATTTTTGTTCATAAAAACAAACGGGAAGGAAACAACACTATTGGAACTCTAACTAAATGTTAAATGTAATACGTACTGTACTTAGATCACTTAAAGTTTTGCTGTAAAAGGTGGTAATGCATGATTTCTACTTGCTTCGTCTATATACGAGGTGTGGCAGAAATTTAATGAGATTGATAACACTGTGAGCGATCTGGCAACGCTGTGTCTACCGGTCTGTGCTAGACCGGTTTGTTCATCACTTCCACATGCTCATTCTCAGTTTCAACTCCGTTCAGCCAACACATAATTTTTGACAGCGCCATCAGTGACGTTGTGTGTTACGAAAATGGTGTATCGGAATTTAGAGCAACGTTGTGCAATAAAGTTTTATGTTAAACTTGGGAAATCCGCAAGTGTGACCTATGGAAAACATTGCTTGTCAACAGCACAAGTTTTCCACTGACACAAATCACTTTTCGAAGGCAGAGTATACGTTGAACATCAAACTTTCTCAGGGAGATCAAAACAATGCTGATTTGATTTTTTGACAATAGGGGTATAGTGTATAAAAATTTGTTCCTCCAGGACAAACTGTCAACCAAGTGTTTTACAAAAGTGTCCTTCAAAGGCTCAGGAAAAAGGTGATTCGTGTGAGACCAGACATTGCAGACAAGTGGATGCTTCATCATGACAATTCCATCAGTGAATTTTTTACCTCAAAATGCATTCCTTTTATTGCTCAACCCTCTATTCACCTGATTTAATTCCTTGTGACTTTTTCCTTTTCCCGCAATTGAAACATGTGTTAAATGGACTTCATTTTGGAACTCTGGAGAACGTTCAAAAGACTGTGACCGACCAGTTAACACCTCAACCAGTCAAAGCCTTCCAGCGCTGCTACCAAGAGTGGAAACAACGACTCCGCCGGAGTATAGCTGCCCAAGGGAACTACTTTAAAGGGGATAATATTGTTGTTTGAAAAAAATAAAAACTTTGGTGAGTAAAAAATCAGTGTCATTACTTTTATCACAAACCTCATATCTATAGAAATGGATCGCTGTATGTTTGTATATCCACTATACAAACCCACAGTATTTATCCGATCTCAATGAATCTTTACACACGTATCCCTTAATTTTGTTATTATTATTATAACAGGAAGGAATTCGACCATAGTTTTGTTTGAAGGAACCATCCCTGATTTTTCCTGAAGTGATTTGGGGAAATCATGGGAAACCGAAATCTGGATAAACGGACCGGAATTTGAAACCGTGACCTCCCGAATGTGAGGCTACAGCATTAGCACTCACCCACCACGCTAAGTGGAAAAATACTGTCTACATTTCGTTTACAAAAATCCATCCCATCTTCTCCATCACCCTCATTAAGGACAGTTTACAAACAGTTCAGTTTTTTACACATATCACGAAAACGGTACCCAAATCTTCCAAAGTGGACGGTGACAGAAAATGTTTACGACGATCCGACCAAACGGGACGAAACATCACAATTTTCACACCCAGCCCCAAGCAACGCTGGGTATTCAGCTAGACAGGTGGGAGACGACCCCAGGACCCCTGAGGTATGACGGAGTGAGACAAGATAAGGGCGCACGGCATAACAGCCACCCCTGCCTCAACTTGCCGCAGTATATAACGTCAGTCTGTTTCCTCAGGACGTAATTAAATGCCCATCAGCCGGCACCAGATAGCGGCTAAATGCGATAGAACTTCCACCTCAAGCCTCACTGCTAGGGTAAGCACCATCCAATACGACTCCAACGAAACTCTATTACAAGATGTCTGGAGCGGTCTGTATTAACAAACTCTGAGGAGTTCTCGAAACAAATCCCAGACGCAGATGGAAAAGGAAAAACGCTAAACAATGTTATAACTTAGAACTTCTTGGCACATAATTATCTACATCAATACTCTGCAATTAGCAAATATTGTGGGTGGCAGAGGGTGCTAAGCACCAATCCTAATTCTGTGCATTTCCAATCCCTGACAGAACGAGGAAGGAAGGAATACATAAAAGCATCAATATGGCATCTTATTTCTCTAATCTCGTCCATCCTGTCATTGCGATCTAGGTTGGCGAAAGAAGTATTTCATTCCACTCGTAAATTAAAGAATTTCCCAGATTCTCCAATAAATTCAGACGAAAACGACATCGTCTGTCTGCCAAACAATTCCAGTCTAATCTATGTATCAATTTTGTAACACTTTCGTAAAAACTGTAACTAGCAGTCGCGAATCGAGCGGCTTCTGTACTTTCTCTAACGTGTCAATCAATCCCTTGCGATACGGATCCAAAACTCCACAACAGATATCCAAATGCGGACGCACTAGAATTTTGTAAACTATTTCCTTTGTATGAGCATTACAACTTCTCAAAATACGACCTATGAATCGTAATCTAGAATTAGCTTTGCATAAAGCATAACTGTTCCACCCAGATACTTCTGGGAATCAACCCTGGCAATAACTGAATTGTTAACTTTGTACTCGTGAACAAGCGGAGTCTTTTTATCACTTATTTGCAATGTCTTGCACTTTTTTCAGTTAAGTGTAAGATGCCATTTATAGCACCATTCCGAAGTAACATCCAGATCGCGCTGAATTTCTAAGGAATCGTCCAGCACCTTACTTCCTTGTAGATAAGTGCATCATCAGCAAACTATCGTAACCTGCAATTAACGTTGTCCCCGAGATCGTTTATAAAAATTAGGAATGAAGATGTCCTATTACACTTCCGAAGTAACATCTAGTTTGGAAGAGGCTTCCACGTCAACAACGACATACTGTGACCGACCAGTTAGAAGATCGCGTATCCATTCCTAAATCTGATCCGATATACCGTATTATGAACAATTCTTCGACGTGGTTACGAGGCCAACGAATAAAACGACCACATTTCATTATTTTACAGAACTGGCCACACAGGGCTACAAATTTTTCTAGCAAAAATGACTCTAAGGGTAAACTTCCTTTTGCCATTGGACAACATAAGGTATTTATTAATAATAAGAGAGTACATCACTCTTTCTGTCTTTTTAAATTGACTTCATAAATATAATTCATTGGTGTAACGGATAGCGTTCTGGCCTCGCATTCGGGAGGACGGCGGTTCGAATCCCCGTCCGGGCATCCAGATTTGGGTTTTCCATGGTTTCCCCAAATCACTCCAGGTGAATGCCGGGATGCTTCCTTCAAAAAGGCCATGGCCGAATTCCTTCCC